>OY728139.1:516118194-517368194 GCA_963277665.1 Viscum album
ACATCAATTTAAAAAAGTGGAAGAAAAACCAAAAAACTCAACGACACCCAAACGAACTCCAATGATCCCCCATGATCCATGTTCCACCTACAAAATAAAAACCATGTCCTATGATGGACCACTAAATAAGTGTGATACTTTACATTTTCATGTGTCTCGATGAAAAATATCTACAAAAGCACCAATGTGCCAAAGAATTTGTGAGTAATGAAACTAAATAGGATTTCCCAAAATTACATCCCTATCCACACAACTAGGATAGATAAATTTAGCAAATATATATAAATAAACTTATATAAAAGTATATAAATCATTTTATCACAAACCAAAAAGATCTCTAAGAAAAATATTTTCCCAAACTAAAACCATTTTACATGGAATGAAACCGAAAAATACCTTAAAAAATTTTCAAATTCTATTTTAGAAAAATCCATTCCATTACACATATCTACATATCCAACCAGGATTTAAATATTTGATCTCCCTATACTCATAAGTGGTGAGTCTTCCATTCTCTAAGATGTCACTTAATGAACCATTTTGATGGGAGAAAGTTTATACCCTTATCCATCCCACAAATTATGGGAGAATATTTATACCCTTATACGTCCTGAATTCACATCAATACACACAAACCCATTATACCAAAATCCAATGCCTAAACATCAAATTCAATAATATCAATAAAACCATTATTTTTTGGAATGCCTTTATATAAATCCATTTCAATAAATCCAAAAAAAATATTGTAAAATCATCATTTTAAAATCAAGAAAACAAATCACTTGCACATCCAATTTTATCAAATCACTAACCATCAGCAAAGAAGGTTCCTACTATTCTTTTTATACCAATTTAAAAATTAAATTCATGAAATTAAAACAATTTGAATCTATGGAGTTTAAATTTAATCCACTAACCATGGGAAATATATAGAAAATGAAAAATGACACAAAAATGCTAGCAAAACGGTGTTGATTATCCAAAATCTCATCTTAGATCCCTTAATCTAACATTAAAAGGACCAAATATAACAATGATTGGCATAAAAACCTATATATATATATATATATCTTCTTAAAACTAGACCTATAAAACTGAGATATTTATGAAATTAGATGTAAGAAAACCCCTTAAAGACTACCACAAGTAGGGACATACTAGGGGAATTGAGCATAAACGCATCCAGAAACCCCTCCATGTCACTTCTAAATTGAAGGGGAATGGTTACACATATTTTGGGTGGATGAAATATTATGCTACATCCAAAATGGAGGAAAACATGATTCCATAGAGGTAGTCCATATACAAATCCCCAAATTTAGGATCTAAAATTTAACACATGCATAGTTAGTCACACGACTAGGAAAACCATGTGCTAGACTATTCCCCAAGGAGGACCTGGCAAGATTGGCCCACATGGTTAGAAAAACCATTCACAAACCATGCAAATATATATCTATCCCACTTTTCATCGTTACTCATGAGTGGAAACATAGTTTGGAAATTTTTGTGCTTAACTATGTTCCTTCCCCAAATCCCTTACCTAACTGGGAATAGTTTCCTATAGGAATTTCATGGATTATAAAAATCTTTCACAATCTTTTCACTATTATAAATGTTATAAAAAATTTCCAAATGTATTTAATACCATCCAAAACATCACCGAAAAAATGTACATACATAATAATTAAAATGAAAGTGTTACTTTAAACTGACTATGTTATATTCTCCCCACTATTGGAATTTCTATCCCCTTAAATAAATAACCACTCCCTTCTCAAATAGTTTGGGTCTTTTATTGACTATTTTATGCCCTTGTTCCCATTTCTCTTCTTTAATCCTGTCATATTTCCAAAAAACTCATAATAGACTATTGATTCCCCCTTGTATGACTTTGTCTTTCCTATCCATAATCCTCACTAGTACATGAACGAACAATGTATCTAAATCTAGGTCAATGTTATCCCATTGAATCACATGGTTAGGATCATGATGATACGTTTTCAACTAAGTTACATGAGACGCATTATGCACTGCACTAAATTATGGGGGAAGCCTAAAAATATTCCACCTAACTAACTCATTCATGTATCTCAAAAAAAGAAATATACCAAGGATATAAATTGACCATATTCCCAAAAAAATGATTACAAACCCTTGGTGAGATCCTAATAAAACATGATCACTCACATAAACCAATAATTGACATCGACAATGAACCACAGACAATTTTTTATGATTTTGACCAATCTCCATCTGGTTCCTTGTCAACTAAATCTTCTTTTTTGTCTTTTTGGAAAGGCTCAGTCCAACCAATGAAGTCTCACCAATTTCCTCCCAATAAAGTATAAAATGAAAGGGAAGCCCTTACAAGTATTCGAATGGAGTAATCGGTATTGAGGTTTGATAAATATTGTTCTATGAGAAATCCACTAATGGTACATTCCCTTTCCATTGGCCAAAAAAATCCATTACACAAGCCCAAAAAATATCTTCCAATGTTTGTATCGTCTTTTCAGATAGACTATCCATTTGAATATGATATTCCTTACTCATTGCCCACTGATTCCTAATAGATTTCAGTATGGATTTGTCGAAAGAAGATGTAAAACGCATATCTCTATCGGAAAATATTGAAATTGGTTCTTTATATTTCATTACCACATATCAAATATAGATTTTTGATAATTCCTCCAACAAATGAAATTCAAAAATATGAATGAAATGGCTTCACATTGTCAGTTGATCTACTATCAACCATATGGAATAAAGTTTCAAAAAAAATTGGGTGACCTATTACAAAATACAAGGATATATACACCAATTTACAAACAGGGATAGTTAAATACTAAAACATTACTACTAGACTATGATTCTCTTCCATAGCAAACTGACATGTTAAGCATCTTGAAAAATACTCAGCCGCATTTTCTTTCAAATTGACCAACAAAAATTGTGCTTTTAACATCTTATACATCATATGTATTCTACTATGAATTGGCCATCTTGAATGTAGGTAAGAATGTATAGGTTGTTACTAACAAGACCATGGTATGCGTATCAAATCTCAAAACCAAAAAACTAAATTTATATTTCGTTTTTATCCCTCAATGGTCTCCCCACCGTTGACTTTTGACCTTATCAAAATGCATTCTCAATCAGATGTCTATGCCTCAATAAATATTTCTACTTAATCTCGAATGAAAGAAATATGAACTGAAACTAAAACATCACATCAGTCTTCACATTCCATTTAAATATTAGCTATTTCTGAAATCAAGTGATATTTTTATGAGGCCTCTTTTTCAAACGAATCGTATTACTTCCTTATTAATGAATATGTATCCAAATTTCATTTACCCATGATATACACTATGTAAAGGTAGACCAATTGTAGATATTAAATCCATATTCTTTTCAATAGATTCAAATCTCTTTAAGATAAAGTATGTTTTAGACTCTTATGATTTATTACCATTGTTAATATCTCACAAAAGAGGTAATGAATCCTTATCTTTAAAATACGGACTACATAATATTACTCCAAATCAATTTTTTGTAGTTCTTTTCATGTAACCTTAAATTCATTGAGCCATAAGCAACAACATGGCAATCCTGCATGAGAACACATCAAAACCCAGATCTTAAAGCATCACAATACACCAAGTAACCTTATCATGATTCTGGAAAAATGTAGATTGGGGTTGATGTAAAGTGTACTTTCACCTATTGAAGGGACTTATGAAATACATCATTCATTGTAATGGAACATTATTTTTGGACAAAGCTGCCATCTGTGAGGCCAGCAATGAGAAATCAGAAACAAAACATCTATAATAACCATTTAGGCTGATGAATCTACATATCTTGAATATAATCTTTGACCTTTGACATGAGATAATAGATTCTATCTTTTCTAGATCCACAAATAAAATTATAGATTACATGGACAAGGAAACATAACTATTATATCCAAAAATAAAACTTTTATAATTTTCAATACATACGATGATCAGGAAATATTCCCTACATTGTCCCCAAGTGTGGCTCAGGCTCATCGCTTGACCTTGATTACACTAATATGTCATCTACCAACCCAACCATAAATTAATACAAATTTCTCTTAAATATCCGATTAATCTATTCCATAAATACAACTCGTGAATTTCATAAACCAAATTTCATTACCACGTACTCATATTGACCATATCTAGTCCTAAATTCTATATTTGGAATATCCACCTTCCAAACACATAATTGGAGATATCCCAATCACAAGTTAATTTTTTAGAACCATTGATTTCCCTAAATTTATTTGACAGATCTTCAATGCATGTAATTGGATACCTATTCATTATCGTAACTTTCTTAATCCTATAATAATAGGTACACAACTAAATATTTTCATTCTCAATTTTTTCAAACATGACTGCTGCTTCCCACAAAGACGTGATCGACCCTATAAACCCTTTCAATTCCATCTCATACAACTACACATTCAACTACATTAATTATTTTTTTAATATAAAATAATACGGAAGGGAAATATTACAAGTTCTTATAAGAATATCAATCATTCAATCCACTTCTCTTGAGGGTATAAACCCTAATAAAATTTTGAGAAAAGATTTGGAAACTGATCAATGATTGCTGGAAACCTTCCATTCTCAATATCTTCTATCAATTCCAAATGAAACACCACCAACATTCATGAGATCATTACATCAACTGGTTCCATCAAACCAGTTGCACCATTCTTTACGTTCCCTTACCTTGTAAATAGATTCTTGAGGTAATCCCCAGTTGTAATAATTACCCATCCTATATTAAATTTGATGTGAACCATGATCATTTCCATCCAATCCATACCAAATAATATATCATAAACATCCATATCACGAAAAAAATAAATTCCATATCCACTCAACTCCATCAACACTTTTAGAACATATTCTTCAAATATGGTCTTCATAATATCTTTGACTAAGAGGTGTTTTTATTTTTAACACATAAAAAATCAACTCAACATTTAAATTCTGAATATTAACTATTTGAGAATAAATTAAGGAATGGGATGTGCCCTTATCAAACAAATCTTACATAAGGGTATAATTCAAAATAATCATAACACTCACCATTGTTGGTCTAGACTAATCATCAAAAATAACATTATCCAATCTATATAATTGCTAGTTCTCGACACTTTTTTATTCATTTCCTTGTTGTGATTAACCTTGTTAAAGAGTGAGGGTATTCATAGAATCATGATTGCTAGATCTTTTATTCATATAAGATGTATTCTATTTTCCCTATTTCATTGAATCATATTATGTCTATGACACATTAGATGTTCTGCGAATACCTGTCCTTAGATCACAGTGACAATAGCACTAAGGATTCCCCAAATGGATTTAATTTTCAAACTCTCTATGTGGTTCCATATAATCTTTATTCATCTGTTCATATGAGCTACATTGTAGGTGTTGTATGAAGATTCATAAATCCATTCATTTGATTATGAGTGATTCCACTACCTTAGAAATACATGTATCTCTTCCAATTTATCCAAGGATTATAGTTCCCACCATTTACAATTGTTATCAAAATTCTATCTCCAGCTATAGCTCTTGAGATTTAAATTTCATCAAACATAACTGTATTAACTGTATCTATGTAATTCGTTATACATACCATGAAAATATTTGAACGAATATCCTACCTCAACCATAATTTTGAAATTAATTCTTTGAAGGATTCACTACATGAAACATTGGGACTAAATCTGACTAAATTTATAAATTTAGCCACATAGTATGGCATGGTGAGGCTCTCTTATTTCAAGTGAAATATTTTTGTCTTTATTGAAAGACTGACTATGTAAGGATTGAATTTTTTTTATCAATTATTAGAAATCCTCCCAAGAAATTCCTTGGTCTAATTTAACTCGAAATACTAAATACCACCTTTGGTGTGCAAGATCCTCTAGAATATACATCACCTACTAGAAATTCATCACTGATGGTGTGACAAGGAAATTGAAAATTCAATTTATCATTTTCTTCCACAACTCTTCCATATCTGATTCAAAATCATACCATATTATGAGTGGATTATACTTCTAGAATATGATAGAATGATTCCCATTCCTTGTTTCATCTCACATGTTCCCTCTACCCATATCCTAAAAGGATTGAATTGTACTATGAACCATTAGTTGGTTCACTTGTGGCTTTAGAGATACAAAATTCTCATAAACATCCTCTGGTTGGTTTCTATAATTCCTACCAGGTATCATTTTCTACAAAAACAAAAAACATCATAAGTCTAACTCTCTATCAACTAATGGATTAAAAATTTCAAATTCTACCACATCACAGATATGAAACAAAATATTTCCAATGTTTAACACATTTATTTTTCAAATTTCATCAAAAATTCCACCACTCTTTTCAAAATCAAACCATCAACAAAATGACACAATTATTCCCTTTTTCAGAATCTAACATTGGAAAAACAATTTTTTTTTTTGAAATAGACCTTTTTCACACAGTCATAAATCCTTGTTCAACGTGAAATATGTTGTCTATGTGGGAATTCATTTACAAAGTGCTTTCCATGATCATGTCATTGGAGAAATCCCTGACAATGATACTCCAAATTCGTATAAGTGTCTTTAAAACACTTATGTACCCAACTGTCTACTAACCTAAAGTTGATCATAGAAAGGTTAGAAATGTATTTTTATAATTTTCATTTCATGTAGAGTAAATCCATCACCTTTCTAAAATCCCAACCTAACTACTAGACCATAATTAATTTTACCTCCAAGACCGAGAAAAGATAACAAAGTGAAAGACAGACCCATGATAACACCAGATGCAATTAAAGTATTGAACAATATGATTACCCATGTAACATCCTTCCCCTCCTGATTGTTTTTAGTTGAGGAAGAATTTATAAATTTCCATAATCATCATCCTTAAGGCACCAAAGGCGGGAAATTAATGCCAATGGATTCAATATAAATGGGGAAGATTTTCCATTTGAGAAAACAAAACCCAACCAAATATGAAATATCAAAATAATAATACCTGATTCATGATATAAATGTAAAAACACTAAAATTAATACCATTTTTATCAAAATAAATATTCAACAGAGTAACATAGAAGAAGAAAACATACATAAAAGTATAAACTGAAAGTCAAACCAACAGAACTCTGTAACACCAAACAAAACTCCAAATCCCTCAAAATTCTCTATGATCTAAATCTTCAATGAAAAATTGTATTATGAAGAAAATCTTTTGAAGTTTGATATGTTAACATTGACTTTTTCTCAATGAAAAATATATTCAAAATCACCAAATTTTCAAATTAGGGGTGAGTAATGAAACTCAGTAGGATTTCCCCAAATGAATTCTATACTCACGCCAATAGGATATAATTAGTTAGAAAATTTATAAAAAAATGTTATGTAAAAAATTTTATAATATTCTATCACAAAAAAAATTAATTTATTTGAAACATAGTTTTCAAAATAAGAACCATTTTACATAGAAAAAAATAAAACAATACTTTAAAACATTTCACCAATTCAATTATTTTATAATACATTCCATTCAATATATCCACAAATACCACCACGTATTCAACGATGGATTTATCTATACTCAAGAGTGGTGGTCTATTAAATAATACATTACTTAATCAACCATTTTTAGGGGGGGAACTTCATAACCTAATCCATCCAACAAACATTTAAACCAATTAAATAAAAACATTCTTTTATTCAAAAAATTTCTAGAACCCCATTTCCATAATTCCATCAAATCCATATTTTAAAATCAACATTTTAAAATAAAGGAAAAGGGATATGTACATCCATTTTCCTCAAATCCACAAACCATCACTAATGAAGGTTTCTATCATGATTTTCAATTCATTATCACAATTGAGTTCAATAAATTCAAAAAATTTAATATTAATACTTCGTATTATAATAATAGGATTCAATAGTGTATCCACCTACCTCTAGAATTATGATGAAAATTAATAATGACATAACAATTACCTAAAACCTATATTAAATATCCAAAATCCAACCTACTTCCATAACAAAAAAGGCCAAACATAGTTGTTATTAAAATAAACCACCATAGATATATCCATATCCGACTAGATCTAAGAAACTAAGAGAGGGAATAAATTAGATATAATAAAACCCATGGAAAAATACAACAAATGAGGAATTTCCAAGAGAATCAAGCTTCAACGTGCTATGAAATGCCTTTGCATTACTTCCAATTAAATGGGGAAAGGTTCGATATGATTTGTGAAGAATAAGTCTTGATTTATGGGGAAAAAGGAGGTAAAAATAGTCATATATAGGCACAATTTAAGGATAAAAAAATTAACATATGCATGGTTAGTTTCACAGTTAGACAAAATGTGTGTTAACCATGCGCTTCGCTCTGAATCAAGGAGGAACTCATTTGGTTGGCCTTTATAATCAGACATATTGTTTGTTAGCTTGAAAAAATTTCATTATCTTAATTTACATAGTTTCTCTTAAGTGGTCACATGGTTTAGACAAACCATGCACCTAACTATATTCCTTCCACTTGACCCTTGCCTCACTGTGCAGTATTTCCTATAATAGTTTCAAAATTTCCATAAACCCTATTACTTTAAAAATGTCCCAAAATCAATAAAAATTCCTTCCAGACGCTCCTAAAATTCACCCATACACTTTACATATGTAAAAAAAATAATTAATGGGTTACTTACATGAAACCAAGGGCGCTATAGTACATTTCTAGGCCAATACATTTTATTTTTATTATTTTATTATTATCATTTCTTTTACATATTATGAGAAAACCCAATCACATTCATACATATTACATAATTTCCTAGATTATTCATTATTTATCATAAAAAATCACTCCATATAGTATATATGTTTGATTTATTTAGATTGTGGGTACATAACCAACTTATTTTAAAACCCTGAAAATTTCTAGAAATCCAGAAAAACCATGAAACCCTTATAGATATATGATATTGTATACTCTTTTTTATATCCTAGAGAATATAAAATAGGTAATTCATGATCTTATATTATTATAAAGGGTAAAAATAATAGATAAAAATAGAAGATATTAGGTTTGAATAAGATGAACATTTGGGTATGAAAATATAATCAAGGTATTAGACTATAATATAATGAGATAATACCAATAAAACATTGATTATAAAAAATGAAAATTGTCCTAAGGATTTTTTATATAACACAATAAGTGAATTTTAAGAGTATATAAACATGAATCAATAATCATGATGCATGATAATATGACATAATAATATTTTATAATATATTAATTTTGTATAAACATATGTATAGAAAATATTATATATGTAATGTTTAACCACTAAAAATTATTATCCTAATAGACCTGGAGATCTAATTCCCCAAAACATTGTGGATAGGGGTTGAACACCAATTCCCCATAACATTTTGGAATTTTTCATAAAATTTTATCCCTAAAACCATATAGACATGCACTAAACACCCATGCCTCATAACCTTTTAGACATAGTCTAATGAGTTGTTCCAAATAAACTTTTAGATATTGGAAAAAAATCCATGTCTCTCCATGATATCATTGGATAAAAACTCTACCCAAAGAATTGGAAGCCTATAATGGAACAACCTATCACATAATGATAAATCATACATTTTTCTTCCACATGAACATTTAATGATTTATAATCCTATCAAACATTAACAAAACCATTCCATTGTAATAAATGGTTTTCACGAAAATTTATACAAAAACTAATAATGATACGTCTATTTAAGTAAATTGGATGGTATCATTAGATAATACCCTCACAGAATCATATGAGTTGTTAAATTATATTGAATCATATAAATAATAACATTATCAAAAGATTATAAAATAAGACAAAAAATCACCAGAAATCCCTTTTATGATTTTAATAATTTTAATTTGAAAGGAAATAATTTGTAAAACGATTAGAATAGAAGAAATGTTAAAGATAAAGAAATATTATTGTGGAATAATCATAATATAAAGGGAAAAATTTTCCATGCGAAACATGTTTAAAAAATATGTTCATTTCAAAATATTATAATGAAATTCAATGTTAGCTATGAAAAATATTTTTAAAAGGGACTCCTTTTTAAATTTTTAATTAAATGTCAAAACCAATATAAAATTACATTAATAAATAATATAAGTTTATATAAGGGAGTTTATAAAAAACAAATAAATATAATTATAGAAGAGAAATATTTGTGACTAAAATTAAAAAGATAAGGTGAGATCCATATACAATCATATTTTTATTGTATATATCCCAATGAAATGAAAATGGTATAAAGACCTATAATCCAAATAAACAAACTAAGGAGAAAAATATATATTGGTTTTAAAAAAAATAGAATAAAAATTCTCCCCAAATTGAAATTTAGAGACAAATAATCTGGATTTCCAACTGAGATTATAAAGAAACATATATCATTGGCAACATGTAAATCAAAATCCCATGAAAGAGAGAACAAGAGAATAATTTGTTATGACATTAAATTTTATGAAACATTTTCTAAAATATATACATAGGGAAATATATATGATTCCAAAATGAAATTAAAAATGATGATTATGAAGGATGTCTGAGTGAATTAAATTTAGATTAGAACCCATTTCCTCAGGCTTCTATATAGTTAGAGATAATCTAACTACCTATATAATAAATTTAGGTTATATATTAATAAATATCAAATCAATTTTGGTTTTTATATTCTATAATACCATTTATTTATAATTTATTATTAAATTTTATTAATAAATCATTTTTTAAATTAGTATTTTTGTGTTAATTATCTCGTTTGTTTTATTGTAGCCTTGGTATTGTGGTCCCTTTCTTTTTACATCATTCCTGAATTCATCAGCTCCACAATTTCAATAAAAATACATTATATATTTTAGATATTTATAGAGTATCATGTCCATTTTAGGGAAAATAAGGTTATAGTTCTCATTGAATGTTAAAAAATATCATTTTTAGTCATTAATGATATAATGCTAAAACATCATTCTTATATGTAGTAAAACTAACCCAAACTAGAGAACAACATAACAAATTAATGAGTGTTCAAAAATGATAATATTATTTTTATGGAAAAATAATTATATAATATTACATAACTATATAGGAAAAATATATTTAGAAAGATTAGATATAATATAGAAAATGAAATTAATGATGAAGAACATGAAACATACTTAGAGGGAATCACTTCATATCACAATATAATTCAATACAATTAAAGAAATTGGACTCTTTATTGTGATAAACGAATAAAAAGGTTGTATATGAATTTAGGAGATTGAGTTTTTTAAGGGATTCATGATAAATAAAAATTATATATGTGGTTTGGAGTGTTTTTAAGAGAGCTTTAATTATTTGTGAAATGAGGGATATTAATTTGGAAACATAAGTTATGTGATGGGTAATGAAGAAATAAAATTATAGTTTGGTTGGATAGGTAAGGTTTTGTTTGTCATAAATGTGGGATTTACACCCAAATAAAACAATTTAATTCTAGAATTCCAAAATATCATGCAAATTAAAAAATATCATTCCATTTTAGTCGACCACTTTTTACCCCATTTTAGCTAGTTTAATATTTGACCTTGGTAACTAATTTTTCAATTAAAATATAAGATGAACCATATATTCTAATTATATTTGAAGATACTAAAATTTTAATTTATTTAGTTTAATTTTATTTATAAATATGTTATCATTAACATTTTAATATAGATATGTAATATTGGGTAAAACTTTTTTAAAAAAAAATAACTTTTTAAACATGATGTTTTCTTATTATTTTTTCATTTAAATTACTAATAACTATAGGAGTATTGATTTATTTTTTATACATACCATTAATTTACTTTGATACAATCATAAATTATCAACAATATATTTATTTTCTTAAAAAAAGTACATAACACATTATTTTTTTAGAATATTTCCTTTTAATATAATAAATGATTTTAATCTAATCCCATTAATTGTATATTGTAACCATTACTTTTTTTAATTAATTTGTATTATAATATTTATTTATTTTTAATTATCACATTAAATTAATCATTAATAAAACTAATAATAATTTTTTATTTGAATTGTATATTTTTCTAACACACCATATTCACTAATTATTATCTTTTTATTTACATATTATTTTATCCATGTTAATGATTTGATAATAATTCATTGTATATAAGTCTCTTAATGTATTAATATTTATATTGTATTGTATAAATGTATATCATGCATTGTTTAATTATTATGTCCCTTGTATTATAATAAATTGAACAGACAATATTTATTTAATAGATGATATATACTAAAATTTATAGGCATTACATTCTAGCCCCTAAAATGAAATTTTTATTCTTTTAGTTTCACTAATCATTTAAAAAGGATGGTATAACTCTCTCATTACATCATTGGGATACCACATCCCATTATTGAACTTTTGATTCCATTAGATAATTTTTCCCAAGTGAGTGTCCTCTTTCATAATAATTTTTATCTATAATGAATAATTTATTCTTATTATTCATCCTAATAGAAGTCATGTTTTAGTGGTATTATCTCTGAGTTAATTACATGTGATAGGTTAGGTATGTACTTCTTTAAAATTGATACATGGAAGACCTCATACACTAAGAATGGGTTCAATGGAAGTGTTATATGATAAGCTATCATCCATGAATGATCAAGTATTTCATATGGGATAACATATATAAGGCTCAACATTACCTTCTTCTTGAATCTCAAATACCTCTTCTAGGGTGATATAAAAATGAATATCTTTTCTATAATTTGAAACTATAATTCTATTCAATGATATTTAGTGAATTATATTTCTAAATTTTAGATGTTTTATGGTACAACAATATTTTTGGAATATTTTATTATATATCTTGAGAAATATCTGGTATTATCTAGTTATTATAGTATGGAAAATATTTTTATATGAGAACTCTCACTCGGAGGGAGTGTTAATATAAACCACTATTTAAATAAATTGAATAGGATCTCTATATAATTTATGCTTTTGAATTTTCTATCATATTGACTATTTTTTTGGTGGTGATATTCAGTGTTAATGCTCAAAACTATTTTCAATTATGATTAAAAACTTCCATTGATCATGAAGGAAAACCATGAATAACTATTATGAAAAAATGGAAAGGGTTACTCCATAAAACCCTACTAGTTCATTTATGTATATATTAGATGGTTTATCAAGTGGTAAATCATCCATAATACTAACAAAATGGGGTGAATTCATAAGGTGACCAACAATAACCCAGATTTTATTATGTCCTTTATATGTCATGGGATACTATATGAAAATATCAATAGTGAAGTTCTCCCATTTTCATCCAGGTATGGGTAATGGTTTCATTATCCACATAGATATATGACATTCAATCGTAACATGCTAACTTATCAATCATCAAAATATAAACACTATGTAATCCCCTTTATGTTTTCCTACAAAAAATGAACCTTGGGATCTCTATATATCATTTTTATTAATGGATGGACATTGAATGATGAGAAGTGTTAATTATAACTTAGTTCCATCAATTAAAGTATTAAGGGGAAACATATTTATTTAGAGAATATTATAATCCCATCATAGTCAAGGAAGAACTCTTGAATATTCCCTGAGTTATTCTGTAGTTACACATCCTCCTCATGTGAATCCTATATATTCCCATGAATGGATACTTTAGGATCTGTTTGATAATGATGGGATCTCTCATATTCCATTATGATTTTAAGTTATATCCTTCACTTTTTTTAGTATTAGGTATGTTTAAATCATCAACATGTCAAAGGTATAATGATCCTTCCTAATAAAATCATTAACCGCATTTTTATATTTTCTAGGGTGGCACTGTATTAAGAAGTCACAATCCTTGTTCAACTGCAACCATCCCCTCTGGTTCATGTTTAACTACATTTTTTAAAAAATATATTATAATTTATTGTGATTAATATATGTATCACACATTTAGTAATAAATATAAATCTAATGTCCCATAATTTATAAATATTTTTTAAAATATATATAATCATTTCTAGACCGTAAAACTTGAAGGCGTGTGATTCTGAGTCCCAAAGTTCCTGGAATGATCCGTCAAAAATTTATTAATCATTAAATATCATACCTAAGAAATGTTTATGAAAATTTGAAATAACTCTTAAATAGTTTCCCAAATCAAAAATTTGAGGGCACTGTTACGTTCAGGATGGCGGGTTTAACCTAGGTGCGAATTAAGTTTAGTCGGCATGGGCCTCCTATGAGAAAACAAGAAAATGGCATAACTGTAAATAAAATAAATAAATAAATTCATTTTATTTTTCAAATGCTTATAACTCACAAACGGTAACTCGGAATAAAAATCTGATACCACCGCTAAACTCATGAGGGTATGATCTCTTCAGTCAAATATTAACATTGGTTGCCGCAGGCCACAACTGATAGTTAATTTTTTTCCATAAATAAAATAATTAAGTTCCATTTAGTTTTTTGTAAAATCAATAACATATAAATGGTAACACAGATTAGAAATCTATGAATATTGATGGGTTCATTAGGGTGTGTTTCACTTAGGAAGAGCCTGACCTCGACCAGCGCTTATAAGTCCCCAGCCTTAAACCTTACTTAATCTTGAGTTATTACAAGATTACACATTGAGGATCTTTTCAGGTTTAGAGTTTTAGAGAATTAGACCATAAAACATGCATTACATCCCAAATTTAATCAAAGTGGTTATAATAAAAGATAGTATTAATTTTCCCCATCAATGGAAACATATTGAAAATAAAACATGTATTCTTTCTTGACACTTCCTTGACACTATCATCTTATCATGTACCTTTCCCTTGACCTGTGAAAAACATTTCAAAAACATTGGATGAGCATAAAAAGCTCAGTAAGGGTTATAAAAATATGGAAAGGAAACATGAGTTCATATATACATAAGAATGAAATCATACATTACCCATAAAACATAGGCACGTTAACATAACTCATGAAATCCTGAATAAATCATAGAAATCATAAGACATAAAGGTAACTTGAAGCATTCATAACATTCTTAGGTAGAGAGTAACCCTCTTGGTTACATTTGGAATACCCATCACAGTATATTCCCTAAATATCTTTTAAGAAACCTTAAAGTTTCACTCCTTCTCATTACCCAATACATTAGAGAGCGATATCGGGCTCACCCGCCCTTAGTTAATCACGGAACTACATGTCTTCATAATAATGCCCAAGAACCACAACATAATCGTATCACATAAAACATGCATAAAAGAAACATAAAATCTCCACCTTTCAATCACAGGATATAAATACAACACATTGATATAAAAACATTATGAAAACCATTTTCAATACCAAAATAAAAGAAAAGTATAACATGGTATTTATTTTTCTTTTAAAAAAATGGTATGGCTTGTAGAGGAAGCCTAAAATCAAATTATGGTCACGGTGACGAAGAAGTCGTTGTCGCCACATACGTACGACAAAAACATTCCCTTTTTTCATTTAGTAAACGCATCATATAGAAAATATTCCTTTTGAATAAACATAAAAGTCAAAGGGGTTTATACACCGTATAAAAGAAGGTTGTGTATAAAACAATATATGCCTCAATGAAAAGAGATTGAGACGAACTCCCATACCTCGTATCTGACTTCGCTTGATCGTTCTTTAATCTCCTGAATAATAAACTTGAGTTCATTTATACTTATTTAAGAACATTTTTCAAGTTCATTATTCATTTTATATCACTTATTTCCATGTCATGAACACTATGTAATTATTTAAGTTAATAACAGTCGTTTTAACGATCATTGGTACTTGAGTCAAAAATAAACCCTTTATAATTACAACTTGTTCATGTATCCATTATATCCAGAACTGTATTCATGATGTAGATATTATATATATCATATATATTCAGTACATTCAAGAATTTATAATATTACAAAACATTTAGAGGTAAGAAATGAAATGCACCGTTCATGGAGACGGTAAGCCATATGTACGCATTAACACAGCTTTCATTTCTATTTCGTATTTTATGGAATGGATTCATAATGATATAAAGGTATATTATAATTCTAGTATAATATAATATATTATATCATAACTCCATCCTTTATACATCCCACATATGGTATTAACGAATCAAATCACTTTGAGGGGGCGGTAGTTCGGACTTCCTTAAATAAAGATATCGCGTTTACCCATAATGGAAACCATAAAGGTATGCCCCAAATGAAAAATACAGAAGCTTAAGGAAAACATAAAAATATTATATATCATATATAAATATAGTGTCATCTTAATGGCCACCTTTGAAGGTGTTAAAAGAATGTTGAACAATCATCGTTTCCGGAGGTAGAAATTCGTCATCCACGGAAACAGTATGTTCTTTAACCATTAGATGTAGGTGTGTGTAAGTGTAGCTCGAATCCTTTTTATAAAAACATCCTAGTATATGGAAGATACTATTTTTGTTACAATAGAAATGAATAAAAATTGTTTAGGTGGTTGGAGAAGCAAAATAAAACCAAAGAACACAAGTGAAGACATTACCTTAAAATCGGGTAACGCCCTTTGGTTTGAGCTCAAAGGCTTCCTTGGGAAGACTTCCGCCTAAAGTTAGGCTTGAAGGAGTAAGAGAGGGATGTGTAGAGACAAAATGGGCAGAGGTTGGCCGAGCTAAAGGCTTTGGAAGTGTGGGTAAAGAGGTAGAGGTGGGGTCCTTTTATAAGAGTAGAGGAGGGGCACTCTTGGAAAGTAACGAAATGTTACTTTATTTTAAAATGAGTTTCAGATTTAAAAGGTCCAAAGTTGAAATAATTCTAGTAGAAGGTGATAATGGTTTGAAATCCACCCATACTATAGGTTTTTGACAAGTGTAAGTTATAGTTTTAACATTATCATTTCATTTTATTTAAATCCTTTATTAATGAGGTAATCGCTACATCATCATGGTGTCATAAATAATTTAATTTATTTAGGTCTAAAAATTATAAAAAAATTACATGATGTAGGAAATCCTTTTAGATTTCCAATGACTATTTATAGTCAAAAATATGACTTGTATAACCCCATTTAAAAATTGATTTATTAAAACAACTCAAGTTTGGGTCATTTTAATTTTAACATTAAATAAAAAGATATTAATGTCATTTTCCTACCAAAGTGGCTCCATGGGGTCCCCAAGTTGACCCATGGCTTGTCTTGGTCGGCCATGACACATCCAATAAGGGTAGAACATGTTTCTAGGTATTTTCATTTTATTATAACTTTATTTTTTCTTTAAATTGCACTAATTACCTCTAATCGCGATTAAAAACTTAAAAGTTACTATTCACCAAAAAATTATTTTAATCTCATTGAACCACATTTTACTTCTTAATGACAACCATGTATGTAGGATTTTTGAAAATAAAATCACAGAAGTGGCAAAGTTTCATTTAAACAAAAAAATCAGTTTCTTTAACTACCACTTAGTGGTTTCACTATTCATCAAAAATTGAAGTTTATCAGAAAAATACAAAAATTTCACCCTAAGCCATATTTGATATTCTGAATTCAAAAATGATGTCTATTTTAAAAAATTAAAATAATATAAGTTACATTAACTAATTTAATAATTCATTCCCGCTGTCATGACAAATAGCGTGTTTTTATTAAACAATAAGTATCAAAAGATCGACAGTAGTTTAAGTCCAATTTCAAAGTGAAATTGATTCCAATGACCACCATTGGATTAAATGGTAAAAATATATTCTAATTTCACTTTAAAATCAATTAAAAAGGTAATCTAATAATATAAATAAATTATATTAAAAACAGGGTTTGAATTAAAATACAACATTTTTCACTATTCATTAAAAAATGAACATTATCGGAAAAATACCAAAAATTCACACAAAGTAAATTTTGATGTCCCAATAAACAATAATAAGTTTATTTTGACAAACATAGATTATAAAATTGTCAAAATATAGATTTAAAAATGGTTTTCCATTAAAAGGCAGTAAAACAATCTTTTAAAAAAATTAGTGTATTCCATTCTTAAGATTGGATTTATTTTCATTTTAAGCCTCTAAAACATTATCTAATTCATTAATAGACATAGATAAAAATATCTATTATTCATTACTTACTTGGGATTTCACATCCTTCCCCCCTTTAGAAAATTTTGTCCCCACAATTTATTTACTTATCGAATAAGTGGGGGTATTTATCCCTCATTGCATTTTAATATTCCCATGTTGCCTCTTCAACCATGTGGTTTTTCCACAAAACCTTTACATGATGAATCACCTTCTTCCGTAACACTTGTTCCCTGTGTTCAAGAATCTGGACCAGTTGTACCTCATAAGATAGGTTCTCTTCCAACTGAACTACCTCTGGACTCAAAACATGAGATGGATCTGGCATATACTTTCTCAACATCGAAACATGAAAAACATTGTGTACCTGAGATAAACTCGGAGGTAAAGCCACCCGGTATGCAACTGATCTAACTCTCTCCAGAATTTCATATGGTCCAATGAACCTTGGACTCATCTTTCCTTTCTTACCAAATCGCATGACACTTTTCCATGGTGAGACTTTGAGAAAAAAAACATGATCACCTACCTCAATATATAGATCCTTCCTCCTGTTGTCCGCATAACTCTTCTACCTACTCTGAGCTATTATCATGTGTTTCTGTATCAGCGGAACTTTTTCTGCCAACTCTTCTACCAATTCTGGTCCCATTAGCTTTCTTTCACCCACTTCATCCCAAAAAGCCGGAGTTTGACACCACATCCCATATAACGACTCAAATGGTTCCATCTATATACTAGAATGAAAACTGTTATTATAAGAAAACTCAACCAAAGAAAGATGTCTGTCCCAACTTCCCTGATAATCCATCGAACAAGCACGTAGCATATCTTCCAAAGTCTGATTTTTTCATTCTGACTGCCCATCTGATTGAGGATGAAAAGCTGTACTAAAATTTTATTCAGTACCCAACGACTTCTGAAGGCCTTTCCAAAAGTTAGAAGTAAACCTGGGATCACGATCTGATACAATGGAGAGAGGAACTCCATGAAACCTGAATATCTCTTTAAGGTAAAAATGGGAAAGTTGATCTAGGGAAAAAGTATCCCATATAGCAAGGAAATGAGAAGATTTAGTCAACCGATCAACAATAACCCAGATTTCATTATTACCTCGAGGTGTCTTCAGCAATCCCACAATGAAGTCCATAGATATATTCTCCCATTTCCACTCTGGCATTGGAAAAGGCTGAAGCATCCCTTTCGGTAACTGCCGCTCTGCTTTAACGTGTTGACACGTCAAACACTTCATAGTAAAATCAGCAATATCTCTTTTCATTCCATCCCACCAGTAATACTCCCGCAGATATCTGTACATCTTAGTACTGCCAGGATTAACTGAAAATGGAGAACTTTGAGCTTCACATAACAACTCTCTCTTCAACTGTGAATCACAAGGCACACACAATCTCTTCCCAAATCTCAAAACACAATCATTACCAATGTTGAATTCAGGCAACTTACCTTTCTGAACCAGCTCTACCTTTTCCTGCAACTCACTGTCTTGCTTCTGTGCTTGCTTAATTCTGTCTGATAGAGAAGATTTCACTGATACCTGAAACAAAATAGAATAACATCCTGCACCTATAACTTCTATGCCAATGTTCATCAAATCCTTAACCAAAGGATCACGTACCAAACACAACATTGTTAATGAAGCATTACTTTTTCGACTCAAAGCATCGGCCACCTTATTTTCTTTTCCCGGATGGTAATAAATTTTACAATCATAATCCTTGATTAATTCTAGCCATATCCTCTGTCTCATGTTCAATTGTTTCTGAGTGAATATATACTTTAAACTTTTGTGATCAGTATATATTTCACACTTTACTCCATACAAATGATGCCTCCAATTTTTTAAAGCGAAAACAACAGTAGCTAATTCCAAATCATATGTAGGTTAATTTACCTCATGAGTATTCAACTATCGTGAAGCACAAGAAATTACCTGATCATTATTCATTAGGACACAACCAGGTACTTTCACTAAAGCATAATTGCATATAACAAACTCCCCATTCCTGGAAGGTAGTGCCAAACTAGAGAATTCACCAATCTTCTTTTCAGTTCCTGAAAACAATCATCACATTATTTTGTCCAAATAAACTTAACACCATTCTGAGTTATCTTAGTCATTGGACTAGATAACCATGAAAAAATTCTAACAAACCTTCATTAATATCCTGCGAAACCATGGAAACTACAAATCTCTGTTACATTTGTGGGTATTGGCCATTCTTCAACAACCTTTGTTTTTGCAGGATCAACAGTTATCCCATCTTTAGAAACAATGTGACCAAGGAAAGAAATTTGTTGCATCCAAAACTCACACTTGCTGAATTTCCCATACATTTTATTTTCTTTTAAGGTTTGAAAAATAACCCTTAAATGTCTTTCATTCTCCTATTTACTTTTAGAAAACACCAAAATATCATCAATGAAAACCACCAAAAACTTATCCAAGAACTCATGGAAAATTCTATTCATTAAGTCCATGAATACAGAAGGTGAATTGGTTAGCCCAAAAGGAATTACTACCAATTCATAATGGCCATATCTTCTACGAAAAGTAGTCTTCAGAACATCTGATTCCTTTACCTTAAGCTGATGGTACCCCGATCTCAAGTCAATCTTTGAAAAATAATGAGCTCCCTTGAGCTGATCAAACAAATCCTCGATATGAGGCAAATGAAATTTGTTCTTAACAGTGATGTTATTCAAGGCTCTATAATCAATGGAAAGTCTCGTAGAACCATCTTTCTTTTTAACAAATAAAATAAGAGCACCCCATGGTGATGTGCTAGGGCAAATAAAACCTTTCTCTAATAACTCTTGCAATTGCTCCTTCAACTCTAAAAGTTCAATTTTAGCCATTCGATAAGGGGGTTTTGAAATTGGCTTAGCATCAGGAACTAAGTCAACAGTAAATTCAACTTCCCGATCTGGTATTATTCCAGGCAACTCATGAGGAAAAACATCAGGATACTCATTTACCACTGGCACATCATTAATCTGAACAGTTCCTTTGTTTTCAACAATATGTGCAAGGTAACATTCATTTCCATCTTTTATGAGTTTCTCAGCATCTTGATATGTTATCAACAGTAAGGGTTCATTATTGTACACAAACTGAAAGTCTTTCTGAAAAGAAACTTCTTTAGCTCTACAGTCAATCTTATCATGGTAAATACAGAGCCAATCCATACCCAGGATAACATCAAACTCTACTAGAGGTAGAACAACAAGGTTTTCAAGTAGTTTCTTCCACGGATAAGGTTACAAAGATTCATATAAATTCTTTTTTCATTAACATTTCCCCCAAGTGTTTTTACCAAAATCTTAGGAGTCATTTCTTGAGATGGTATTCGCATTTTACTAGAAAAGTTTTAAGAGATTAAATAATGTGTTGACCCCGAATCAAACAACACACCGGCATAATCAGAAAAGACAAACAAAGTACCTAATACAACTACATTTGATGGCCCGACATCTGCTGAAGTAGTTGTAAAGGATTTCACCGCCCCTTTCTACTTGTAGTATAACTACTTCCCATCACTCGAGCTCTTTTTCAGACACTCATTTGCATAGTGACTCATATCATTTCACTTAAAACATTTCACTAACTATAAATAAAATTTGGTCTTACCATCACCTTGATCTTTTTCAGTACAATCACGAGCCTTATGTCCCATCATACCACATCGGTAGCACATTCTAGAATTCAGAAGACATTCCCCAGCATGCCTTTTACCACATTTATCACAAAATGGAAACATAATTTTCTTACCATCAGACTTTTTTGAAGAATTATTTCTTTTCTCCTGCCACATCGTTCTCTTATTCTGTTGGTTGTTATAGAACACTTGATCATCAGAAAACTCCATTTCCACCTTCTCAGCACATTGAACAAGCTTTTCATAACTTTTGAACTCATGAGAAGCTAAATCCCTTCGATATTTTGGCTTTAATCCTGAGTAAAAATGATTGATTTTACTATCAAGTTCTCGGATAAAATTTGGAGCATACCTTGCCAATCGAGTGAACCTTTCTTCATAGGAAGCCACTAAGTCTTCCTCTTTACTCAATTCTAGGAATTGTTTTTCCATCCTAAGTCGAATAACATTAGGAAAATACTTCTCAAGAAACATAACTTTGAATTCATCCCAATCAAGTGCATCAATCTCATCAGCGTCCCTGATATTTTTAACCATCGACCACCACTGATCTGCTTTACCCTCCAAACGGTAAATAGCAAGACTAACCTTTTGATTGTCCAAACACACCATGACATCAAAAATATTCTCCAGTGCTTTAATCCACCCTTCATCTAGCACAGGGTCAGATGATCCTCTGAATGATGGGGGATGTTGCATCATGAAATGTTCCACCACTGTCATGTTCCTCTGTGGTTGATCTGGTTGGTCTCGTGCATGGATACCACCACCATTTATCGCTTGAGTCAACTGCTCCATTACTACAACAAACTGTTCAGTTCCAATTCTGGCCATCTCAAGATGATGATTCGGAAGGATATTTTCTTCTGTATGCCTTCCTAGCACTGCTTCCCAATTTCCTCTGCAGAAAACTATTCTGAACAAACATGTCTCAGATGAAGAAACATGGTAATCTTCAAATGCTACATCATTTCATTTTGACCGTAAAAACAATATTTTTGGATAATCATTTAATATAATTCTAACTCCTAAAGTTATCTAAACTGACCTCTGATACCAACTATAAGGCCCCAGCCTTAAACCTTACTTAATCTTGAGTTATTACAAGATTACACATTGAGGATATTTTCAGGTTTAGAGTTTTAGATAATTAGACCATAAAATATGCATTACATCCCACATTTAAACAAAGTGGTTACAATAAAAGATAGTATTCATTTTTTCCCATCAACGGAAACATAGTGAAAATAAAACATGGATTCTTTCTTGACTCTTCCTTGACACTATCATCTTATCATGTACCTTTCCCTTGACCTGTGAAAAACATTTCAAAAACTTTGGATGAGCGTAAAAAGCTCAGTAAGGGTTATAAAAATATGGAAAGGAATCATGAGTTCATGTATACATAAGAATGAAATCATAAATTACCCATAAAACAAAGGAACTTTAACATACCTCATCAAATCATGAATAAATCATAGAAATCATAAGACATAAAGCTAACTTGAGGCATTCATAACATTCTTACGTAGGGAGTAACCCTCTTGGTTACGTTTGGAATACCCATCACATTATACTCCCTAAATCTCTTCAAAGATACCTTAACGTTTCGGTCCTTCGCATTGACCAATGCATTAGAGAGCTATATCGGGCTCACCTGCCCTTAGTTTATCACGAAACCACCCGTCTTCATAATAATGTCCAAGAACCACAACATAATCGTATCACATAAAACACGCATGAAGGAAACATAACATTTCCACCTTTCAATCACAAGATATCAATACAACAAATTCATATAAAAAAATTATGAAAAAAAATTTCAATACCAAAATAACATAAAAGTAAAACATGGTATTCATATCTTGTGATTGAAAGGTGGAAATGTTATGTTTCCATTATGCATGTTTTATGTGATACGATTATGTTGTGGTTCATGGGAATTATTACGAAGACGGGTGGTTTCGTGATAAACTAAGGGCGGGTGAGCCCGATATAGCTCTCTAATGCATTGGTCAACATGAAGGAGCGAAACGTTAAGGTTTCTCGGAAGAGATTTAGGGAATATACTATGATGGGTATTCCAAACGTAACCAAGAGGGTTACTCCCTGTGTAATAATGTTATGAATGCCTCAAGTTAGAGAGCTATATCAGGCTCACCCGCCCTTAGTTTATCATGAAACCACTCGTCTTCATAATAATGCCCAAGAACCACAACATAATCATATCACATAAAACATGCATAAAGGAAACATAACATTTCCACCTTTCAATCACAAGATATCAATACAAAAAATTGATATAAAAACATTATGAAAACCATTTTCAATACCAAAATAACAGAAAAGTAAAACATGGCATTTATTTTTCTTTAAAAAAGGTATGGCTTGTAGAGGAAGCCGAAACTCAAATAATGGTCACGGCGGTGGAGAAGTCGTTGTCGCCGCATACGTATGACAAAAACATGCCCTTTTGTCGTTTATTAAACGCATCGTATAGAAAATATTTCTTTTGAATAAACGTAAAAGTCAAAGGGTTTTATACACCGTATAAAAGAAGGTTGTGTATAAAACAAAATATGCCTCAATGAAAGGAGATTGAGACGAAGTCCCATACCTCGTATCTAACTTGACGTGATCGTTCTTTAATCTCCTAAATAATAAACTTGAGATAATTTATACCAGTTTAAGAACCTTTTTCAAGTTCATTATTCATTTTATATCACTTATTTCCATGTCATGAACACTATGTAATTATTTAAGCTAATAACGGTCGTTTTAACGATCATTGGTACTTGAGTAAAAAATAAAGCCCTTATAATTACAAGTTGTTCATGTATCCATTATATCCAGAATTTTATTCACGATGTAGATATCATATATATCATATAAATCCAGTACATACATGCATTTATAATATTGCATAACATTTAGAGGTAATAAATTAAATGCATCGTTCATGGAGATGGTAATCCGTACGTACGCATGAACACTGCATTCAATTATATTTTGTATTTTATGGAATGGAATCATAATGATATAAAGGTATATTGTAATTCCTGTATAATATAATATATATTATCATAACTCCATCCATTATACTTCCCACATATGGTATTAACAAATCAAATCACTTTGAGGGGGCGGCAGTCCACACTTCCTTAAATGAAGATATCGCGTTTACCCATAATGGAAACCATAAAGGTATGACAAAAATGAAAAATACAGAAGCATAAGGAAAACATAAACATATTATATATCATATATAAATATAGTCTCATCTTAATGGCCACCTTTAAAGGTGTTAAAATAATGTTGAACAATCATTGTTTCGGGAGGCAAAAATTCTCCATCCACGGAAATAGTATGTTTTTTAACCATTATATGTAGGTGTGTGTAAGTTTAGCTCTAATATTTCTTATAACAACATCCTAGTATATGGAATATACTGGTGTTGTTACAAAATAAATGAATAAAAAGAGTTTTGGGGGTTGGAAAAGAAAAATAAAACAAAAGAACACAAGTGAAGAAAATACCTTAAAATCGGGTAACTCCCTTTGGTTTGAGCTCAAAGGCTTCCTTGGGAAGAATTATGCCCAATTTGAGGCTTCAAGGAGTAATATAGTGATGTGTAGAGATAACATGGGCAGGGGTTGGCCAATCCAAAGGCTTTGGAAGTGTGTGTAAAGAGGTAGAGGTGGGGGCCTTTTATAAGAGGAGAGGAGGGGCACTCTTGGAAAGTAAAGAAATGTTACTTTATTTTAAAATGAGTATCAGATTTAAAAGGTCCCACATTGAAATAATTCGAGTATAAGGTGATAAGGGTTAGAAATACACCAATCCAATAGGTTTTTGAAAAGTTTAAGTTATAGTTTTAACTTTATCTTTTCATTTTCTTTAAATCCATTATTAATGAGGTAATCGCTGCATCATCATAGTGTCATAAATAATTTAATTTATTTAAGGTCTAAAAATTATAAAAAACTACTATGATGTAGGAAATCATTTTATCTTTCCAATGACTATTTATAGAAAAACATATGACTTGTATAACCCCAATTAAAAATTGTTTTAGTAAAACAACTCATGTTTGTGTCATTTTAATTTTAACATTAAATAAAAAGATATTAATGTCATTTTCCTACCAAAGTGGCTCTATGGGGTCCCCAAGTTGACCCATGGATTGTATTGGTCGTCCATGACACATACAATAATGGTAGTACATGTTTCTAGGTATTTTCATTTTATTATAACATTATTTTTACCTTAAATTACACTAATTACCTCTAATCACGATTAAAAACTTAAAAGTTACTATTCACCAAAAAAATTATTTATATCTCATTGAACCACATTTTACTTCTTAATGAAAACCATGAATGTCGGAATTTTGAAAATCAGATCAGAGAAGTGGCAAAGTTTCATTCAAATGAAAAATCAGTTTCTTTAACTACCACTTAGTGGTTTCACTATTCATCAAAAATTGATGTTTTTCAGAAAAATACCAAAACATCACCCTAAGCTATATTTGATATTCTGAATTCAAAAATTATGTCTATTTTACAAAATTCATATCATATAAGTTTCATTAATTAATTTAATAATTAATTCCTACTTTCATGACAAATAGCGTGTTTTTATGAAACAATAAGTATCAAAAGATTGACACTAGTTTAAGTCCAATTTCAAAGTGAAATTGATTCCAATGACCGCGATTGGATTAAATGGTAAAAATATATTCTAATTTCACTTTAAAACCAATTCAAAAGATAATGTAATCATATAAATAAATTATATTAAAAAGGGGTTTTGAATTAAAATACAACATTTTTTACTATTCATTAAAAAATGAACTTTACCGGAAAAATACCAAAAATTCACACAAAGTAAATTTTGATGTCCCAATAATAAAGAATAAGTTTATTTTTACAAACATACCTTATAAAATTTTCAAAATATAGATTTAAAAATGGTTTTCCATTAAAAGGCATTAAAACAATCTTTTAAAAATATTAGTGTATTCCATGTTTAAAATTGATTTATTTTCATTTTAAGCCTCTAAAACACTATATAAATCATTAATAGACATTGATAAAAAATATCTATTATTCATTACTTACTTGGGATGTTACAGCTCTGGTCGAGGGTGACTGTTAATAATTTACTGAACTTTTTTTCAGGTATATTTAGTAATCACTTGAGCGGTGTTTTCTAACTTTTAAACTATTGCTTGGATTAAAAATCCGAGGGAACCATAGAATCCACAATGTTGGAATTCACATAAGAGAGGCTTCACTTTGACTATAGTAGGTCTGGAGAAAAATTTAGTTTTTGAATCTTTTTAATAGAATAAACTAAATAACATTATTATTTTATTTTTATTCAATTTCTCCAACGGACAAGCAGTAAGGTGGGATCAGTAACCTGTCAAGCCGATAAATGGATTGACCCTCCAATCTAAGTAAAAACAACGTTGGGGGAAATTAGTAATGTTCTTATTTACTGATCCACCATTAAATTCCAACATCGTTACTTACCCTCCCCCTCTTTATATATATGGAGCATGGGTGGGAGGTACCGGCGCAACTTCGCCATGAAATGAAATGCTGAAGGTGCACCATAATTCCAGACCATTAGATAATGGAGCTAACCCAGTGGGATGTGACGGGCAACGCCGAACCACAAACTAAATGACGACGTGCGAGTGCCATTGTTGGGAACCGGTTGTGGGAACAAAGAACATGACCCACCTTCAAGTCGCGAACACTCTCCAATGGGTTTTGAGGTAGGGGTTATTTTTGATAGTAAATTTTTTAGATTCCCTCTTCCTCGTTCTTGAAATTATATGAAGAACACTAGTCAACCGACTAACTGGTTGACCTGAAATTCATTCATCTTTGCGGGAGTTTGTTGTTGGGAGTCTTCTAGGTTTTAACTTGTTGTCTAATTCAATTTTTTATTCAACCACTTTTAAAATTTTCCCCCTTGTTTAAGAGATAATGTGGAGGGAATGAGCCTGACGAACATGGTCTGAACCCACCACCACATTAATATTCCATTGTACCTCCACGGAAGACCGATAGCGTGATGAAACCGACCGGCTACATGGTAGGTATCACGTCGACACACACGGCAAGAGGAGGTTGTGGTAGAAAGCTATGGTGGTCATTGGAGTGGTCGACATCGACCAGCTGTGGAGGAGGTGTGGTGTGCCGTCGCGCGCCTCCCGTGTGCAAAGAGGTCGGGCTTGTCAGCTGAAGTAGTTAGAGAAGGTAGTTGGTTTGTCAGCTGGACATGGAATGGAAGTGAGGAAAGATGTCACATGCCGCCAGAAATCAAGAGACTATGGCTGAAGTCACTGTGTAGGGGGTAGAACCTGTGCCTCCGGCGGGTTCCGTGGTGACCAGATGGCACCCATGTGGTGTCGCCACTTCAATGACAAAATGACTTTTGGTTGTTCGGGATCTCAGGGGAGCGGCTCCCCCAAGCCGCCTGGTGAAATCACCGCTGGTAGTGCCCATCGCGGTCGAACCACCCTCCAGTGGGCCAGGCCGCCACCCAGTGGGCTGGTCAGCGCCCCACCACGGGCCAGGACGCACCCCACTGCGGGCCTAGATGCACCCCCACTGTGGGTCGGGCTGCCCCATTATAGACCCAAACCTGTACAAACCAAGCCGACCCTTTTTGTAGCCCATACCAGACCTTAGCCCAGTGGTCCGAGTCTGCCATGGCCCAACCCAGACCGGGTCAGGACGGGTCGATCCAACCGATTCGGACCAAACTCGATCCCAGAAACACTTAAAGGGCATTATCATGAGAACCAGATATATTTTTGATGAACCGTCTGTGGTGTTGGGATCATTGGAGTGAGATGTTCAGTTTTCCCTACTCCATGAGGGTTTTGGAGAAACTTGTAGTACATCTGGGTTGGATTGCACCCGAATCCAACAGGGCCCTCGGCACTGAAATGCTAATAACACACAGACCAAGCGTCCGATTGGCGTGCCGTCTGTTGCGTTGGAAGAATTATTACATGGAGAATCATAGGGTTACTTCCTAATGAAACTATATACCAGTTTTAATATGATTGATTGCTTATGGAGCGGTTCTCCCAAGCCCGCTACGTATGGAACCATGCAATTGGACAAGACCTAAAGACTGCGTGATAATGGCCAAGATTGGAAGTGGCTCTATGTGACCCAATAGGCCCACGTGGGAAGTGACTCTGTGTGACCCATCATGCCCATGGAACCCATAAAGGATGAGTACCACAACAGTTCAAGGATATTGGGAAGCCACTCTATGTGACCCGGTAGGTCCACTCTACTCTATAGAGGAGGAGTTCTCTAGCAGCTAAAGAGTAAGAAATTTTTGGACTAACAATGCTATGGTTAATACCCAAGAATTTACATTGTGGTGACTTACATAGATATCAAGATTCAGTGAGTGGATTGAGGATAGGTTCTCCCATGCAGACTATGTATGGAACCCAATGACAGGCTGAGACTAGAAGATTGCTTGATGATTGGCCTAGTGGGAAGCGGCTCTGTGGGACCTAGAAGGCCCATGGTGGATAGTATCTCTTTGTGACCTGGATGACCCATTTTACTCAACATGAGGAGTTCCTCAGTTCGGCCAAGGTGGGAAGCGGCTCTCTGTGACCCGACATACCCATGGTGGGAAGCGGATCTGTGTGACCCAGCATGCCCACGGTAGCTATCGGGGATGGGTACCATAGTAGTTCACGGTTAATGGGAAGCGGCTCTCTGTGACTTTTCAATCCCCCTATACTTGATAGATGATGATTTCTCCAATTTTTGAGGAGTTTGATGATGTGATAACCCTTATTACCTTAACCTAATGTGATATCAAGTGTGAGATAACTTGTTTTGTGTACTTTTTATTTATTCTTTGTGGTTTTTCCTTTGTGTAACTCATGGATACCTATGGGGGATTTGGGGTTCCCACTGAGTATCGTCATACTCACCCCTACATGGGCATCGACCACACCTTATTATGTCTGGTGTAGATGTCGTAAAAATTGATTGAGGCTACGAAATCTAGGACTTGGTGGTTCTTGGAGCTGGACCTAGTTGGTGTTACATGATGTAGGGACTTCAGATCATGATTTGTACCTACCCTTTTGGTAAGATCTATGGAGGACGATCCATAGCTTCCTTTCACTTTTCAGCTGTTTTGTACTTTTTTTGTAATTTTACTTTTCCAGTTGGGCATTTATTTCGACCCCCTTTACATTAATCACTCATTACTACAACAGTTTACATCACTGTTGCTTTTGTTGCATTCTAGTATATGTGGTTTCCCCTAGTTGTGTTCTACTCTGTGAGTTTTAATAGGTTTAAAGTAAATGCCTTCCCATTTTATGGATACACCTTTCTGGTGTAAGTTTCCAGCCCCTGGCCTATGGGAGGTGGGCTTGGGGTTGTCACGGCACGAGCCCCAGGGGATGGGTGATGACAAAGTGGTATCAGAGGAGTTTGGTTCTATGAAGAACTAGTATGCTTAACTTTTCTATGGGGAAGTTGTTTTAAGTGTTATGAGTAAGGTTTTTATTTTAGGGAGTTCAGTATTGGTGCGGTGGCCAACGTGTCCATACACCAGAACCTTGAGTTATGATTTCTGACTCAGTTCACTAAAACACTGATTTCATGTGTTGTTGAAATGTTTATCTTTTTAATTCATTGGATTCAGATCCCCAGGTATAACATAATGAAAGTGGTGCACCTGCTCCTTATCAGGATGTCACCACATAGACATCCACTGAGGTTCCTAAGAGAGTATGTGATTATGTCCCACCAAGCGATGAGGCCTCAGTGCAGGCCCCCCTTCCGGCATTAGACCTTCAGGTGGTGTACTAGCAGCGCCACTGCCCATTGGACGGTCATTTCCACCAGCCCCACCAGCATAGGGTGCACGCCAAGTGAGTGCATCGCACGAGTTCAAGTAGTAGAGGGCTCTGAGGGTCCGAGGTGAGATGGACCCACAGGAGGCTAAGGACTGGATGGAGGCAATGGCCAGAGTTTTTTGCCTAGTTGAAACACTAGAATAGAATATGGTAATCTTAGCTTCTATTATTTTCGAGTGAGTGACCGTGAGGATGTTACTCAATGTGATGAAGCTTCATTACGTGGACTGTTGCCTGAGATTGTACCATCGGGTAGTGTCTCTGTTATATCATTACATGTTGGTCAGCAGTTACAACCGGCGGTATCATTAGAGGACACATGTAGGCTTAATGCCTTACAAGTGTTTCACCATCAGATACCCATCAGGGTCTTAGGTGAGACCAACTCACAGGCATCTAAGGACTGGCTTGAGTAGGTGAATGAGAATTCTCTAGAGCTTCTATAGATTCGGTAGGACGACATGTCAGTAGTTGGGTATTCTTCGAGGTGTATCGACCATCCTAGGTACTCGACGAATAAAGTACAATATGTTCTTCAGGGATCGAAACTTTGAGAGAGGTGTGTTTAATGAAATACAAAATAAAACTAATCCTTTATTCATTCCTACTTATGTTAGGTTTCTAGATAGAACCATTGAGGTTGAATGCTCTTTGGCTAAGCGAATATAGCCAGTGAATTTTAGCAGTATGAAAGCAGGAAACTAATGTCAGTCTTGAAAACTTGGGTTAGTAAAATGTTTCTAGATGAGGAAGTGATAGGGAAAGATCAATTTTCCTGGAAATAGACGTGGAAGTGGATCTGGGAGAGTATCATGAAGTGGTTCACTTTTAGACATGTTACAACCACCACCTCAATTTGGTCCCCACTATGCTCAGGGAGCTAGAGGTTAGGGGTAGAGAGTAGTTGCATGTGATCAAGGATTTTGACCCAAGAACTCCAGGAATGATTATAGGTATGATCTGTGTCTACTACTAGATGTCGTATAAATAGACAAAGTTACTGATCATTCCTTCCTCAAATCTTATCCAAGACCAAGAGTTTCTGGTTAAACCGTTGACTTGACCCTCACGTATAGAGATTCAATTGGGAGGAGACTCAATAATCACACAAATGGTGAAAGTGTGATCTGTCCCTTGAGGAGAGAGTTTCAGTTGGAACCTCTTGGTGGCAGTGTCAATGCCTTAAGACGTTTGTTTGGGTATGGAATAGGCATCCACAGTTCATAATCAGATTGACTGTATTAGGAAAAAGGTTTCGGTTTATCTAAAATGTGGGAATGGGGTTTTCTTTGGTTGGAGAAAAAGGAAACCCATGAAGCACAAGATAAAATCATGCCTAGGAGGGTACAACCAATCACTCTTTAGTTAGCCAGACTTACCCTTTTGGCAGTAGGAGTTTTCAGTTTTTAGTTAAAAAAAAAGTGGCAGAGCATGGGGAAATCTTTTCTAAAAATGTTTCCTAGATTACCTCCCAGAAGGGAGAGGGATGTCTTCTTTGGATAGGTAATACTGGAGATTTGTACCTGACTTCTTCAGGGTAGCGGCACCTTTTTAACATATGAAGAAAAAGGGGGAGTCTTTATTGTGGAATGAGAAGTGTCAGAAGAGCTTTTAGGAGCTGAGACAAGTACTAAGAAGTAGAACTACGATACCCATAACCTGGAGTTAGCAGCAGTGGTCTTTGTATTGAAGATGTGGTGGAACAACCTTATGGGTAAATGGTTTACAATTTACACTAATCATAAGAGTATCATGTGAATATTTTCATAGAAGGAAGAGAACCTCTAACATCAATGATGGCTAGAGTAATTCAAGGACTATGACCTTAAGAAAGTCTATATTTTTAGGAATGGTAACATGGTAGCAGATGCACTCAGCAGGTGGTCTGGTCTAGAACTACTGAGTGAGGCATCAGAGCATCTAGTCACGCTATAGATATCCTTCATGGATAATAATGGAGCATCTACCTTCAGTCTATGACTGCCACTCCTCCAATTCATCTGTAAATTATGGGGGGCACAACATGATACATTTACTACGAGTCCTGATGTGCTTAGATATCCATAGGAAAGTCTCCTGAAGGATTTTTTGAAGGTGGGGAGCATGTTATCCTCATCATAGGATGCACCATGGTACCAGTGATACTTCAGAATGAGGTGTTGAGGTAGATCCATATATCCCATTTAACGGTACATCCTAGAGTGGCGAAGATGTACAAAGACCTATAGTGTCAGTACTAATTGCCTAGGATGAAGGAAGTAGTGGAAATTTTTTTATCACGATGCCTCACTTGATAGCAAGTAAAAACTACTTAGAGCTGATAGAAGTCTTATGCCAACAGTAAGAGGGAGACCATATCTTCCTATGGGTCTCACCTCAATGAGTTTTGTGGATATTTGGCTGGGGCAGATAGTTATCTCTGAGGTTCATCAGACCATTCTAGATTCTTATCAGAGTGGGTGAGGTGGTGTACCATTTATCCCTTTCCCCATAGATGCACTAGGTGTGTAATTGTTTCCATCTGTCACAAGTGAAGAAATGCGTGCATGATTCATCGCATGTTATCAAAGAGGGTGAGTTGTTCTTTGTTGATGGGGTGACTTTTATGGGGTTCCCGGTGGAGTTTTAGGACTGACAAGAGAGGGTCATTCATGGGTGGTCAATACCTATGGTGTGCGTTTATTGGCAACACGGGAACCTCCATGAGATCACATGGGAGCGGGAGGCTCAGATTCATGCTCATTACCCCCATTTGTTTCATTACTCTATGATTTGAATTTTATGGATGTAAATCCTTATGGTGGGGAGAATATAATGTCCTAGAATTTCCATATAATTGTTTTTAATTATATGGAATCATTTCAAGACTGAAAAATATGATTGGGTGTGATTCTAAAGCCCAGAGAGCCCTGAATGATCCATCAAAGTTTTATTAAACATTAAATAGAGTTTGTAAGCAGTTTTCCTAATAAAGTGGAATTGATTTTAAATTTTTTCCTGAATCAGAAATCTGAGGGAACGGTTGTGTTCAGGATGGTGGGTTTACCCTATGCGCGACTTAAGTTTAGTCAGTGTGGGCCTCCTTGAGAAAACCATCAAATGGAATAACTGTAAATAAAATAATAAAATAAAGTTATTTTATTTTTCAAATTCTTATAAATCATTAACGGTAACTTGGAATAAAAATCTGATACCACCACTGAACTCGTGAGGGTATGTTCTCTTTATGTATATAGTTACATTGGTCGGCACGGGCCACTAGTGAAAATTAGTTTTTGGCCATAAATAAAATACTTAAGTAACAATTATTTTATTTTAAAATACATAACAAATAAATGGGAACTCAGATTGGAAATCTAAGGGTACCCTTAGTTTCGTTGGGGCTTCATGAACTTAGGAAGAGCCTAACCTCGACTGGCGCAGGTCAATGGTTACTGTTAATAATTTACTGAACTTTTTTTCGGGTACATTCAGTAATCGTTCGAGCGGTGTTTTCTAGCTTTTGAAATGTTTCTCAAAATAAAAATATAAGGGCACTATAAAATCTGTAGTGTTGTGATTCACTTAAGAGAGGCATCACTTTGACCACACTAGGTCCTAAGGAAATGTTAGTTTTTTGAACTTTTTAATAGAATAAACTAAATAACTTTATTATTTCATCATTATTCTATTCCTCCAACGGACAAGTGGTAAAGTGGGACCAGTGATGTGTCAAGAAAATAAATGTCTTTAATCTCTAATCTATGTGACAACAATGTCAGGGGGGGAATTAGAAAACTTCCTAATTAATGAGAAACCATTGAATTCCAACGTTGTTACTTACCCTCCCCCTATATTATATATATATATATAGCTTTGTGGGAGGCAGCGGCACAGATTCACCAAGAAATGAAGTGTTTAAGAGTTCCCTGAAGTTGGACCCTTAGATGATGGAGCTAACCCAATGAAAGGTTACGGGCAACACCGGTCCATGAACCGAAGCACGATGTGCAAGTGTCTTCGTTGGGAATCAGTTGTGGGAATGAAGAATAAGATCCTCCTTCAAGATACGGATACTATCCAATAGGTTTTGAGATAGTGGTTATTTTTATTTGTGCATTTTTTTATTCCCTCTTCCTCCTTCTTCAAATTATAAAAATAACATAGGTCAACCGACTAACGGGTTGACCCATGATTCATTCGTATTTGGAGGAGGATGTTGTGAGGAGTCTTGTGGGGTTTAACTTGTTGTTTAATTCAATTTCTTATTCATCCCATTTTAAATTTTCCCCCTTGTTTAGGAGCTGACACGGAGGGAATGGGCCTAAATAACACTTTCCAAACCCTCCCCACTTTGCTACAACCTTGTGCCTCCATGGAAGACTGACTACGCGATGAAATTGACCGGCTATGTGGTGGGTAGTGCTTCGACACACACAGCAAGATAAGGTCATAGCAGAAAGCTGCGATAGTCGTTAGAGAGGTTGGCACCGGCAAGGCGTAGAGGAGTTTCTGTGCACAGTCGTGCACTGTTGGTGTGCAAAGAGGTCATGGCTCATCCGTTGCAGCAGTCAGAGAAGGCAGTCGGCTCGTCAGCCAACCAAGCAAGGGATGGTCGGTGTGCCGACAGAGAGAAGGATATCGTGGCCAAAGATATGGCAGAGGAGGCAGATCTTGTGCCTCAGGCAGGTTCTGCGATGACTGGGTGGCGCCGACGTGGCACCGCCGCTCAATTAACGAATGGCCAAAGGGTGCGTCTCCCTCGATCCACCTGGCGGAAGCACCGTAGGCCACGCCCTTCTTGGCCGAATAGCCCTCCAGCTGGCTGGGCCGCCTGCCCGGTGGGTCAGCCCACACCCCATTGTGGACCAGGTCACACCCCACTACAGGCTGGGTTGCCCATTTGTGGGCCCTTCCCTATAAAACTGGCCCGCTTCTTTTTTTGGGTCGGGTCGGACCGAACCCGGGCCCAGAAACACTTAAAGGGAATTATCTTAAGAACCGAATGTCCGTTTGATGAACCATCTACGGCGTTGGGATCCTTGGAGTGAGATGTTCTTTTTGACCTACCCCATTATAGTTTTGGAGAAACATGGAGTACGGCTGGTTTGGATCGCACTCAAATCCAACTGGGACATCGGCACTAAAATGAAAATAATGCTTAGAACAAGCATCCAATTGACATGCCACCTGTAGTGTTGGAAACCTTATAACATGGTAGATCATCGGGTTACTTCCTAGTGAGACTCTGTACTAGTTGTTATATGACTGATGGCTTGATAAGTGGTTCTCCCAGGCGCGCTACGTATGAAACCCTATAGCTGGATGAGACCAGAAGACTCCTTGACGATGGCCAAGGTGGGAAGCGGCTCTTTGTGACCCAGTTGGCCCACAGTGGGAATTGGATCTATGTGAACAGGCATGCCCATGATACCAATTAGAAGTGAGTACCACAATAGTTCAAGGTTAGTGGGAAGTGGCTCTGTGTGACCCTGCAGGCCCACTATACTCGATAGGGGAGGATTTCTCCAGCAACTGAGGAGTTCGAGGTTTTTGACTGATGATGCTACTCTTACTGCCCTAGAATATACAATCTGGTGACTTCCATTGATATCATGAGGGAACGAGTTACTTGAGGAGAGGTTATCCCAAGCATAATATGTATGGGACCCTATGGTTGGTACAGACCTAAAGACTGCTTGACGATTGGCCCAGTGGGAAGCGGCTCTGTGAGACCGAGTAGGCCCACAATGGGGAGTGTCTCTGTGTGCCCCGATAAAACCACGGTACTTGACAAAAGGAGTACCTCATATTGGCCAAGGTGGGAAGCACCTCTGTGTGACCCTACATGCCCATGGTTGGATGTGGCTCTATGTGACCCAGCATGCCCACGGTCCCTATCAGGGATGGGTACCACTGAAGTTTGAGGTTAGTGGGAAGCGACTTTGTGTGACCAGGCAGGCCCAATGTATTCGATAGAAGAGGAGTTCTCTAGAAGCCAAGGAGCTTGATGATGTGATAACCCTTCTACCTTTGACCTAATGTGATACCCGGTGTGATATGACTTGTGTTGTGTACTTTTTCATTATGAATTGTGGTTTTTCCTTTGTAGAACTCTAGGAGACCTATGGGTGTCTCAATTTTCCTACTGAGTTTTGTTATTCTCACCCCTACACGGGCTTCGCCCGCACCATGTTGCGTCTAGTTCAAATGATGAAAAACATTGATTGAGGCTGAGGGAGCTAGGACTGGGCAGTGCTTCGAGATGGACCTTGTTGGATTGATGTGATGCCGGGACTTTAGAACATGAGATGTACCTACACTTCATCTAGGATTTGTGGTGGACGATCTAGATATGCCTTTCACTTTTCAACTAATTTATACTTTTTTGGTTGTACTTGAAATTTTTTCAGTTAGGCTTGTATTCAGGCCACCTTTACTTTCAGTACTCATTACTACAGTACTTTACTTCATAGTTTCTTTTGTTGCATTCTAATCTATGTGGTTTCCCCTTGTTGCGTTCTACTCTGTGAATTTGTACAGTTTTAAAGGCAATGGCTTCATGTTTTAGGGATACTTATTTCCAGTGGTAGTCGTTAGCCCCTGTCCTATGGAAGGCCGGCTTGGGTTTTTCATGGCATGGGCCATGGGGGATGGGTCGGGACAATAATTTCCCCACATCAACAATTAAAAAAATTAAAAGTATACATTCAAATCAGGAATTGAGTAATTCTTATCAGGAATCCCTAATTTACATGTGGTAAATTCTCCAACTATGTCATTTTTCATAAGGATACATCCTAATACCTTCTTTGGTACATCATTGAATGTCAAAAACCCTTCTCCAATGTAATGTAGTCTGTAAATCACCATAATATTTTAGAATATATTTAAATTTATAATAATTATTAAGTATTCGATATCATTCTTTACACATAACACAATGCATATACAATCCATGCTATACTATAGAAATTTTATTATTAAATATGAATTTTATTGCATAACCATTAGATTGGTTGGTATGAATAAGGGAAAATAAATTTTAAAAATATATATATATATATATAAGGGATTTACATAACTCTAATGTATTGATTACTTTTGCATAAATTATCACACAAAAATTAAGCATATGAATAAAATCATATAAACCATAATAATTCAAGAATATTATTTTCAAAATATTTTATATTTTCAGTTAAATAAAATAAAGTGATTATTATTGATATGTTATGAAATACGTTGATAATATATACATATATACATAAATCAATAATCAATTATAAATTTATCAATAATTATTTTTGAATCAAGATACAAATATTAAGGTTAATAAGATATATATTTTATCAAGAAACTGTTTTAATTATGTGTAATATATTTTATCCTAATAAATTACATAATTCACCATTATTGAATGAGTATAATGAATAGTTTAGATAATATATTCATTAAATCATATTATCCTTCATTAATTTTTTTTTACTAGGTATTAAAAAATATTAAAATATTTTTTTTTGTTAAAAATGCATTTTTTTGTAATATTTATTTTATGTGTATGGGCAAGGATATTATAAGGAATTTCTACCCTTATAAGAATTTGGTATCATAAAATTGTTTCCATATTTTGAATCATTATAAATAATATTAGATAAAATGTTTTAAATTATTTTAATCCATATTAAAGAGTTATTACAGAAAAAATATTGTAACCCCATTGTGGCTAAAAGGGTTACCGGGGGTGACCTGAGATATAAGTTTTAAAATTAAATTAAACATTTTTTTAAATATAATCGGTTCATATCACTTTTACCCTACCCTTATTTTATTCATAATGATGAAAAATTGGATCCACTTGAAATGAGTAATATATATATATATATTATACCATAATGTTTCATGTATTTACAAATATACCACTCAATTCACATATAACTGGGCACATCAGCATCACTTGTTTAGACCCCACAACTGCAATCTACATTAAGAAACACAATCCAAATCACCTCCCAAGTTTCTTTTCCACTTCCTATAAGTCCTAGTCCTACCAAAATGCAATTTCAAGAAGAATTATGGTATAAGATAAAAAATATTATAGATGAAGCTAAGGTTTAAAGTACATTTGAAGAATTTATGGACATGATTTATGGTTTTATGTTATAATCACATTAATTTTTAGGATTTTAGACTTAAATTTACAATATGGAAAATTATATGATCCTTATATTTTGTTCATAATCGATATTCTTATCCTTTTTTGTTTATATTTTTTCAAGTTTTCCTTTCACTATCTTCTCTTTGGTGCATAAAATTGTCATGAAAAATATTTTTAATAAAATCCAATGTAATTTAATATTTTCATTCAATAATATTTTATTTCTATGTCAATGTTCTTCAAAAAAAATTATATATATTTTTAACTATAAATAAATATTTTAAAGAGAAGTCACTTAAATTACCATTTATTTTTTTACACAAGATTAAAAGGAATCATTTCAAATATTCATCATACCATACACTTTTGACTTTTAATGATAATATTAAATAAATATTATCTTTTAATATATATGGTATTGATAGATTTTCCCACCATAATTTCCTTTGTTTAACAAAAATAATACTTTACAAGTTTCAAATTTTTTGGAAAGAAAATGATATTTCTATTTTTCTATAGATTATTTTTAAAATTTTACTTACTGAAAAGGGATGCTTTCCCTATATTTTTAGTGAATATTTTTTTTATTTTTCAAAAGGGGCTTTAATCTTTATCAACATACTTTATGGATATATATGATTCATTGAGGATATAAACTTCTTATACATTCATGCTTCCTTCTCTAAATTCTTTGTGATCGTGATGTTTGAAGGACGTTTGCATTAATCTATATTCGTTCTGAAGGCATAATTATGCTATGATGAAATCATGAATCTTATATGATCTTGTGTAACTCATTTATATAGTATTCATTTTTTTACTAGGGGGAAAGAATTATATAACACTCTAATTAATTGGGTAGGGATTTGGGTACATGGAATAATATGGACATGAATTTGGATGGAAACTAGTCTTTTAAGGGCCAATGAGCTTTTACCTGAGTGGTAAGGGATCCTGCTTGGAATCAAAGAGACCCATGTTCAAAACCTGGTGGAGGAGAATTTCCAGGTTACTATAGTAGTACTATTTTAGGCACTATAGCAGGAGCTATAGAATACACTATAGTAGTTATAGTTTAGAACTATATTAGTCGGAACTATTCACTCAATTTGGGCCTTTGGGCCACCGTTTTGGGCCTACCGGTCTCAGGGACATCGGGCCATCAAAGGCATTTAGGAATCAGAGAATTTGGGAAATAGAGACCATTGCTTATCCCCATTCAAACAGATCAATCCCAATAATAGGATCATTTCCAATAGTAGTAGTCACTAGATGCATAACTAACCGAATTGGAAGAATGAGAGGGCATGGAAACCACCATCAAAACCAGGCACCAGGAAGCTTTGTACAGGAAAATTCTAGTCGATCAGCAATGAAACATGGCGAGATGGGAGATCAATGATGCATAAGCTGAGGAGGTGTAGTTCTAGTGGTTTGGGCCTATTGGTCATGTAATGGGAATAGTATGCCTCTCGGCCTTCAGGTCATATATTGGCCTTCAGGTCCTGTCAGGAATTGTACCATGGCCCTACGGGTCATGAAAGGGTTCCCCTTAAAACCATGAAAGGAGGATTATCCATAAAAAATAAAAAAAATAAGGCCTTCGGGCCATTCATTCCCAACTAGTCTTGTAAGAGACATTATCCACTATGATATTCTTAATAGTGAGCCTTTATAAAGAAGATGATAATTCAGTGTGGAATAAACCCAATCCACTATAGAACTATTTTTACTATGATAGTATTTGAGGTTTAAATTAAGTAAAGAAATAATTTTCATTTCATATGTGTATTCCAACAACTAATCTTTTTGGATTATGAAATGTTATCATTTCTCATGATTGATTATAGTTGATATTTCACTCTTATGACTCATTTAATTTATTTTTATAAATTATTATTCCATGAATCATTATTCATAGTCTATATAATTTTTGTTCTATTATTATAAGTAATATTTATTTTTTAATACCCTTAGAATTATCTTATTCTCACATATGATCATCAATTAATATCTCTCATATTGACCTTTACTGCGAATCTAAGCTCACTCTTTCTTATGTTTTTTTCCCTAGAATATAATGAATGGTATTAATTATGGTATTATTAAGAAGGGTGACAAGTGATATGAAATTTATGTGAGTAATTTAAGATCTTTTGTGAAATATTTTGATTATTTATTAGGTATTTTGTTTCAATAAACTATTATATTTCTAGGGTGTGTATTATTCTAAATGTATTAAATATTTATCAATGTAAAAAAAAATGTCCCAGAACTCCCGAGCCAATTCTACTGTGAATATCTAGTGTTTGAGGTGTTATGGGATGTCAAGGTAGCTCATATCAATAGTTTTCTATATTTTTTAGTTTTCCAATGGTTAGTCAGGAATGGTAGGTCACTGACATTGAGTTAGGACAGGCGGGTAGCAACACTGGGCCACACTAGTGATTTGTTTGACAGTGGGTCATCCAACAATAACTCCACAAACAGGGACTCACCAAATAGTTCCTCGTTGAATGTTATCTCACCGAATGGTAGCTCATCGAACAATGCATCACCAAACGGTGACTCATCGAATGGTTGCTCACTGAATGGTAGCTCACTAAATGTGACTCACTGAACATCCCATTAAAAACACACAAAACATCGCATTACTCTTCACTCAAAAAAAATTTATCATGAAACTAAATTAACTTTCCCTCCCTATATCCCACCCAATTTGATCTCAATCAAATAATAACCCCCTCCCATTATTTTAGAAGCACCCCCTAAATGTGTGTGATCGTCTCTTCAGCATTTTTAGCCATGTATGTAATTGGTATTATGCCTTTTTATTTCTAGTTATTCATATTAGAGTTTTTTTTTTTAAAATAAAAATGAATATCAATAAAAATCAATGCAATTAAATATGCCCATTAACTCTAATTAAACCGTTACATTTATATTTATATACCCTCGTTATATTTTTTAAATTATCATGTGATTTTATTTTCTAATCATTTGTGTATTAATTCCCATTTAAATTTATACTCAATGGTATAAAACTATATATTAATATCTATCATTAATTAGGGAAATCCATTTACATAAAATAATCTCTGAAATGTTTGGGTTAAAAGTGATGAAATGTGTTTTTATTCTATATAAAATTTGTTTCACATAAATTTATGTACCTTATATAAAATTGATGGGTAAGACTAGAATTATATCGCCCTCTAATGCATTAGGTATTGTTTTTATTTAATGATATAACTTGTATTGTAAAGCAACGTTATTACTAAGAACACTATGCTATGATGTATTTACATTTATCAATGACATGTAATCATAGTGTTTTGTTTTCTGTTGTTTCTATGTTTCTTATATTTCATTGTTCTTATAATCTTATTCATGCTTCATTGTTAATGTTCTTGATCTCACCACTTTATATCTCATTAAATCACTGAAATTTAATTTATTATTTTCTATTATATGAACCAATATTATGGTTTAGGGGGAACCAACAACCAATCTCACTTTATATGAAAAACATCAAAAAACTCAACAAACCTTTTTAACATTTAGCTAATGAGGGTTCTTGAACATCAAGTCTGGATTTTTGATTTGTCGATGATATTTATTTCCCTTCTTCCCATTTTAAATGTATGTTATGTAGTTTTAGACCTCTAGTTATTCATTCACATGAAAATTATATCCTTTGAAATAAATAAATAAAACATTAAGTTGTTTGTGGTACCATCTGATGAAATCCTATGTGAGGAACAGTAGATCTCATGAAATATTTATTTTATGAAAAATCCCTAGTGAAAATGTTATATCATAGAGCCTTGACTCTCCAAATTACTCCATAAAAGCCTTCATGAATCTATCATATTCTGATTTCATCCTACAATTTAACTATTGCGAAAATGAATATTTCTAACTCAAATTGTACTCAGTTTACTGAATGTTGAAATTGAGGTTACCATACCTCTATAAAGTCTCAGATATTTCCTCCACATTTCTAGGGGACTCTTTGAAGGTAACTTCTACCTCTTTACCTTGGATTGTGGCTATATTTTTTCTTTTCCATCATGGTGACCATTGGATTTGGAAGCATAGTGTAGTCGTTTCTTGTATTGCATCTCATACTTTTATTGACTGAGTATCCCCTCTAATAAAATGTCACCTTATTGTTTTCTTAATTAGCCTCTCAAAATAACTCTGGGAACTATCCCTTTGGTTCACACTCTGATGTTGCCAGAGGAGATTCTTCTGACACGTAAGAAAAATCCTCTAAAGATGAACTAGCATTTTGATCCTTCTCAAATACTTATATAATGTGAGAAACATCCCCTTTATTATGTACATAACATCTTATCTAATATAGAATTAGAAGATCGATGAAGTATAGTGCCTTATTTTTGAGATTTCCAATAATGTTCTTGTAAAATGATTCATGTTGTAGTGTTATGTACCTAATTTCCCAAAGACACTATCCTCGATATATTGTTGTATTTTAGAATGAGTAAATTTAAATAATATAAAAATAAATAAGATATATTTAAATATGTGCCTCTATATATTATATGAATAATTATAAATCTCTCATTCAAAAAATAATAGTTCTAGTCTTAATAAATTGAGATTCTTACATTATAAATTTTTATTTTGATGATTAATTTCACAATTATAAAATTTAAATATAAAAAATTAATTAAATATTACATAATTAATTAAAAATTATCCTATAGTAAATGTTTATTAAATTTTAGAAATATTTGAATTTCTGGTCAATTATAGAAAATACAGATTTTTATGAAAGATTTATTTTCTATTTAAGTATTTATAAATTTTTAAACTTTGGATCAGATTTATAATTCCTATAGATCTTTTTAATTATAAATTATTTGATTTATATATTCAGTATTATCACTAAATTTTAATTTTGTATAAAATTATTGTTTTTTTTTCAAAAAATGGAATTTATCATGAAAACTATTTTTCAATGTGTTACGTGCTTTGAGTTTAATATAATTTTTTACCAAATTTAAAAATTTAAAAATTTAAAATGGATTTCTGAAATTTCAATTAGGGGGTTAAAATTTATTAGATATTAAGTCATAAATTTTGATTACTATTAATAGTAACTATGGTATGAAAATTCATTTTCCACGGTAAGAGACAAAACACATTAAAAGGGTATAAACTCACAAGGAAATGGTTAAAATAAACTAAAACCTTGTGTAAAAAAATATTTTCTACTCATATTTAGACCCCATATCATTTATCATTATTAATAGTCATTTTGGATCAACATTACTTGAGTAGTGCATTTATATATTTTAATCATTTGAAAAGTTCCATGTGTTTCCTATTCCCAACATATAAATAAGAACCACCTATCCTCTCTTCTCCACAATTCATGATCCTGTCATATCATCATTGTACAAAGAAATTACTTCCTAAAATACATCCCTTTGAATTAGAGATCATTTTTTGTTTACAATATCATCCTAATAAAGACTAAGGTATTATGCTGAGTAGGTTTTCCAAACAAGAGGTATAGTTCTTAACAGGGTGTTTTCATTATTTATTTCTCCTTTTACCTCATTCAAACCTCTTATAACCATTTTTATATGTTAACATGATTATCTAACATATAATTAATTTTATTATGTTTATTTTATAATCATTTTTCATCATAATATCCATTTAATGTAAAATGAAAACATCTTACTTGCGTACATACAGACTATATCCTGACAAAGATGGTGTTTTTAATTTTTCTCCACCTCCTATGATGGTTTTCATAACTATATATAAAAATGAAATAATATGATATAAATGATATAAACATTAAATTTGAGTGGAAAAAAATATTATAATTCTTTCATTGCCATTCATTGAAAAATAAAAACATCACTCATGAATATGTACAGTCAAATGCCTCGTAAATCGATATATTTAATTTTTCATCACTACCTCACATGGATGGAATATATAAGTTTATTAAAGGAATAAATATATTGTATTTAAGATATAATTATAATTATATAATGATAAAATAATATATACCTTCTTTTCAACATTTTCATTGAAATATTTAAATGTTACTCATGTGTACGTGTGGACTGCAGTCTCCATGTTGTTACATAAATCATTTTCCATAACCACATTACATAATTGGTTATTAAAAATATAAAAATAACATTATAACATTATTAATAATAATTAAATTATATAATCATGATCCATATAACCACTGTCAATTTAAAAAATTCATTTTGGTCTTAAGAACCAAATATCCTCAAAACGTCAAATGCAAATTTAATCAATTAAGTGGTCATGTAAGACATGATGATAAGTAAAATAAATGGTATAATAAATAGTTATTAAACATCAAAGTGATTTATATGAATTTAAATAATTAACATAACTTCATTAGTCCTCAATATATGGAGCATAAGTTTGTCCTGAGAAAATAGATATCCTATCTCAAAACCTTATTTGAGAAAATTTTCTTGATTTAGTTGTATTTGTTTAATTCATGTCAATATTAGTTGAATGATGATTAAATATTTAGACATATAAATTTAAATTTTCATTTTACCTCAAATTTAGGTTTCTTAAAATTGTATTTTAATTTATTCTTATTTCATATTTTATATAGAATGTTGGATGTTCATAAAAAAGTAAAAAAGAAATGTTTTTAAGCATATATGATGTCCCCATGATTTCACATTACTGTAAGTGTTATTTGGTATTCAGATTCTATTATAATATTCTATATTTTTCTTCTATAAAAACCCCATACTCACTTTATTCATAGCATTTTAGATATGAAATAGGCATTTAATAGAAAAGGGTATATCGATATCTAAATATTTTTAACTTATGGGTTCATAAATACAATTTTTGTCTTTGATAATGGAAATGGTATATTATATATGTTCCCTATATGTTATGTCCCATAGAAATGTTTTATTATGATGGTTGATAAAATATATCTCTCAAATTATGTAGGTGATGATTATATTCTCCCGATAATTTTTTTTCAATTAATTTATTCAGTTTTTCTATTTGTAGGGGTTCTTATAATGATCTTATGAATATGATGTCCCGATACCACTATATTACATTTATTTAGTTTCAAAATATTTTTAGGGGAAATTTTCAATTTCCTAAGAGATTATAATTGTTTTTTCATCAAAATTATTAGTCAACCATAAAATGGGAAAATGTATGTTTTATAGAAAAAAATTCACAGTTTTATGTTTTTTCAAAGAAACCATATGATTTGTAAAACCCCACTTCATCATTGAGGTGTGAATCATCCCGTTTAGATTGAGAATATATAAGTGGAGGAAAAGGGGGTTACATGACATATAACCCAGGTGCACATTTTGTAATTGTGGTTACATGCCGTATAATCCCATTACACGTTATGTTGTTGTCTAGAAATGATCTGTAAAATAATAACTAAAAATCTTGTGGTTTTATGTACACACTAAGTGAATTTCAGATTTTGTGTTAAATTTAGTAGTATTGTTGTTTTACATAGACAGAAAAAACTCACCCCTTCATTCGACAAACAATGCATCGAGGTGATCTGAGGATATATCTCGCACATGTCTTATTGTCTGATCTCTGATTTGAACATCATCAGATGCCATGGAATCCCCTCGATGAGCTCTTCATTTCCCTTGAACTTTTCTTCTTGATTTATTCTCTTGACCTAGCTATTGAGGCTTGAAATATTATGCACATTTTTAGATATACTCTATTATAGTATGGATTAAAGGCTTAATCTTAATGAGGAGATTCGTACAAGTGTGAGGTTGGTGGTCTCATTCCATTCTTTATTTTTCATGTTAAATAGATGTGACAGAGTTCTGCACACACATTTTCAATTTTTTGCCTTCAATTAATTTTTACCTTTCTCTATCAATTATTTTTAATTAGGTAATTTATTAAGGTATTTTAAGAATGATTAGGGTTTTTACATTGATTAAGGTCCACCCCATGTGTTTATTTCCCGTGAATGACTATTTGTGTCCATTTGGACAATGGTTTCTATGAGGCATGCCTTAAATTCCATTCTTGGGTTGTTTAAAATTAATTAAATTAAATGATAACCCATTTAATTGTTTAATTTCTATATTTTCTTGTGATATGAGTTTCTAATTTATTTATTAAAGTTAAATCCATGTATTATTTTAATTTACATGTGTTCCTTCTTATATGAAATGATAAAGGGGTAAATATTAATGGACGACCAATATCCTTCGGTTAAACGTCAAGGTCAGGATTATAAGAATATTTCAACATATAAACTTGGTTAATCATGGGAATGATTAAAATAAAATGGAAAGACTCAAAGATGGTATAATCACGACAGGTCATGAGTGAAGCCACAAATGTAATGGTCGGGCAGATGGAGACTTCTTTAAATCTCAAGCGAATCTTGAATCCTGTGCAGGATACCAAGGATACGATCTATTGAAATCCATTTATATATAATGTTATGTAATTTACTTTTTATTAAATATTTAAAGGGAATGAATTATGATGTGTCTTCCATTACATAGTACAATCCATGATTCACTATTCACCAACACTTGTTTATATGGTCTTTTGAGACATCTAATGTGCTTACTTTTACATGGGAATCATCATTCATAGAAAAATTATGAGTATTATATAATTCAATGTAATTGAACTATTAAATAACTTGAAATGATGGTAAATGGAAACCAGTTCTTATAGAGGTATTTACTTTTTTGTACTTCCTAGCTTACTGCCTTCCCTGTTGCACACTACATGTTATATATATTCACTAACAGTTTGGCATAGTCCATGGGTGGTATCCTAATTGGACATAGTCTCATGCCCTATTTGTTTCATTTTTTGGTCTCAAATATATTATGTTGTTGTAGGTGTAGATAAGTGTAAGAACCCTTCCACAGGTACATGATTGTTATTTAGGAACAAGAGATCATGGGACCAAGCTGAAGCTTATGATGATTCTGAGTTTCTTTTGTTCCTTTTTTGACTGTTGGTACTTATATTCTGTATTACCATAGTGTAACCTATTTTTGATATTTTCCTAGAATATTTAACATGAATCACCATATTTTAATGCTATGACATATGGTTATTTATATTATTAGTATGATGTTGTTTACATTTATTGTATAGTATTACTTATTTTTAAATTTGATTAATATTTATATTGTGTTATAATCTTCCAATGAGGGAATATTCTCGAAATGATCATCACCTAGGCCCTCACTGCTAGTCGGTATCCTCTTCCATTTTAGGATATCATCTTGATACCATTTGTTCAATCAGTCTCAGAGCACTATTAGGTATAATCCAGACATGAGATGTTACAAAGTCTTATTAGATGCCGGTTTTCACTCTTAGTTTTCTTTACTGTTTGGAAATACTAGACATGTATTGGATGTAAATTGAGTTTGGTAATAAACTGTTCCCTGGAGTAGCTACCCCGTGCACAGGGAAAAGCCATATTTCCTCTAATTTAATTGTGATTTTCAGATTTTGAGTTGTTACAGTAGATTCAATTTCACAATTGGGAGACACATATATTTTTTTTTATTATTATTGATATCCTTGTGGTATTATTTTTGTTGTAATCTGATGATATGAGGATTTTCAATCACACAAATGATACATGAACTTGTTATAAATCACATGTCATGTGTTTTTGTCATTCCATTTAGAGAGCATTACTTATTTCATGCTATTATGATAGATTCCATGATAGATATGTATACTGTTGTGATAGGTACTATGATGTCCCAAACAGGGTGCAACTGAATGGTTCCACAATCTAGTTGGCTATATGCCATCAAGCGTGCCTCCCCATACACCAGAGAGTGCCAACAAGCAGAAAGGTTCAGGTAAGTAAGTCTTTGGGAGACTATACCCTATTTTATAATAATTGATACATCAATCGAATAAACGAACAATAATTACCATGTGAGAAGCATATAAATAACTATAAAAATATCGTGTCACATGATATTCAAAATTGGAAAATATAGTACTCAATTGAAAGATAAAATATGAAATGACAATGAAAGTTTCATGTGTCTACAATGCAACTAAAATTAATGACACGAAGAATCCTAAGTAGCTCTCAAACCACATCTGGTTCCAACTACCAAACTCAAATCACCAAATACCATCTTATCCCAGGGGATTTCCCTTATCCTATCCCCAAATAATAGTATGCTCTAGTGCTGATCCAGTGGCCCAAATTGTGAATGAGTATGACTTAGTAGTCCACCACGAATGGTGTCTAAAACAAGTCTCATCATAAGATAATGAATGTAGTTTTATGAATCAATAAATACAATGCATAATTAAATAGTTATAACATTTTAATTTAATCATTAATCATCACATTAGTCCTAGTTTCAATTCATGTTTCTCATTTGAATCATCTTTCATAATTATCATTTATTTGGGGTAGGTCTACATGCCTAACACTGTCAATCTCACTGAGTGAAGGTCATCATTCCTAGCACTCCAAATATAATTATGTATAGGTTACCATGCCTATCACTCTATATCTAATTCATTATAGGTCATCATGTGTTTCATCCCAAAATCTAAATCTTGGATAAATATTATAGAGGAACTCCATGTCCATGTCCCAACTTCTAATTGTTCTAGAATTCCATGTATAGCACCAAAAATAATCTCATCTATTGAATAATTTTTTAATTCACAAGAATTAGCTACATCTTTCTATTATTAATCCAATGATTAGTTAAAAATTTAGAAAGCCATTAGATTACTAAACAATTATCTAATCACATAACACATTAATCAGTTAATCAATTTATTAATCACACAACACAATTCTCTTTCCATAATTTATTATTCACAATTAATTATCCATATAAAATCACAAATTTTCATAATTAATTATCACAATTATTTATATTTGATCAACATCTTGGAACATAATTAATTCTCACAATTAATTATCATTCATCAATATCATGGCAGAAAATTAATTCTCAAAATTAATTTTCTTATATAGAAAAACATAATTTCATAATTAATTATTACTAATTAATTATCTTAACACAACCAATTTAATATCACAACTATAATATATCAACCCATAAATAATATCCAAAATATCTATTTGGGAAACCCACCTTCATTTCTTCCATGATTTAATTACCAATTAATCACCAAGGAAAACTCAATTCAATCCCATATTCCTTATTACTCAAATTTATGGAAACAATCATTAAGAGAATCTATAAAATCATAAAATAACCTAAACATACCAAAATCAAGACTATGGGAGTTTTATTTATGCCACCAACCTCGGTCTATTGGTGGATGTTAGGACAACAAAATCCCCAAAATTCGAGTTATATGACGTTGTTGATCAAGATTAGGATCTATATCCATAAATAAATAAGATCAAAGTAATCATGATATTTAAAATCTAGATCAAGATCCTCAATCCAAGTTATACATCTCATCTCATAGGTTTAGATATAGAAATGGTGGAAATATTGCATTGAAAGATCAAGGAAAGATAAAGGGAGTAAGTGGAGAAGCAACGAGATGAAATCCACTTACATGAAAGAGACCGAATCATTCATCCGATATTTTGATCTCAAATAATGGTGCTTTCATAACCATTTAATCCCTTTGGATGGATATGGGAACTTCTAAAAATTTTAAAGACTAATCTAATGTCGATATATGGTCATCTTGGGGGTCTAGGTGGTTTTCAAAAGGATTTTCAGATATTAAATTATACATGCATGGTTTCTTATATAGAGGAACAGGGTTTAGAAAACCCATGTGGCAATCTTGCAGGACACTCTTTACAGGTTTACGTGATTTATAAGGTTTGTCAAACTGCATGAAAACTATTCATACCACTTTGTTGTCACGGTTTAACCGCGATATTTTTTCGATTCGTGTACAAACCATGTGCACATCACTATCCATTTGTTTTTCATAAAATTTCATCCACAAGAACCCCAAGACACTAATCCAAATCAATGTTACTAAAAATCTTCAAAAAGAACCTTAAAACATGCCCTATGTGACTATAGAAAAGGCCATGATCTTACAATCCTTCCACCTTATGTCCACTCATCCTCGAGCTGCACTCCTGAACATCTCTAAGATTTTGATCCAAAACGATTGGGAAATTGAACCCTCATGATTGATTCATATTCATAATTTTCCGCTTGAATACTTCTATGTTTCAATAACACATAAACTAATGACACTTTATTTCCCTCTAACACTTTCTCACAACGACTTATCACGTGTATCAAATTCTCTTCAAAGGACTCACCAATATTGAGGTCAACCTCATCCACATCACTCATAAGACAAGTGTTAGGGTGATACCACTATATTTATGACACATGGAAAACATCATACATATCACTAATATTTTTGGAAAGGATAATCGGTACGCCAATGGCCCGATTATCCCATGAACCTCAAATGGTCTTACAAACCCAGGTGCTAACATTCAATGCCTCCATATCCTATGGTGACCCAATCTAGGAGACACACGAAGGAACACACGATCACCCTCTATAAACTCTAGGGATAAACTCTATCTACCATAATATGACTTATTCATACTCTATGTTCTAGCCATATGTTTCCGAATCATCTACATCTGCTTTGATTTCTCCTGAACAAGACTCGGTCCCAACATCTCTGACTCACCGGCCTACCACAAACATAATAGTGACCTAAAAGGGCTACCATAATGTTCCTAATATGCTTCAATCAGAATAGTTTCAGGATAACTTTGGTTTTAGGTGAACTCCACTAAAGGCATGTGGTTTCCCCAGGAACCACCGAAGACAAGTACACATGCTCACAACATGTTCTCTAACACTTATATGGAATGATCTGACTACACATTTGTCTATGGGTTGAAGGACATATGTAACAAAACATTAGTACCATGTACATTATATAATCACTTTAAAAATTGTCATGTTAAGCTCGAATCATGATCTCAAACTATAGTCCCTATCACCACATGTGAACAAACTATCTCACACACATACATTTCTCCCAATTGTTCTACTATAATGGTTTCCCTGATAGGAAATTAATGTGATACCTTCATTAGTTGATCCACAAAGACCCAAATAACATCATTATTCTTAATAGTCTTTATACGTCCTACCAAAAAATTTATTTTCATGTAATACGACTACCATTAGGGAATAGGTAATGACAACAATAGACCTCCAGGTCGTTGATGCACAAACTTCACCTACGGACATGAGAAATATCTTATAAGGAACTCGACTATCTCCTTTTTCATGCATGTCCACCAATATTGTCATCATAGTTCATGGTACATTTTTTTCAACCTAGAATTTACCGCCCATTTTGAGGTATGAAATTTTCACATGGTTTCCTCTCGCATACGCATAGTCACAACAACCCGATTTCTCACACAGTTGATCTCATCCTCATTTATTATTCAGTTTGAAGTTATCTCCAATCCTTCAAGGATTTCCCTTAATGATAAACACTTAAGATCCTCATACATCCTATTCCTAATAAATTTAAAGAGTGAATATTTTACTTCTACAGAAATTAAAGTCATCCTCTCTTACTCTCATGAACTACCACATGTATCTCTACTATCAAAGTCATCATTATCCACTCTTCACTGGACTCAAGTACCAACTGAGTCTGAGTTCTCCTTCTTATGTAATCATCCATAATATTCCCCTTTTTGGGTGTATATGCTAGTTAGAAATCACAGGACGAAATATAATCTAACCATATTCACTACTAAAGATTCATGTCGTACTGTGAAAGGATATACTTCAAGCATTTTTTATTCGTAAAAACTGTAATATTTTCCCCCAAAAGATAGTGTGGTCGCACCTATGTAACATCCCAGTTAAATAAAGAATATATCCATTATATATTTATTAATATTTGTGAATTAAATATTTATTTTACTTTAATGGCGATGCTATGTCTGATAGTGTACTGAAACTGCAACAATGGTTTGCTTTGAAATCTTATGGTGCACATAATGTTAATTTATACTTAAAAATAATATAATAATATTATTATTTTAAATGGTAGTTAACACCTAGTCATTGTATAGGTGGGAATGAACATAACTAACTAAAATATGAGTTTAAATGTTTGTTAAATGACTTTACATTTAACCAATAAATTTTAGAGGCTTAAAATAAGATTTAATCCTATTTTAATTATGGAATACTCTAATATTCATTAAAAAGTCAATTTACCGCCTTTTGATGGAGAACCCATTTTAATTATAGTTTTTTTCACTTTTATATGTTCTATTTTAAAAAATAAAATTCTTCACTCTAATAGTGACATCAAAATTTACTTCAGAGGAAATTTTTGTATTTTTCTAATAAAGATCATTTTTTAATGAATCGGGAAAAATACTATAATTTAAATTCAAAATTGCAATTTAATATAATTTATTTATATGGTTACATTATCATATTAATCAATATTAAAATTTAATTAGATTATGTTTTTACAATTTAATCAAATTTTGGTAATTGGAAGTAATTTTACTTTGAAATTAGACATAAACAAGTGTCAATATTTTGATAGTTATTACTTCTTAAAAACACGTTTTTTTGACTATTGGAATTGATTTTAAATTAAATTATGCCACTTATATGTTTTGAATTTGAAAAAATGGATTCCATATTTGGATTCTGGGGGTCAAAATGTTTTAAATAGGTCACTTTAATTTTTAGACATTATGAATATTTACTTTGGTAAATATTTATTTACCATGGTTAAAGGGTAAATCTGGTAAATAAGGGTAAACAATTAATATTATAATAAATTTAAATTACACTAACATGAGTCCTAATCCTATTTTATGATAAATTTCCAACCATGGTCATACTTGGCCCAATTTTGGGACCCCATGGATCCACTTAAGAGTGATAATGACACATTATATTAATTAATTTTATGTAAAGGCAAAAATGACATGAAAAATATCTTTTAGTAAAACAATTTTTACATGGGGTTATATAAGTTATCGCTTTGACTATAAATATTAATTATAAATATAAAAATATTTCTTATATCATGGTATTTTATTTATAAATTTTGGACATCAAATAAATAAAATTATTTCTGACAGAATGATGATGTAGTGTTTACCACATTAATGAATGATTTAAATTAATAATATTATTAAAATTAAAACAATATCCAAAACCTATCTAATTATTATTTTATGATTTTATTTCTTATATGAGTCATTTTTTATTCTACTTTAATGAGTTTTTTACCTCTTTAAAACAATATTATGTTTATAATAAAATTATATCTTCAAACATACATTAGGATCCCCTCCCCCCCCCCCATATAAAACGTCATCACCTCTAACCCATTACTCACACCTCTCAAGCCCCTTGGATCATCCAAAATATGCCCAATTAATCTCCCTACATTCCACAACTCCTCCAATAATCCCTACGTTAGGTATAAGGAACTTCAAGTAAACCTTTTGGTTCAAACCAAAGGGAGTTACCCGATTTAAAGGTAATGTCTTCTCTTAAGTTTGTTTCTTTTATTTTACTTCTCCAACGCCCTAAAATATATTATTCATTTCCTTTATAAAAAAAATAGTATCGTCAATATAATAGCTTGTTTTATGAGAACTATGCAAACTACACTTACACACACCTCCATCTAATGGGTAAAAAACATATTGTTTATGTGGATGGAGAACTACTGCCACACGAAATGATGATTGTTCAATTATCTCCTACCACCTCTCATGGTATCCATTATGATGGAACATTAATTATATGTGATATATATTATTTTTATACTATTTTTATGATTTTTTATTTTCCATTTATAGAATACCGTTATGGTTTCCATAATGGGTAAATGCAATAATCTCATCTGAGGAAGTGCGGACTACCACCTCCTCAAAGTGATATGACCCGTTCATACCATTCATGGAATATATAATGTATGGATATAAATAAATTATATATGATATTATAATAGAATTATATTATACATATTCATCATTACTTTTTCAATCCATTAAATATGAAATATAAATGAAAGTATTGTTCATGTGTACGTACGGCTGACCGTCTCCATTAACGGGGCATTTTATTTCTTATATCCAAATGTTATGTACTATTATAAATACATATATAAAATCTATATATATGATATATATGATATATAAATCATGAATATTATCCTGTAGATTATGTAATTTTGATTAAATGGACAATTTGTAATTATAACAAGTTCTTTTTCGACTCATGTTCTGAACATCGACAAAATGTTCAATATGAAATAAAATAATAAAATAATTTTTATATCAAGGTAATAAGTGACACAAAATTAATAATAAAATTGAAAAATTCTCTTATGAAAGTATAAATTAAATTTTGTTTGTTAATCAGTAATAACATGGAATAAATGAGTCACGTCAGACACGAGGTAAGGGGATTCTTATCTCCCTTTTAATTCAATGAGATTTACATTTCTCAACACTTATTTCATTAATGTGGTGTATTGTTTACTTACATTTTATATATATAATCATGATTATATTTATATTCATGATATTCAGTGATTAATTTGGTGGTTTTTAACTTCTTTTCATATGACTTGATTAAATACAATGTTATAAGGGGTTTTCATCTCACTTTTTATTCCTAGGAGATTCATGTTATTTTGACACTATTTCCTTTTGTGTGGTGTGTGTACTGCACATGATTGTATTATTTGTATAATATACATTAATTTATGGGTATTTCCATATTAATTGTATGATCTTTAAAATTTTTGGTGAATGTTTCGTAAGTTACCAAATCTGTAAAGAAACCTTTCACCGTATTATTTTTGTCAAAGACTTCATTTATACTCTGTCTTTAAATAACAATTTTAAAATTATGGGATATGATCATATATATAATTATATCTGTACATTTTATTTCCATGTGATGAGTGACCATTTTTCCCTCATCAACTCATTTTCTGAATTTTTAAATGACGTCGTTAGGCTGCTGAATTTTCGTAAAGGAACTTCTTAACCAAATTTCCATTATTTGGGTTAATATTATACTTATTGATTATTTCAGGATATGATTATGTGTGGAATAACTATTTATTTATTTATGTAATAATTTCAACTCCACGTTTTTTGGATATAATTGTGATACACATAATCACTCCATTGATAATTTCTCAAGCCAATGATGTGAACTAGATAAGGGTAATCTTAACGAAATTTCAATTCATTGAGTTAATCATCCATTTCATTGGTTTTGTTTTTAAATTAACATGTGTGAAGGTCCTATAATTTATTTACACTAAATATACAATCATATTAACTGTATTTATATTTTTCACACATAATTTTTTCATTAGTTTGTCTTTAATCTAAGGATATAATTTTTGAAAGAGACTTTGTCTCAATTTATAATCCATTGAGACTTATTTTTTGTTATAAACCAATTCACTTTGATATGATGTATATACTTTTCATTGAAATATTATATCATGAAACTATTATTCTAATAATATGATAAGATTTTAAAAATGTTATTCCTCAATTATTTTTATGCAAATGTCTCTCATTTGGTTAGGAAATATTTAATTAAAATATCATTTTAAATGTTTTAAATATTTATTCTTCATAATATTTCTCATTAAAGTCCATGTTTTAAAAATAGTTTTAAGGATTTATTTATATGGACATTAATGTTTTAAATTGTTAATACCTTTAAAATTATCTTAGTGGTATGGGACATTTTGATTCAAAAATATCATTATGAAATGTTTTAAATGGTTTTAAAAATGGTTTTGATAAAGAATTGATTATGTAAATATCTTGAAATGATATATTGCAATTGAAATATGGAAATATTATCTTTACATCATACTTTTTTTATGATTTATAATGGTACTTGGACTTTTAACGGGTGGTTTCGTGACAAACCAAATGACGGGTGGTACCGTGATTAACCAGGAAGGGTGATTACGTTTTAACTTTCAATGCATCGGTTATAGAAGTCATCCATATGGCTATTCCATTTAGTGATATTTGTGGATTTCAACCATATGGTTATTCCATTTAAGTATTTTTATGTCACAAGTTACCTTTATATGTTATGTGTTCTTTATATGGGTTTTATGGTAATCTTTTGGTTTCAAAATAGAAAGTAGTGATATTTTATTCAATGAAGAGTTTTTATTTCTTCAAAAAGGTGAAAAGAATTACTTATGATAATGTATGCATGGTATACTTGTTTTTTTCAAAAACTAATAGTTTCCTTTTTTTTCCCTTAATGAGCTTTTTTTTGCCCATTCTATTTTTTTGAATGTTTTTCATAGGTCGTAATGTGGAATGGGGTCGTGGATGGGATCATTGAAAATTCATGTTGTCTAAAACATGGGACTAGAAATTTTTTTAAGAGTTGTTATTTTAGGAAAAAATTAGATACTGAGTCGTAGTGTATACATGTAATATTCAAGTTGATATATAACAGTTATGGAATAATTATCTATAACTCTAGACCAAAAATATCGTCAATGTGAATTCTTGATTTAATTAAATATTATATAATGTTTTACAGTTGGGTTCTTATAGTCGGTATCATAGGTCGGTTTTGATGACATTAGAGGTTAGGGTGTTCTTTAATAATAAGTGACATAACCATAGTGGTTATAATTTTAGAAAGATTCATAGTTTTTTTTTAGATGAAGGGAATGAGTTTTTGATAACATGAATAAGTATATCATAGTATTTTCCCTCCTCAAAAGATATTATATGATTATTTTACTGATATACTCAAACTGACAATTTATGTTTTAGTAAATGGCTAGATCTAGCAGGGACCAATGTAACTGTGGATGTGAAGAAAACTGTGATGATTTTCTGAATGAGAAACTAAATGAAATGGGAGATTTAATGAAAAGTCTTGTGGTTATTCTCAACAAACTCTCTAGATTCGTGATTTCCCATATGATCCTTGGTGATTTTTATAAGTCATTATATAAGAGAGAAACAAATCCCTACAGATTTTCAAGTAATAATTAGAAAGGTAAGTACATTCAAAAACCTATGTGTCAAGGATGTAGAAAGAAACACATTGGAAAATTCATCAACGGGACAGGAAGATATTTTAGATGTTGTAATCAAGGACTTGGAGAATGAACTTTCCATGGTAAAAGGAAGCATCTAGTTGACTCCAGGAAAGGGAATGAAGTTCATTCCGAGGGGTCTATTGAATGTTTTAAATGTGGTGTGCATGGTCACGACGCAAAAAGATGTCCTACAAAGATGTTTTGGGAAAGGGATCAGCAGGAGCATATAAATATTCATTTACTGATTCCTAATTCCATTCCAATTGAAGATGAGGATACTGAAAATGACCTATGAAAGGTATGGATTATTTCATAGCTCATGTTTTGAAATTATAGAAATCCAAGGACATTATGTATGATATTTTTTTGTAGGAATGTAGTATAATATAATAAGATGTAAAAACATGGAAAAAGGATCATGAAGGATGTTCGATGATTAAGATGTCTACATTTTAGGAATTGAAGATTTATGGGTGAGGATATGTTTGAATGTATTAATGATGGGATTAGTTTGGAAACATCTTCTATTATGTGTAACCATAACGTTTGATATGTTAAATTTTTATTTAAAGTTGAATTATCTATTATTTTCTCGATATAGTTATAAATATCCATTTTGGTTTATATGATCCTTGAATTTAATGAAATTATAGGTTATTACATTTTGGGAAAAAATGAAAGTTATTGGTTAACCATTGTGGTTAAAATATGTTATGGTTAATTTTGATGAATTTATCTTCTTTTTTTGAATGTTATAAAATTATATTGTTTTTGAAAAAGTACAACACATAGACCTTGTGACAACTCATCGCTTTGGACAAAACTGAATGAATCTACCTAACAACCAAAGTGCGACTGGGTTATATCGCTTACCACTTGATAAAATGAAGTCCGTAGTTAATATGACTTATTCTTTTTAGTTAGATGATTTCATGAATAAAAAATAATTTGATTTTGGGTTATCTAATTAATTGATTAACCTATCATATAGAATATGTGATTAGTTTAATTAATTTTCAGTATGAGACTATAATTGTAATCAATGTTATTTGGAGATAAATTTTAAGATTTACTGGGAAGTCAATGTAATTAAAGTCTTCTGTGTTTTGGATTTCAATCATAGTTTGGATTATATGGAAGGATTTTAAAGAAAATTTTATATTTAATGGTCTTTGTTGAATGATGGTTACTGTTTGCAAAAATTTTGAGATTAAGAGTTGTATTTCTTTTTAAAAGGGATTATAATTTTTGGGGATTATATGGACTTTTACTAACAATTTTGGTTTTGGTTAATATCTAAAGACCTGGAAAATATATATTTCTTCTTTTTTGGATTATGTGATTCTCTAGAAGTTGATTCTAGAACTTCAGGTGTGACCACGTCGTCATGAATACTCTTCGTTTGAAGAAAAAATGAGTTTGTGGTAGGTATTTAGTAAAGGATGAAAGTCTAAATGAAAAGTAAGTATGTTTCTTTTTGTTTTTAGTTAATCTCATAAATAAATACCTCAACATTATGAAAAGTATCTTAAAAAATGTTGTCAGTTAATGTTCTTTACTGGGGAATCAATGATTTTTTATCCGATCACATGTTTGTGATTTTATGGTTTTAACTTTCTCTTAATCATGTTTTCTATCACTCTCCATAAGAACTTGACACTTAGTTTCTCCTCCATATCCATGTTTTCATGGAATCCTAGAATGTGTTATCTCTGGTGACCTTTTTAATTCTATTTATTTATTTTAAAGTTATGGTTTTATTTACACTTTTTTCAATGTGGGACGTTAAATGATGTTTCAAATACTAATTTTAAAATTGCAAGGATGCAATTCCAAAAAGGGGGAAGGAGGAAACAAGTCATGTAAATAAAGAATATGACTTTTTCATATATATTAATATTTTTTAATTAAATATTAATTTTACATTAAAGGGTATTTAATTTCTGATAGCGTACTCAACTCGCAACAATAGGTTTCTTTGAAATCTTATGTTTCACACAACATTGATTTATACGAATATATAAAATAATAATTATATTATTTTAAATGGTAATTAAATCCTAAATGTTTTATTATCTAGAATGAATATAAATTACTAATATATGATTATACATGTTTTTTAAATGACTTTAAATTTGTGAAATAAAATTTAGAGGGTTAAAATAAGAATGAATCCTATTTTAAGCATGAAATACTCTAATATTCTTTAATAGGTCGTTTTACAGCATTTTGATAATGAACCCTTTTAAAATATAGTTTTTGTCACTTTTATATGTCATTCTATAAAAAATAAAAAATTTCATAAGAATTGGGACATCAAAATTTACTTCAGATGAAATTTTGGTATTTTTCTGATAAAGTTCATTTTTTAATGTATAGTGAAAAATACTATATTTTAAATTTAAAACTCCCTTTTAATCTAATATATTTATATGGATAGAATATATTTTAAATTGGTTTTAAAAAGTAACTTTATTATTTTCTATTTAACTCAATTTTTGTCTTTGGAATAAATTTCACTTTGAAATTGGTTATAAACAAGTGTCAGTCTTTTAATAGTTATTATTTCTTAAAAACACGCTTTTTGTTTTGATAGCGGAAATTAATTTTAAATTAATTTCTAAAACTTCTATGTTTCCAATTAGAAAAAATGGGTTCCTTTTTTTGAATCAAGAGGTCCAAATTTTTATAAATAGGTAACTTTTATTTCTATACATTATGAATATTTACTTCGGTAAATATTTTATTTACCATGGTTAAAGGGTCAATCTGGTTAACATGGGTAAAAAAATAATATTATAATAAATTTAAATTACCTAAAATGTTTCCTAATCCTATTGGTTTATACATTTCTGAACATGGGCATCCTTCAATCGATTTTGGTTCACCATGGAGCCACTTAAGAGTGATAATGACACTTTATATTAATTAATTTTAACTAAAGGAAAAAATAACATTAAAAAATATCTTTTGTTAAAAAAAATTTACATGTGGTTATATAATCCATCACTTCGACTATGAATTTTCATTAGATATATGAAATTACTTCCTACTTCATGGTATTTTATTTATAATTTTTATACATCAAATAAATAAAATTATTTATGACACAATGATGATGCAATGTATATCTCATTAATGAATGATTTAAATAAATAAGATTATAAAAATTAAAACTATATCCAAAACATGACCAATTTTTATTTTATGATTTTATTTAGAAATTATTCCTCCTATATTCTACTATAATGTGTTTTAGACCTTTTTAGTCTAACGATAAGTTTATAATAAAATAATAATTTCAAACATCCCTAAAGAGCCCCTCCTCCCCTTTATAAAAATCCATTTCCTCTAACCCATTACTCACACATATCAAGAACCTTGGTTCATCCAAAAACTGCCCAATTAAGCTCCCTAAATACCTATACTTCCCCTATATGCCTTACCTTAGGCATAAAGCAGTTCATGTAAACCTTTTTGGTCAAACCAAAGGGAGTTACCTGATTTAAAGGTAACATCTTCTCTTATGTTTTTTTCTTTTATATTACATCTCCAACCCCCTAAACTCTTTTTATTATTTTATTTTATAAAACACTTGTATACTAAATATACTATGTTTTTTATGAAAATTATTAGAACTACACTTACACACACCTCCATTTAATGTGTAAAGAATATATTGTTTCTTTTGATGACAAACAACTGCTGCATGAAACGATGATTGTTCAATTATATCCTACCACCTCTAATGGTGGCCATTATGATGGAACTATAATTATATGTGATATATATTATATTTATATTGTTTCTATACTTTGGTATTTTTTATTTATAAAATACATTTATGGTTTCCATAATGGGTAAACACGATAATTTCATTTGAGGAAGTGTGGACTACTGGCCCCTCAAAGTGATATGACTCGTTCATTCCATACATGGAATGTATAAAAGTTGGAGATAATTAAATTATAAATGAAGTTATAATGGATTTCTAATATAATTATTTATCATTTCTTTTTAATTACATTAAATATGTAATAGAAATGAAAGTAGCGTTCATGCGTACGTACAGCTTACTGTCTCCATGAACGGTGCATTTCATTACTTATCTCTAAATGTTTTTTAATATTATAAATTCTTATATATACTGGATATATATGATATATATGATATCTAAATCATGAATATTATTCTGGAGATAATTTAATTTTTACCACATGTACAATTTGTTATTATAACAAGTTCATTTTTGACCCATGTTCCGAACATCGACAAAATGACCAATTTAAACTAAAATAATTAACTAATTGTTATATCAAGGTAATAAGTGATATAAAAAAATTAAAATTAAAAGATTTATTTATCTATTAGAAATTAATTTATGTTTATTATATTGGAAGAACAAAAACAAATTAGTCAAGTCGGACATGACATATGGAGTTTTTTATCTCACTTTTAATTCTGTGATATTTCTATTGTTCGCCACTTATTTCATTCAAGTGGTGTATTATTTAATTAAATTTGATATATATTATCATTATTATCTTTATATTCATGATATTATGTGATTTATTTACTGTTAATTAAATTTTTTTCACACAATTCAATTGATTACAATGTGATAAGGGTTTTTAATCTCACTTTTTATTCTTGTGAGATTCATGCTATTTTTCCCACTATTTCCTTTTGTTTGGTGTATTTACTGCCCATGATTGTATTATTTGTATAATATAATTTAGTTTATGGGTATTTAAATTTTCATTTAATGATCCTTGTTTCAGGTGTTAAATGTTTTGTATGTTACCAAATCAGTAATGGAACCTTTCACTGTATTGTTTTAGTGAAAGACTTCATTTATGTTATGTATTTAAATTTTGATTTTCAAATGATGGGATATGTTACTATATATCTTCGTTGCTGTAAATTTTAAGTTCATGTGATGAGAGACCCTTTTTCTATCATCAAATCATTTTCTGAATTTTTAATTGATGCCGTTAGGATGCTGAATTTTCGTAAGGGAACTTCTAGACCAAATTTCCATTCATTGGGTTAATATTATAATTCAATATTATGTCATGATATAATTATGTGTGGAAGAACTATTTATTTATTTATGTATTAATTTCCACTCCACTTAGTTTGGATATACTTTTGATAAACATAATCACTCCATTAACAATTTTTCATGTCATTGATATGTACTTGATAACGGTAATCTTAACTCAATTTCCATTCATTGACTTAATCATCCAAGTCATTGGTTTTGTATTTAAAAGAATATGTGTGAATGTCCTGTGATTTATTTAAATTTAATATCGAATAATATTGAGTGTATTTATATTTTTCACACAAAATTATGTCATTGATTTGTCCATAATCATAGGATATGATCTTTGCAAGGGACTTTGTCTCAATTTACATTCAATTGAATCTTATATGTTGTTATACACCAATTCACTTTTATATGGGGTGTATACATAGCTTTGAAATATTATATCATGAATTTACTAACTCTTATGATATTATAAGCTTTGATTAATGTTATTCATCAATTATTTGTATTCAAGCATCTCTCATTTGGCTATGAACTCTTTAACTAAAATATCGTTTTAAATGTTTTAATGATTTGTTCTTAAAAATAATTATCAATAATGTCCATGTTTTAAAAATGGCTTTATGGATTTATTTATATGGACATTCATGTTTTAAAATGTTAATACCTTTAAAAGATTCAAAGTGGTATGGAAAACATTAATTCAAAAATGTATTTATTAAATGTTTCAAATGGTTTTGAAAATGGTTTTGATAAATCATTGATTACGTCCATATATTGAAATTATATATTTTAATTTCAATGTGGAAATGTTATGTTTCCTTCATGCTCGTTTTATGATTTGAAATGGTACATGGACTTTTAATGGGTGGTTACATGATAAACCAAATGACGGGTGGTGCCGTGATAAACCAGTATGGGTGGTTACATTATAACCTCCAATGCATTGGGTATAGAAGTTGGTTGTATGTCTATTACATTTAGTGATATGTGTTGAAGTTGATCGTTTGGCTAATCTATTTAAGTATGTTTATTTCCCATGTTACCTTTATATGTTATGTGTGCTTTCTATGTGTATTATGGTAATTATTTCCTTAAAAAGGGTATGTAGATATCTTTCATTCTATTAAGAGTATTTACTACATCATAAAGGGGAAAATTATTACTTATGATAAAGTTTTCTTGATTTACTTGTTGTTTTGAACAACTAACAATTTCCCTTATTTTAGTATCCCATATTGACCTTTTTCTTCTCATCCCATGTTTTTTAAATTTTTTACACAGGTTGCAAAGTGGAATAGGGTCAATAATGGGATCAAAGAAAAGTTATGATGTCTAAAAACTAGAACTAGACATGTTTCTTTTTAAGAGTTTTTATTTTATGCAATCAAAGACACTGAGTAGTAGTGTCTACATGTAATATTCAAGTTATTTTGTAATATTTATAGGCTAATTATCTAAATATGTAATCCTAAAAAAACATCCTCAATGTGAATTCTTGATTTAACTCAAGATTGTATAATGTTATAATGTCGGGTCCTTAAAGTTGGTATGAGATGTCGGTTTAGATAACATTCGAGGTTAGGGTGTTCTTTAAGCATAAGTGACATAACCATAATGGTTAAAATTTTAGAAAGAGTCATAGTTATTTTAGATAAAGTGAAAGATCATAAGATAACATGAATAATATATCTTATTATTTACCCTCCTTATAAGATATTATGTGATGATTTTACTAATATACTCAAACTGGCCATTTTTGTCATTGTAAATGGTTGCATCTAGTAGGCACTAAAGTAATAGATGATGTGATAAAAACTGTGACAGTTTTCTGAATGAGAAACTAAATGAAATGGGAGCTGTAAATAGATGTCTTGTGGTTATTCTCAACCAAATATCTGGAGTCATGATTGAGAACCCGAGTTGTTGTGATTTTTATAAGGCATCGTATATGCCAGAATCTAATCCCTACAAAAGTTTAGGTAATAATCATAAAGGTAAGTATATTTAGAAACCTATGTGTTAAGGATGTGGACATAAATAGTTAGAAAAATGCTTCAACCAGATGGGAAGATGTTTCATATGTGGCATTGAAGGTCATGAAGAAAGAACCTACCATGGAAAAAGGAAGTGTGTAGTTGACTCTAGGTAAGGGAAAGAAGTTCTTTACGAGGGGGAAATTGAATGTTTTAAATGTGGTGTGCATGGTCACTATGTATATAGATGTCCTACAAAGATGTTTTGAAAAACAGTTCAGCAGGATCATATAAATATACGTTTACTGATTCCAAATTCCATTCCAATTAAAGATGAGGAAACTGAAAATAACCTATGAATGGTGTGGATTATTTCATAGGTAATGTATTGAAATTACTGAAATCTTATGACCTAATGAAATATTTTTTTGTATGAAAGATTTATAAAACAATATGATGGAAAATGGATAAAAGATCAGGAAGGATTTTTGATGATTAAGATGTCTACACTTTTGGAATTGAAGAGTTATGAATAATGATATGTTGGAATGTATTAATGATGGGATTAGTTTTGATACATTTTCTATTATTTGTAACCCTGGAGTTTGATATGTGAAGATTTTATTCAAATAATAATTATCTTTTCTTTTGGGGATATAGTTATAAAAACCCATTTGGGTGTATGTGATCCTTGAATTTGAGGCAATTTCCAGTTATTAAATTTTGGGATGCAAAATGAATGTTATTAGATACCCTTTATTGTTAAAATATGATATGGTTATTTTTATGAATTTATCCCATTTTTTGGAATGTTATAAAATTATATAGTTTTATAAAAAGTACAACATGTAGACCATGCGGCAACCCGTCAGATCGGACAGTGCTATGGGAATAGAACCCACAACCAAAGTGTGATTGGGATTTGTCACCTGCCACTGGAAAAAATTAAGTCCCTAGTTAGTATGACTAATTATTTTTAGTTATATTATTTTATTAATCAAGAATAAGTTGATTTTAGGTTATATATGGAAATTATTAACCTATCAAGGAGAATATGTGATTAGGTTAATTACTTTTTAGTATGAAACTTTAAGAATATTTGAGGTTATTTGGAGACAAATGTTAAGATTTAATATAGAAGACTATGTGATTAAATTATTCTGAGTTTTGGATTTCAATTTTAGTTTAAATTATATTGAAGTATTTTACAGGCAATTTCATATTGAATAGTCTTTGTTGAATATTGGGTATTGATTGTTGAATTTTTGCGATTAAGGGTAATATTTCTTTTTAAAAAGGATTATCCTTTTTTGGGGATTATCTGATCATGTACTAACCATTTTGGTTTTGTTTAATATCTAAAGACAGGGGAACAGTATAGTTCTTCTTTTGTGGATTATTTGATTCACTAGAATTTAATTCTAGCGCTTCACGTGTGACCATGTCTCCGTGAATACTCATCATTTGGAGAAAAATGAGTTTTTCATAAGAATTTAGAAAATGATGAAAGTCTACATGACAAGTAAGTATGATTCCTTATGTTTTTAGTTAAGCTCATCAATAAATTACTCCACATTATGAAAAAAAAATTAAATAAAAAAAATTCTCTGTTAAATTTTTCATACTAGGGAATCAATGACTGTTTAACCCATCACAAGTTTGTTTTTTTATGGTGGTTAATATTCATATAATCATGATTTATATCACTCTCCATATTATCATGACACTTAGTTTCTCCTCCATATCCACGTTTCCCTAGAATCCTAGTATGTTTTATCTTGGGTGAACTTTGTAATTAACATTATTTCTTTTAAATTTATAGTTTTATTTTCTATTTTTCCGATGTGGGACTCTAAATGATTTCTTCAAGACCAATTTTAAAATTACGAGGACGCAATTCCCAAAATAAGGGAAGGATGTAACATCATAGGTAAATTAAGAATATGAATTTTTGATATTTATTAATATTTTTAAAAATATATATTAATTTTAATTAAAAGAGATAGCTATTTATGATAGCCCACTCAACTCACAGCAACATATTTCTTTGAAATCTTATATTTCACCCAATGTTGACTTATACCGAAAAAATATATAATAATATTATTATTTTAAATGGTAGTTAATGCCTTTCCATTTTATTGGAGTGAATGAACATAGATAACTAAAATATGATTATAAATGTTTGTTAAATGAATTTACATTTTTCTAATAAATTTTAGATCTTTAAAATAAGAATGAATGCTCTTTTAAGCATGAAATACTCTAATATTCTTTAAAAGGTTGTTTTACTGCTATTTGATGGACAACCCTTTTTAAATCTATTTTTTTCCAGTTCTATATGTTTTCTTTGAAAAAATAAAATTCTATTTTAGAATCGGGACATCAAATTTTACTTCAGTTGAAATATTGTTATTTTTCTAATAAACTTCATTTTTAAATGAATAGAGAAAAATAATGTATTTTAAATTCAAAACTGCCATTTAATCTAATTTATTTATATGGTTAGATTATATTTTTAATTGGTTTTAAAATTTAATTAGATTATTTTTTTACCATTTAATCCAATGTTGGTCATTGGAAGTAATTTCACGTTATAATTGGACATAAACAAGTGTAAATATTTTTATAGTTATTATTTCTTCAAAACTTACTTTTTGTTTTGATAGTGGAAATTAATTTTAAATTAATTTTTTCCCCTTCTGTGTTTTGATTTTTGGAAAAATGGGTTTTATATTTTGAATCAGGAGGTCCAAATTTTTTAAATAGGTAAATTTTATTTAAATACTTTATGAATATTTACTTCGGTAAATATTTTATTTACCAACGTTAAAGGGTAAATCTGGTAAATAAGGGTAAAAAAATAATATTATAATAAATTTAAATTTCCCTTTCATGTGTCCTAATTCTATTGGTTGATACATTTCTGAACATGGGAATCATTGGGTCAATTTTTGGACCCCCTAGATCCACTTAAGGGTGACAATGACACTTTATATTAATTAATTTAATGTTAAGGAAAATATTACATAAAACAATATCTTTTAGTAAAATAATTTTATAGGGGGTTATATATGTTATATCATTGACTTTAAATATTCATTATAAATATATAAATATTTCCTATATTATGGTATTTTATTTATAATTTTTAGACATCAAATAAAAAAATTATTTATGATACAATGATGATCCAGTGTTCACCTCATTAATGAATGATTTAAATAAATAAGATTGTAAAAAATAAAACAATATCCAAAACCTATACAATTATTATTGGTTGATTTTATTTTGAACAGGAGTCGTCTTATCTTAGAAATTATTGATTTTTGGACCTTTTTAAACCCAATATATGTTCATAATAAAATAATATTCTAAATCATCCCTAAAGAGCCCCTCCTACACCTTATAAAATCCATCACCTCTAACCCATTACTCAAGCCTCTCACACCACTTGGCTCATCCATCCACTACCCAATTAATCATTATAAATATTTCTCCTCCTCTTAGAAGCCTTACCTTAGAGAGAAGTCACGTCAAGTAAACCATTTGGTTCAAACCAAAGGAATTTACTCGATTTGAAGGTAACCTTCTCTAAGTTATTTTAATTTATTTTACTTCCCCATCCCCCTAAAAATATTTATTCCATTCTTTTATAACAAATACAATATCCTCAATATTCTAGGTTTTTTTATGAGAAGTATTAAAACTACACATACACAAATCTCCATCTAATGGGTAAAAAACATACTGTTTCGGTGGATGGTGAACTAATGCCTCACAATACTATAATTATAAGAGATATATATTATATTTATGTTGTTTACATTCTTTTTTATTTTCTATTTATAGAATACCTTTATAGTTTCCAAAAATGGGTATTCGTGTTAATTTCATTTGAGGATGTGTGGACTACAACTCTCTCAAAGTGATATGACTTGATCATTCCATGCGTCGAAGGTATAATGGATAGAGATAATTAAATTACATATGATATTATAATGTAATTATAACATAACTATTTATCATTACGTTTTAATTCCATTAAATATGAAATAGAAATGAAAGTAGCGTTCAAGCGTACGTATGGCTTACCATCTCCATGAATGGTGCATTTCTTTTCTTATCTCAAAATGTTATGTAATATTATAAATACATATATATACTGGATATATATGATATATATGATATCTGAATCGTGAATATTATTCTATAAATAATGGAATTTTGACCACATGGACAACTTTTAATTATAAAAAATTCTTTTTTGAATCAAGTTCCGAACATCAACAAAATGCCCAATATGAACTCCAATAATTAACTAATCGTTTTAGCAAGGTAATAAGTGAAACAGAAGGAATAATATACATGAAAAAGGTTCTTAATCAAGAATAAATTAACTTAAGTTTATTATTTAGAAATATTAAAGAACAAATGAGTCAAGTCAGACACGAGTTAAGGGGTTTCTTATCTCACTTTTAATTTTGTGAGATTTCCATTGTTCACCACTTATTCCTAACATGTGGTGTATTTTTAACTGCCATTTGATATATTTTATCATCACTCTATTTATATTCTAGAAATTATTTTATTCATTTGGTGTTTATTAACTTTTGGCCAAACGACTCGATTGATTACAATACGGTAAGGGGTTTTCATTTGACTTTTTATTCCCATGTGATTCATGTTATTTTTCCACTATTTACTTTTGTGGGGTGTATGTAGTACCCATGATTTTATACATTTTATAATGAACTTTAATTTATGGGTATTTAAATCTTCATTTTATGATCCTTCTTTCATGTGGTGAATGTTTCATAAGTTACTAAATCGGTAATGGAACCAGTCATCGTATTGTTTTAGTCAAAGAATTAATTTATGGTAAGTCTTTAAATTTCAATTTTCAAATGTTTTAATCTTGTCTTATATATCGTTATTGTTTTACATTTAATTTCCATGTCATTGGAGACCTGTTTTCACTCATCAACTCATTTTATATATTTTTAATTAACGCTGTTAGGCTGCTGAATTATCATAAGGGAACTTCTTAACCTAATTTCCATTCATTGGGTTAATATTATACTTCTTGATTATGTCATGATGTGATTATTTGTGGAATCACTATTTATTTATTAATGTAATAATTTCCACTCCACTTTGTGTGGATGTACATTTGATACAAATAATCACTCCTTTGATAATTTCTCAATTCATTGATATGAACTTGATAACGGTATTCTGAACTCAATTTCAATTCATTGGGATAATCATCCAAGTCACTAGTTTTGTTTTTAAAAGAACATGTGTTAGTGTCCTATAATTTATTTAAACTGAATATCCAATCATATTTAGTGTATTTATATTTTTCACACATAATTATGTCGTTTATTTTTCTTTAATCGAAGGATAAGATCTTTGCAAAGGACTTTGTCTCCATTTACATTCCATTGATACTTATTTGTTGTTACACACCAATTCACTTTTATATGGTGTATATACTTCCCATTGACATATTATATCATTAATCTCCTTATTATCATGATATTATAATCTTTTATTAATTTTATTCCTCAATTATTTGTATTCAAGCATATCACATTTGGTTTCGAACACTTTAACTAAAATAACATTTCAAATGTTTTAAAGAACTGTTCTTCAAAATCATTAACATTAATGTCCATGTTTTAAAAATGGTATTAAGTATTTATTGATATGAAAATTAATGTTTTAAAATTTTAATAACCTTAAAAGATTCAATGTGGTATGGGTCACTTTGATTCAAAAATGTCTTTATTAAATGTTATAAATTGTTTTGAAAATGGTTTTGATAAAGCATTGATTACGTCAATATCTTGAAATGATATATTGTAATTGCAATGGGGAAATGTTATATTTCCTTCATGCTTGTTTTAAGATTTATAATGGTACTTGGACTTTTAACATGTGGTGAAGAGATAAACCAAATGATGAGTGGTGTCATGATAAACCGAGAAGTGTCGTTACGTTATATCCTCCAATGCATTGGGTATGGATGTCATCCATATGGCTATTCCATTTTGTTATATGTGTGGAAGTTGACCATATGGTTATTCCATTTAAGTATGTTTATTACCCAAGTAACATTTATATGTTATGTATGATTTCAATGGGTTTTATGGTAATATTTTGGTTAAAAAAGGGTAGGCAGTGATCTTTTATTCAGTGAAGAGTATTTTCTGCTTTATAAATGTGAAAATTATTCCTTATGATAATGTATTCATATTTTACTTGTTGTTTTGAAAAAATAAAAATTTCCCTTCTCTGTGTATCCCTTGCTGAGATTTTTTTTCCTCATCCTATGTTTTTTAAATATTTTTCACAGGACGTAACGTGGAATAGGGTCAAGGATGGGATCATGGAAAAGTCATGTTTTCTAAAACATAGAAATAGACATTTTTCAATTTAAGAGTTTTTATTTTATGAAAAAACTTGATACTGAATAGTAGCATCTAAATGTAATATTCAAGTTGATATGTAGGGGTTATGGCCTAATTCTATAAAACTCTAAACCTAAAAAGATCCTCAATGTTAATTATTGATTTAACTCAATATTATATAATGTTTTATGTTCCGGCCCTTATAGTTGGTATCATTGATCGGTTTAGATAACATTATAGGATAAGGTGTTCATCAAGAATAAGTGAAATAACCATAATGGTTAATATTTTAGAAGGAGTCATAGTTATTTTATAAAAAATGAATGAGTTTAAGATAATGTGAATAAGTATTTCTTAGTATATATCCTCCTTATAAGATAATATATAATGATTTTATGGATGTACTCACACTGACCATTTAGGTTCTAGTAAATTTTTGGATCTAGCAGGAAAAAAATTAACAGTGGATGTGAAAAAAACTATGACTATTTTCTGAATGAGTAACTAAATGAAATGGGAGCTGTAATGAGAAGTCTTGGGGTTGTTCTAAACAAACTATCTAGAGTCAGGATTGACCACCTGAACCTTGGTGATTTTCATAAGGCATTTTATATGCGAGAAACAAATATATATGGAAGTTCAAGTAACAATTGTAAAGGTAAGTATAATCAAATTCCTATGTGTCAAGGATGTGGAAAGAAACACTTTAGAAAATGCTTCAGAGGGACCAGAAGATGTTTTAGATGTGGTAATGAAGGTCATGAAGCTATAACCTACAAATGAAAAAGGATGCAACTAGTTGACTCCATTAAAGGGAAAGAAGTTATTTCTGAGGGCTCAATTGAATTTTTTAAATGTGGTATGCATGGTCGCTACACAAATAGATGTACTGTGAAAGTGTTTCAGGAAAGGTATCAGCAGGATCATACATATATACATTTAATGATTCCTAATGACATTCCAATTGAATATGGGGAAACTAAAAATAACTATGAAAGGTGTGGATTATTTATTAGATCATGTATTGAAATTTCTGAAATCTTAGGACATTATGCATGATTTTGTTGGTATGAATGATTTATAAAAGAATAAGATTGAAAAAATGTTGATAATGGATCAGTAAGGATGTTCGATGATTAAGATGTATACATTTTAGGAATTCAAGTGTTATGGATGATTATATATTTGAATGTATTAATGATGGGATTAGTTTGGAAATGTTTTCTATTAGGTGTAACCCTGAAGTTTGATAAGTGGGAATTTTATTCAAAGAAGAATTATCTTCTATTTTGTGGATATAGTTATAAATTAACATTTGGATTTATATGATACTTGAATGTGAGGCAATTTCAGGTTATTAAATATTGGGATGAAAAATTAAACTTATTAGATATCCTTTTGTGGTTAAAATATGTTATAGTTATTTTTGATGAATTTATCTCATTTTTGGGAATGCTATTAAATTATATACTTTTTGAAAAAGGACAACACATAAATCGTGTGACAACCCGTCATGTTAGAAAAAGATGTGGGAATCGAACCCACAACCAAAGTGCAACATCGATTTATCACCTACCACAGGACTACGTGAAGTCCCTGGTTTTTATTGAATGAAATTCATTGAACTTTGGGCACTGGTTGTTGAATTTTGGACATTGAGAGTAGTATTTCTTTTTAAAAAGGTTTATCCTTTTTTGTGATTTTCTGATCATGTACTAACTATATTGGTTTTCATTAAGGTCTAATAATATGGGAAATATATAGTTCTTCTTTTATGGATTACACGATTCTCTTGAAGTTTATTATAGAGCTTCAAGTTTGAACATGACATCATAAATACTCATCATTTGGAGAGATAAAAATTTGTTTGTGGTAGAAATTTAGTAAAGGATGAATGTCTACATGACAAGTAAGTATGTTTCCTTATGTTTGTAGTTAATCCCATAAATAAATTCCCCAGATTTATGAAAAGTAACATAAAACAAAAACATTTTCTATTAACTTTTCATACTGGGGAATCAAATACCTTTTAACCCATCGCATGTTTGTGATTTTATGGTGGTTAAATTTCTTCTAATCATGTTTTCTATCACTCTCCATCAGATCATGACACTTAGTTTCTTCTCCATATACATGTTTTCATGGAATCATACTATGTGTTATCTCAAGTGACCTTTTTAATTCTCTTTATTTCTTTTAATTTTATAGTTTTATTTACTCTTTTTCTGATATGGGACATTAAATGTAGCTTCTGAGCCCAATTTTAAAATTTTGAGGACTCAATTCCCCAAAGGCTGACGGATGTAACATCCCAGGTAAATAAAGATTATGAATTTTTCATATTTATTAATATTTGTGAATTAAATATTAATTTTAATTTAAAGGTGATGAAATTTCTGATAGCGTAATCAACTCGCAACAATGGCTTTCTTTGAAATCTTATGTTGCACACAACATTGTGTTATACCGAAAAATAATAAAATATTATTATTATTTTAAATGGTAGAAAACGCCTATCTTTCATATTTGTAGGAATGTACTGAACTAAATAAAATATGATTACACATTTTTGTTAAATGACTTTTCATTTATCCAATAAATTTTAGTGGCTTAAAATAAGAATGAATACTATTTTAAGCATTAAATACTCTAATATTATTTCAAAAGTCATTTTACCGACCTTCGATGGAGAACCCTTTTTAAATCTAGTTTTGGTCACTATTATACATTAGATTAGTCAAAATAAAATTCTTATTTATAATTGGGTCATAAAAAAGTTTTTAGAGGAAATTTTGGTATTTTTTCTGATAAAGTTCATTTTTAACGAATAGTGAAAAATACTATATTTTAAATTCAAAACTACATTTTATTATAATTTATTTATATGGTTAGATTATATTTTTAATTGGATTAAAAATATAATTAGTTTATATTTTTCCATTGAATCCATTATTTGTCATTGAGAGTATGTTCTCTTTGAAATTGGACATAAACAAGTGTCAATCTTTTGATAGTTATTATTTCTTAAAAACACGCTTTTTGTTTTGATAGCGGGAATTAATTTCAAATTAATTTCTTCCACTTCTATGATATGAATTTGGAGAAATGGGTTCCGTATTTGGAATTAATAGGTCTAAAGTTTGTAATAAGGTAACATTTATTTTTAGACATTATGAATATTTACTTCGGGGAATATTTAATTTACCTTGCTTAAAGGGTAAATATGGTGAATAAGGGTAAAAAATTAATATTGTAATAAATTTTAATAACCGTAACATGTGTCCTAATCCTATTGGTTGATACATTTCCAACCATTTGAATATTTGGGTCTATTTTGGGACCCCATGGAGCCACTTATTAATGTTAATGACACTTTATATTAATTAATTAAATTTAATGGAAAAAATGACATAAAAAATATATTTTATTAAAAAACATTACATGGGGTTATATAATTTATATAATCTACTGTAAATATTAATTATAAATATAAAATTATTTCTACATCATGGTATTTTATTTATAATTTTTTGTCACCAAATAAATAAAATTATTTATGACACAATTATTATGCAGTGTTTACCTCATTAATGAAAAAGTTAAATAAATAAGATTATTAAATTTAAAAAATATCCAAAACTTATCCAATTATTATTGAATTATTTTATTTAGAAAATTATTATTCCTATATTAGGCATTAATGAGTTATGGAGCATTTTTTAACGGAATATAACTTTATAAAAAAAATATTTTCAAACATCCCTAAAGAGCTCCTCCTCCCCCTTATAAAAATACATCACCTCTAACCCATTACTCACACCTTTAAACCCTTTGATCATATAAAATCATCCAAACTAAGCTCCATAAATTTGGTTCCTTCTCCTAGAAGCCTTACCTTATGTAGAAGTCACTTCAAGTATACATTTTGGTTCAACCAAAAGGGAGTTGCCCAATTTAAAAATAACATCTTCTCTAAAGTTCTTTTCATTTATTTTACATCTATAACCCCCTAAAATATTTTTATTCATTTGTTTTATAACAGCATCAGTATCCTAAATATATTAGGTTGTTCTTATGATAATTATTTTAAATTCACATACAGCCACATCCATCAAATGGGAAAAAACAAATTGTTTCTGTGGATGGTGAACTATTGCCTCATGAAATGACGATTGTTCAATTTTCTCATACCGCATATCATGGTGGAAAATATGATGTAAATATAATTATATTTTATATATATTATATTTATATTGTTTCTATGATTCTTTATTTTTCATTTATTTCAAACTTTTATTGTTTTTATAATGGGTAAATGCGACAATTTCATTTGAGGAAGTGTCGACTACCACCCCCTCAATGTGATATGACTCATTCATACCACACATGGAGTGTATAAAGGTTAGAGATAATTAAATTATATACGAAAATATAATTTAATTATATTATACCTATTTAAAATTACATTTTCATTCCATTAAATGTTAAATATAAATGAAAATTGCGTTCATCCGTACATACTGCTTACCGTCTCTATAAACGGTGCATTTTATTTCTTATCTCCAAATGTTATCTACTATTATAAATACATATGTATACTGGATATATATTATATATATGATATCTAAATTCTGAATATTATACTATAGATAAGGTAATTTTAAACACATGGACAATTTTAAATTATAACAAGTTCATTTTTGACCCAAGCTCCAAACATCGACAAAATGTCCAATATGAACTCAAATAATTGAATAATTGTTATAACAAGTCAATAAGTTATATAAAAGGATTAATAAACTTAAAAACGATCTTATGAAATCAAAAATTAACATATTATTATTATTTAGGATGAAAAAGTGACAAACGAGTCAAGTCATTCACAAGTTAAGGGGTTTCTTATCTCACTTTTAATTCTGTGAGATTTCCATTGTTCACCACTTATTTCTTGCATGTGGGGTATTTTTTACTGCTATTCGATATATATTATCTTAATTATTTTAATATTAATGATATTATGTGATTAATTTTGTGTTTATTAACTTTTTTTCATACGACTCGATTGATTTTAATGTGGTTAGGGGTTTTCATTTCACTTTTTATTCCCATGAGATTCATGTAATTTTTTCCACTATTTACTTTTTTGTGGTTTATGTACTGTCCACAATTTTATTCTTTGTGTAATATACTTTAATTTATTTGTATTTACATCATCATTTTATGGTCCTTATTTCATGTGGTGAATGTTTCGTATCTTACCAAATCGGTAAGAGAACCTTTCACCGTACATTTTAAGTCAAAGACTTCATTTATGTAATGTCATAAAATTTCAATTTTCCAATGTTGGGATATGTTCTTATATATCCTTATTTATGTAAATTTTATTTCTATGTTATTATAGATCCTTTTTCTCTCATCATCTCATTTTATGAATTTTTAATTGACGTCTTTTGGCTACTGAATTTTTGTAAGGGAACTTCTTAACCAAATTTCCATTCATTGGGTTAATATTATACTTCTTGACTATGTCTTGATATGATTATGTGTGGAATCACTATTTAGGTACTTATATACTAATTTCCACTACCCATTGTGTGGATATATTTTTTATACACATAATCACTCCACCGATAACTTGTCAAGTCATTGATATGAACTTGAAAAGGGTAATCTTAACAAAATTTCCATTCATTGAGTTAATCATCCAAGTCATTGGTTTTGTTTTTACAAGAACATGTGCAAATGTACTCTGATTGATTTACACTGAATATCTAATTATATTGAGTTTATTTATATTTGGCACATGTAATTATGTAATTGATTTTTCCTTAATCTAAGGATATGATCTTTTCGAGGGACTTTGTCTCAATTTACTATCCATTGATTATTATCTTTTGTTATACTCCAATTCACTATTATATGATGTATATACATCCCATTGACATATTATATCATGAATCTTCTTATTCTCGCGATATTATAAGTGTTGATTAATGTTATTCTGCAATTATTTGTATTCAGGCATCTCTCATTTGGTTATGAACTCCTTAAAAAATATCTTTTTAAATTTTTTAATGATTTATTCATAAAAATTGTTCTCAATAATGTACATATTTTAAAAATGGTTTGAATGGTTTATTTATATGAAAATTAATATTTTAAAATGTTCATACCTATAAAAGTTTCAATTTGGTATGGGTCACTATGATTAAAAAATGTCTTCATTAGTTGTTTTAAATGGTGTTGAAAATGGTTTTGATAAAGCATTGATTATGTTAATATCTTAAATGATATATTATAATTGCTATGTGGAAATGTAATCTTTCCTTCATTCTTGTTTTATGATTTATAGTTGTACTTGTACATTTAACAGGTGTTTACTTGATAAACCAAATGACGGGTGGTGTCGTGATAAACCATGACCGATGGTTACATTATAACCTCTAACGCATTGGTTTTGGAAGTATGAAGTATGGATATTCAATTTCGTGATATGTTTGGATGTCCACCGTATAGTTATTCCATTAAAGTATGATTATGTCTCATGTTACCTTTATATGTTATGTGTGATTTGTATAGATTTTATGGTAATATTTGGTTACAAAAAGATAAGCAGTGATCTTTTATTCGGTGAAGAGTATTTATTAATTGATAATGGTGAAAAGTATTACTTATGATAAAGTATTCATTGTTTACTTGTTCTTTTGAAAAACTAACAATTTCCATTCTTTTTGTGTCCCTTACAGAGCTTTTTCTTCTCATCCCATGTTTTTTAAATGTTTTTCACTAGTCAAAAAGTGGAATAGGGTCAAGGATGGGATCAACAAAAGGTCATGCCATCTAAAATACGGAACAAGACATGTGTATTTTTATGTGTTTTTATTATATGAAAACATGGATACTGAGTAGTAGTGTCTACATGTAATATTCAAGTTGATATTTAATATTAATGGCCTTATTATTTAAAACTCTAATCCTGAAAAGATCTTCAATGTGAATCCTTGATTTGAATCATAATTATATAATGTTTTATGGTCGGGTCCTTATAACCTAAGAGCATAATCCACTACTTCCAACTCTAGGTCATGTGTATGGTAAATCTTTGGATGTGGCCTTAGCTTCTGAGACCTATAAGAAATGACTTGATCCCCTTACATCAAAACAGATCCGAGTATGATCCTAGAAGTATCACAACACACACCATAATCCTCACCCATCTCTTGTAAGATCAAAATTGGTGTCGATGTCCAGAACTTCTTCATCTCCTATAAAAAATTCTCACATGCTTCTATCGAAACAAAAATTTCCCCTTTCTTTTTCAAACTGGAAAATGGTGTTTCCAATTGGAAAAATTCTTATATAAACCTTTTGTAATAGCTAGTTAATCCCAAAAAAGAATCAGATATCAAAACAATTCTTAGGATGCTCCCATGAAATCACTGCCTTTAATTTCTTTAGGTCCATGGGAATAGATTATTCTGAGATGATATTCTTGAAAAATTGTACCCAGTCAATCCAGAACAGACATTTATATATATTGGAATATTGATTATGCACTCTCAGTGTACACAGGATGATGTCAAGATTCTAGGTATAATCATCACAAGTCTTAGAGTACACTATGATGTCTTTCAAAAATACAACAAAAAGCAGATCTAAGAATGGATGAAAGATTATGTTCATCAAGGCCATAAACATTTCTAGAGTGTTTTTCAACCCAAATGGATTTACAGCACACTCATAAAGATCATAAATTCTTCTAAAAGATTTTATTTTTATACAATAATCCATAACTCTCTTATGATGATACCCCGGTCTTAGATGAAACTCTTTAGAACATAGAAGCCCCCATCAGCTGGTGAAATAGATCATAGATACATGGAAGAGGATATTAGTTCTTCAAGTTAATTTTATTCAACATCCTATAGTTGGAACACAAATGTAAACTCCCATCGGCCTTATTTGTAAAAACAATAGGTAATCCATAAGGCAACATTATTGGAAAAATAAACCATTTACCTTCCAACTCCTCCAAATATGTTTTGAGCTCATAAACCTTAGTCGGATCCATTCTCTAAAGTGAATTTGATAACGTCTTATCCACTAAGATGAGTTCAATAGTGAATTCTACATCTCCCTCTGGTCAAAAACCTGAAATGAATTCAGGAAAGAAATCCTAAAATAGTTCTACTACTAGTGGAAGAACGTCTTGCCTACCACTCCTATCATCCAATAAAAGACTAGAGTATTGGGGTGTGTGCTCTCCCTGTTGCTGAGTAATTTACCCAACTCGGTTTTCATAGATATGACATTCTCTATGATGAACATACTGGTTACCCCTATAAGATACAAAGGTCACTCTCTTGCGGTAACAATCTATGTGGTCTCGGTATGTGACTAGACAGTCCATACTCATAATCAAGTTGATTCCCACAATATCAAGGAAAATGATAACCCAAATAAAATGATACTCTTTGATCTCTAGAAAACACCCCTTGCAAAAAAAAGATATCCCTAGCTCATTTTCCCAATGTTGTATAGATATTCATCACCCCTCTTACAGACTCCACCTCCATGATCAAGAAATTAACAACCTTTGTAGATATAAAGGAATTAGAGGCACCAATATCAATCAAGGTAGAAGATAATTTAGAAGAATCTTGAATAGTACATCTCACTATCGATGGACCATCCCTACTCTCCACAAATGTAGGTTACACTACATGTAACTATCATATCCCTACTCTATGTGGAATCGTCTGACTCTATTGAGTAGCACCAATCTACTGATACGGGCACTCAATCACTGAATCACCATGTACACTACCTCTACATACTCTTCTAGTAAAACTACAACTGTAAGTCTGGTATAGTGTATAAGACCTCCATCCCACACTATGACTCTGAGATGCTACTCCTTTAGAGCCATCTTGTTGCTACTTCTTACAAAACATTTGTTGGTGCCCCATCTTTCAAAAAAACTATCACTCCACTAGTGGTCAAGGAAAATTAGTATGTCAGGTCCCTGCCTACTACGCTGGTGGAAAAGCACATGGGTAAGATCCAATGCAACTGTTCCTCTGAACTATCCACAATTATTTCCACTATCCCAACTAAGGTTCTCATAACAATGCTTCCTTCTCTCAAATGGCACACTCTCTGATCATCCTATTAAAACAACATGTCCGGTACTAAAATAATCTTATAAGTTTCCCTTTAAAATGATATCCTGATTAACCTCTAATGATAATATCTTCGGCCAAAATATATTTACCTAGGACATAATTTCACACTAAAGTCTACCCTGAAATTGTATTGCTAAAGAACCATCATCTACTACCAAAGTTGGAGAAAAATTTTGTAAGTCTATGAAACGTTCGGCTTAATACATTAGAGTCTTGCTTCATTGGGTTAGATGCATAAACTCTAAATCCTTCTCTTCTCTCAGCGTGTCTGGATAAAATTTCTCCAAGAATTCCACCAGAATGTCCTTCCAAAACATCTTTTTAATATGTTCAGATCGCACCTAAATTTCCCACAAATTTTTTTGACCCCAATAGCATATAAGTAGCCATCTAAACAATCCTCCCAACTAGAGTCTCCCAATGGTCCTATATCATCTCTATAGATTAAATTGAAAATACATCTCCCTCATGTGAATCCTCTCCAGTAAAAGTATGATGGTGCTTCCACTAAAACTCCCTCATCATCTCATACATAAATTTCAAAACCCACCAAGGGTTTATCTCCATAAGCTGCATAAAATAAGAAATTTTCTATAGGAACTATTCCCCTTCTCCTCAGGTTGCACTAGTGGTGACTCATGTTCCATATTCTAAAGTTCATTCTGGTCCATACCCAATGGTATCTCCCTCTATAAGAGTCTTGGAGGTTTATCTATACAAATCCAAACACATAAATTATGTATCATAACGCAACCTTATAACATTTACGTATAGGAAGAAACTATCACACCATGTTTCAAATATGTCATTTCCCCCTTTTTCTCTCCACACATTCAACATCATAGTCTTGTCACTGTCCTTAAGAATACTACTCCTAGGTCTTGGTTAACAATGGTACATACATTGACATTAGTTAATCCTAGAATTAATTAATCACATTTCTCAAATTAATTAATTCAACAATTAAATATTTAATCATACACATTTCATAAATCAAGGTTATAATTAGAAACCCCTTTATTCTCATTTTTCATCCTTATTTCAATCTCACAACAAGGAAAAATAGTTCATTTTCAATACATTAATCATAACATGTTTTCTCATCTGTTCTAGAATGATGCATGTCACAACAACCCTAAGTACCCATAAAGATGCATGCGGATTCATGTATTGTTCCTCTTTAGGCTACAAATCAAAATTCAATAACTGTTAAGACAAATATCACACCACACTACAAGTACATCACCCAAGGTGAAATAATATCCAATTGTAACAACAAACACCAATCACAAAAATCAAACACTGAGTACTCATATTTTCACCAGTATATGGGATTGCAACTCCCATGTAGATATCACTACCAAGCCTCGAATCTTCCCGGTCTCATATCTTCCTTTCCCCAAAACATTAAGAAAAAAAGATGAAAAAATAATTGAAAACCCCTCTGATACCACATTATTACATCCCGTCCTAGGTGCCACTAAATGGGGCCCCAAGCCGGTTGTCCACATGCACTCAAGAATTCCTCCCCACATGATAGAGGGTGTTGACTTATAGAGAGGGTCTGGTAAGTCATTATTAGGGAGACTATACCCTCTTTTATCATAATCAAAACACCAAAGGAAGAAAACAACAACAATAACCAACTATGGAAGTGTATATATAACTAGAACAATACCATGTCATATGATATTCAAAATAGGAAAATACAATACTCAACTGAATGAAAAAACAAGAATTGAAAAGGAAATTTTCAAGTGTCTACAATGAAACTAAAATCAAAAGTACAACGACTCCCATGAAGTTCCCAAACAACATCTATTCCATCTCACATTTTCCAATCCCAAAACCTCATCCTATATTAGGGCCTTTCCATTATCCTATCTTGCAACAATAATGACTTCTTGGGTTTCGATCATGAATCTCTAATAGGGTGTCAGTGGGACTCAGTATTCCTCCACTGAAGACATTTAAAACATGTACAATCAAGATATATTATATTAATTTTTATGAAGCAATAAATACAATTCATACTTTAGCAGTTATCAAATTGTCATTTTATCTATATTCATCACAATAGGCCTAGTTTCAATTCATGTTTCCCATTTGAATCATCATTTATTATTATCATTTAATTATGGTAGGTCACCATGCCTAAAACCCTAAATATCATTGAGTATAGGTCGCCATGACTAGCGCCTCAAATCTAATATAGTTTAGGTTGTCAGTCCTATCACTCTATATCTCATTCGGTGTAGTTTATCATTCCTATTACCCCAAAATCTCATTCTTTCATAACTTTTGGGGAGGAATTCGAGGTCCATGTCCCTACTTCTAATCAGTATAGAAAGCTATGTCTAGCCCCAAAACCCCCCCAGCCATTTAATAATTCTTTAATTCAAAAGAATTGTCCCTATCATTCCATTACAAATCCAATGATTAGTTAGACATTTAAAATTCCATTAGTTAACTCAAAAAATAATGAAGCACATAACCCATTAATTAATTTATCAATTAATTAATCAGTCAACAAAGTTCTCTTTTCATAATCAATTATTCACAATTAATTATCCATATCAAATCTCAACATGTCATAATTAATTATCATGATTAATTATCTTTGATCAATATCATGGAACACAATTAATTCTCACAATTAATTATCTTTAGTCAACATCTTGGAATATAATTAATTCTCACAATTAATTATCTTACATTGCCAAACATTAGTTCTTAATTAATTCCCCCCAATTAATTATCTTAACTAAAGAAATTCAATATCTCAATTACAATATCTCAACCCATAACAAATCCCCAATATATCTATTTGGAAAAACCACCCTTTCTTTGTTGCATGATTCAATGATCAATTAATCACAAAGGAAAACTCAATTCTATTCCACTTTCCAAATTACTCCAATTTAGGAATGCAATATTAAAGAGAATATAGAAAATAATAAAATCACACACACATATAAAAATCCTTACTAAGGGTGTTAAATTTAAAAAACATACCTCACTTTATTTTATAATTTATATCCCAACAGTAATCCCCAAAATCCATGTGGCACAACATCATCGATCAAACTTCGAATCTAAATCTCGAAATAAAAATAAATATCAAAGGCATCAAGGTCATTTAAAACATTATCTAGATAAAACATCCTTGATCTAGATATCATATCATATGTTTATATTAATGGAAATGGTTGGAAGATTCCATGAAAAGATCATGGAAAGATAGAGGGAAGAATGAGAGAAGCAATAGGATGAAATCCACTTACCTAGAAGAAAGAGGATCTTCAATCCAGGTTTTCGATCTCAAAGAACAGTGTTCAAATTTACATGTAATTCCTATGAAAGGCTCTGGGAACACCTAGATTTTTTAAGACCAAGACATTTTCAAAATATGGAAGTCTCAGGGGGGGTTATGTGGTTTTAAAAAGGATTTTTTTTGTATAGAATTCTGTGCACATGGTTTCCTAGACAGAGGTGCATAGTGAGATAAAACGGTGGTCCAACCATGTGGACCCCTCTTTCCAAGATTACATGTTTTGAATGGACTAGTCTCACTATTTTTAAAACCATTCAAAAACTATGCCAACTTATCTGTTTTCATGTTATAGCCCCAATGTTTTGTCAAACTATGAAAAACCATGCACACCCCACTATCCATTAGTTTTTCATTAAATTTCACCCAAAAAACCCCATGTGAAAAATCCAAATCAATGTTACTTAAAAAAATCAAAAATTACCTTAAAACTCACCAGTGATGACTCCAGAAAAGGAAAGGAACTTACAGGTACCATGTCATATATACCTACAATTGTGATAGTGTTATTGATACATGTTATGGTATGAATTTGATGTATTCCAATATTTGGTCCCTCAATTGTATGGGGCCTATTGGATTATAATATGTTGGATCATGTTTAAGAGTAATATTATATAATGTTATGATATTCTACAAATGGATGCCAAAAAATGGTCACTGAGTTGTATATGACATCTTGGATCGGAATTTTGTGGATCTTGTTACTATCATAAATTGAACTTTGTTTTGATGAGATATATATATGGATGCCAAACATTGATTTGTTGGGTGTGTTGGATCGCACAGATCTAAATTTTTCATTTTGATTGATTACTTTTAAAAAACATGGGTTCTGGGGTGTTACAGAGGATTACTATCAGGAATCCTAGACAACACAGTATGTGGTCCTATGAACACATGCCATTTGTTATTCTATTTTGGAAGAAAATTTCTCTTATGTACACACCACGAAATATGAGTGCACATCATGTATAAAGTGACAATGTGTCCAGTCGTGTGAAGAAAAACATGAAATAATGGACATGGAAAAATACACAGTTGTGTACTTTTGGAACACACTATGTAGTTTTACACATGCAATCCCCATGTGGATTTGGCTTATAAAAGGACATTCACATGAGAGGAGACTTGAGTTCACTCCATGTACCCGACTAAGATGCCATGCACCTTGGGTGTTTACATGCCCATGCCGATGGTGGTACCTTACCATGTGAGATATTAAGGGTAAGTGTTGTGTATGGTTTCTAAATGCCATGTTCACTTATTTTGGTACCCTTTGTGGTTGTTTTCCTTTTTTATCCCCCATTTATAGTTTTGGACCTGTAAGTAGTCCATTCGAATTAGTTTTCCATGTAGATCATGATTTTGAGAGTCATGGAGCATTCTGTTGATTCATATAGGGAGTTTTGGGGATTTTATCAATATAAAGAGGTTCTTCCACCATTTACCATTTCTAAATGTCACCTAAGAGTGAGACTAGGTGTGGATGATTGGTTGGGTTTTCTGACCAACCTAGTTGAGACCTTTAATCTGAGATGATCTCTAATTCATCTCTCACATCATATGTGTTTGTGGACATTTCCCATGTGAGATGTTCCCTTATGTAATATGAGGCCATTAGACCTAATGCTATTATTGATCCTATTTTCGACGCTTTCCACCGGGGTGTGTGCGCACATCCGTCACGTAGGGGAGGACACGAGGCTTGTTTCCCCACATTCCCACTTTCCAAAGGCGGGTGACATTTGCTCCTTGTTCAGGGACGTATGCTCCATGGTCGAAACCGAGATGATGGGATGTCGGTTCTTCCTTCCCTGGATTCCTCCTCAGAGCTCGTCACCTAGTCCGTGTCTCCCTCATAGATTTAAGATGTATTTGTGAATCTCGTTCCCAGTTCCATATCATCATGGACACCAGTTAATTACGCTGCTTCGGTCGAGACACTCCAAGGGGTCTAGTTGGGGAAGCAAACTTCGATGAGGATAATGGTCACGCTGGGGTGTCATTGGCGTGTCTTGACGATGGGGGATTGGCATGTCTATCTTATGTTCCTTATTATAGGGCTTCTCGAGGGCGTGGAAGCTCGATTCATCCCACATCAAATGCGGGGAATTGGAATTCCATAGGCACATATCTGAGGTTTTCCTCAGCTTCCCATGCCTATCACGGGGTATGTCATGAGATTAACATCATACAGAGATGGATCAGACTAATCAGAACACTGAGAGTTGATCAGATTGAAGAACCCCCTTGGGGGAACACTGATGTCGGGTCCAGCACGTCGGCGGCTTCCCCTATACTATGGGGTGGAATGAGGTGTCATGATCCCACCAGGATGTGGCGGCCTGGGTCGGAATCTGGATGGGTGATAGAGTAAAGGGGGATTGAACCTCGTGGATGCTTCTTACGTACCATGCCTTTGCACGGATCAAAGTCCACGTAGTTCATGCATACAATTTAACGTCATTCTGGATGAGGTCATATGGGGCTTACACTCTCAGGTGGCCCACAACGGATGGATATGGGGCTTACGCTCTGAGGCGGCCCACAATGGTGGTTGGTGAACCGAAACTAAGGGGTCGGAACAAACGGGTGATGGGATTGAACATCGTGGAGGCTACCTATGTACCATGCCTTAGCATGGATCAATGTCCATGTAGTTCAGGAATACAGTTTAACGTCATGCGGGATGGTTTACAGTTTAACATCATGTGGGACGAGGCAGATAGTTTAACATCATGCTGGATAGGCATATAGTTTAACGTCATACTGGATGAGAAATTTGGGCCTTAAGCTCTAAGGAGGCCCAAAATGTTGGTGAACTGACATGAAGAGGTCGGAACCATCGGGTGGTGGGCTTGAACCTTGTGGAGGCTACCTACGTACCATGCCTTAGCACAGATCAAAGTCCATGTAGTTCATGCATATAGTTTAACATCATGCGGGACGGTATACAGTTTAACGTCATGTGGGACAAGGCAGACATTTTAACATCATGCTGGATGGGCATATGGTTTAATGTCATGCGGGATGGGAAATTTGGGGATTACAATCTAAGGTGGCCCAAAATGTTGGTGAATCAACGTGAAGAGTTCTGAACGACCAGGTGGTGGGCTTGAACCTCGTGGAGGCTACCTACGTACCATGCTTTAACATGGATCAAAGTCCTCGTAGTTCACCGGGATGGGGCTTATGCTCTGAGGCGGACCATAAGAGGATGTCATGGTCGATGCTCACTCTAAGCCCACGTCAGTCATGCTCTGTGTGAGAAACAAGAGGCGGCAGGGACCATACGATCATGTCGCGATGGGTGCGTCCATGAGAAGCAAAGAGGGTCTTACGCATTGAGCCACCCTTGGTGCTGTGACTTACTCTAGGATGGAGGCCCAGGATGCGACAAAGCATAGAGGGAGAGGGATTTGGGACAGAACAAAGGATATGCCTCATTCCCTATCACACCCTCCCCTGGCATTGGTGGTGGGGAAGTACGGAGGTGCATGGGTGCTACCTTCCGCAAGAGAGGCTAGGGGCTTACGCTCTGAGGCAACCCTTCCCCCATGGATAAACGCCACTCCGAGAAGGAGGATATCATTCCATGTGAGGAGGATTCCATTCACGTGGAGACGAGAGGTGTAAAGAATGTCCGAGCAGGGGGGGACCTGCATGCGAGGCATGGGTTCGGATCATAGTTTAACGTCATGTGTTGAGAAAGAAGTGCTCTAAAGTTTAACGTCCTGCAGATTGGATGAGGTGGGTTCACTCCACACCCCAAGGGCTTACATACCCAACGCCCTCTACCCCTTGTGGGAGGGAAGGAATTGGCTTGGCCGTGGTGAAAGGGGGTCGCAGGGCGAACCATCGAGGGGTCCACATTTGCGTGGCTATGCGAATAAGAAATATCCGTTAGCGTGCATATGCAAAGGAACATAAGGAAAAGAAACGCAATGGGAAACACCACCCAAGGGACCTTGAGGTTACTTCGTACAATCCTGTAAGTCCCTATGGGAAAATAATGCATGGCGTGCATGCCCGGTATAGAGGACATAGAGAGCCTATGCAGAGAGGCACCCCGGGGGCGTCAAGGTGAGGGGTCCTGGGGTTTGCATGCAAAACACTAGGATGGTGTGCAATTGGGGAAGAGGGATTGCGCGCAGCTAGGGTGATTGCACACAACGGGGTTGGATTGCGCATGGGGGAACAACTGATCCCTAAGGTAGGACAAAACCTAATGACGGGATTGCGTGCAATTAAGTTTTGGGCGCAAAGGAGGGAGTGCGCACAATGGAAGTGATTGCGCCCAAAGAGGAACCCTGAGGAGTTGGCAATTTTATTTAAGCTGGTGGGATTGCGTGAAAAAGCAAACCCCGGGGCAAGGTTGCACAAAAAGGGTCAATACCTGAAAGTCATATTGTGTATGCGGGAGTCAAATTTTGCACACGGGAGCGGGTCCGAATTCCGCAACCCCAAAACGGAAGGGGTCTCCGTCTATTTATAGGTCCCAAGAGTCGCGAAATCCGGACAACACACGAAATCTTCCATGCTAGGGCCGGTTGGCACGAATGGCCACACCGCTTAGAACAGGGCGTGCAAAATTTCACGCCCCACTGGAGGTTTTTCGCAAATCCCGGACTTCCTTCGCGCGGGAAACATTTTTTTGCGCCATTCCTCATTAATTTTGTACACCACTTTCGGGCCCTCCAGACTGGGCCTCTGAGTCTGAATATGACTTCGCTTCGTCATTTCGAGACTTCCTTTTGGAATTATGGACTTTTTCAGCGTCTACAAATGCCCCCCCCCCCCTCAGAATTGGATCGGAGAGAGGTCGCAACGATCAGATTCCGAGGGAAATGCCGAAATGCCAAAGTGGTGGATTTCATGGGAACTTTGCGTGCAAAAGCCAAACAGGGAACACAAAACATTGGGCCGTCGCAGAATTCTCTTTCCATGTGGCGCAGAACCCCATCCTCGCCTATAAAAATGGGTGTTGGGTCCCAAGTTCCATCCTCAATCTTTTCTGCGTGATCGGCTCTGAGCTCTCATGCACGAAATTGCCTTGGCGACGGCACGGAAAACACGCAGTGTTAGTGTGTAATTCCTTTCGAATTTCGGCCACATTTATGTGCAAACTCGGGATATTCTGCACCCAGTGCTCGGATTTCGCACCTAACTCTTGGATTGCGCACCGAAGACCCAAATTCTGTGCCACTCTCTCTGATTCTGTGAACCTCATCTAGATTTTTCACAACTCTCAAAACATTTGAGATGGATGCGAACCCAGTCGATGAGGGGGAATTCGCCGCTCGTAGAGCTAAAATGGCGGCGAATGAGGAGGTTTATGGTGCCAAGGTGGTTGTTTCCGACAACCTCACCTTGTTCAACCGGTTGACCCCTACCCAGAAAGAGTATCCTTTGTCCAAAAACCTCCCGCTCTAGAACTTCGGCATCTTGGAGGAGGTACCACTGCCAGGCTTCGAGGTGGACACACCACGGTCATGGGTGACCCGGGAGGACAACCTTCCCCATTAAAATATAACCAACAATGGTCATCCTGCTAGAGAGACCAGACATATAGATGTGTATGTACTGAACTCAAGGAACAAGACCATTGATGGAGGTGATCCTATTATGGAGAGCTCCCCAACACTTTATGCAATCACATTCTGCCAGAGTATCACGGATGACACTAAGGACTGGCTACAGGATTGGGAATTTTAGTCCAGGGGAAACTTCACCAGTGAGTGGGCCTAGGCATACTAGGTTCTCCATACGTGTGACCAATTCGGGGCCGAGCTGCGGCACATTTTTCTGATCTCGACATAACCGAGATACTCAAGGTTTGTCTCTATCATTATTCATCTTCCTTCTTCTTCCATTCTCTTCTGCAATTTCATATCCATTTCTCTATCTCAATCAGGAGCACATAGGTGCTAATCAGGCATCCACAGTAGAGGAACGAGGAGAAGTGCTTGTGGGACAAGATGGGGCTCTGACGCCCATTATCAAACTGACAAGCGTAGATGGGTCTACTACCATGACTGCTCCTGTAGCAGCCAACACACTGGAGGCTGACGCTCTGGGTTCCTGTAAGTCCCCTTCTTCACTACTGGTGATTACTATCAAAAAACCCAACTAATAATTATGATCCTTGTATAGTGATCTCGGCGTTGGAGGCTCGTCAGGATGCTGAGCTCGGGCTGTCTGTGGGTGGACTAGTGGCGGACATATCAACCCCTCCAGAACATACCTCCCAAACTGAGTCGGCCCCGAAAATTGGTGAGCAGGGGTCGGCAGACATCCGCGGTGCTGTCATTGGAACAAGGCCAGAAGCTGAAGGAGGCACCACCGTTGTCGGGGCGGGAGAGGAAGGTCTCCTGGACGTCGAGGATCATATTCCTTGTGGAGGCATCCATGAGGAAGACCCTACTGCGGACCTGCTATCTACCTTTCCTTCATATCGGCCCACTGATCTTGAGGAGATAGACGATTCAGACTCGGAAGTGGCCGAGGAGAGCCGGATGACATTGTGAAAAGGGTGGAAGTGTATTCAGCGCTTTCTCATGAAACCTTAGGCAGATTGGCTGAGGCGGATGGGATCACTCCAAACCTGGCTGTGCTTCATGTGTGCCGGAGGGGATGACTCTCAATGCCTTCATCTAATGGTCAGTGATTACCTGGCAGATAAGATACGCGAGAGAAGCTGTCACACCGACGTTTCCCAGTGTCGGGACAGATCAGTGAGAACAAGGGCATTTCTAAGGGTGGAGCAGGATGTCTGGTGCCTCGAAGGGCAGGAGGAAGAGAAGGTGGTCTTCGTCGCAACATGCTCTGAGCTCGTGGAGCAACTGACAACCCAGCTGGCTGACGCCCAAGAACAACTGATGGAGGCAAGTCACCAGATTACCATGCTTCAAACAAAACTGATGCAGGCACAAGCTAGGGTTGACGAATTGTGTTATGAAGCTATTGATGAAGAGAGAGTCTGCAGGGAGCGAGAAGCAGTCTTAGAGGCTACCAGCCAAAGGGTATCAGCATTGGAAAGATCAATCCTGCACACTGATCCTTAGTGGCTCTGTTTTGGCCATCCCATGAACTTTTTTCTTTCACTGCTCAATATTTCGATCCAATGTGTGGACCATATTTATCTGTACCTTTGGTTTAATATGCTCAACCATAATCCTAAAATGAATAAAAACTCACCACTAAGCTCATGTGGGTCGCACCCAATCTGAGAAACAAAGGACTCTCATGTTATCATTTCGCCCGACTGTGGGGTGTCAACCAAGCTTCAGGCATCTGAAATCGGGCATGGAGTCCTGAGGATCGGATCTTAGACCAATTGATATATCATCTTCTCAATGTGTTCTGACACACGAGAGGGGCAAATCCAGGGGAATTGAAATCCATCTGATCATAGGGATATGAAAAAGGTGAATCACGTTACCCAAATTCGGAACAATATGGGTGGGTGCGACGATGGATAATAACTATTAACTGTGGAGGAAACGCAGCATGCATATCGCATTGGCCTAAAATGGGGATAACAAATGAGGGCTGGCCACTGACCATGTTCGCAACATGGATCCTGACTCAAATATTGTCGATCAGTCTTTCAGAACGTTGGCCCAAGACTACAGGCATGTCGTAGTTCAATCATCCATATTGTTATAATAGGCGGACCAGAGGTCTATCATCCATATTGCTATAGTAGGCGGACCACAGGTCTAGAACCCATACTGTTAGGGGGTCCCATCAAACATGAACAATCTTCCAGAACATTGGCCCAGGACAGCAGGCGGACCATAGGTCAATCATCCATATTGTTACAATAGGCATACCAAAGGTCTATCATCCATATTGTTACAGTAGGTGGACCATAGGTCTAGCATCCATACTATTAGGGGGTCCCATAAAATATGAAAGAGGATGAAGATCTGAATAAAGCGGGAACATAAAGCATGGAATGCGGAGTGGTGGTTTGTTCGAATAGAATCCAACACTCCCAAAATTGTGCCACCGTGGTGGAGGTGCATTAGGCAGACATATTAATCTGGCCACGGATCATCCCAATTTCCAGACAGGACCTCTCTAGCAGGAGAACTGTTGCTTCCCAACATCACTATGGGGCATCCTGAACTTATTCGGGTTAAATGTCACAATTACACCACTCCCCAAGAAGCTAGGCCAAGGGGCCGACAATGAGGAGGGACGGGATTTGGTAATACCTGGGGCTGGACCCAAGAGAAAATGTCCAGGTGTTCCTATGTATCTCATAAGGATGAGAATCAAGCCACACGTAGTTCTAGAAAAGGATCATAGTTTAAGGTCTTACAGCTCGGACTAAAAGAGTAAGGGAAGTGTGGGGCACATGGTAAAGTGGTTGCGAAACCCGACGTGAATGGGGGCAAGGTCCTGCTTACCATGTGCTCCTTAGAGACGTGTTTAGGTCAACGTACCGAACATGAAAGTTAGGTTGGGCCTGTGGGGAAGTGCTCAGGTGCTCCTACGTATCTCATAAGGATGAGAATCAAGCCATACGTAGTTCTTGGGGGTGACTTTTAACATCATGCAGGACAAGAAACAGGAGGGATAATTCTCATAACAGGGCGTACGTGGTGTGGCTATCACAAACGTGATGTGAATGAGGACGTATTCCAGATCACCACGCCACGCAGCCCCGTGGTCAAGGTCCCAAAGGCTGGACGGACACGATGAATTAGCGGACCCCAAGATGAACCCTTAGATGAGAGGTCTGGGAGTTTCTACATACCCCATGAGAACGGGGATCAAGCTGTACATAGTTCTATAAGGGTGGCATGGCATGACATGGTACCCATGAAAATGATGAAAGTGGTATGCAAGTCTATCCCTCACACCAAAAGAAGTATCATTTGATATGTCTTGTTTGTTCATGAAGGTGAATGGTTTTTCTTTCAAGGAACGACCAGCCTATGATAGAAACTCTTGGCAGCGCCCCAATAATCAAGCCGTATATAGGAATTGACAAATGGTATGGTAATGGACCGATACCAAACGTGATGTCCCCTATAGGGAGGTCACCAAAATGTAGTGACGTTTTTCGTCATGCAGCCGGGATGATATTATCACAGTTTATGGTCATGTGGTAGGATTAATCTCCACAGTTAAAGGTCATATGTCTTGGACATGGGGGAACATGCACGATGCGATAAGGTGCACCCGTTGTAGATGATGCCATATCCTTCTACTGTCACGGCGCGCGATTAAGGGAGAGGAGCCTCAAGCCAAGGAGCCAACGAGGGTCCAAAATCAGGGGGCAGGAGACACTAGCTTCTAGCTGAGCTGGGCCCGGAATGCAATGTCTGGGCGACTCCTCGTTTCCCATGGGGATGAGAGTCAAGCTATGCATGATCCTTAGAGAAAACCCAACCATATAACCTTGGCACTCGGATCGCGGGAGCCCCGAGAGACGCTGTCACATAGCTTTGTCCGCTTGACATGTGGAGGTGAACTGAGGGTTAGTGCAAGGAGTGTCTAGATTCCACCTTGACACGATGGGTTGGAACATAATGTGAATCATGCAACCAACATTCAGGGTATAAAGGATCCGGTGTGACAACTGAGGACTACTGCTGACCATGTTCGCAATACAGCATCTTGTCACGTTAACCTAAAATGGGGACATACAAATGAGCATCAACCACTGACCATGTTCTCAACATGGGATTTGTATCAATTTGTTGTCTAAAACCCTCAGGGGCATTGGCATGTGATAGTAGGAGAGCCCTTAGGCATTGTATCCAGGCTGTTCTTGGGGGTCCCTCTGGGTGTGAAAGATAACGGGGGCTCGAATGAAAGGGATCAAGAAGCTTGAAAAGTGGGAAAAAACTTTCCTATGTCGAATCTAACACTCCATGTCCTAGACCAGAGTACTCCAAGCACATTAGAAGACCACTGGAAAGGGTCTAAGGGATCAATTTGAGAGCTGCCAAAAGATGGTGGATTCCCAGAAGAAGGGGGCATGGTGCCAAAAACACTGTACCACACCTATATATCCCCCCGCAGGGAGGGACGGGCCAAGAGACCAAGGTGACCAGGAGATCATGGGATATCCTAAGAGATGGGGCTGGACCTAAAACAAAAACATTCAGGTGGTCCTACATATCCCATAAGGATGGTAATCAAGTCTCACATAGTTCTAGAAGCACGGTTTAATGTCATGTAGGACGACAATATGCATTTCATCCAGGAATGTGCATGGCGTGCTGGGTAACCCATAGTGAGTGAGGACATAGTCTCACACCACACCACACACTCTGGGTAAGGACTGGGGATAAGGGACCCAAGAAGGCCAAGGGGCCTGAGGTTGGGCCTCGATCAGGAAGGCCTAACCAGCTTGCATTTTATCGTCTTGTTGTGAGGATGATCATGCAGTTTAAGGTCATGTTGGACCACAAGGATCCTAGTTTAAGGTCATAGAACTCAGACCAAAGGGGCCTAGATGTAGGGACAAGTGTAGTTTAAGGTCATGCTGGACCAAATGCAGTTTAGGGTCATGCGGGACCGGATTCAATTTAGGGCCATGGAGGACTGTTATCCAGTTTAAGGTCATGGGGGACCCCGTAGGGTCAGGAAAAATACTACTTGAGGAACTTGGATTTGGTGGGAGAAGTGACACGCTCTCTATCCATGGTCATGAGGGAGTACACACCATTGGGATAGACCTTATGGATGATGAAAGGCCCCTCCCATTTGGGCTCCAACATGGGTGGTTTCCTGCAAAGAATCATTGGCACCCTGACGGACAGTACAAGGTCACCTTGCAGGAAAGAGTGGAGTCGAACCTTCTTGTTGAAAGATCAGGCCATCCTGCTCTGATGCCTTTCCAGGTTGTGCAAAGCATGAAGCCTATTCTCGTCCAGTGCTTCTAATTCTGCTAGACAGATTTCGGCAACTCTATCTGGGGCGTGTTGGTCATAGACCACCATGCGCAATGAGGGAAACTGAATCTCGATGGGCAGGAAGGCCTCAGCTCCGTACACCAGGGAATACGGGGTCACCTGGGTGGAATTACGAGTCGTCATTCGATAAGCTCGGAGAGCATTGGGGATCTTGTCTGGCCAACTTTTCTTGTTTTGACCATCATTTTTTTAGAATTTTAGAGAGGGATTTGTTAAACGCCTCGATCCATCCATTCGCATGCACGTGATAGTGGGGGGTATGGTTGGAGTGAATGTTGAACTTGGCGTACAATTTCTTCAGCTCGGCTGCTCAGAAGATGGATCTGTTATCCATGAGGATAGCGTGAGGCACTCCAAATCGATAGATGATGTTGGAACTCATGAAGTCTGAGATAGAAAGGGATTTAACTTCCTTGAGAGGGATTGCCTCTGCCCACTTGGAAAATAAATTCATAGTGATCAGAATGAACTGGTATTGGTGAGTCGTCACCGGTGGGTATGGTCCTACGACATACAACCCCCAGACTGCAAAGGTCCAAGACTACATGGTAGTGTGGAGGGGCACCGATGGCCGATGCACAAAGTTAGCATGAACTTGTCACGCATGACACCTCTTGGAAAACTCAATGAAATCATAGATCATGGAGGGACAGAAGTACCCCAGCCTCCGAATCTAGTGAGACAACATTGACCCGGCCTGATGGGTGCCATAGGAACCAGCATGAACCTCTTGCATGACCTGAGGGATCTCGACTCCTTGAAGGCAACGGAGGAGAACACCATCAAATCCGCATATGTAAAGGATCTACTCAAGGCTAGGACCGCTCTGAAGGGTAAACTATAGTGCGCGGTGTCGGATTCGCTCGTGCTCGGCCTGGTCTAATGGAAGATTACCATGTTTGAGGTATTCAACCAAGGGTGTCCTCCAATCGGGAACTATTTCATTCACCACGTCTGAAGTACCCGGGGCTCCTGATGTAGGGGCACCAATGGTAAGATGGTTCACCCGTGGGCCACGATCATCCTCTGGGGTAATGGGAGAAATGACTCTCCGGTGCACTATGTGGATAATTCGGTCATCCTGTTCGGGCTCCGCAAGTGACGCGGCCAGGCTGGCCAAAGCATCTGTTCGACTGTTCTGTGACCGGGGAATATGAACGACTTCCGTCCGAGAGGCTAACAAAGCCATTAGATGGAGGGTGCACTTCAGCAATAGCACAAGTTCCGGATTTCTGACAATATAGTCACCATTGACCTGCCTGATGACCAGCTCGGAGTCCCCTTTCACATGGAGATGGGGCACATCGATCTCGAGGGCCAGTTCGAGGCCTGTGATGAGGGAATGATATTCGGACCAATTGTTGGTGCATCCCTTAGACAACGGAAATGAATATGGTAGGACAGCATGCTCCGGGGTGATTAAGACGATACCCAGGCCCACTCTGTTGAGCATAGGATCATTGAGTCTTATACTGGTGGGGCTCCAGGATGCACTGTCAAAGTGCATCTGCCAGCATGGGACGACATAATCAAATGAGAGGATTACCTCATCAGGAAAATCTAGGACTAGTGCCTGATCTGTGGAGGATGGGTGAGCAGCTAAAAAGTCTTCCAATACCTATCATTTGATAGTCTTCTGAGGTACGAACCTGATGTCGAACTGTAGGAGGATCACCGCCCACGGCGCTAGTTGGACAGTCAACATAGGTCGGTTCGGGATGTATTTCAACGGGTCTACTCGAGAGACCAGTTATACCTCGTGGTGTTGCAAATAGTGCCGCAATTTCTGTACGGCAAATATGAGTGCCAGGAATCTCTTCTCAATGGGAGATTATCTAATTTTTATATCTAGGATCATGAGGCTAATGTAGTAGAGGCTTTTCTCTATTCCCTCGTTGTTCTTCTGGGCGAGAAGTGCACCGAGGGACCGTTCCATGGCGTTCACGTAAAGGACCAAAGGCTTCCCGGAAATGGGTGGCATCAAGACCGGAGGTTGGATTAGATACTGCTTGATTTCCTCGAAGTCAGTCTAAAACTCTTCATCCCATTCATAGGTGGAACCTTTATTCATGATCCGGGAAGAGGGCTTACACTTTCCTGCCAGATTCACAGCGAATCGGTGTATATAGGCTTAGTAGCCTTGGAGACATCGAAATTCCAGAATATTTCTCGGGGGAGGCATCTAGCTGATGGCCTTGATCTTCTCCATGTCAATCTCGATACCTCTATACCTGACAACAAAGCCAAGAAACTTCACGTAGGTGACCCTGAAGTCACACTTCAATGGTTTCATCATCAAGTGGCGGGAACGGAGGAAGTCGAACACTTTCTCAAGGTCCTTGAGATTGTCCCAGCGCTGGCGAGATTTGACCACTAGATCATCCACATATCATTCCACCAATGTCCCTAGAATTGGCTTTAATATGCGATGCATGGCCCGCTAATAGGTGGAGCCTGCATTCTTCAGGACGAAGGGAATAACCTGGTAACAAAAAGTACCATGGGGGGCCCTGAAGGTAGTGAACTCTTCGTCCTCGAGGGCCATATGGATCTGGTTGCACCCAGAATACCCATCCATGAAGGAGAGGTCGTGGAACCCGATCATGGTATCAATAAACAAATCTGTCACTATAAGGGGAAATTAATCCTTCAGATAGTGGAGGTTGAGATCGTGGAAGTCGATACAGACCCTGATCTATCTATTCTTCTTCCTGACTAGCACAATGTTAGCTAGCCACCGAGGGTATTGAACTTCCTTGATGAAGTAGGATTTGATAAGATTGTCAACTTCATCCTCAAACATGGCACCGTGAAAGGGTGCATCTTTCTGGGAGGCTTCTTCAACCCACGATGGCTTGTCGGGAGACCAAGGCGGTGGACGGGTACCTGAGGATCTAGTCCTGGCATCTCATCGTAACTCCCAGAAAATACATCACGGTGCTATTTTAGAAAGTCCACATTCTGTTGCTGCTCCTCGAGGGACATGGCCACACTGATCAATGTGGGTATTGGATCTTCCTCATGACCAAGGTTCACCTATACCATTTCATCTACCATGGTAGAGATTCCTTCTTCAATGGAAGGGGGAGCATCCTCCAGATCCTCTTCTCCACTTGTGGATGGATCTTGCATGGGGGGAGCTACTTCGGGGCTAACGGACCCTGATGGGAAGATAGTGGTAGCTTGGGCGGCAGTGGTCATCATATCAGGAGACACACGCACCACTTAGACCATATCAATGAATGCAGTCGATCCAATCCCATCTGGTCTTCAGCCCAAGGGGCCACGCTTGATGACATCAAAGCAGTAGTGGGGCATCGGCTTGAGCCGGTTAATTCCAGCCCAGCGGAAGAGATAGGTATGACGTACTATCGTTGCCATGAGACTGACATCCTGATACCGTACAGGGGTAGGAGGTTTGAGAATCACTTGATCTTGGTTGTTGTAGGAGCATGAGGTGATTTTCCGCCGTCTCTTGGACCTGGGAATATGCCTTCCTCTTTTACCAGAAACCAGAAAACATTGCCCCATGTTGGGGGTTGTGGCCTCCAACCTATGGATTGGGAAGACGTAGGCATCATCCAAACCTTCCCCAGGATCACTTGTGGTAGTGGCGTGCTCAACCACACCTGCCAAAACCTGCTTATCCTTTCTCTTTTAATAGTCAGCGTCTAGATAACGGGTTTCACAAGAGGAAAAAGGAGACGCATCTCCTTGGATCACACCTACTCGACCATTAAGGGAGTATTTGAGGCAGTATTGATATGATTAGGGGACCTCCGCATGAAGGTGGATCCACGACCTAACCATCAACACATTGTAGGCGGTTTCCTGGAAGACAACCATGAATTTGGTGCTAGCAATAAGGCTACCGAAATGGGTCTTTAAGAGAATCTTGACGACTAGAGTTTTCTTGGTCATGTCATATCCATGGATCCTGAGGTCAAAGGGAGTTAAATCATCCTCAGACAGAACCATCTTTCGTAGCATCCGACTTGGGATTAGGTTAATCCAAGAACCCGTGTCAGCGAGATAGCCTTGGACTTCCACTCCATTGAACTGGCCAGTGATGTACAGTTGGAGAATGTTCTGTTGTATGGGAGGGTCTTCATATTCAGAGGAGAATGAGATAACTTCATGGAATTCGGCATTCTCAATTGCCTCAGCGTGGAAGGATTCAGCAGCTGCAACCTCCGTCTCAAACTGGAGGGGGCTCTATAGGGCCTCGGTGAGTGCCTCAAGAATTTCAGATGACAGGCGAAGAGCCTCAAGGATAGAAAGCCTTGCTGGAATGCCGGTCAGGTGCTTCAGAACATCATACATCTGGGCCAAACATGGGCCTCTACTTGCAGGAGGCTGCTCTGTGATTAGAGGCATGATGGGCCCTGATGGATAGATCGGTGGCTGACTGGTACTAGGAACGTCTCATTGTTCACTAGTTGAAGCCTGGAGAGTGGCTGCTGGATTAGGACTGGAAGGCTGGGGTCATCTAGTAGTAGGGCAGAGCTAGTCATGGTACGGCCGAGGTGGTTCTGCCTGATCCAGCAACATAAACGGTGGTGGAGGCAAACCCGTCGACACCAGATAAAGGGACTGAGTGTGTTGATATCTATACTGGCCATGTTTCCTGGTCTTAGTGGCGTGCATGGCTTGGCTTGAGGTTCCAACTATCATGCCCCGACGATTCATGTAGCCACGGCTCTGCCGATGTTGGCGACGACTGGGGACATTGGGAAGGTCCACCTGGCGTCCCTCATTGTTGGGAGCTAAAAAGCGATTTACCAACTCTAAGGTTTTAACCGAAGCGTACCCCTGACTATCACTCAAGGAGTCATCCATTGCCCGGCGGAGTCTCAGAGGGATCCCCACTTCTGTGGGAATGAAGTCGCCGAGAGTGCGGGATGATGACGGAATTAGAAGGGCGCGTTCTTTCTTCTTGCGTCGCTGTCGCTTGCTCTTTTGGGAAGAGGTAGGCTGGGATGATAATGTTGAGGTAGAGACCTCAGTTTCTAAGGGATTTGACTGATTCATGCATACACTGATGATTCCATGGGCGCATGTGACCGTCTTGCGGGCCATCCATTCATTATACTTCTGGGACCCATGGTCGGGAACCTGCTGCCGTTCATCCTCATCGCCGCTACCACCCTCTGATCTCACAAAGACACCTGCTACTTATGTTGGGGTTGGGCCCAACCGGACTATATTGATGTCAATATAGTCTTGGAGCTAGTCCTTGAACATGTAGCATCACTGGATGTTGTGCCCCAGGGTCCAGTGATAAGTGTAGTAGTTGGGGTAATCAGTGAGATGGGCCTCTTCTGGCTTTCAGCACTCAGTAATCACACAATTATCTCCTCCAAAGCACTACAGAAGTAACTAGAGACCTGAGCCTCATCAAACGATTAGGTCTGATTCATTTTGTCCGTAAAGGGTTCTCTTGGATGTTGGCCCTGATGAGGGTCTGGAGGAGCATGCTGAGGAGGCGGAACTTTATTATCTCGCCTAGGTGGTGGCGGTGCGTTACGCGGAGGAACTTTCCGATTTTGAGGTGGTCTTTGCTGGGTCGGAGGCTGTGCCCATGGGGGTGCACCCCTATGGGGCTGCGGAGATGGCGTCACTAAGAGAAACTCTAGCTGCCTGGGGGCCTTTATCTGGGACATAGTAGAAGGCTCGGCTCTGTCAGCTCTACTTGCAGGGATTACTGGAGGTGGCGAGCGTGCCTGGCTGGCCTGTTGTAGGGCCTCTTCGAGGCGCAGAGCCTTGCCTGAGAAGTCCCGGAACCCTCCGGGGTAATATTGAGTGATTAGAGAAGGAACCATCTCTTCCTTTACGTTCCCTATGCACATTGTATGTAATTTATTCTGAGTTAGTGGCATGTCAAGGGAGTATGTGAGCCCCTTCCACTGGGCGATGAAGTCTACGACTCGCTCATCGGGCCCTTGCTTGCACCTGAAGAGGTCTGCGATGTTCGACACATGGGTTGTGGAACTGAACTGTTCGAGGAATTTCCTGTGAAGGTCCACCCAACTAGTCATAGATCTGATAGGGAGCTAGCTGTACCAGACGAATGCAGGCCCTTCTAGTGTCTGAACAAAGAGACGGAGCTTGGTGGCCTCCTGCTGCGCTGGAGTCCCTAACATAGGCCCACACCTCAAGTTGAAGTGGTCTAGGTGTTGTGGCTGGTCTCCTGTCCCATTAAAGAGGGATAATGTGGGGTTCCCAAATTCCGGAGGCGCTGGAATATCATCCAGACATACTGGGTATGACTTGTCGTCTGGTGGGATGGCCACCTGCCTAGTTTCCAAAGTCTCTGAGTGGGAGGTGAGTGCTGTCATCGGATCGTCTGGACGCGAGTTCCTATCCTGATGGGGATCCCTAACCACAAGCGCATTGTCGGGCTCTTCCATCTAGTATTCAAGCTCAAAATCTCATGGAGCGACTGGTGGAGCAACCCTTGGGGTAGCGAGAGGAACTCGAGAGGGGTCTCTTGGGTGATCATGCCGCTCAGGAGGGTTTGGTGAAACATATTGCGCCCTCTTTCCATGAGCTTCAGCCTCTCCTCTGTCGGAAAACACGGCATGATCAAGGTTGCCTGGGGGAATCTATTCAAGAGGTAGTTGTTCCTACCCCTGTTGTCCCGGCCTAGGATCACCGTAGTTGGGCCGCCGCTCCATAATGCATTCAGTCAGAATCTCGTTGACTATCCTCTTCTGCTCAGCAAGTTTTTGGCACAGTGCAGCCTTCTCAGGATCTTCCTCTACATTCTGCACTGAGGCGGATGGGTCGGTGAGCTTGACAACCCCGATGTGTTCCTTACCCTTGACAATGTTCCAACCCAGTGTTAATGCCTTACTGGGTGTGGGGAGACCTAGGAGGTTTCTCTGTTGTTGAGTAATCCTACCGGATAGGTCCAGTAGTGGCTTGTCATCAGGGGGTGAGTCCCCATCGAGAAGTTCCAAACGGTTCCCCTCTCCGTTACAGGTCGGCCATGTTGACCGCTGCTGCCCTTGTCGGCATGCCCCCAAAACCACTCAGTGAGTTGGCATGTCACCGAATCACACTGACGTGAAGGGTAGCGTACTAGCCCCATCCATGGACATGCGCGTTGGGGGTGGCTTCCTAGATAACCTTACGGAGTACTTGAAAACTCTGGACACATTGTTGATGGAGGGCCTTATGGGAGCCAAGTGACTCGGGGTTTCGAACCACGGGGAGCATGTCTAGGTCGACCCGATGACACTGCTCGTCGATCTCCTCGAGGTGTGCTCGGCTACCAGGGTAGGGCGCTTACTGATTACGAAGACGGGAGTGAGTCGCCCTGAGAGTCTAGCGGAAACATCCAAACTCTCCTAGGGTGAGCGAGTGTATTATATCAAAATCTGATCCTGTGACCGGCCAAAACTTCTCAAGGAAGTGGCCTATTGCGAGGACAGTCTAGGAGATCCATGGCTCAGGTTCATGATCCGACCATTGTTGGCCCCTCTCATCAACCGATAATGGCTGGGGAACTGGCAGCGGTGCCGAGGAAGGCCGTTGGGTTGGTGGGCTGGTGGGCAGAGAATACGGAGAGAAGGCCGACTGGCCACCTGGTCCTAAGTCATCCTCCAAGGGCTGTAGTGTCCTGGCTGTCATGTCACGATAGGACAGGTCGGATAATGGGCCTCCTGTCACAATGTCGGCACTTTCCGAGGGTGTTCCATATCATGACTCTTCCATTGGTCCCCAAAAAAGTTCTCCACCCTCTCTGACTGAGGTGGAAGGTGATTCCGGAAAGGCCATTGGTAACTGCAAGTTTGATCCCTTGGGGTATGTCAAGTCCTCGTCCTCCCATATATACCTTCGGATGGAGGTGAGGATCATACGGATCTTGAATTCAGGGAGTACGAGGCTCATGTGCCACGTCCCTATCCCTTCCCTTGACTCATAGAACTGGGGGGAGGGCTCCATCACCGAGTTGTACTCTGCCTCAGAGTCTGAGAAACAAACTAGTCTGATTTCCGTCCGGCCTTCCTTGGCATTCCTCTTGCGGCAACGACATCCCACATTCCTGCCCCTAGGTAGCTCTTCGGGGTAGCGCTGATTTCCGTCAGGGAGTCCTCTAGCCGCAATGGTACTGGGGCAGAGAGGACTAAAGGCCGGGGTGAGAGGAACACTGAGGAAGATTTCGAAAGAGACATGGGGAGGACCTCCATGTGGGTGAGTGACCGGATATGCAATGGATCAATACTCATGGCCAGCGGTAGGGGAAGTGTCCCCATACCCAGCGCAGTGAGCACTGGAAAGAGCCACACCCAGAACGTAGCTGTCACGGGGAAGCCTTTTACTTTCCGGAACGGTGGCACGAAGTAGGCCTTCACGCGGGATTGCGCTGCCACGAATTGGTCCGCGGTTGCCATTGCCAGTGCCAACGACCGGGAGAGTCGACCCAACCTACCTGTAGGGTGGTCAGGGCATCGATCTGGTTTGGGGATGTAACTTCCCCTACTCAAAGTGTGTGAGGGTTTGATGACAGGAGCCAGCAGTGGCTCAAGCCATGGTGGTTGCTGATGATGATGCCCCAGTGCGGGCATCCTCTTCCGCTCGCGCCTGATGCTAGTATTGGGTTAGATGGGTCGGAGCTGGTGGTGCGGGCACATGGATTGCCTTCTCTTCAGCTCGGGGAGTTGGGTGGCGGCGTCAACGCAGCCTGGCAGGCGCCCTTGCCATGAACCCCTGGAGCGGGTCCCCAATCGGGCAAACTCGGACATCCCCCACCTCATCGGCATAGGGAAGGGAGGTGTCGAGGCATTCTTTGATTAGGCTCCAGAAACGGTTGAACGTCGGGGTGGAGCGCAGTGTCTCCCTATGCGGCCGTCGAGGGCAGTGATGGCAGTGAGGCGCAGCTGCCTCGAGATCCAAACGGTCCATGTCCCTAGTTGGGATGACCCCTTCCTCCTTGTACCTATGCACAAAGTTGTTGATAACCCTCCGTTGGATAATCACTGATGGAGAGAGGGGGCGTGAGAGCCTGGCAGTTTCGGTGGTTGGAGCAGCTGTTGAAAAGGCAGGACCACGCAGAGTGGCCACGTTGGTACTGCCCCTGCCCATACGCTGGTGGGTAGGTGGCGATCGAGCTTTAGATGTAGTGATCTAATTCCTGAAAGTAAAGATATGAACCCATTAACACTAGAAGGAAATGGAATCGACAACCAATATCCCAGCATCATTCCACCTTCTGTGGTCGATAAGAGGGAGCCATGATGACGACATCACAGAACGGATTGGTCAACTTCTTGACCACCCCAACCCCTGGCGGGTTTCATGTCCTGGGGCTGGGTGCCCAGACCTGGTGACATGTTAATCTTCTGACACCCCAAATGCTACCAGTCTCCATATTGAGAAGAAGATATTCATGTCGGGTTCACCATTTTCTATTTCTGATGCTTTCCACTGGGGTGCATGCGCACATCTGTCACGCAGGGGAGGATGTGAAGCTTGTTGCCCTGTATTCCCACTTTCCAAAGGCTGGCGACATCCGTTCCATGTTCAGGGACGTCTGCTCCTTGATTGAAACCAGTATGATGGGATGTTGGTTTTTCCTTCCGTGGATTCCTCCTCAAAGCTCATCACCTATTCCGAGTCTCCCACATAGATTTAATACGTATTAGTGAATCTAATTCTAGGTGCCATATCTTCATAGAAACCTATTAATTACGCTGCTTCTGTCAAGATGCTCCAAGCGGTCTGGTCTGGGCAGTAACCTTTAGTGAGGAGAATGGTCACGCTGGGGTGTAATTTGTGTGTCTTGATGCTGGGGGATTGGCATGTCTATCTTCTGACCCTTATTATAGGGCTTCTCGAGGGAGCGGAAGCCCTAGGAAACCCACATCGAACGCGGATAATTGGCATGCCATAGGCACATATCTGAGGTTTTCCTCAGCTTCCCATGTCTATCACGGGGTATGCTGCAAGTTTAACGTCATGTGGAGACGGATCGGACTGATCAGAAAACTGAGAGTGGATCATATTGAAGAACCCCTGGGGGGAACACCGACATCGAGGCCAGTACATAGGTGGAATCCTGGATACTGTGGGGTGGAATGAGGTGGCATGATCCCACCGGGATGTGGCGGCCCGGGTAGGAATTAGAATTTCTGATGGAGTAAAGGGGGCTTGATCCTCGTGGAGGCTTCCTACGTACGATGCCTTAGGACGGATCAAAGTCCACGTAGTTCATGCATACAGTTTGATATCATGCCAGACGGGGGAATATGGGGCTTACGCTCTGAGGCGGCCCACAATGGATTGATATGGGGCTTACGCTTTGAGGCGGCCCACAATGGTTGTTGGTGAATCAAAACTAAAGGTTCGGAACAACCGAGTGATGGGCTTGAAGCTCGTGGAGGCTACCTACTTACCATGCCTTAGCACGGATCAAAGACCACATAGTTCATGTATACAGTTTAACATCATGCAGGATGGTATACACTTTAACTTCATGTAGGATGAGGTATGCAGTTTAACTTCAAGATGGACGGGCATATAGTTTATTGTCATGCTGGACGGGAAAATTGGGGCTTATGCTCTGAGGTGGCCCAAAATGTTGGAGAACCAACATGAAGAGGTCAAAATGACTGGGTGGTGGGCTTGAACCTTGTGGAGGTTACCTACGTACCATACCATAGCACGGATCAAAGTCCATGTAGTTCAGGCGTAATGTTTAATGTCATGCGGGACGATATACAGTTTAACATCATGCGGGACGAGGCAGAAAGTTTAACGTCATGCTGGATGGGCAAACAGTTTAACGTCATGATGGACGGGCAATTTGGGGCTTAGCCTCTGAGGCGGCCCAAACTGTTGGCAAACCAACGTGAAGAGGTCAGAACAACCGGGTGGTGGGATTGAACCTCGTGGAGGCTACCTACGTACCATGCTTTAGCACAGATCAATGTCCTCATAGTTCACCGAGATGGGGCTTACGCTTTGAGGCGGCCCATAAGAGGATGCCATGTTCGATGATCACTATAATCCCACATGATTCATGCACGGTGTGAGAAACAAGAGGAAGCAAGGACCAGATGATCATGTCGTGATGGGTGCATCGGTGAAAAGCGAAGAGGGGATTACGCGTTGAGTGGCCCTTGGTGCCGGGACTTACTCCAGGATGAAGGCCCGTGATGCAACAAAGCACAGAGGGAGAGGTATTTGGGACCAAACAAAGGAGATGTTTCATTCCCTATCACACCCTCCCCTAGCTTTGGTTGTGGGGAAGTACAGAAGTGCATGGGTGCTACATTCCGCAAGAGTGGCTAGGGGATTACACTCTGAGGCAGCCCTTCCCCTGTGGAAAAACACCACTCTGAGAGGGAGGATCTAATTCCATGACAGGAAGATTCCATTCCCATGGAGTTGAACGATGTAAAGAATATCTGAGCCGGGGGGACCCTGCGTGTGACGCATGAGGTTGAATCACAGTTTAACGTCATGTGTTGAGGACGAAGTGCTCGGCAGTTTAACGTCCTACATCTCGAACGAGGTGGGTTCGTTCCACACCCCTAGGGATAACATTCCCAACACCTTCTACCCCTTGTGGGAGGGATGTCATTGGCTTGGATGTTGTGAAATGGGGCCACAGGGTGAACCATCGAGGGGACCACGTTAGCGTGGCTATGCAAAGAAGCCATGACTGTTAGCGTGCCTATGCGAAGGAGAACAAGGCAAATCAATGCAATGGGAAACACCGCCAAAGTGACCTTGAGTTTACTTTGTACGAGTCTAGAAGGCTGTACGGGAAAACAATGCATGGCGTGTAGGCCGGTATAGAATACATCGGGCGCCTATGTAGGGAGGCACCCCGGGGGGTGTCAAGGTGAGGGGTTCTGGGGTTTGCGCGCAAAGAGAAGGTTTGCGGGAAAAACACCAGGATATAGCGCAATTGGGGTAGAGGTATTTCACGTGGCTAGGGGGATTGTGTGTAATAGACTTGGATTTCATGTGGGGGTAATGGCCAATCCCTAAGGTATGGAAAAACCTAACGACAGGATTGCGTGCAATTAGGTTTTGCACGCAAATGAGGGAGTGCGCGTAATGGAAGTTATTGCACGCAAAGGAGGAACCCTGTGGAGTTTACAATTTTATTTATGCCGGTGGGATTTCATACAAAGGTGAACCCCGGGGCAAGGTTGTGTGAAAAGGGTCAATAACTGAAAGTCATATTGCACACACGGGAGTCCAATTTCGAGCACGGGAGCTAGTCTGAATTCCGCAACCCAGAAACAGAAGGGGTCTCCTTCTATTTATAGGCTGCAGGCATCGCAGAATCTGGATGATGCGCGAAATATTCTGTGCCAGGGCTGGTCGGTGTGAAATCCCACACCTCGCGGAACCGGGAATGCAAAATTTCGTGCCCCACTAGTGCTTTTTCGTGAATCCTGGACTTCCTTCACGTGGACAACATTTTTTCACGCAAGTCCTCCTTAATTTTGTGTACCACTTTCAGGCCCTCCAGATCGGGCCTCTGATCCCGAATATGAATTCTCTTCGTCACATCGAAACTTAATTTAGGAATTATGGACTTTTTCAGCGTCTACAGATCCCCTAAGGGACTCCTTTTTTACATTCTCATCTTGGGAGCCCTTTATAGTTTCGCAATCATGTGTTTCATTTATGAGGATACCTATTGTAGGATGCCTCTATTTTTTATTTTTTGAGGATCCCTTATTGGATTCCACCCTTACATTTTAAGCTAAAGATACCATATATGATTCTTTCAATCATGATTTCTTATATGATCAGAAGTAACATAACTCTCAATGTATAACTTAAACAGACCCGACCCTAGCAGTTGGCTAGTATCCCTCATTGTTTGAAACCTAGACCTGACACAGGGGGGGTAGGAAGAGGGGTGAGTGCTTAGAGGAATGTGTTGACCTGTCATATTTTGATATCTACACTTTTGAGCTATGATGGTTGTTGAGTCTTGACCCTTAATGTGGGAATGATCATTGATGACTTCTTAGTTTATCAAATTTGACATGTCGTGGGCATGGTGAGATGATTAGTAGATCGTGTGAACCCCTCTGTCCATAAATGATGGGCGACTTAGTACATCATCATCCATGTATGTGGATGTGTAGATGATGTTCATTTGGGACAGTTCCTACGTGAGCCATCTGGTAATAGGATTTATAGGGTGGACATCCTATTAAAATTACCCAAAATGTGTCTTTCACTCTTCTAAACTCGGGGTAGTATATGTGGACATGCACAATACCTATCACGTGTTATATGTTAAAATGAAATATTGAGTTCGGTTAAATCAATGGGCTTTGAGCTAGTATGTATGTTCTCTGGTTATATCCAGAGTATAGTGACCTAAGAATTTTGGAACCATGTTTATCCCACTACACAGGAGGAATTTCTTATAGACATGTGTTTTGACATGCCAGTTGGATTAATTTCAATCTTCCTTCTATGTGTTATGAAGTGGTTATCATGGTTTAAGGAATGACACATGTGAGTTTTATTTTGTTCTGAAATTTTGTGTTTGAGAATTGGTGGTCCTTCATCTCAACGTCTAGCACACTCCGATCTAGGGAGTATCACATCGGTTCTGTTTAACTTTTTCCTTCTAGAAAGAAGGATCACAGTCAAGGACTATTCAAAAATGGTCTACTATAATTGATTTTTATGAGTCAACAAGTCTTGTTTCATGCTGATTCTTTCATGGAATCATAATGGTGTTCAATTCGTTGTGTTTGCAACCCTTGTGTGGCACCGATGATGATAGATGAAACGTGGAGGTTAAGTGAAATCTATCAAAAAATTCCTTGGGATAAGGCATTGTGTACAGTTTAATGATGATGCATCAGTATGGGATGCCATGTTTCCTTTAGGAGGTTGACCAATAGTGGTTCTTCTATCCTTTTCTTGTGATCCTTGAAATTATAATCGTGTAATCTTCCTTAAAATATGAGCATGAAACTTATCTTGACATCGTTCCAAATGAACTAAGAGAGCATTATTTATATGTCAGGTTACTGTTGAATGTTGTTTTCCTTGTTCATGTTCTCTTTCTATGTTTTTCACTAGATGCATTGATATTATGAGGCTCAGTTATTCTTGAGTGATAAATGGGGTTCTATTTAGAAATGACATGGAAAAACTATGGATTCCTTATTCTTTACATCATGTTACTTCTAGGAATATTTTTCTCTGGGTTTAGTCAGTGTTCTTTTGTGGAATTCTAGCCTAGTACCAAAGTCTCACTTTTAACTGGGATTATTGACCAGCTTTATGAGTTCCTTGGACTCCAAGTTTATGAATCTGAGGTTTTCCTAAACATATAATTGGGAATATATGTTATTCGTTTAGAAGGTATAATGATTCAAGTGGGATGGATGACTATTTTAATGACAATTGGATGGTTTTAAAAAGTAGAATCACCAAAATATAGGTAAGTGTGTCAATGAATGGGTTTTGTGTGGATGCATAGTGGCTTGGGAGAAGGTGTTGTGTTTTTATTGAAGCATTGTAGAATTTTAATCCAAGAGTTTTAGAGACAAGTAAGATAGTGATTGTTTAACTCATTATCCTTTATATTACATATGTATAGTTCGATTGAACCAGTTTGAACATGCCTCTAGCTCTAGGTGGTGTGCTGAGAAAGTCAACAATTTCTTTCAAGGGAAGATTGCATGACTAATTCTGATGTGGTTGATCGGGATTCGACCATTATATGATTTGATGCCACTGATATGACCTCAGTTGTGTCAAGGGTCCCCAATTAAAGGAAAACATTCAAATAGCTTCACTGGGGCACTCAGGGGTGTTCTTGGTGCAGTTTTCTCATGGATGAGGTGTCACGGTAATGATGTCGTCAAATATGTTCTTGAAAAACTCTCAAATGTCGCACATTTCTTTCCAATCAAGGAAACCTCTAGAGTTGATGATATTGGGAAGTTGTTCATTCAAGAGATTGTATGACTTCATGAGGTATCTCATTTTATCATTTTAGAAAGGTACGCCCATTTTACATTTCTTTTCTGGAAGATTTTATAGAGGGCATTGGGTACACAAGTGGTTCTTATTAAAACATAACACCCTTAGACATTTGTCAGTTAGAGCAAAGGATACTAGTACTAGAGGTCATGTAGTGATAAAACATCCAATATTTCTAGGGATCATGGGAGATGCACATTACCCGGTTTGAATTATCCTACAATAATAGATATCATGGGATAAAATAGATGGCATATAATGAGGATTTTTATGGTAGGCCAAGTCATTCTCCACTGTGCTGGTTGGTGGTAAATGGCGGAGCTTTATTAGGACTACATGTCATACAAGTGTCTTCTGAGAAAGTCAAGTTGATTCATAAGTGAATGGAAACTATATAGTATCATAAAAAAACTCTTACATCGATCACCACAAACAACCTCTAATGTTCAAGGTTGGGGATCAAGTTTTCTTTTGTGTTTCATTGATGTTAGGACATTGGCATATCAGGAGACAAGGTAATATTTCACTGAGATATGTCAATCCATTAGAGAGTATGGAGAGAGTTGGGTCTGTTTCCTATTAGTTTTATTTACCCAAGATGTATTATGCCATGTACGACATCTTCCATGTATCTTAGTGGCAATTCTATCACTTAGACCCATCTCATGTTTTTTACCCCAATGAGGTTTTTTTCCAGGTTGATACATCCCTTGAGAAGCATATGATACGTGTATTTGACAAGAGCACAAAGGTTCCTTGAGGAATATCAGTTCCTTTTGTATGGGAGTTATGGTAGCTCAATCATTAGAATGATGATACATGGGATTGGGAGGCCCATGTACGTGCTTAGTGAAAACTGTTTTTCTCAGAAGACTCTTTTCCACCCTTGGAAGGGAAATTCAAGGATGATTTTTTTGGGGGATGTTTATAAGAACCTGGTTTTTCCTTGAGGTAGAAATCTTCCATTTTTTAGGTTTTGCATATTATTAATTGGAAGAAAAAGGGAGTTTCCGGATGTGTATCCTCAGTGCACACCATTTAATTGGGGATACATGCCATAGAATCCCAGTACACTCCATGTAGTTGTTTGTCCTGGACCCGTACTGAAACATGAACTACAAGATATATAGCTTCAAGTACACAACATGTACTATTTAGGAGTTAAATCAGGATCTAGTGTCATTTTTCTTAAGTAAGAAGAAACACACAACTTAATTAGATGGAAATCATGCCCATGCGATCCAATGATAGGGTGTCCTCCCATTTCGTCATCCAATATCTGATTCAAACACTATCGGATGCGTTGGAATTCCTTTGGGGAGATCTTGATTCCCCTTGATTCAATCTTCAAGATTTAGAATCTTAAACTAGCTATTGATGTTTTATCGTTTATGATCATTTTTAAAATATTCTTTATTGTAGATCTAATTACAATCCGAAGTTAGATGAGGAGAGTTGTGTGAGTACGAGGTAGGTTGTATCATTCCATTCGATATTTTCCAAGTTGAATATATGTGCAAGATTACCGCACACCCATTTATAGGATGTTTCCTAAAATAAATTTTTTCCTTTTTTATTCATTATTGTTATTTATAAAATTTATTAAGTGTTTTAAATCATTTTTATTATTGTTTACCATGATTAAGGGTCACCCCAAGGGTGTGTTTCCCGTGAATGAATAATTATGGCCTTTTTCACTAGGATAACTATGATGCATGCCTTAAATTCCACTCATTGATTATTTAAAATGAAGTTGATGAAATGGTAATACATGTAATAGTTTAATTTACATGTGTTTATTCTTATATAAAATTTTAAAGAGAAATATAGCATGGGTGATCCATAGACTCGGGTTAAAAATCAAGGCCTGGCATATGTGACTATTGCGCCTTATTCCTTGGGTGAACCATGGAATCAATTTATATACCATGGATGGACTCAAAGAGTGTATTATCATAACAAGTCATTACTAGGATATTAATTTAGTGGTCAAGATCATGGAGACATATTTAATTTCTAATAATATTTTTAATCTAACGAAGGATATCAATGAATTATGATGCATTTTCCTAGGAAAAGTGCAAGAATGGATTCAGTCTTCACATACACCTGTTTAGATGGCCTTTACCGACATCTGATGTGCATAATTTTATATGGTAATCATCGATCTTATGTCTAATTCCTAGACATATATAATTCAATGTAAATGTACTATTAAAGAACATTAAATGATGGTAAATGGAAACAGGTTCTAGGAGTGCTGTTTATTTTTTAGAATATCACAGCTTACTAATTTTACTGTTGCACACTACCTATTATATATATTCACAGACATATTGGCATAGACAATGGGTAGTTACCAATTGGTATTTATCTCGCACCTTATTTTGGTCATGTTTTGAGCCCAAATAGATTATGATGTTGTAGGTTTCAATAAGGGCAAGAACCCTTCTATATGTAAATAATTATTGTTTAGGAGTGGGAGAGCACGGGACCAAGTCTAGTCTTATGATACTTAAATATTTATTTTATTACTTTTTGTTTTCTTGGTACTTGTATTTTCTATTACTACAATGGGACCTATTTTGGCTATTTTCCAATTTCATGTAACATGTAGCTTCATATTTCTATACTATGAGATCTGGTTATTTATATTATCAGGCATCTTTTATTTAATTTTTTTTATTGTATTAATACTTCCATTATAAGTTTATTATTTCAAATGTGTTATACTCTTCCAGTGATAAATAATCTTCCCACGATCATCACCTATCCCCTTGCTTCTTTTCAGTAGCCTCTACCATATAGGGAGATTCACCTGAGGCCATGTGGCCAACTGGGCTCAAAGCACTATTAGGTGGCTTCTAGACCTAGGACAATAAATTATTATTTTTGTTACTTAATTTTTCTTATAAAATGTATTATGAAAAACATTGTACCATAAATCCAATTTTTTTATGTTAATTATTATTTGAACCCAACATTTTTTTAATAATGTAAAACTCTATAATATGATCTCATGGTTTTGAAATAGATTAACATGTTTCCTTTTATCTATATATATGTCACTTACTAAGATTTTTTTGGTAATACCATTCTATCACTTTTTAAAAAAAATATCTTTGGGTTTATTAAGAATAATGATGAATTCAATTATAAAATAATGAATATTTTTCATTAAAAGAAAACACTCTTCATTTTAAAATTATTTTATTATGACACAATAATATATGTGGATGTCTCTATTTTTTCAAACATTTATTTTTATATAAAAGTAAATAATTAATTTCATAAAACTCTAAACATAAAAATGTTCATAATAATGTAATGAAATTAATTATTTTTAAATATTAAATTATAGGCTAAATAAGGATCATGCCCTTATAGTCGTTATTATAGTAGGGTTGATATAAAATTACATGTGGAGAAAATCTATGTATGTACAATTAATACATCCTAATTTTTAGTTATCATGATATACATTTTCATGACTACCATATTTAGTTAACTAATATATGTCTATTTGCAATGGTTTTTGAATGGTAAATAGTGAAATTAAAGTATGACTACATTAGAAGGAAAATATCATTTCATATCAGCAACCTATAATGTTTATAATTGATACAGAGAGGAATATTATTTTGTTTGATCAGAGTATTTTGGAAATTAATGGTGGTGGTATACATGTTATAGAAAACGCACATTCATCGTAGAGGAACATGTCTTCGTTGATCATTTCATGAAATAACACCCTCTATCACTAAGTGGATCTCATGACATAGAAATAACTAATGGATTGATTAAATATTTGGAAAAGATATTTGAGTCCATGGGTTTTTCATAACATCATAATTTATTATAGATATTTCTCAATTTTTAGGTGAATTCAATTAGTGGAGGGTAGTTATAAAGAATACCAAATAAACTGAAGAGATTAATTTAATGGGATTAGTTGTATGTAATAATATTTTCTTTGAGAAATATTTCTATAATTTTTTTCAACTATGTATGGAAAATTAGTAGTTAGAATTGAGGAAAAATGTGGGGAAGAAATTTTTGACATGACTGAACCAACCATCATGAGATTGGAACAATGTACACCAAAATGTTATAAGTATCCTGATAGAAAAATTAATTTATTTAAATATTTATTGAGGCCATGTCTAAAATGGAATTATATTTTCAAGAATATAAAATTTATTAGAAACTTTATTTATGTATTTACATAGTAGAAATATATTTTTATGATTATCATATTCTCTAAGAAAACTAGAAAAAAAAGTGGTTTAGGTTGAAGGAAAATTGGTGCATCAGTATTTGAAATATGAATATAATAAAATAAAGTTAATATTTTATGATAATTAGGATAAGAAATAACATCTAAATGTATTGAAAAATATAGGAAGTGTTCCCTATGTTTTAGGCTTGTACATATGGCTCGTGACTGCAATGAAAAGATAGAAATAATGTTTATAAAAATAATGAGAGTCAAATAGTAAGATGTTGTAATTGTAATGATATGTGTCATTATGTTTGTACGTGTACTAATATAAGAATGATGGATTTATGTAGTCAATATTATAAGAAGAAAAGAGTTTCTAAATCCTTTGAAACTAATTCAAAATTTGTTGTAACGTCTAGTGATATAGTTTTAGGAATATTAAATTTTTATTCTGATTATTCTAATGTCATGTTTTTATTAGGTCTACACATTGTTTCATTTTTTAGAAATTTTTTAGTAAATAATAAATTTTACCTCATGAAATAATGGTATACCTTTTGGTAAATACATCTTGAGATGTATTATAGAAATAATAAATTATAAGAATCATAAAATAGTTTTCTATGGAAATTCATTACATACATCAATATTTTTTCCCTTTTATATTATAATTTTATTGTGTGTTTATATTGGATTTATATATATCATAATAAGAGATATCGTAGAGAGAAATAAGTTATTTTCTGGATAATTTTTAGTATATATAAAAGAATAAATAATAAAATTTATAACATATCACGAAACTGATACATTTATTATAAAAATAAATGAATATTATTTATCATAGATTTTTGGGAAAAGAAAAATACTTAAATTGGTGTTTCCTTTAGTAAATAAATATTTGGATGTATTTCTAAAGGATTTTTTGGTATTCTCATTATCAAGATATTTAATGCACAATTAACATTGTATATGATACATAACCAATATAAAAAATCCAAATAAAATGGATGATGTTAAACTTATGCAGTTAAAAAATTAGGATAGATTTCATAAAATGGTTTTATTCATCCAAGAAAATCCTCATGGGGTGCTCATATTTTTTATGTTAAATTTAAATGTTGCTCTATGAGTCTTTTCATTTACCATCAAGTATTTAATAAGAAAACTAATAAGAGTAAGTATATGTTTCTTCATAGATATGACTTATTTTATCAGCTCCAGTGAGCTCAGTATTTTTTTATGGCTGGTCTCCAGTCCAAGTATCATTAGAAAATGTTGAAGGATGATGACATTCCAAAGATATCATTTTAGATAATCTATAGTATTTAATAATGTGTGGTTATAACATTTGGGTTGACACATTTTATTTACCCATCAATAAACATTTCATAATATTGATGTTTAATTGATGAATATGTTTCCTTAAATTTTAGGATCATTATGATTTTCAGTTTTGGAGAATTTATATATTGTACTTATATAAAAATATATTAAATCAAAAAGTGGAAACTTCAACTTAGAATCCATATTCCTTATAAACTGAAATATTCAATCAATAACATGTTTTCTTGTCCCAAAATATATTTACTATTTTCACCTTATCCTCATTATTTTCCCCCCTTATCCAAATAACCCTTTGAAAAAATTCTTAAACATGGGATGTCCCAAAAAACCTCAGTAAGGGATATGTAAAATGTTTTCAAGGAAAATTTAGTTCATGAATACTTATAAAACATATTTATTCTTCAAACTTAACCATTGGGCTCAAAAAAAAAATTTATTACCCATGAAATTTACCTTTATTTTTAATTCATTTAATAAAATACATTTCAGAATACATCATAATGGTAAAATAATACTCAACATGATTCTTTTTCCAGTATGAAAAAAATACAAAGAAAATCTAAAAAATCTATATTTCACCCTTATGATGTATCCTATATATTTATTTAAATATAAGATCATGAGTAATCACATGGGAGTATAACATAACGATCATACTATCACAAGATCATGGAAACATGAGAAATGTGTCCAGAAAACAAAAAAAATAACATAATAATAAGTAAAATATGACTTAGAAGATAGTATCACAAGGTGCATTGATTCCATGAGTGGATTAATTTTACCCACTAATCTTGTACATAACATCTCATGAGTCCAAAACAAAACCCAATTCATTAGATTTCTATTTGGGAACACCAAACATAACATATTAATGATTATGTTTCCTAAAGAAAGGAAATCAATCATAAGGTATAATCATAATAATTTCCTAAGGAATGAAATGGGTTATGTAATCTTTTAATATCATAACAAATTATATTATATGAATAATACATTTGACAAATGAGTGTATGGAATGAATAACCCCAATAAAAAAGAGAGAATAAGATCGGTATATATGTGAGAGACATATACATATAAATTTTATGAATCCAATAACATGATCTATAGGTATTATGTAATTTATAGAGAAAAAAATCATAACCCAGTGAAAAAGGGTGGTTCATGTATATTACATACACCCATAAGTAAAACAGTTCTATATTTCAAAATATACAATCTATTTTTAAAAAAAACAGAGAATGAAGGGAAATAAGGTTTTTTATTTTAGTAAAAGGTATCTAATAAAGAAATTAAAATGATAAATAATGGTTGAGGTGGACAGAATGTTCATTGAAATTGTATATGTTAAAATAAAACCTTATTTTTGTATTTTGTCAAGAAATTCAAAATGTTCCAAAAAAACAAAAAATATCACTTTTTTAGTCTTATGAAAGAAACTAAAAATATATATAACATGAACATTATAATTAATTAACATCCATATAAATAAAAAATAATAATTTAAAAAATATATACTTGTAAGAGAATGATTAAAAAATAAATTCATAAAACATTTAAAATATACTTTTAATTTAAAATATACCAAACATAAAAACCTAAAAGAATTATTTTTTAATAAATAATTTAGAAATTAAAATATTATAAAATAAGAAATTTATAATCCATTTAGAATATATAGTCAATTTATCTAAACATTTATAAGTACATGTACAAGTAAGAACCCAATTGGAAGGGATGTTTTAAAAGTTTATTTTTTTTAAATAAATTCGATTACCTTGAGCTATACTCCAAACATGTATTTCACATATTCCTGAATGTGATAAGAATTTTTAGAATTATAAATACTTAATAACTTTTAACAGATATATTATTACTTTAATTTCAATTACTACCATGTTACATATAATTACATAATAAATTAAGGTCACATCAAATGTTTTGTTAATATTTGGCTCATATGTTCAATATGACTTCAGTAGGTTGATTATGGTCAAAGAAATCATTATTAGATAAAATAAATAATAAAAATACATAATAAATTATCATTTTTATACTTCAATTATACTTTTAAAATAACCTATGAATTATGGTTATGAAAAATGATCTATGATATAATCATTGAGATGACAGGTTGTTTGTTCACATCAGTAACATTTCATTTTTTCAATGATCCTAATATAATGAAGTTGAGTATTATTTTATAATTATATTAAAATTAATATAAAATAAATTTAATATTAATTTTTAAAATACACTTATACATTCCATCCATGTTATGTGGTAATGAAAAATGAATCACATCTCTTATTTGACGCGGTAGTCCACATGTATGCACGAACAATGTTATCAATTTTCAATGGATCATATGATATGAGAAAAGATAATATATTTTACATAAATAATAATAATTATTTCATTAATATCATAAATATATATTAAATCTATCATTATATATCTATTATAGTGCTTGTGATGAAAACAATAAATTTTTTCATGAAACGATAGTCTTTCCTACACAATAATGTTGGATTGATTTCCCACATAATGGAAGAGTTGATGGATATAAATAATATCATTTATTTAGAAAATATAGTAATATTTAATATATAGTTCATGTTATTTTATCTTATTTTAATATGATTTTATGGAGGGGTAAGAAGAAATAAAATATAGACTTTCAGTTAAAAGTTGTATATTTTATTCGGAAAACCTTCTTTTGTTTAAACCTTAATCACTCTAAAGATGGTATTATGACAAAACCAAGACCATTATAATTAGTGTAGGGTAGTTAAAGATATATTATTTTGTATTGGATGAAAGAAAATGGTTTTTATGTGTGAATAGATGATGATATAATTTTCCATTTTATAAGTGAGGGTAGGGGACCTTTTTGTAATTTATTAAATTATTAAATTAATATAATATATTTATCATGGATAAGTGCATAAAAATGATAAATTTTAAATTATTTATGATTATGTGTCAAAATATATTTTTAAAATAAAATTTTTACATGTTTTAGTGATTTTTTCACTCTTAACATTTGGGTTAAACCCGTTCCAACCCTTTTTGAAGATTAATGGTCTAATTTTTTTTAACAATTTGGGTAGAAGATATTGGCTATAAAATAAAATTTTTACAATATATAGTAAATTTATGATATTTGAAACCATATCCTATTACCTGTCTCCAATATAGGATTTTTTGGAATTTTAAAAAATTTGGTAAAAAATTATTTGTTATTAAATATAATTACAGTCAATTTTGGAACTACTCATTTAATATAATTTGAAAACAACATAAAAGTAAATGAATTTTAATTAATTATTAAAAACATTACTAATATTTTATATGAATAAATTTTTTTCCAACATGAAAAATAAATCATATTATATTAATATTAATATTTGTAGGTTAGTTTATGTAATTTATTTGATTAATTAAATAAATATTGGAAAAGGATTATTTAGATAAATGAATTTTTAGTATAAAAATGTTATACCAAATTCCTATATAAAATTCAATCTAAGGACAATAGATGGGTTATATTTAATCAAAGGGAGTAATTACAAGTAAAAACTAATCCTAAATATAATATATATTTCTAAACACATTACAATAAAATATAAATTTCAAAAAAATCATTAATTTTTATAATTAATTGAAAAACCAATTTTTTTTAAAAAAATATCAATATTTCCCCATGAGATAATGTTTATATTCAGACATCAAATATGATATCATTTTTATCAAATAAAATTTCACAAATTTCCAAAAAATTAATATAATACTTTCTAACAAAAACCATTAATTGAAATTTTAGAAGAAAATATATTTTTGAAGAATAAACTGACTTTACAAAAAATTGAGTGATTAATTACTAACAATTTTTCAAAAAAAATATATATAATAGGAACATTATACATATATTTTATAATTTGGTTATTCTTATTCATATATTAAATTCAATGGCTAGGTTATAGAGATCAAATTAATATAATAATATTTGATTGTTCATTGAATCTTAGTGTTTTGTATCATATACACTATCAAAAAAATATTATTCTTTTAAAATCCTAGGGTGTTGCATTCTCTCCCCCCATAATAAATTGTTTCCTTATAATTTAATCATGTGGTTTGTAATAAATGGTATGACATTTAAAAATACATTTTTTGAAATCCCCCATAGTAAAATCAGTTTAAAAGTTTCACATGAAAAGAGGTAAAGGGAAATATGAAGGTCACATGGAATAAAAAATAATATATTTATATATAGTATAAATTTTTTGGAAGTGAAAAAATGAAATAAAAAGTAATTTCTAAAATAATTAATGAGTGTGATAGATAATATTTATTATAATAATTTGAATTATTGGGATAAGTTTAACCACCAAAAAACCATAAAGTGATGAGATGTGATAAAGACCAACAATTCATCCTAAATGAACATAATAGAAATAAATTTTGATTTCAAGGTCATTTTCCAATAATTTTTTAAATCAAGTAACCTTTTGACAAATAATATTTGGATATATACTTACATGATATGCATAATTTCATCCTTTAATAACTAACCACCACGATCTCATCTTTTCCTCCAAATGATGAGAATTTAAGATGTATTTTTCAAGTTTAAAGCACTAAAATCAACTTGTAACAGATCACATAATTCCAAAAAGGATAGAAATCTATTCCTAATTTCATTGAAAATCAAACAAAACCAAAATAAGTATCATAATATATTATATTTCCTCAATTTATTAATCCATGAAATGAATAAATATAAAAATAATCTTGAAAACCTCAATAATATAACTCATGGTTCAACTAAGATAATTTGATAAATAACTAGTCGTAAAAAAATTTAAAATTTTACCAATAATGTTCAAAATTAAAATATTTGAATTATTTGAACACATATTATTCCATGATTAATTTAACATTTATATCCCATCAATATTAGTTTCTTACAGTGTCATATACATAAAAATTTTAATTCCATAATTATATAATCTCAATATATGCTAATTATTTACAAATAACCAGTATCGTGGTAAAGCCCCATTAAAATCATATATTATTTAAAAATATAATTCATCTTTCCTTCATCAAGTAAAATACCAAAAAATATTTTATTTACCATAATCATGTCACTTTCCTTAAAATTGTAGTTATATTCTTCTATAATAACATTAATCACTAATCACAAATTCAATTTCCAATCCCATGGTTATCAATAAAATAAAATATATGTTCCATGATTTTTATAACCCATAATTAACTAAATTTAAATGATCATATAAACACTAAAGAGTATCAATAACAGTTATATTATTAATGAAACATGTACAGGAATTATTCCTAAAATAAAATTTACACTAAATCATATACTAAACTGAATGGATATATTAACATAATGGTCTCCATAAATACTCTCAATCGACATAGAATTTCAACTCTTTAAAATTAAATTGTGTTTAATTAGCCATTAAAATTATTATCAACCTTAAAATTATAAACACATGATGGTATCCACCACTCTTATATTAATCTAATGTGAAAGAAAGATAATCGTCAATTTTATCTAAACAATTCCTCTGATGCCATCCATGTGATGTGGTTATGATAAAATATCACAACACATCATGGAAGTGGATATGGGTATAGGTCAATACATTATCCAATGAATATAAAATTATATTTATGATAATAATTTTATTATTTTAATTTGTTTGAAGTTGAATTGAAGAAGGTGGAATAATAAATAAAATTTGAGAATTCTATTAAAATCTATAGAACTTCTTCAGAAAACCTTTTTTCATTACACCTTAATCCAAGTAAGATGAGTATTATTCCTAAAACAATACCTATATAATGAGTTAAGGGATTTTTGGAATGTATTTTTTCTAGTATAATCTATATTAAATATAATTCTATATTTTTTGAGAAGAGGAGAGTATGTTCCCTTCTATAAGAGAGAGGAAGGAACTTCTAGAATTTCCAAATGTATTTAATAAATATAATTTTTTTCTATGGATAAAATGGATTGAAAATGATATATTTGTAATTTTGGATTATTATTTGTAAAAAAATCTAATACACTAATATTTTTATAAGTTTAGTGTAGTTCTTCACCATTATATTTTTGTTTTAACATATGTTAACACTTTTTTATGATTACCACAGAAATAATGTTTTTTACCCATTTGGGGTCAATATTGTTTATATAAAAGTATATTTGGACCATAATTAGAACATGGTTAATATTATAAACCTAATATATACCAATTATCTGAATATTTTTTTATAGTTTTATATAATTTAATAAAATACTTTTCATTATAACGTATCATTAATGTCATTTTGGGAACTATTAATTTTATTTATCTTGGAAAATAATATAACAACAAAGGAATTTCAATATAAACCTTTAAAATGTATCTAATATGTTAAATGCATTAAAAAAACATCTAACTCAATAATTAATTCATATATTATTAATTTTAATAATTTTATAACAATTGTTTTTGAAATAGTAAAATAAATATTATGTCAGCGTTGTATAATCATTTTAGCTAGTTATATAATTAATAAAAATTAGAAATAAATTATCATTATAACAAAAGAATTAATATTTAAAATTAATATTTATTACATAATATAATTTTATTCATCCATATATTAAAATATTATAGTTATTAAAATACTGAAATTGGCATTTTTTCATTATCTTTTACTTAAATATTATAAAGGACAAAATCAATGAAATTAGGAACACAAAAACATATATTAAACACACATATGGAAATGGAATAATTTCAATAATAAAATGTAATAAATTAAATTGTGTGGGTAAATATTTAGACCTTATCATATTTTTTCTACACTTAATTACCTTATTTACCATTACAATGGTAATAATTATTTATTATAGTTACTATTCATAATGACAAAAAAATAAAAGGGAACTATTTACAAAATTTAGGCCTCTTTATAAAAATATGTAATTAATGTTTCAATAATAAATTTCTATAATTATAATGATTAAATTTAAAATTAAATCTGTAAAAGGTGTTGAAAATAGGGTTATTAGAAAAATTCCATTTAAGTATAAAAATGTTTATATACCATATTTAAGAATAAAATTCATTCAAAGGACTATAATTGAATTATAATTAATCAAAATAAATTAATACAATATAAAACTAATCTAGTATAGAATATAAAATTGAAAACTCTTTAAAATAAAATATATTTTTCAATAAGGATTAAAATTTTACACTATTCAAGGGAAAATCCTTTTTTTAAGTGTCAAAATTACAAGATGAGCTAATTTTGATATGAATATTTGGTAAATGATATACTTTTTATAAAATAAAATTTCTAAAATTCAATATATTTATTATAAATTTTTATCATAAAAACATAATAACCATTTTTTAAGAACCAGTTTTTTGAATAAAAGGTCTTTAGTAAAATATAACTGATTATTTACAAACAATTATCTATAAATTTATAAATATAATTCATAATGTGGTAAATCATATTGATTCCATCCAATTGAATAGATATGTTATAATGCTCATTTTTAAATTATATTTTTATGTACTTTTTTTATGCTCAGCGTTTCATATCATAAACCAAATTAAAAATAATTTTCTTCTTTAAAAATATTGGTTTATTAAAAAAATTATCTATTTATATTTAAGGAACATGTATATAGAGTTTTTAATGATTTTTGAGATAAATTATTAATTATGTTTATTAACAGAATCCGTATATATTCTAAAAGTTATAATGATCCTGAAAAACATTTGAGGATGGATATATAATAAATTAATGATATTAAATTATACTGAAAATTTATTAAATATGAATTTGATTTGGGATATATTTATTTCCTTAGATATATTTTATATAAATTTGGTATAACTATAGATTTGGTAAAATATAAACTAGTTTACATATCTAATACCATTAAAAGACACATTGATTCTTAGTATTATTGGATTAGTGAGTTAAAACTAATGGTAAAATTGCTTAGTTATCCATACCACTAACTAAGACAAATTGAAAATGAGAAAAATTAATCAATATGAATGAATACGATGATTGTTTCAAGGAATATAAATTAATATTAATGAATTTTATATTTTTGGCCATGCCATCCCAAAATGGATTGTTTTTTATCATTATAAATTAATATACGGAGGAGTTTAGATCTATTTTTGATAAAAAAATGATTTGATAATTACATATTCTTATTTATAATTAATGCCTCAGAAGATAAATTATCCAACTTATGAACTTTAACTAGATACTATATTAGTTACTTAAAAATTATGGAAGCATTAATTAAATATAGTAAAATTTGTAATATATATTTTTTATAAAACATAAATTTTTCTATCCAATCAAACACAATATAGCATAATACATAGATGATGGTCCAAAACTAGTATCTAATATGATTTTTCAATACATAACAATCCAATATAAATAAATGGAGTAGTTTTTTCTTTGATCCAGAAGTAGAATTCTTTAGTAAATATGTTATGAATGGAATATGACTGTTTGTTTAATGATTTGATGAATACTGGCCTAGAAATTGTAAATTTAGGAACTTCTTATATTTTGTTTTAGGAATTAATAGAGTCATAATTTTCAAATAAAATTAACCAAACTCAAAATGGGGATTTTGATTTACAAAAAAAGGTCAGGAAATTTATGTCTGATGAAGCTAATATTTAAAACAGGATGTTTTGAGAAAAAAAATTATGTGTGCCTTGTGATTCCCATTTTCCTAATTAATTTTTGAGTGATGGTCAAGCTCTTCATTTTCTATTCATATTGGCATCACATAAATGTATAGTGGACTTCAAGTTAATTTCTATTGGTATGGAATAAAAAGAGATATTTTTTACTTTACCATGAAATTATTGACTTATAAAATTAATAATCGGGAAATCGAAATAAAAAATGAATTTCTTCACCATTTCCAATGTTGTATTGAGAATGGGATAATAGATCAAAATAATTCCTGGCAGGAATACCAAATAATATCTCAATAAATAATATACTATATAGTTTATTATTGATCAATTGAATAAAACTATACAATTTATTAAAATTATTAAAAATATGTATTCGGATCATATTTTTGGACATTATTTTAAAGAGATAATCAATTTTCATGGAGAACCTGTTTTTATTATATCTGATTATAATCCATGATTTATATCTAATTTTTAGAAAATACTATAGACATAAATGGTTAATGAATTAAATTAAAGTACATATTTTCATCAGAAATATAATTGAAGGTTAGAGAAAATGACACATAAATTGGATGATATGATTCAAGATTATTTATTAGATTACCATGGTTGTTGGGACAAAAATTTATCACAAGTATATTTTTTTTAAATAAAGTTTTTCATTCCAATAAACAAATTGAATGTTTTGGGGTATTATATAGAAATAAGTGTTGTAATATTGAATAATGGGATGATGTAGGTGAAAGATGGTTTTAGGGAAAATAATTAGTAGAGTTGATAGTTGAGATATTGAAGGTAATTTAGTGGTATATGAAAAAAGGGTATATCAGGGAGAAATGTTATGCAGATAACTGATGGATGTAACTTTTATTCGACATAGGTAGAAATGATTTTCATAATATGTCTCAATGTAATAGTGTTATTTTTTTATCTAATAAGGGAGTGGTTTACACACAGTTCATTGTAAAGTATTTAATTCTAGACAATATTTGATCAAATTATTTTTTAGCATCTTGTACTTTGAATATATCTTAATTACATTATGTGTTTCATGTTTCATTATTAATGAAGAATATTAAAAATAAATCCCTTTTTTGAACAGATAGGTAGTAAATTTGGTAGATAATATTTCTTATGAGGAATAATTAGTTTCAAGATTATGACATTATTTCCTATAAGGGAACCACTTATTTATTAAATAGAGTAGCTTTTATTAAATAATGTTCATATAGTAAACACAATCGGTAAAACAAATATTGGAGCTCAAAGAAAGAATTCAAAAGATTTTTATTTTTTGAAGGAATTAAATAAGACATAATGACTTGAAGAAAACATTGTGGTGATGGGAATGAAAAAAAATTGAACAAAAAATATTTGTTTATCAATAGCTTAAAAGGTATAAGAATTATTTCCATGGGAGATTGAACAAGTGGTAGTGACTTCAAAATTAGTAAATAAAGTAATTATTATTATTTTTTAACAAATTACAAGAAAAATATTTTTTATAAAATTCCAAGACAACGTATTAATGAATTTTAATCAATATTATTAATTAAAATGTGGTATGAGAACTTGTAAATATTATGTGGAAATTTTTAAAACATCTCAGAAGGGGAAAATCATGTTGATATGTTACAAAAAGTTAAAATTAAGTCTAATATTTCACATTAATTAATAAAATCAAATTTTTAGAGGCTCATTAGACATTAATGCACTAATTGTGATATATAATTCATAAAAACAATTAATTATTTTTCATTGATGAATAAATAAATATATATTAAGAATAGGTTAGTGGTAATGGTGATGATTGAAATAAAACGAAATAAATTTTAGAAAGTGATAGGGGATTATAAAGAATTTAAAAATTATAATGGAAGGGAGATTATTATTACTTAATATTAATCATATCCTTATAACAATACTAATAAGACATAGTATAGTTATCCTTATAAACACTAACAATATAGAGTTTTAGAGTGGAAAACTAAATCTCGGTTGAGACTGGGAGAACCATGATGTTATGAAATTGTTGAAAGGTATCTAATTTGTTGGAATACATATAAAAGATGATATCACTCTATTTCTATATACACTTATTCTTAATGGTATGGAAACTATGATGACATGAAATATTAATTGTTAGGGTTTTTATTTCTTTTAGAATTCGATGAAAGTGGGAATTACAAGAAATTGATCTCTAGCTAATTAAGATATACATAAAGTAATAAAGTAGTTGCGACACATTGTTATAGAATAATGTTCTATATTAGTGCAAAATTGAAAAAATATAATGGTGATAATTGAGAATCCATTTAGAAAATCAAGAGAAAATAAAATTTTAATTAATATTTCCATGAATCTAGTTAAATACACTAAATCAAAATATCATAGAATAAAATATAATTTTATCAAATAAAATGTTTAAAATGGAGATTTGAAGATAGAAATTATTCCTACAAGATATGAAATTATTGATATTTTAATTATGTTTATGCCCAACGATAAAGATTAATTCTTCATGCTGGAATTTCATGTTCATCCCATCCGTCTCACATGAGTCACTTTATCATGCGACACATTCAATAAAATTATATTTTCAAACATGTATAAAATTATATTACTCTTATTTGTTTATATTTTGAATCCATAGATTGAATTATTTCAAAAATAAGGGATATGTGAGTGGATTGGTTGAGGTAGGGAGAATTATTATCACCTATAAAAATAAGTACATGTCACCATGAGTGGAATACACATAAAGAATCCATTATCCAATAGTATTGTTTCATGATATTTATGCTTGATAAAAGATACAATTTGTGAAATTTGGTGAGAGTTTTTTTATTTAAATTGAATACATATGGGTGATTTAATATCCTAAGGAATATTTTAAGGTGTACTATATTTGTTCTCAACCATGAGATAGAATAAGTGGAAGATATTAAGAATATTTTTAAAGTGAGTTGTAGTGAATAGAAATTCCCTAGTAAAAATTAATGAAACTATGATATGAATTCTAAAAGTTAAGGAATATTTAATTAGAGTTAAAATTTATTATGTAATGGTATATTATACTGTAACTCTTCAATATTAAAGAATAATTATTGGTTTTCCAGACTGTAAAAAAAAATTAATGTTTAAAGCCACCAAATTATCCATAAGAATACAAAAGATGACATATAAGATGAAATATAATAGACTTATCCATATAAAAGAGTAAAATTGAGTTTAATTACAAGAATGAGAATTTTTCTGACACACACTATGATAGATAAATGTTAGTTTCCTTGATATTTAAGAGTTATTACAGTTCTTCAATGGAGATATATAATGCTACATAGAGATTAGAACAGAATAATTTGGTAACATGCAAATCTAAAGAATAAGAATGAGCCCGAAAAGGGCGCAACAAATTAGGTATCCTTCTCATCGTTGTCTTCTTCCCAACTTCACTCGGACGGTGGAGAATCCTCCTCGGTCCTCCTGGAATGCTCAAGGTACGGTGGCCACTCCCGCGTGGTGAAGGGCGGCCTGGATTTCAAGGCTCGGAGTCTGGACTTTTCTGGAGTGGTTGTTTTTGGTTTTCTATGGCTTTGGGGTGGTGATTCGGCTCTTCCGTGATGTTCGGTTGTGATCTGTTGCAGCGTCAGGGTAACGTGGTGAGGGTGTTTCTATTCTGGTGTGCCTGGGTCGCGGTTCATTTCTCTGCGGAGGTGAGGTCTAGATCTTGTGTGTTGTGGTATTGTATTTGCGGTGAAGGGGTTTTATTTCCGATGCATTGGGCTAGAGTTCTCCTTGTTCTGTGGCATTTGGGACGTGCTCCGATGCAGCTTGGGTCGCGATTCTGCATGTCGTGGGGCGTGACCATCCTTCCATGGTGATGGGATCATGTTTCCTCTTAGGGCTATGTTCATCCTCTCCCATGGTTGTGGTCTCCAACCCTTATTCTGCGATGAGGACTATGATCTCCTGTATTAGGGCCATGTTTCTGATCTATGGCGAAGGGGCTGGTGTGTCTTCTTTGATGTGCTACGGCAGGGGGTTCCTTGAACGATCATTGTGGTCTCTGTGTTTACGGCTGATGGTGGCGATGGGGTTTTTGTGTGATGAATATATGGAGGATATTTTAGGTAATTTTTATGTTGAACCGCTTCATTTCCATTGGTTGTTCTGGTTTGGTAGTTCTGTATTGAACTGACCTCAGGAGGTTTCAGAGATGGCTTTTCATCTTTGTAGAGTTTTCATGGATTTGGTCATTTGAGAGGGTATGGCGTCAGCCATCGGATCGAGCTTGTGCTTTGACATAGGACACTTTCTTGCCAATTAGCCTTGCAAAGGTGGAGTGTTGCTTCAATATCAAATTCTGGGGATGAGTTGTTCAGTGGTGGTGCCATTTTTGTCTTACTCTTTCTACCTTTCAGTGTGATTTTCATATATCCATGATGTCTTTGGGTTTTCACCCCCTTAATCCCTGAAAAGGGGGATTTATCATATAATTAAAAATTTGAAGGCCTTTAGGCCGTTGGATGGCCAATCTAAACAATGAATTATAGATATTATTTTTTAAATTTGTGAGATTTATCATAGTGAATGTGTAATGGTACTTAGTGGAGTCGGTGAACTAATACTTTTCGATGTACTCATTACAAACTATGATAAATAAGAGTTGTTTACTCGTATATAAGATTCATTTTTAATTATATATTAAATAATTTATAAATTAATAAACCCCACTGTGATATATAAAAGTAAATCCAAATTTACAATGCATATGTAAATATTAAAATGAAAATATTTAAGAGTCATATTTACACATTAATAAAATACAAAAGTGTCCCCATGACGATACATAAGGGTCACAAATTTAAATAATGTGTGTATTATAGTTACACAAGTTCAAACAATGATATTTCTTCTTCAAGTCCCTAATATCATGATTTAGTTGTTAATTTATAAATAAAATCAGAGATTAGTGGATAATTATATTAGAAGATATTCATAGTTCCACTACATGATTATTTTGCGGGTTTTCAATGTCAATAATTTAAAATAATTAAGCATGATCAAATATATAAGATTTCAATATATTATTGTAAATCATTTCGAATGGGAAAATGGGCGTTTTTATAATATTAATTGAGAGAAGATGTTTTCCAGAAAATTATGCTACAACAATTCAAGGGATTCTTCCATATTAAAAGTATTAAACTTTTATTCATTTAATTTTATAAATATAATAATTTATAAGGATAAAATAATAATTTAGAAATAATGATTATACAATATTTTTTGGATAATGTATATAAAATAGATAGAAGGTTAGAGAAACTGGTGTGGATTTTCAACTTTTTTGGTCATTAGAATCAAATAAATAATTGTTCATTGATTGTAACATAAAATATGGTTCTTGATAAAGAATAATAAATAATTTTATTTCATTCTATCATGCATATATTGATCATTATGGAATATTGAGACGAAAGAATTGTTGGAACCACTCTGTGTATAAGGTTGTATTTTTTGTCAATAGTTGTCAATGATGATCAAAATGAAGGAGATCATGAAGTACTCCGATGAAGTGGAGGAATGGTAAGTCAAACGATTATTGTACTGATCATAAGTTCAAAGAACATGTGTCAAAGGTGACACATTGTTTACAACAATGAAGAATGTGAGGTGTAATCCATATGAGGATGATTAAAGAAGAATGGGGGTTTTGATGAAGACCATGCCATTACTCATGATTGCATGGGAACCATGAAAGAGACTTTTTGATGAATTGAGTCATATGGTTTGCATGAAGAAGATTATGACGGTTGATGAAGAAGAAAATGTGCAAATGATTGGAATGCTAAGATGGTCGTGTGGCGATTGGAATTATGAGATTTCCATGCACATCACATTGTCATAGAAGATGATGATGCTAAAGTTATGCCTTCAAATAATACATTTCACAATAGTGGAGTTTGTGATAAAAGCATAAGAGTTACTGAAGGATTCAGATCACCAAGAAGAAGTGTTTTTGAGGTGATTTTTCTGGTTGACAAAGAGAACAAACGACATACAAGTTTGTTGACAAAAGGGATTTCATGACAGCATGTCGAGTTCAAGAGTTGTGGTCAATGATCTATGTTTGTTTCAAGAACGTCAACAGAGGAATGGATGATCTGGAGGCAGACAAAAAGAGAAGATACAAGGTGGCACCATTTCCCAGTGTTTGCCAAATTGTTAGGCCTAAAAATCGACAAATAAAGAAAACTGTTTTTGGAAAAGGGACTTGCACGCTGATGTCTTGGAGGATAGGAAACTTACGTGCCATATGTTTTTGAAGATCAGATCATCAAAATATGGCAAAGGGATAAGGGTCGCGCAAGTTTTGGTGAGGTCACACAGGTGACTTGCGCACCGTGAAGAGACTTGCGCACTGATGCCTTGGAAGCTTGATAAATTGCACGCCTATGGGTTTTCAAGATCAGAAGATCAAAATTTGGCAAAGGAAAAAGGTTCGCGCAATTTTGGAAGTTGGTTGCGCAAGTGACTAGCAGGGGAAGAGACTTGGGCGCCGAGGGGTGACTTGTGCACTGCCGCGTAGGTTGACCAGTTTGACTATAAATAATGTAACACCCCTCCTCATTTTCTACGGAGTTCAACACTTGGAAAAATCAGAGCTCATGTCGCGCAGGTGGGGAAGTCGCGCAAGTATTGGGAGTAGTAGTGCAGGTGGACTTGCGCGCCAATATTTGAAGTTGCGTGCCGATTGATGGTTGTGCACCCAAGGTGATTTGGACGAGAAAGGAAGTGATTTCCGCTGGTTAGAAGTTGAGGAAGGTAGTGTCGTGCAAGTGATTTGGTGATACTTGCTCACCAGTTTAGACTTGCGCGCCGAGGACTTGCGTTCCATATTGAGACCTGCGCGCCGGGCTTGAAAAGGAGAGCCAGATATTGTTGAATCATGCCCATCTTTCTAGAGCTGCACAAGAGCTGAAGGATTTCCAGATACTTTCGGTGCAAAGTGAGATTAAAGAGGAAATCTAAATGATAAATGCATGATCTCATGCATACATGGAGAACTAATTCTGACAAACGCCGAGTATGTTGAGCTTCATTTATTAAGCAATCACATCAGTGGTTGTGATTCAGGCAAACAACGACAAGAGGATTTAGTGCATTCATTTATTGCACTAAAGAAGAAGGTTGAATACAAAAGAGCATCAAATCAGGACTCTGATGCAAGCAAGGTCTCATGCTAAACAGGAGAAAAAGACTTCAATGCAAATTTATTGAAGAGACCTTCACGTCTATAAACTGAGTGTGACTTCACCAAGGGCAGTGAGCCAGGGGGAGTCAATGGGAGTGACCCGAGGGACGCAGTGAGCTATCCCTGAACAATTGTAAAGGCAGTGAGCATGGGACAAAGTGACTGTGCTCGAACCATTTTAATCCACAACTAGTGAAGATTAGTGGAATTTGGTATGACTAGAAGCTTGTCGGCATATGCTCCTTGGACGTAGCCCTTAGTGGTGAACCAAGTAAAATTGTTGTGTTATCTATTTGAATGTAAATGTTTCATTGATGATCATATCCATCATACAGGTTTAAGTAGTTCCTACCAACATGTGAACAAGATCCACAACTTTAAGAAGAAAAAGTTGACACCCTGATTCACCCCTCCCCTCTGAGGGTGTCCCGGGGTCCTACAAGTGGTATCAGAGGCAGGTTGACGTATGTTGGATATTCTACAGTAATTCTATTCAGAAGAGGATTTGAGTTTCTTTCCTAAAGTCAACAATGAAGATCAGTCTTGATGAAGAGTCAGTCATTTCTGAGCATAAGTCTACATCTAGTAAGACCATGACAAATATGAAAAAAGAAAGAGAAGAAGAAGCTGAAGAAGTCCCTCATATCCAAAGAAGATGCAGTGTCTTGTTCTCCATTCCATTTCAATAATGAAGAAACATTAGTCTTGGAATGTATCGAGAAGGTGGCTCAGGATTCTTCCAGAGGAAAGGATGCCACCCCTAATTCAAGCTTTCAGGAAAAACTCAAAACATATTTTCATGATATTCTTGAAAAAATGGTTGCATTAATTTGTAGCCTATTCCAATCTATGCAGGTTGATATCACTCGATTAGAAAGGGAAGCTGACAATATGGAAAAGGGGTTGGAAAGAAAAGTTATGGAAAGTATGAATCTCACCAAATAGGTGAAAGTATTTGAAGAAAAATATGAAGTCAATAAGACTCTAAAAGAAAGGATCCATTCACTTTAAGCTGAGATAAAGAAGAGCAATGAAGTCAATAGTTTTTGTTTGGAAGAAACTTCCATGAAATTCTGGGAACTTGACACTTTGTTACAAAACAATGTTAAGATGCATGAAGATGAGGTTGAAAAATTGAAGAAGACTTGTGAAGAGAAGATGGTCATGATTAAAGATTAGAAGATCATCCTCAATATTGAGGGTAAAAAATTGGAATCCCAGTTGACCAAGATTGAGAATACACATATTGAGACTTCACAAAAGAATGAAATGAGTGATACTTGTACTCAATGTTTTTTTGGAGGAATCTAAAGCTGAAATACCTCCAACATGTGACAAGAAGATTATGACAAATCTTGATTATCCACATCAAGAATCAGTTACTGCTGGTACTCAATGCTCACTGGAGGATTCTTTTTTTGAAAACCTCTAACATGTGATAAGAAGATAATGACTTCACTCATTGATCTATCACAAGCAACTGAGAAAGTGAAGGTACCATACAAACCATCTTGTACTCATGTTTCTAAATACGCTCCTATAATCAGTGTAGGTTGGAAGAAAATTTCTAAAAAAGTATGGATGAGGAAATGTGAGAAGAATAAACCTTCCACCATGGCTAGGGTGGATGAGAAAAAAAGGAGGAATTCGGTTCCTCAAATAGAGCACAAAAGATTCAGAAGAAGGCCCAACAACCTCATACAGAAGATACACAGAAGAAAAGATTTTTGAGTCAATGTTGGTGCAACAACAGATTTGGGCATTGTGCACTGTATTTTTGGTACAATCCCTTTAATGAAAAATCACAAAGAATGACTATACCAAAGGGAATAAATCCAGAGAAGAAGAAGCAACATCAGCAGGTCCAGAAGCATCTGTTTACAGCAAAAATATTTGGAATGCTTGATAACATCTATGATGTATGCAACGACAGTGGTCACAAGGTAGGTACATGCTCATCTCAACATGCCTTCACTATTGATAAGAAAATAAGACCTCTGATGCCGTCTATGTATGAAGCAAGTACCTTGGGTAGAAACTAGAAGAATGGTATGAGCACACATTTCTCCATGAAGATATCAAGTAGGGAAGCTGAGAAGACCCAGGATTTTAGATCCATGAAATTGAAGGGTCATTAATCCAAAAGAAACACTAAGTGGGAAGAAACTCAGATGAACGCATGTGGAAGACCCAAACCGGCTGCAACAGTTCCAAATAACATATTGGTCATTTGGCCCGAATATTTGAAAAGAATGAAGAAACTTGAAGATGAAAAGGCCAAGGCTGGTGACAAAGGAAAAGAAAAACTTTCACATGATGAAGACACAATGCATGAGAGATTTCAAACCAAGAGAAACACACGTGTTAAAGAAGTTATGTGTGAGAGATGCAAGAAATATGGTCACATTGCAAAAGGTTTCCAAACCTTAATACTAGAGCAAGAAGCAGTCCTTAAGAGGAGTAAAAATGTATCATTCATGATGGCTGTTAAGCAGAACGATTCCCCACACAAAGTATAAGGTAATGTGAAGAATTCCATTCCTCGTCAACAGATGTCAGAACATATGTTCAAATGTGCAGGCATGAAGACTGGAGCGAACAGAGGAACTTAGTCGAGAAAAGAACCTCAACCATTCATCTCATGTTGATGAATCAAGGAGGAACCACCTTATTCCCTTATTAATTTGTATATTGTATTTGTGTAATAATGTAGAAAATTTAAGGTGAAGCATGCTCTCAAGGGGAGAACCTAAGAAGTAGTGAATGATGTCAACTCTTGATAGCCAAGCTAAACAGGTTTCCATCCTTAGTAGATTCTTCAATTTATATTCAAATATTAAGATTATGAAGGATCACTCTTGATGAAGATGATGAGGAGTGTTTCCCTTGAGGGGGAGAAAAATGAAGAAGCTTTCAAAATCATTGTTTCAATCAATATCAACTCCAGCTTGACTCAAATGTAGTTACTCTATGAATTTCTTGAAGAACATGTCAATGGAGAAGGTATGTCATTTATCAATCTCTATCCCTTGGTTACTCAGATCAATTATCATTTTAGAAAGGGGGAGTAACTAAATTGTTCAGTGACATAAGAAGAATGGATGTGCCCCAAGGTCACTTATCCTGCCAATTGCACTTGAATGTTTTTGATCTGTTTTCTTATGTGAGTGCAGAAGTTTCAGGTTGATTATTCCCTATAACATTTATTTTTCTTCTACCTAAAATAAAAGCGGTAAACTCTTGAAGACAAAATACATGAGTTCTCATCTCATATTGGTGTCATGATCTATGAAAAATGGTCAGCCTTGTTGACTTAATCAAATCCTCTTGTTTTCTACATCGAGCATTGCTCAAGTAGACTTAGAGTTAAATGATTAATGGAACATTGATTGAGTATTGATTGATACCCTCCCCACTATGAGAATTATATTTCTTATCAATAAGGGGTAGATAAAGTGAAATGAAAGTATGTAAAGAAAAGTTGATTGAAGAGAATAGTCTCATTTTGACATTGACGAATTCATTTCAGAAGATATGTAAGGTATTGACAAGAAAATACAAAGAGGAGATTGTTGGAAACACTCTGTGTATAAGGTTGTATTTGTTGTCAATAGTTGTCAATGATCATCAAAATGAAGTAGATTACGAAGTACTCCGATGAAGTGGAGGAATGGTAAGTCAGACGATTGATGTACTAATCATAAGTTCAAAGAACATGTGTCAAAGGTGACACATTGTTTACAGCAATGAAGAATGTGAGGTGCAATCCATCGGAGGATGATTAAAGAAGAACGGGGGTTTTGATTAAGACCATGACATTACTCATGATTTCATGGGAACCATGCAAGAGACTTCTTGAAGAATTGAATCATATGGTTTGCATTAAGTAGATCATGACGGTTGATGAAGAAGAAAATGTGAAAATGATTGGAATGATAAGATGGTCATGCGGTGATTGGAATTATGATATTTCCATGCACATCACATTGTCATAGAATATGATAATGATAAATCTATGCCTTCAAATAATACATATCACAATACTGGAGTTTGTGATAAAAGCATAAGAGTTACTTTAGGATTCAGATCACCAAGAAGAAGTGTTTTTGAGGTGATTGTTCTGGTTGACAAAGCAAACAAACGACATAAAAGTGTGGTGACAAAAGGGATTTCATGATGGAATGTAGAGTTCAAGAGTTGTGGTCAATGATCTATTTTTTTTCCAAGAACGTCGATAGAGGAATGGATGATCTGGAGGCAGAAAAAAAGAGCAGATAAAAGGTGGCATTGTTTACCAGTGTTTGACAAAATTTTGGGCCTGAAAATCAACAAATAAAGAAAAGTGTTTTTGGCAAAGGGACTTGTGCGCTGAGGTCTTGGAGGATAGGAAACTTGTGCGCCATATATTTTTGAAGATCAGATCATCAAAATATGGCAAAGGGATAAGGGTCGCGCAAGTTTTGGTGAGGTTGTGTAGGTGACTTGCGCACCGTGAAGAGACTTGCGCGTTGATGCCTTGGAAGCTTGATAACTTGCGCACCTATGGGTCTTCAAGATCAAAAGATAAAAATTTGGAAAAGGAAAATGGATTGCGCATGTTTGGAAGTTGGTCCTGTAAGTGACTAGCAGGGGAAGAGACTTGCATGCCGAGGGGTCACTTGTGCGCCGCCGTGTAGGTTGACCAGTCTTCCTATAAATATTGCACCACCCCTCCTCATTTTCTGCACAGTTCAACACTTATAAAAATCAGAGCTCCCGTCGTGCAAGTGTGGAAGTCGAGCAAGTATTGTGTGTGGTCGCGCAGGTGGACATGCGCGCCAATATTTGAAGTTGCGCGCCGATTGATGGTTATGCGCAGAAGGTGATTTGGACGAGAAAGGAAGTGAGTCGCGCAGGTTAGAAGTTGAGGAAGGTAGTGTCGCATAGGTGATTTGGTGATACTTGCGCACCAGTTTAGACTTGCGCGCTGAGGACTTGCGTGCCATATTGAGACTTACGCGCCGGGATTAAAAAGGAGAGAAAGATATTTTTGAAGCACGCCCGTCTTTCTGGAGCTGCATGAGAGCTGAAAGATTTCCAGATACTTTCGGTGCAAAGTGAGATTAAAGAGGAAATCTAAATGATAAATGCATGATCTCATGAATACATAGAGAACTGATTCTGAAAAACGCCGAGTATGATGAGCTTCATTTATTAAGCAATCACATCAGTGGTTGTGATTTAGGAAAACAACTACAAGAGGATTTAGTTCATTCAGTTATTGCACTAAAGTAGAAGGTTGAATAAAAAAGAGCATCAAATCCGGACTCTGATGAAATCAAGGTCCCATGTTGAACAGGAGAAAAAGACTTCAATGCAAATCTAATGAAGATACCTTCACATATATAAACTGAGTGTGACTTCACCAAGGGCGGTGATCCAGGGGGTTTCAACGGGAGTGACCCGAGGGACGTAGTGAGATATCCCTGAACAATTTTAAAGGCAGTGAGCCTGGGACAGAGTGACTGTGCCCGAACCATTGTAATCCACAACTAGGGAAGATTAGTGGAATTTGGTACGACCAACAACTTGTCGGCGTATGGTCCTTGGACGTAGCCCTTAGTGGTGAACCAAGTAAAATTGTTGTGTTATCTCTTTGCATGTAAATGGTTCATTGTTGATCATATCCATCATATAGGTTTAATTAGTTCCTACCAATGTGGGAACAAGATCCACAACATTAAGAAGAAAAAGTTGACACCCTGATTCACCCCTCCCCTCTCAGGGTGTCCCGGGGTCCTATAAGAATGTGTCCATGCATTATAGTCGATGATATTTTAGTAGTCGAAGAATTGATATTGATGAGGAAGAAGTTATCTTCTGATGTAAAGTCATCTAGGAGGACATTATTGAAACTCTTAAAATAAGGGAATTAGGAGTACAGTTAAATTATATAGGGATCTAGTATAATACCAACCAATAATATTTTAAATGATATTTTTTTCTTTATTAATATTCATGAATGTATTTTTTTATTTCTCCTTTAATTTCCAAAATAGCCTTGTAAGATTCCAAGATGTATTATTCTCATACCATTTATTCACTAGAGTAATGTAATTAATATTTGTGTCTTGGAATAAACACAAACATATTTTGATGTAATCTCCCACAATGTGCATGTGCATTATAAAGATACTTATGTTCCTTGAACTTCATTTCCTCATTTTCATACAGGTGAGAATGGTATTTTTTGATAGTGGATAAAGACTTTTTATAGTCATTGAAGTTATTTAAAACAATAAATTTATCGATAGATTTTCAATGATTCATCCCAAATCCTTTTTTTGGATACAACACTATCGACTTTAGTACAATAGTTTTAAATAGAGGTATATGAAAAGGGGGAATATGTTTCTTTAAAAAATGTTGCCTTTATTTTTTGGTTTTGGAAAAAACATGGTGATCAAAAAATATATCATTATTTCATTATTTTGAAGTGGACTATGGGTTAGAGATAAATATATAATCCATTTTTCATGTTGGGGAAATGTTTTGAAAATTTAAATATTTATTTTGATAATATAATAGAAATGATATTTTCAATTGTAACTAAAATTTGATATTTAAATGAAATTGAAATTTTACAATCATTTGACAATTAATAAACCATTTAAAATGTAATGAGACATTATTATAAAATAGAAATTGGGTATTATGATAACATATACTAGATTTTTATGTAGAATTGTTTTACATAAGATGTGTTATTTTTTGAAATAATCCAATTTATGGTTTTTAAAATAAAAAAATTATATCATGTAAATAATTGGATATCTGTATCTATTTGATAAATAAGAATTCATGGAAACTCATGCATAGATATCACAAGTAAAATCCATAGGTGTTGAGTTTATTTTCTTTTATTCTAACTAGTTGATGATATTCAGAGAGTTATAAGGATATAGGTATATAAATTAGCATTGATATCACTTATAATAGTTTAGTTCTTAGTATGGTTTTGGGATAAATGAAATGGGAGCATGGTTCATATTTTTAGTATGTGTTAAATTGAATAATTTTTCTGACTTTGAAAAAATGGAATTTTTGGGTTTAATGGTTGGAGTTATAGAATTTCAATGTTTTTGATAATTTAGTCCATATTGTGCAGTTATGAAATAGTAACAACATAGATCAGTTTATATGTGGTTTGATATGACTTTAGTGACATATAACTATTAGATGATCATGGTTTGGGAATTTTGGATTTGATACATTTTGGGATTTTTTGACTGGTTATAGATTTTAAGGATGTGCAACTAAATTAGATAGATTCACATGTTTATTTCATGGAGATATAGAGGTGGTTAATATTTAGGTAAATGTCTCTTTGAACATAATACGAATTAGAAATCACATTATGGGTAGTTTCTAATGAACTCTATCCAAGTTATGATATTAAATATCTTCATGGTGACCATTGAATAGAAAAAGTGTTGGTTTGTTTGAATTTTGTTTATTGAGGGAAAAAAAAGTTTATAACAAGATTCATATTAGGTTCTTGGAATTTTCTAATGAAATATTACACAACATGTTATAGTTTTGGAGTCATTGGGGTAGTGTTTTTGGTTCATGGGGTTTCTATAAAGGGGTTTCACATGTACGTTACACCAATAGGTGACAATAGGTACATGTTGGCTAAAGTACTAACCTATGTGGCCTAGGGGATCCACCTGGTACTCTATTGTACCAGATCAGGTACCCAGAGGGAAACATCAGAGTTTTTGTAGTTGGGTGTTTTTATCCATTAATCTCTAACTCTTATTTATTTTCTATCATTTGTCCTCTGGAATCACTTGTTTCTATTCAAATGAGGGCTCATTCTTATTCTCCTTTGTTTTACAATACCACATACTCTAGGTCTTTGATATTTGTAATATCTATTTGCGGTCATTATAATTTATTCTAAGGTAAGGAATTCATCCCTCCTCCCCCTCCTTTTCCTTCCCCTTTATTCTAGTCCCTCATTTTGGTCTATAGATATTTGACAGTCATTAAAAAGGATCCTAGATGAGGATATATTCCCTATCACATCAAAAGAGCTTTTATGGGATGTTTTCCTTATGATCATTCCATTTTCTATGAAAAAAAATTAGGTATGGATTGAAACGGTGTTTTTCACTTTTAGGGGATAAATGTATTATTATTCCATGGAGATTATGTAGAGGTTAAGGCTATTATTTTATATAGATAATAATTTGTTTATCCCTCTAGTTTCTCGTCATTTTTGTTAGGTTTTTATTTTGTTGATTTGTTGATTTTTTTCCTTCAGTTAATGAATTTTTATTAATTTTTATTATGTTATTTTTGATATCTTTTAGAATTGTAATGATCACAAAAATTTTGTTAGTTTCTCTTAACTAACAAAGTGATTCTAAATATATACTTGAAACATTCAAATCTATTGTATTTTTATATTAATAAAGTGATTCACCTATATTTTTATGATATATATTAAAGGATTTAAATATTATTTTACACATGAGAGGATAATCATTTTCAATAATTTTTTTTTGGTTCTACCAGGGGAACAATCATTCCATCATGTTTTCATCACACAATTTAATTTAATATGCCTATATTTGTATACTCTTGATGAGTATTTATCCTTAATGTGGGGAATATCTTTATTTTTAAGTGAGATAATCTATTCCTATTACTTTTAACTAAGAACACTTACCACATTTTTTTTTGGGAAATTTCCCTTGACATCAAACATGGTCTGAAATAGGGAGAATTTTTTTATTTTTTAGACCCAATACGTGTTATGGATAGAATTTAATCTAGGATCCCCACCTTTCAATAAAATCTTTAGTTTATTGAAATAAAATTATATACACATAATAAATTACTAAATATATTATATGATAATTATATGAAATCTAAACTAAATCTAAATGATCTATATTGTATGTAACAACACATAACCTAAGGTTAAGAGAGTGCTTTAGGGGAGATGAGGTGGTTGTGTTTCCTTGTTGGGATTACATTATCAAATACAAAAATCAAAATAGAATTAGAACATATATATCCTTCGAACATGGAGATGAAAAGTTTTATATAATGATTTAGGAAGTGAAAGGACATTATTTTAAAAGGGTTCCTTCTTTATGGATGTTTTTTATATATTAGTTCCCCCTAATTTTCACTCTTTTTCATTTAAATGCTTACAAAAAAATATAAATTACAATCCCTTCATCATTTTTCTTTTGAAACATTGATACTTTTATAAATTTTTGTTATGTCAATTGTTAGATTCTAATATTTATTATGGGTTAGTATATTAAAAGGATCCTACAATTTATATAATTATATTAAATAAGCACTATTATTATACTCCTTTAGTTACGGGATTTACTTGTCATCTTATCCCAAGAATTTCTGGTTAAATTAATTATTGGAAATAATAGTTCATTTATAAACACCTATATAAAATTAATATTCTTGAATAACTTCTTTCTACACTAATTTATTCCTGTTAGGTCCTAGAGGCTGAAAATATTATACCCACATGGATCCATTGGTCAAACAGTATCATGTTTTTCAGTTTCTAGTTGAAATATATTCATATATTGATTCAATAATTGTGATAGGTTTGATAAATAATTACAATTATAATATTATATGTTAATATGATTAGGTTTGATGAGATAGGATCAGATATTAAGCATAATTTATTGATTTTTTTTGTTTTGCATGTTACAACTCTGTTACTATAGGAATGTTTTTCATTGTTATTTTTAGCAATATTTCAATTTTTTATGAAAATATTGATTGTGTAACATTAATATTCCTTTGGTGTGGATAATAATTTGAAATCTAAAATATCTAGATTTAAATGTAATAGTGTTATGTCATGTGCTTTAATAAAACGTTTCTCGTGTATAAATTATCATTGTAGTGTTATTATATAAAATTCATGAATGTACTAAACTATTGGTCTATTAATATAGTATATGGAGTGAATCATATTATTTCCCATGACTCTATTATACAGATTCCATCATTCCCAAATAGATGGGTTTTATGACATCCCTTACTCAAGTTTATGTGATTTGATGTCCCCTATCATATGATTATTTCACAAAGACTACATTTTCCTTGTTTAGTGGGAATAAATACCATTTTTACTAGATAACCTCATCTCAGATCCCGATATAAGTCTCAATGAATGTATTATAGGTGTATAACCTCCCGGTATAGGGGGTCATCAATTATAGTTAATACTAATTTTAGAGCTTCTTTGTATTCTATTGGTACTATATATTTATTAATGATTATTTTCCAAACTATTTTATATATATCTATGTAATTGTGTGGGAATTTTTATTCATAGACTTATTATATCACAATTGTGTTTAGACACCTCAAGTGGTTCCTTATAAATTTATGCTCACTCCCCATATATACACCTTAGTATTAATTTTTATCTCTTTTAAGGATTTAATGTTATTTTGATGAACTAGTTTTTGTGTTATCACATTAAAAGGTTGTGAATGTTGTTTATGGAAGTGATATTGGTTCCCAAATCGATGTAAAATATACGAGATATGGTTGTTGGTCTTTTTAATCTCTTATAATGTTACTTATATACTATATTTAAACATAACACTCATTTTTCTTTTCATTTATTTGTGTAGGATTATGTATTATGAGTTCCTTAATGTATTTTTTTTTCATTCTTTTATTGACAGTGTTGGGTTGTTTATAATCTTTTAATTTATCCATGTGTCCTTTATAAGATCCTCAATTTTTCTAGAGATATATAGAGATTGTTTTAAGTTACTGTAATATTTATTTAGATTGAATCATGTTTGGGTTTAACATAGGTTGTTTTTTGAGGAAATTGGAGAATTTTTTATGGAAGAGGGATAGTGCAAAGTTGGTGCACTGTTTTCCAAAAACATGCACCCATTCCAGCAAACTATGTGAATCCAAATAGAGGGGATTCACATGACCAGCACAAGTTTTTTCCAAAAAAATTCCTTCCTAGTAGTAAATATCCATCACCATAGAAGGAGGTTCATGTTTTTTCAAATGGTTAGGGAAACCGGTTTTCCTTATATATAAAACTATGCTTTTAGAAAACTAAACCCCCAAAAAATAATTAAAATTTAATCGAACCCTCGTCTTATGTCATCAAACACCCTAGCTCAACCCTAAACAAATTTATTTGAATTTTAGAGGCTCTTGAATTTTTTTAGGGATTTACAACCTCATTTTTTTACGAGTCGATGATCCATTTATGGATATACACCACTCATAGTTAGAGAATATCATCACATATAGATTCCATCCCTCTATACTATATTTATTTAATCCTTTAGATGAATTATTTTTTATACTTTTAAAGGAAATTGATATATTTTTTGATAGATCTACTCTATTTCATCATGGGTCTTGGTTTTAGATCTAGATATCTATATTCTCCATGAAATTGGTTGTTCAGCTTCAATTAGGTATTTCTGTTGGTGAGCATCCATCGATGAACATGAGGAAGGTGTTCTAAAGTGAAAATCCCATAGTATTGATTAAATTATTTGTATTTAATTATGATATTTAAATTTACATGAATTGAAAAATGAATTAAATATTGAATTTCATTAATTTAGTTTCCATGTGAAAATGAATTAGATAAAATTGGGTAAATTGGAATTAGTGGAATTAAAATAATTAATTTGTTACTTTGTTAATAGAATGTTGTGATTTTGGAATTCATGGGATATTGGTATTGTAAAACAAGTCAATTAATGTTATTATGAAATAATTGAAAATGGTAATTTTGAGGTGGTTAACTTCAACTTTATGTTTTAATGGTTTATTTGGTTTAAATATTGATAAATGGATTAATGGGGAATTTCTCATAATAATTTCATGTGATTAATGTAGTGAATTTTTTATAAAATGATAGTGTTATACCATGATTTTATATGTGGATAAGAGGCTTAATGTTGATTAAAATTTTTAAATGTTATCTATGTGGAATATTTTCATTTATTGATAAATGAGTTATGGTCCATGGAATCATGTTTAAAATACCCTTGGTGTATTATATATGGTGGTATAGTCCCAAAAGAATGCATGTGATAATGAGTATGGGAAATAGAATTATGCTTCAAAATCCAACCTAACTGATGGATTGAAAATGACTATGGTACAAAGACTGCTACATCAAAATCCAACTTGTTTGGTTATTTGATAAATGGGTTGTGGGACACAAAATGATGGTTTAAATTCTTCTGGGGTCCTTACCATGTTGTTGTAGGCCAAAAATTGTAGGAACATGACTATAGTTCCAAATATACATGGTATGAATTGAAATAATAAATGAAAACCTTTGTATTGTGATATGTAATATCCCTTAGGGATAGATCAGAAACTGGCATGGGTTGAAGCAGGTATTGATGGGATGGGTGTCTTCGTGAAACTTGGAAATACTGTAGTTAAAGAAGGAATAATTAAATTCGAAAACAATTTACATTATACATTTTTAAATTATTCTTTAAATAAATATATACATAGTTATTGACTAGATAATATTTATAAGTATTTGGTTGTGGCCTACTGAGTTATAGAAAAATCATACTCAGGCTTCCTGATCAGTTCCAGAATAGACATGATTATTGATGGAGTGGATAATGCGAAGATCCCAATATTAGATCAATATGTTGTGATGGAGCATAGATGAGGGGATTGTACACGGTATTGGGTATCTATTGGGAGTTTTCAGTGTCTTTATTTTGGGTTTTTAAATTGGAACTAGATAAATATTTTTTCATGATACATTTACTGCTTTAGTTTTCGGTATTGTATTCATATTCTTGTTCATCGAGTATTTCTAGACTATTTTGGTTTTTACATTTTTTTTGGTTTTTGATTATATGTCTATTGAATATTTTATATTTATTCCCCCTATTGTTACAATTTTATAAAAAGGGTGTGGTTTCAACATTTTTAAATATTATACCATCATTACTATTCATAATCCTATGGCGTATGGTGAGGCATTCTTGAGGTTATGTAATTTACAATCTGAAGGTATCGGTGTGTAGCACCTAGGTCAGGGAGTTTGAAAGTTGTATCAAATGATGTTTTCTTTTATTTGATCTTTTATTAATATTTGTGATGGTAGAGAAAATAATAGTAATAGTTAAATGTTATTTCACCTTGAGTGATTCACATTATGTGTGATGGTATTATATTCCTAGATTTGACTCATGGATCGGTGTTTAATGAGAGTTTAGAATACATACATCATTCTAGACTCTAGAATTATTGTGTCACACATCATTTTTGGATCGCATGGGAAAAGTAGGTTTTGGGGTGAGTTTTTTATGTGAAGGTGAATTTATTTTTTGTGTGAATTTTAAATGAAAAAGGTTCCCAATGGAAAATTCACATTCTAAAATGATGAATAATCCTGATAAATTCGTTTCTAATGAGATACATGAATAATAAAAATGTGTTTACCATTAACTAACCATGACCTAGAAGTAGTATGGTAAAGTGTACTGACAACGAATTAGTTATTACTATGTGTTGTGTTATGGGAGGATGATTTTTTATGGATTTAAGTGAGTCCCTGTAAATGTGATAATTATTTGATTGTTTCATATGAAATGTGTTCAGGATTGTAGAGTGGTACATCTAGGAATATGATTTCTGATGGGTTGATAGAAGGTCATGGCTGAAAATGTGCCTCTAGTGGTGGACCATGAGTCACTAATAGTGATGAGTGAGGGAAATTGAGAGAAGTTTTGTGAGAACTTTAATGGGTTTATTTAGTTTATAGAGAGAAATCCATGGTGAGTTGTGAAGAGTGTGTCAAGTCTGCAATGGGAGTTTCAATTGAAGAACCCTCCAACTTTCCTCGGAGAGGGTGGAACTGCAGAAGAATAGTTATTCATTGAGTAGATAGATACTATTGTTGACAACCAAGGGAGTCTAGAATAGAAGATAGCAAAGATAGATTCTTACATGTATTGTGCTCAAGTGAAGTGTTAGTGGGGCATCCATACTCCGCCTAGATCACTCGAGATTATACAGAGGAAGGAATTTATAGAGACGTCATGGGAGAACATTTACCCTAATATTCTCATAAAGTAGATAGTGTCTATGTTTATGATATTGAATTAGGGGGTATGTATGTTTTGGACTATCCTATCCTCTTTACAGATCTGATGTTCTTTACTCCAGTATTAGGAGTAGATTAGGATATTGTGACTAAATGATTTCAGGATGGGATTAAATGTGAATTTAAGTCTTAGGATAATATCATTAACTAAAAAAATTCTCAAAGGTGGTGAGTTAGGATCTCGTATCCTTGGGGAATAGGAAGGATACATCTATAATAGGACATGTGGTTTCTGATGGGAAATTAAGAGGTACGTCTTTTGAAAAGTAGGATGTTACTCTATGATAGTTCCAGCGATGGTGATAGCAAGAAGAATGGAAAGGGGAGGGTTATACATACAATATCATACATGAGTGATCATTCACTAGTGTTGTAGGTCAAGAAAAATTCATAGAAAATGACCACAACCACTAATAGAGTGTCGAGCCTACAACATTATGAGACATCTAAATAGGTTCTATAGGAACCCATGAATTATTGGTAATGATGAAGAAGTTAGGAAGAACTAGATTCCTAGAAGGGTATATTTTACACCATCCTAGTTAGATAGTTTTAGTTTTACTAGAAGTGTTGATAAAAGTGGTGGATGTGGTACTCCAATGAAATAGTGCCAACATCAACATAGTGGGGTACCTTAGGGGACTCAGACTACATAATAGGGAATATGGGAAGGAATGTTTCTTCCAGTTTAGCCTATAATTTTCAATAGTAATGTCAGACCATCGATAGTTAGAGGTGTTATTCATATAGCTTCTACAATATCTAGTACCTTATTTGATAATGGTTCCTCCCATTATTTTATATCTACACAACTTGTGAATGGTTTTGTCCAAGCATTATAGTTTGGGTGTGGGGTTAGAAATATCAAATCACCATTGGGAATATGGTTTTGAGACACCTGTTTGTGAATGGGTTCTTCTCTCGAGGTTAAAGAATATCATTTTCTATGGGATATCTATATACTTAATAGGTCATGCATTAATCTATTACACGGTATGGAATATTTATTAGCATACCAAGACCACATAGAATATAAATGTAGTATATTTACATTTACATATCCTGAGGGTGATAATTATATAAACCATGGTTAGTGGGATATCCAGATAGTCTTTGTAGGTCCAGTTCATCAGAAACTAGGGGAGCTACCATCCCAGTTGTAAATTCTGTTCATGGATGATGGAAGTGTAAATAAGTAAATCTTTCCACAAATAGTTTACATGTTCCATGACTTGTTTATTGAAGAGTTATCAAGGATTCCACATGAGAGACAACTGAAATTTATAATTGAGATCATGTTAGAGGATGATCCCATTTCTATTCCACCTTATAGAATGGTACTAACATATTTTCAAAATCCAAAAACTCAGCAGGAAGAGTGGATGTATAAGGGGTTTTCCCATCCTCTTCAGGTTCTCTAGTCATATTGTCTAAGAATGATTGTGGGATGTTGAACTTGTTTGTTGATTACAAGAAGTTGAACATAATGAATTTGAAGAACTTGTATCATCTTCTGTGTATTAATGATATTTTTTACCAGTTGAGGTAAGCTTGTGTATTGTCCAATATTAACCTAAGATTTGGGTATAATGAAATTTCATCTCTCCCTTCTAACATACAATAAATTTCATTGAAAAGATGATAAGGCATTTATTAGTTATTTGTAAAGTCATCCGGGCCGAAAACCACACTAGCAGTTCTTATAGAATTTATGTATTGAATATTACACATATACATTGTTCAATTTCTGGTATAGTATTTTTATGAAATCATGGTTATCTCCAAGACTCATGATGATAATTACCAAAATCATGACATCGGTCTAAGTACACTTAGAGATCGTTGGATACACTCAAAGTTATTTAAGTGTCAATTCTGGATTGATATGGTATAAATCATGGCTCACATATTCTTAGAGGATAGTGCATGAGTGGGCCCAAATAAAGGTCAGGTAGTGACATCTTGGAAGAAAACCACGGATGTTTTTGATATCTACAGTTTCCTATGTTTACTGGGTACTATAGGAGGTTCATTAAATAGTATTCATGTTTCATTTCACAACATTCAGGGTTTAACAAGAAGGGAATAATGTTTGAATTGTTCTGATCATGTGATAATTCTTTCCAAGATCAAAATGATTGTCTGACTACTACACTAATATTGTTCCTAGACAATCCAAATGTTAATTATATAGAGTTCGATGATGCTTTTGGGATATGTATTCAAGAAATATTGATGGAGGTAGAACGATTTGTAGTGTATGTTCCATGAATATTTATGACACATGAACATATATACACTAAAAAAGAACTCAGGTTAGTTTTAGTGGTTTATGAAATAGATTTTTTGTGGAATTTTTATTTGGTGAGATGTTTATTATGTATAACAATCATAAGATGTTAAAGAATATATATTGATAATGATATTTGAGTCTCTTGTAGTAGAGATAGGTTGATTATATGAATTCATTTATTTTTTATATATCATATACACCTTGGAGGGGGAACAATGTCGCCATCACATTAAAAAGGAAATAGATACTGAAAAATAACAATAGTATAGTGGTGAATAGAAAATGATTGCATTATTGGATGATATGAATGTTGTGTTGTAGGAGGTCAAGGAAAAGATGACTCTCAAATCACTTTTAGTGGAGTCTACTCTTTAGAGCTGGATCAGGGAGATTTAGTATGAGGATATGGAGTCTTTTTCCTTAAAGAAAGACTTGAAGGTGGAGTATCACGTTCATATTAGACCATATATGAGGATGATATAATCTATTTGTGGGGCCAAGTTTTTGTGTCAACGAGCTTACAGGGAGGAGCTGACGTGTGAATTTCATGCCTCATACTTGGAGATGCATCTAGTTTTAGCCAACATGTACTATGACCTACAATTACAATATTGTTTTTCAATAATGAAAAATAGTATAATAGGGTTCATGAAATGATGTGACACCTATGAATTGGTGAAGGTAAAACATCATTAACATGGAGGTTAGCTATAGTCATTGTCCTTTCTATAACATATGTGGGATGATAGAACATGGAATTTATGTTGGGTATCATGAGTATTCCTCATAATAATGTTTCTATTTTAGTGTTTGGGACGGTTTTACAAAGGTAGAGCCTTTATTGCCTATACGAGAGACTTTCTCTACGGATCAGTTGGGAGACATGTAAGTTTGGAAGATATTCCATCTACACATGGTGCCACATAGTATAGTCTTAGAATGTGAATCATGTTTACCTATAACTTCTAGAAAGTCTGGTTGATGGTCTTTAGTACATATGTATTTATGAGCATGAAATTCCACCCACAGAATGTTGGGTAGTCAGAATGTACCATACATGTTTTAGAAGATATATTATGAGAATGTGTTGTAGACATTAGTGGGTATTGGGAGAAACATGTGGTTCTTTTCTAGCCTTCCTATAAAGTATTTTTCATGAAAAAATCCATATGGCACCATATGATGCCTTTTATGGTAGGCCATACATATCCCATTTATGATTGATGGTGGTAGGTGAGTCTAAGATATTGAGATCATTCCTTGTGCAGGTGACATCAGGGCTAGTTATGTTGATTCATAGTTGTGTGTAAACAGAATATATTAGATATATGTCAAAGATGATAGATTTTGATAACCCCTAGAGATTACAGAGGGTGATCATGTCTTACTTTGGGTGTCCCCTATATTGGGCCACCTTATAATTCATAGATAGGAAAAGTTAGATCCCTGGTTTGTTGGACTATTTGAGTATATAAAGAGAATTAGGTTGGTGGTGTACTGAATGGACCTTCCAAAATGTTATATTTCAATGCTAGATATTTAAAAAGTTTCAAAAATTCAGCAGTATCACACTAACTATTATCATGTGATTGATGTGGATTTCATAGAGCGTGTGATTGAGGAATCCCTTAAGAATCATATGATATGTGTGTTGGATCCTAGTGAGTATATGTTTTTGGGAAGGAACATGGTGACAGTTAGTATATTATGGTAGCACAACCATGTGTAGGAGGAAAATTTGGAGAGAGAATCTGAAATCTAGTTTTAGTGGACCAATTATTTCACCTTATAATAATAGTGATTTTTGGGAGTACAACTTGAGGGTGAGATTTTATAAGGTGGGGGTGATTATAAGATGATGAAATTTTCTATAAATTGTTAGATATTGTATTAAAGTATAATTTTTCGATATCTCAGTATATCTTGTTTGGGTTTTACCTTGGGAGTTTTTGGTGAAATAAGAGAATCTTGGAAGGAAGTGGGGAAGTCCATGGTTCATGCACACTTTTCAAAAACCATGCACCAAAACTATTAAACGTTTTGAACCCAAATAGGGGTGATTCAGACAACTGCTACATGGTTTTTCAAACTGTGCAACCTTCTAGATGTAATAGTGTCACCCCATGGGAGGAGACCCAAAGCATGACACACAGTTAGGGAAAATGGTTCACCTCGTACAAGAAACCATGCACACATAAAATTATACACCTGAAAACTCCTTAATAATTTCCGAAATCCCCATGTTATATCCATGAACACCCTACCTTGTCCCTAAAAAAATACTTAGAATTTTTTAGGCTCTTGGATGAATCAAAATTCTTTACAACCTGTGTTCCTAATGAATCTAAGAACCATTGACAGATATATAGCTGTCCTAGTAAGATAATATCATCCCGTATGGATTCCTCCATATTTCTCATCATTCTATCATACATTGAAGTGATTAATTCATCTAATTGTAATTGATATATTTATAGTTCACAATATATCTAATATATTTGATCTTGGATCATGGATTTGTTTCAAGATATCTTTCTTCATAGTAATCCTAGTTTTTCGGCTTCAATTGAGGATTTTGGCTAGAGGGCGTTATTCAATGAACATGGGGTAGGTGGCCTATACTGAAAAATCCATATTATTTATTAAATTTCATGTTTATAATTATGTGATTTAAATATTCATAATTGGGTAATTTCATCAGAGACTGTATTTATTTAACTTAATTGATATGTGATAATGAATTGGTTTAAAACTAGGGAAATTGGAATTAGTGTAATTGGATTAACTAACTAGTTAATTAATTAATAAAATATTGTGATTTTGGAATTGATGAAATTTTAGAATTATGAAATTGGTCAATTAATGTTATTATGTATTAATTTTCAATTAGAATTACAATATGTTTAACTTTACCTTAATGGGTTTGGTGATTAAAATATTGATAAATGGATTAATGGTGAATTGTTAATATTATTTTCATGTGATTAAAGTGATGAATTTTGAATAAATTGATAATTTTATAATATGTTTTTATGTGTTGTTAAGATGGATAATTTTGACTAACCATGGTAAATGTGTTGTGTGTGATATATTTTGATTTATTGATAAATGTCTTGTTAGATGGAGAATAGATAAGGGAACAAGAATTGGTATTGGGATCCACCTGGGAGTTGTCAGTTTATTTATTTTGGGTTTCATCATTTGAAACTTGACACATATTTTGGCATGACACATCTACTGCTTTAGTTTTGGATATTGTAATCATGTTCTGGTTCATCAGGTATTACTGGTCTGTTTTGGTTATAACATTGTTCTAGTTGTTCATTATATGTCAGTTGATTATTTATTATTTATTTCTATTGTTGAGATATGATGATAATGTGGTTATATTCTCCACATGATGATATGTTACACCATAAATACTAGTCGTAGGCTCTATCATATGGAGAGGTACATTTCAGGTCATGTAAATGTTGGACTCGAGGCCCCAGGGTGAGGCATCCTGGTCGGGGCGTTACAACCTATTTTCTTTGACTCTCATTTTTTAGGTGTCTATATTATAGAAAAATGATTTCATATTTCTAGAAGATTCTATCTTTGGATTATCATCATAACACTATAGGAAAATATCCCCCCCAAATATATAATTAGACTCACAACACTAGTCAATAGCTGTTGGGGATTTTGAGGTCCTCATGGTGTGGTATCACACATGGTCTGATTGTTACGCAAGGATTCAAGTCATGGACATTAATTTACTGATAGTGTGTTCATGAAAATGTTATGTATGATACCTCACCCTATGTAATAAGGTTTTTTGTAGTGGATATATATAACCCTACAAAAATGAATGGTTGTTGGTCTGAGACTTGATGTTGGGGTCATACCTTAATTAATAGGGTAGTGATCATAATCAAATATGTATATATAGTATAAGTTAAATCTTACATTAAATCTATAGTACTAAAAGTAGGCTAAAAGTTCATGAAGTCTTGGATGGCACATTATTACCAAACCATTTTGCATTAATTATTATTGTTATCTATTTTATATCTATTAATGAACTCATATATTTATAGACATATTCATTCAAGGGATTCATTATTGATTTCCAACTAATTATTATTACTCAAAAATAGAACATGAATATTAGTGTGAAAGTAGAATTCCGTGTCAGGGATCTCACCGAGCTGAAGGGACCTGTGTCGAGTAGTTGACCAAGTATATATGGGTATTGTTATAGATGGTTCTAAGAAATATTTTCTAATACCACTTATAGGATATCCTATAGAATTATTTATTCATTTAAATATTATTTAAATGAATCCACCACCAATTTAGATGAACTTTTAACTAAAAATATGATATACATGTATTCTTTTTGTTATAGAATGTTATGTTATTTATATTGTTGACCTTCGTTTGTGATTCCATGCTATATATTATTGCTTATTTCTATATCCATTTTTCACATTATTGATATCTATCGAATCATTGGTTCCTGGTCCCTAACATATATTACATTTTCAATAGCCTCTTATATACGGGGATATTCTTATTAGTCCACATGTCACTCTAGTTTAAATTAGATGAATAGGTATGGATCGATAAAATATGTTATTAAATACCCTATTTTTCTCATTATTTATTTAGGGTTATTATATTAGATATAGAATGTATAAAACACAAGTTTGAGGATATTAATGTGTCTTTAAAACATTTTTATAGTAGATATTATTGTTTTTGATGTAATGATTCTTTGGTAATTTTTCGTGATGTTGTTATTTCATGTTTTTTAAGAGGTAAATTGATGATATGGTTAATTGGATTTTCCACTTTCCTAGGTTGGTGAGATTTTTTGTGTACATGAATCATTATTTAGAATATTCATCTGTATGAACCTTTAAATTCATGAAAAATATCATAATTAAAACAATAATTTGAATTTATATGTTTATCTTTTAGTATTTTAGAAAAAATACCCTCGATAAAGTCCAATGTTGCTCCCAATGGATAGGGTTGATGATATCCCCAAGGGTAAGTAAACTCATGTTATACATCTAGATATTCATGATTATAGATTTAAGAGTGCTTATAGGGATACTTTGGTTGTTTATGAAGCTAAGAACACATAGCTTGTGGTGTATCACATCATTTATATGGGATGAAGAGGTATACAAAGGTGCATAGTTAAATGGTAGTTTTAATGACCCTCGGAATTAATGTACATATCTTAATTAATTTTATTCTAAATTATTAATTTTTTATTTCATTTAGATATGGTTTAGTATTTTTTGGTGACAGAAGGTAAATATAGGAGAGGATAAAGGTTGAAGATATAGTATTATTCTAGGAAAGGCCACCAAGTAACCATTGCTTCGGTAATAGATATATATTATGACTGGTATAGGTATAAGTCCCCAATATTTGACATTGGGTTTTCAGTGGACTTGTACTAGGTGTCCATTGAACCACAAGGTGTCAGGTCTTGTCTGGTTAGGTACTAGGTATGTTCCATGCCTATTTTCATAATCATGGGTGAATCTTTATTTTTATGGTTATAGTGTTTGACCATTAATTTAATATTTTCTATCCCTTGGTATCTTTTTTGGGTAGTTTGATAGGGATTCGGTGCAAAAAACTCTATCATTCTTCTCATGGATAATTGTATCTATTGATTTTTTCGATTAAATTCATGATCTTTTGGGGGAATTGACTTTGTATCATTCATCATATTTTTAAATCCCTAAGTTCAAAAGGTTAAAATTGTTCTAGACTGGTATAAATTTCATTTTTTCATTAGGGAAGGTGGCCTCTTTATCCCTCATGATGCTAGGAATGTATTTTTTTATAATTTTTTTCTGGGATATTACCAAAATATAATGTAAACCTTCATATGGATTTTGCAATATAATATTCTATGATAAATATTTTTTGTACAGTACAACATGTATGAAATCCTTAGAATATTTTATTCTTTGTATTAGGGATATCATAAGGATTTTGAATCCATGCATACACCAATAAATATTATAATATATTAATATGGCATCCAAACATTTTAGTTATCAATAATTATTCACCCAAGGATATCATTAATTAATGTGTTTTAAAATATTGAATGAATGAGAGAATCAAAGAAGTTTTTGTATGGAAAATGCATGAATGGTAGATGAATTTAATGATAAATTTTATAATATAATAGTATATGTTAAAGGGGTGCTTGAATTATCCCTCAAACTTATAAAATTAGGAAATCACTATTGATATGGAGTGTCTTATGAATTCTTAAACAACCTTCTAATTCTCCAACATAAATCACTTTTCCTATACATTCCCTAACACATAGGAAATACTATAAAGCCTTATTTTTAGGGAGAATCGCTTCATTGAATAATGTGATTCATGTCATCCCATGAATAAAACAGATTGGGGGATTCTAATGGATATGTATTAGAATTATTCATCAAATGGGTTGTTGATGACAGTAACATTTGTATTCATTGGTAAAAGGTATACATCAATTTCTTCATTTAAATTAAAACATGGTTTATATTTCATGCATTTAAAACATTGAGATTTCAGATTTATAACCTCTTCCATTGCATTTAATTAATGTTTCTAATTCCATAAAAACCCTTCGATGGTATCACATCCTTACCAAGCTACTTGATTAATGAAATCATTTTCAAAAACTATGAAATGATATAAATTTTTTATTATATTAGATACCATTAAAAATGAAATATATTTATATTTGTGTCTTATTCTATGATATTTAATATAATAATCATTAATATTGTCCCTATGTATAATATAAGACACCTTAACATATGACTTAATTGAAATCCATTTATTTTTTATATATCATAGCAAGCAATATCAGAAATCATTGCATATGATGGTGTTGGAATGAATCATTCATTTGGTTGAAGTACATTGAATCATTCCATATATATCAAATTTTAAAGAACGATATCATATGAATTAATGAGTTAATGGTTGTTAAGTTACGTCCTACGTCATGATTTTCTATGTGTGTCGGGATAATATTACACACTCCGTTTACTAGGTTTCTCTTAAGGAGGAGGTATATTACAGATTTTTATTATAACCCACCTAAGATAATATTACATAGGTCATGAAATATCATAAGAAATGATAGTCATGCGCTTTCACATTTGTTGTTATCTATCATATTGGGAAATAAATAGTATATGAATGTTACTAAATATGATATAAATTTTATCACTGAATAAGATATCTAAAAAAACATTAATTTTGGTTTCTAAAAATTATGAATTGAATTAAAGAGTTTAAAATTTTTTTAGAAATAATGTAAATATATATTTAAATTTATTTATATATTTTAGATATTTTATTATAGATTATCTATTTATTTAAGGACTGTAATTAATTAATAGGATTACGATACATTTTTTATGTAAATATTTGATAATATTAATTGTAAATACTAAAACACCATTTTTAAAATTATATGAAATAAATTATAATTTAGTCATATAATATTTATATGGAAATTATAAATGTAATTTTTAAAATGTTTATAAATTAAAAAATAAAGTGATATATTAGAAATTATAGATTTAATATTACGAGTTATTGAAAATAATTAATTCAAAGTTTTTAAAATTAAAAATATTTTAATTTAGGAATTATTTATACCATGTCCAAAGGGTTTTGATAATTCATATTCTCAGGGCTTAAATAATATTAAAAATGATATTTTTAGATTAATTAAATTATTTAAACAATAGTATTTGAATAAAAAAAATTTATATTTCACTTAATACTATATAGTTATGTAGAATTAAATATAAAGGATAATATAAAGGAGGTTATATTTAAAATATATAGAAAAATTTTACATTTATTTAATTATTTATTAATAATAATATATAAACAAATTTAAAACTATTTCTATTTGAAAATTTGATAAAATATGCAGAAATTTCTTATCTCGTGTTTATATATATATATATATATATATGATTTTTCCATTTATTTAACTTATTTCCATCGTTATTCATAATTACATGTTATTTATATCATGAAATTATATATTCTTTAGTTAGATGTGTTAAAATACTTATATAAATTTGTATACATCCATTAATAGAGACTAATGTTACATATGATATTTGATTTAGTTTCCTCAATCTTTATTTCAGATTTTATATATATATTAACTGGAATTTCAAATTGAATTATACTTTACATGTATTGTGTTTTATAATTATGTTATAATAATGGCCATTTTTTAGTAATTTTTTCATGGGAAGAGGGGATTTGGGTTTGATAGTTCACTTCCCTAGAGGATTTTTCCATGTATAGAAAATTGGGGGTTGGTTTTATATCACTACAAGCATAATGTTTTAAGGATTATTGATTTTATATGTTTCGAAGACTTAAAATTAATGGATTTTATATACTTGATTCAGGAAATTCATTTATATTAATATGAATGTAATTATATTCTAATATGTGTTAAAAATTATGGTATGAGTTGTTTAAGGGCTTATATATCATTATAGTTTGAATATATTGATTTTTTGAATTAAATATACTTACAAACTAAATCATTAAAATATTTAATACAATTAACAATAAAACTTGAGATAAGATGATGATATTAAATCCCCATATTACATAATATATTCTAGATTCCTTTCAAAAAATTACTTTTCAAAACCTAGATCATTCAATAGGGTAGGGCCGTCTGTTATTAGATACCATGGATTATCTTGTATAAGGAAAAAGATTAATCTATTACAATAATATGATTAAGTTATAATTTTATGTATGTTTAGTGGGTTATAATTATCAAGTATATCCTAATAAAATTAGGTTATCAGTGATATATATTTGATTTTATCTATAAGATTGATTTTATAATAGATTTTTCTACTTGAATATCAAAAATCTGTATCTTATATGATTAACGTAATTGTCTAAATAAATTGCAATGTGATGGGAGAAATGTGAAAGTGGACCAAATACTAGTATAATATTAATATTGGTATAAATATTCCTATTATAAAAAAATACATTATTTCATTACTTACATAATACATCCGAAAAATAATTTCATAACCTAAGTAATGAAAAGTTTAGCATTTAATAATTACCTATATTATCTTCTTACATTATAAATAATGACAAACTTATTCTGTTATCATGTTTATCCAAAAACCTTTATGGAAATATTTCATGATATAATAAACTTAATTACATGACGAAAAGAAACATAAGAAATGGGTTATCTTTTATAATTAGTGAGGGAAAAGTATCATAATGGGTTATATCACAAATATGAATAATAACACAAGAAAGGGAAACATATCATAATAAATGATCATGAGACCACATATGATGGTCATAGAAAATGATATTGAAACCTAAGATCATAAAAATATCATTATGGAATAAAACATTTATGACATGTCATAAAATATATTATAAATATCATAAAACATTTGATAATGACATAAGAGAGTAAAATAAATTAAAAATAAGGTGTAACATGAAAACATGGAAAATCATGACAATTAAAAGAAACATGTAAATGAGTCTTATTGTCATAAAAAACTTGTAAATGAGGAATAACATGATAAATAACTTGGAAAAGTGATATATATTGATAAAAAACAAGAAAATCTTGCACAACCACAATCATAAGAAAAATGTTTTTTGAGAAAACTCATTATTACCACACTTTTGTGAACAAACTCATTTTGTTCAAACCTAAAAATGTGAGAAAATTAATTCTTCCTGTTCTTGTGTGAAAAAACTCATTATGTCTATTCTTGACTATCTGATGATATACAAACCTAAACAGGTGCTTTGGAGGGAGATATGGAAACCAACCCGCCATCATCCATATATTTGTGTGTTAATTGAAATCAATCATAATATCATACAAATCCCAAGGAAAATAATGTGATTATTTAAAAAAATATCTTAATAACATATATAGTGTAATAAAAACACCACTTCAATTGAGATAAACATAGGTAGAAAAATATATTTTAAAAATATTTCACACAAAAAATTGAAAATTATTATAAAATATGAGTAGAAAATACATTTTAAAAATATTTTTGAGAAGGGAAATAGGATAATTTTTAAAAATTTATTATAAAATTTTATCAAATTATACATCTCTGAATACATACAAATAAAATTAATCTAATAAATTTTGAGTGGTAAATAATAAAAATCAATAACTCTATTAAGCATTTTTAGAAATTTTAAATAAAATAACACTTCATAGAAAAGTTAAAATGATTTATTTTCATAAGATAGGTAATTTATAATATAATTAATATAAAAAATAAATTATATTCTTATTTCATTAAATAAAACATTCTTGAATGGAAAAATATAGACATTGAATAGAAGATTCACTTGAAAGAATGGGAGTTATTCTTACCAATATTAATCATTTATTTTGGTTAAAATTTTATCAATGTAGTGGATATTGATGATAAGAATTAATTTATCAAAATATAATAGGAAATAATATATAAATTAGTGTATTTTTTAGATCAAATATGTCTTGAAAATTGTAATCAAATATGAAACATTGTGACCTAATGAATCGGAAGTTGAGTCAATTAAGCCATCACATTGTATTACAATTTAGTTGATCAAAATCTAAAAAAAGGTGTAAAATGAATAACCATTAATCATTTATTTTAAAACATATTAATGCCTAAAAAAATTATAAACATTATTTAAAATTATTTTATATATGTCTATTTTTATGTTATTGTTTATTTTTAATATTTTGTTTGAGTAATATTCATTTTTTGAAATTGTTTCGCAAAAGAAGAGTTTTTATTAATTATTATATCAAATTTCTCCAATGCCATATCATACAATGTAATTTAATCGATGTTGTATTTTAATTTATACATTTTTTATTTCAATTGAAGTTATTTTTAGTAAGGGTTCTTGTAGATAAAATTAGCGACGACAATGGTTCACTAAATTTTAAAAAATCAATTGGAATTAAAATTAAAAATTTTAATATTATTGATACCATTAAAAATAAAAATAAAATAACTATTTAATAAATTATATTACATATCATTAGAAACTATGTGACACATAGAGTTTTTTAAAGGGAAAACTTTGTTTGAAAACATCTCGGACACATAACATTGAGCTCCAAAAAACCATGAATATTTAAATATGAAAACTATATCCTAGGAATTAAACAAATAGGTTTCAATATGATTAATTAATTTATAAAATAGATATAATTTTTTTACTCATTTGGTAATTTTTTAAGAAATAATTGTTGAATTTTTAATAAAGGCATTTATTCTGTAAATATTATGTTTTTTCAAAAATGTTTTTTAATTTTATTTTAAGAGAAATTATTATAATTAATTTTAGAAAATTTTAGAAATTTTATTCCATAAAAATAAAATATATTCTTAAATAATCATATCAATATTTTTCTGGGTGAAATTTTGGGATTTTTTAGAAAAAATTGATTTTTCAGTTAATGTTGAAATATAACTATTTTGTAAAATTGTCATTTATTTTTAATTAATTAAGTAATTTAAAACTATCATTTTTATATTAATATGATTTAAAAGTAAAATAATTATTATTTAGTTATATTTAATTTTATTTATTCAATTTATATAATTTTTCTTCTATATTTTAATATATGGTTCATTTTTAGTTTATCGAACACATTTTCCCAAAAGTGTTAAAAATTGATAAAATATAACTCCATTTAAATAATTATAATATCCTCTAATTTGGAATTCTTTAAATTAAAGTTATTGATTATATATCTATAAATACTAATTGAAATTATTTTATTTATCATTACTTTTCATATAGCCAATACAAGATCACAGTATTATTGAAAAATGTATACCATGAAAAGAAATATTTCAACATGTATGCGACTTTAATATAAAATTCATTTTTCAAACTTATATAAATTTAATTTCATAACATATATTCAATATTTTTAATCTTAAAAATTAATATTTTATATTAATTTCAAATTATGTTTTGGTTATAATCAATAGTACAAACAATAAAATTCGGTTACCATGGTTTATGTTAAAACAAGTTTTATGGTGCTCAAAAAGAAAAGGGAAATAGAATAACATGTATAAAAATTGTTTCTATTGAATTTTAGGTGTGTATTATCCTTATCATTCCTCCACTTATTTATTTTTAAATTTTATTCCCTTTTATTCATAGTGAATCCCCTTTGTAGAATAGTTTTGGGTATTTTAAAAAATTCCACTCCTCCTCAATTACAAAAGGCACACCTATCGTTTCTGTTCCATAGTTCTAAAACACATTTTTCCAGATCGTACCTACCCAAATATATTCCTTAATTTATTTAACATTTCTTATAACCGTTTGTTTGATCATAAATCCAATCTCGTAAGGCAGTAAATGTAATCCTAAATTGGTGGTTCAATAAAGAGGCATCATTTTTAATTGAGCATCCATGTTTTATTTATTCTTCAACTAATATTAACTCTTAGCCAATAATTATTGTATCAAAACATTAGAATATTTTACATAATAATATTTTATTATGTTTATGTAAAAACATAAAATTATCTCCACTTCCATCAAATAGGAAACAAAACCATTGTTCATTTGTACAATAGACTACATCCTTATGTGTTTATGTAATTTATTTACCATAATCTTCTCACATTGATATTTATGATGATGTATTTATTGTTAATTTATTATATTAATGAAATATTAATAATTATAGAAAATTAATATAACAATACCTCTCTACCTTACCATCCATTAAAATTATCACAACATTATACATTTGTATGGAAGACTACCACATCACATAATGATGTGGATCATTTCGTATTACAACATAACATGGAAGTTAAATGTAAGTTGATTTAATTAAATAAAATATTATCTATGTTATATTTATAATTATATTTATATATATTAAATAAAACTTTCCTTCTTTCCATTATAATCATTGAAGAATGGAAATGTTACATACGTGTACATAAGGCTTATCTTATCCATGATTATAACATTGTTTGTTTTTCATACAAATCATTCATTATTTTTATAAAAGTATAATTTATGTACAAAAAATTATAATTATGTAAAAATTATTAGTTTTAGAATATTAATTAATATTATAAATGTTAGTCAAATTTCCAAGGTGATGTTGGACAAGTGATATGAACATCATCAAAACATCTGACACGAACATTATTGCTTCAGTAATTGAATGTAAGAGGATAATTAATAAAAAAAGAAAGGATGAATTTTTTTTAATTAAATAATTACCATTATATTATTATGGAGTAAGATTAATATTGCATGGGACAAATTAGGTTTGAAGAAAGATATCTCTCTAAACCATCATTTTCTTCAAGTTTAGACCAATCTCTCTCTCACTCACTTCCTCTATCTATTTAGAATTATGAAATTATTTTAAATTATGTATATTTGTTTCACAAATTTATTCCTAACTTTTTATCCATTACTTTTATGGGGTAAAACATGCCTTATATTAAATTCTTGAAAAACACCATTAGGAAATTTCTATTGGTTATTATATAAATCTTGATTATACACAACATTTTCATTCTATGTGAAAAACCTATGTTAGGACTTATAATTTATTGACCTTTTTAATCACAAAAATTATGCAAATGTTATGATGTTGGAACTCATATAGTGATCCATTAAATTAGGTAAGGCTTTAGTCTTATCATATGTCATATATAGTTATAGGAAGTAAAGAAAATCAATTATGGGATTTTCTCCACCATGTGATATTTTCATGGTGGTTATACAAGACTAATGGTTATGTCATGTTATGTGTTGCTTCCACATTTTGTATGATATCATGATCTTATGATACCATGTTCCTTATGTAATTCTACGATGTGATTACTCATTATCCAAATATTTTTTGACATCTCATTATACATATAACTCAGATGTAATGTTCCATTCCCTTACTGGACTTTTTAGATTACCTATTTTTAAGTACTCCATAGGTTATCCTATGTAGTTTTAGTAGATCAGATGGATTAAGGATCTCATTATGTAGAATAAAATGATTATTTCATGTTTTAGTTTCCTTTATTTTTTTAATATGAACCTATTTTTACAAATACACTATTCTATATGACCTTGTTTTTTATTAATGGATGTCTCTAGTTAAATCAAGTAATTATATGTTTAAAAGGCTTGGGTATCTATGGTTGGTATCAAAGGAATATTTTAGTTATCTAATATAAACTAGGATTCCAAAAAAATTGAAAACCATAGGGATATGTCTTAAGAATAATTAATTTTATAATTCAATGTATAGAAAGATATCCAGGAATATTGGTGAATGATAGAGTGAGTGGGTTCCCAGAAATTACATCCATATTTAGATACTACTAGTAGATGTGGATCTTGAAGATTTGTACTTATGGGCAATCACTTTGAAAAGGGAACATTAATAAGGAATAAATAATCACCTTGTGCATGAAAACATACCTTGTTTCACACCTAATTGGACGCTCCTGTGGTATATGTTTTGGAAATTTATAAACTACAGACAAACAATTATGGAGGACTAGAAAAAATCATTAGTTTAGAATACCATAAAAGAAAAGATATTATCCATAAAATAGATTAAAACTAAGATGGTAATTAGTTATTATATACTTATAATTTATATGTTATTCCACCCATGTTTATAATTTTCCCTTATTAACATTTCTTTTTTAATATATTCTCATCATATTTTTCATCATTCAATTTTCAGAGGGAAATAGGAGAAACTATGCAAAAATCATCATGATGGGAAATTTAATAATTTATTCAATGATATTCCTGATCATATTGTAGATGGAGTTGATAGAATTATATAAGTATTAGATTAACTATCTCAAATTATGTACAACAACAAAAATCTTACAGAACACCCTACTCCTCTAGAGAATGATCATGTGGATATCGAGTCTTTTATGTGACAAAGGCCTCCTACCAGTAGTGGATCATATGATTCCCACATTATTGAAAAATGGATTAACTCAATTTAGAACATGTAAACTATCCTCCAATTATCAAATAAAGATACTATTTTCTTGTCAATTTATCACATTGAGGGATAATCTGATTAGTAGTAGACACTAATCTATAAAATAATGTCCAAAGAGGATATTTTTCCTTGCAAAGTGGAGACTTCAAGAAAATATTTTAAATTAATAATTTCATTACACTATGTGTTAAAATAAATATGGTTTTTATCATTCTAGAAAATGAATATGATTTTATTGGTTTGTATAAGGAAAACCTCACAAGGCTCTCATGATATTCCTTTATCTTTATTATCAATAGTGACGGTAAGTTAGACCTCTTCTTTAGTAGATTAAATCCATGCACATGAAAATACATGGTGATTGGAGACATTTATCGTTATGAAAATATTGGATATTTTTTCCTCAAAGTGGAGCTGATGTTCAGTGGAACTCAGTATCCTCATGGGACTAGATAAAAAATCATAGATTGGAGTAAGAATTTTTATAACAAATGAATGTCAAAAAAAGAGAACCATGCTTCAAAACATTACCATTTTGAGGGATTATAGAGATTCATTCATCAAAAAGTTTTTGGGTCTTCCTCATGATTGAGATGTTGAGTTCTCAATAAAAATATACCTAAATATCTACCCATATCCACAAGTCTATATAGAATGGACATCATTGTATAGGAAAAGAATAAGAAGTAGTTACAACATAATCTATGAAAGGGTTTTATAAGTTTGAGTGCTCCATTGTTAGGTGTTTTAGACCACTTGGTCAACATTATGGCTACATTAAGGTAACTTTTCATTTATTTACATGAACTATACATAATAATGATAAATAAAAATCATACCCTACCTTGGTTAGGTAACTTGTTTGATAAATTATATGAACACAATTATTACTCCAAGGTGATCATTTGGTTAGGATATCACTAATTAGAGGTGAATAGTGAAGATATTAACAAAATAATCACTACTGAAAAAATAACCTATACCCACTTTTCAAAACCATCGGTATAGCCCCAAAAACCGGGGGTATAGCTTATTCCCATGGTTTTGGGAACCGTGGGAAACCAAGGCATCGGTATAGATTCATAGCCTATACCCACAGTTTAAAACCATGGGTACATTTTTTTCAGGCTGTCAAATCCACATACCCATTTCCATGTTGTCAAAGGCTTTTACCCATGGTTTACAAACTTTGGGTATAAATAGTACAAATATTACTGCAGTAGGTATTAAACCCGTGACGTCGGACACCTTCTCATTTTAATCGGTGCATCTCACAACTTAAATATGACACTTCTATTTTTATATGTCAATATTTTTATAAATTAATTAATATGCATATTTATTAAGAAACAATATTACCACGGGTGTCGATCCTGAGTCATTCTCATGAACCCAACAACACTTAACCAACCGATCTATGCAAATTTTAATTAAGTACATCTACATTTACATTAATATATAATTATTATTCGTTGTATTTGAAAAAATACATTCAGTAAGATTTGATCCCTAAACTGACAGAAACAACAAAGACCACCAAACCAACAAACCTAGGCTACTTTTTGTTTTATTTGTTGTTTATACATAAATATATAAATTCAAACAGTGGGTATAAAAGGGGAAACTGTGAGTATAGGTTTTCTCTCCAAATATTTTTTGTTTACCGTGATTTTTTTTCACCGCTATAAGGTGGGAAAGATATACCCATGCTTTTACAAAACTCTGGGTAATTCTCTTTGAAAAAAACTATATACCCACGGTTTTGGAAAAACCGAGGGTATAAGACATCAAAAAGACACATATAACAGCGGTTTTGACCAAAACTATGGGCATAGGTCATCAAAAATTCCTATACCCATGGTTTTTGGAAAAACCATTAATATAGGTAACCTATACCCACAGTTTAGGAAAACTATGGTTATAGGTTTTTATATGATACATATACCCACGGTTTTCCAAAACTGTGGGTATAGGGCTATTTTACAGTAGTGAATCTTTTAAACAAACTATAGAAACTATTAATTCAAAATGATACTTTTAAAACTCACCATTACTCTAATAATCCATATGTTCATGAATAATATATTGTTAGAGACTACCATTATAAATTTTGGGTAATCTTTATATTTTATATTTTGGTTTACTCCAATAGGTAGAAGGATCATTGGGAAAACTATAATATTGTGATAAAATATTTTATAAATTAGATTTTTTATAAAAGATATTTGAAATGTGAGTTATGAATGAATAATGTATAATTTATGGGTGACATTATAACCTTAAATGGAAAATTTATGGACCCTTCTATGACAATGGAAATTAAGGACTGGCCTAAACCATCATCTGTAATGGTTATTTTCTGTTTTCTTCAAGTATATGGATATTACCAATCATTTTTTAGAATTATTAAATTGTTTTCAATTCCACTATAAAGCTAGAACCTAAGGGAGTAATGTTCTTGTAGACTAGTGAATATATTAAGAGACTTAAAGACTAAAAAATATGCTTATCATTACACTAGTATCCATGATACCCTCAAGTGGGGGATGTTCTATGTTATTCAAAAATGATTTAAAAAGGGTCATGGGATCTTTACTGATGTATAATGAAAAATTGATAGCCTGATACTTTAGGAATATTAATTTTCATTATAAAACAGTCTAACACATGAATATAGAGTTAGTTTCCATGATCTTTTTAATGAATATTTGGTATCATTGTCTACATGGGTACATGTGTGAAATATATATAGAAAATAAATACTCAAATATATATTCACATAGAAGGAGCATAATATGATCAATAAAAGGTGATTAGAGATGATCTTGAACTATGACTACTTAATCCATTTTCATCTTCGGAATGCAGACAAGTTGGAGGATATTATATGTAGAAAGGACCTAGAAAACTTATCACAAATGAGAATTGATGAGGATCAAATATTCTCATACTATAAACGGATTTACCTGGGAATCATGAAAGAAGAAATGACATCATTCCTTACCCACATTATTTTTCAACCAAACCTTTTAGAGAATTTAATGGATGATCAAACAGATAGTGGGAAAATTCCAAATAATTTGGAATCCATAAGAAAGGGGGAATCCTAAATATAAAAAATTGATGAAGATGTATTCATATGATTAGGATAATGACTATGTGTATATTAAAATAATAAGATTATAAAGGATACTTTGAATTATTCACATGGATCAAATGTATCCATCCACCTAGGGATCATGAAGATGTATCGATATTTTTTAGACCACTGTTAGTGGGAAAGTATAAAGATGGAGACTGTAGAACATATATCAATGTATATGATATGTTAGTAAGTGAATGATAAATCGATGAAGTCTAAGTTAATGAAAAAACTATTACCCATACCATCATTGAAATGTGAATACATCATGATGGACTTTTTCATTAGTATTCCCAAGATATCAAATTAAATACATGTCATATAGGTGGTGGTGGATCATCAAATTAAGAATTATCACATCCTTGAAATATGAGAGGACTTCTCACTGATCAACTTAAACGACTATACATTAGAGAGGAGGGGAAGATTAATAGAACATGATTATCAATTGTATATGACTGAGGTTAGATATACACAACCATGTACATATAGAGCCTCTAATATGATTTAGATACATATTTGAACTTCATTAAATCTTATCACCCTTAATATGATGGATAAACTATGTGGAATATTCATACACTAGAAGAAATGTTGAGAACGTGTTTGATGGAGTTAAAAGGATGATGGCAACAATGTCTTACTCTGGTCGAGTTATTGTATAATAATACCTTCTACTGAAATAACAAAATTGATTCATATTGATACCATTATGGTAATAGATGTAGAACTCATATATGTTGTATTGAATTCTTTGAATGAAAGTTGTTGTGACTTGACTTGTTTGATTAAATTATAGAGAAGGTCAAGGCCATTCAGAATCATATCCAGACTACTCATTGATGACAAAAGAGATATAATAATAATAAAATATACAAGGCATTTTTGGTTGGGGATGAAGTGTTTCTCCACATATCTAGATGGGATTTATTTATGAGATATCAGAAGAAGGAAAATCTAATCCCAAATTACATCATCCCCTACAAGGTTCTTGATTGCACCAGAGATGTGTATTGTCGATTAGTACTCCCAAAAACCCTTTCCAAATCACACAATGTATTCCATGTCTCCCTGTTATGAATGTATATACCATATCTTTTACATTTAATGAATTCATAAGTGGTATTGTTAGAAATTTATCTCCCTTATGTGGGGAACCCAAGGAAGATATTGTAACATTGAGATAATGTATTTATTAATATGAAAACTCACCTATTCAAAGTGATATGGTGGAATAATAAATATGAAGTGAAAACCTATGAATCTAAGGAAGAAATGAAGAAGGATTTTCGTCACTTGTTTTCACCATGATCTATATTTTGAATTTTTACGGATACATTCTCTAATGTGGGATGAACTTAACACCATGAGTTTTTATAAGGGCAAACTATGTTCTATAGAATATGTGACATGCAAAAATGATCCCAAAGTAACAATTACTATTTAAATATGACAAGAATAATCTAATCTATGTATATGATCAACTAATCTATGAAATTTATATTATTTTTTTACTAAATTTATTAATTATTTGGAAATAAGTGTCCAATTTTATTGAAGACATTTATTCGTCAAGGAAAACAATTTTCACAAAAATGTTTCATTATTTTGTTGATAAAATATTATAATTATTTCATGAAATATAATAAATTATATTTTATAAAATTAACATATATTTTTTAATTATAATATTTATATTAACTTAGAGTAAAATTATAGGATGATCAAAAAAGGTAATTGTTTTGGGAATAGTTTAAAATACATATATTTTTGTGATACAATCCTTTTTTTAATTAATTATATTCAATTCATCATTATACTAGATTTTAATATATGTTTAACTTTTAGGCTATAAAATAAATTTTAATATCCTCTTTATTTAAAGATAATAAAAATTCTCTTGTTGATAAATTATAAGTTTTTTACATTAAAATATAATTTTTCAATAGAAATCGCTTAATAAATCATTTAATATCATTTCGTAAGTTTAAAATCTCAATTAAATCCATGGAATATTCTATCGAATATCATTAGAGTCAGGTGCTGAGTAAGTTTCAAATTCCGTGGTCTGTAGTCCCTCAATATAGAAGAAATAAAAATATTAAATATAGTAAATTATGTGCATGTCATTTGTCTAGAATTATTTAATATATTCTATGTAGTTTATTATATGAGAAATATAATAACACTGATATGTCTGAGACATGGTGTTTAACCTAGGAAGGGTATGGAATTTGTGTGTGTTGAGTGTTTGGTCCAATCAGAACTGTGTAAAATTTGTCTCATATTTTTTATATTTCTTCAAATATAATAATATATTTATCAAATGGGGTGTCATAGGAGAAATTGTTGAACATTTTTAGGTCTATGATATTGATTTTATCCTTAGTGGGGTATAAATTTGTGGATCGTTAGATGTTTGGACAGATCAGACATTGGGATAATTTAGTGAACATTTTTCATATATATTTCTTAAAAATAATTTTGTATCTCAAAGAATGATTTTTCATATGAGAAATATTATACCACAGTTTAGTCAAGGATGTGTGTTTTTCTCAATGTGGGGTATATATTTTGTGATCATTATACATTTGGATCGATCACATGTGAGAATGATTTATTTATTTCTATTAATATATTTATTATCTTACATAATTTAAAATCTCCCAAAAGGTGTATTGTGTGCAAAATATAATACCATATTTAGATCAATAACGTGGGGTATTCCTTAGGTGTTTATAACTTTTGTGAGTGTCATAAATTTGGTTAGGTCACTTATTAATTTTAATTATTTAATATTTATATAAAATAATGGATAATATTATTTTATTAAATTAATTGAAATTAATTTGTAATATGTCTTACTCTTCATTTTATGGGATACCTTAATTTTTTTATGTAATTTTTATAAAAGACATGGATTTGTATATGTTTTTACTAGAAAAATTCAATAATTATTTAATGGGGATGTTGTGGGGGACACCCGTATGTGAGAGACCTCCTCATGCATTATCCTATGATATATTGGGTATTTTTGGATCATCAAAATCTAAAATATGAAAAAATTATTATTTTCAATTTAATATATAAAAAATTATCAACATCGGGAATGGGGATCAAAATTTTGATTCCTAACATTAGGAATAAATCAAACATAGTCCAGTGGTGAACATGGAACATGATAGTAGTGGAAAGTAGATAATACACCATTTCAAGACATTCACTAATTCCCATAAACATAATACAATAAATTTTACATTCGTATTATTCAAATCATCATCAAATCAAATGGGAAATGAATTCCAAATTTTTATATACATTTCCATAATCAAACACTAGGAAATAATAACAAAGAATCATCAAAAATGAATAATAGTGAATAATTCAGTACTCAGATCCTTCCCATTAAGAAATTCAATACTAGATTGTGCATACTGTAAGCTGGTAGAAAATAATAAATATTCAATAAGGGAAGTGGCATTAATTAATTTATAGGGGGAAAATGAAAGGAAAATCGTAAAAGTGACCCCATGATTTACATGTTTTAGCCATTGTCCTACGTGCATGAGGAAGAATTCTCAGTGGTGTTTTAAAAATGCAAGAAAAAAAGAGTACAAGAACTATCTAGGAATACAGCACATGGATGGTACATAATAAATAAGACAATAGTAAAAATAATCAAAATAAAAAAAAAGAAAAAAAACTTGTTCGAAACCCCCCATTGAAGGGGTTTACTATGACATTTTTCATGAATGCACAATGCTCAGGACATCAGATTTTGTAGTCGTTGTATCCATTTTCTCTAAGAGAATCATCTAGGATCATCATTATTGTGAAATTCCAATGCAGCTATCCATGTCTGTTACCACTATCAAACCATGTCACAACTCATTTACATTACACCTATGGGTTAAATTATATGAACCATGAACTACATCACATTTATCCTCCCTGTGATGTAATAAGATGATGCATGAATTCTACTCCATTGAACTGGGGATACAATCATCGATCACTACTCTCTCTCAGAAGGAAAACAAATGGACGAAGAATAAAGTCTTCTCATTGAACCTCAAACTCTAGGGGCACACCAATATCATAGTGAACAATACCCAAAAGCAATATTATAATCAAAAGTTGTACAATTGTAGCACGAAAGAAGGTCTCCTTTGAAAATATATTTCTATGGTTTGTTTATCTCGAATGAGAAAAATTGATATGTAAAGAAGTCTCACCTCCATCTAGGTGATCCACCATAGACTGAGAATTGGAATCTCTATACCAAAATAAAACCTTATCCTATACATGTTCATGATTGAATAATATGATCTAAGATGTATAGTGGGTTCTCACCACCGTTATAACTCTCTATTGAGAATCAAAACCACTAGCAAAGGGAGTACTCACTAGAATTTCTTAAACGTTTTATCAACTTATCCGCAATGCTCATATGAGACACATGGTTAGTGAATCTCAAATGGGTGGTTCTATATATCAAAATACATAACAAACTATATAACACAAAATTGAATATTAAAAGAATTTAATTAACAAAATCATTGTTAATTAAAATTCATATTTCTCTACAATAAAAATTAAATGTTTGAAAAATTTTAATATGAAAAAAATTGACACACTCCACTATTCAAATTAAAACCTAATCAACCTGATGATTATACACAACCCAACATCATCAACATTGGAATATTCTAAGAAGGAATCAATTTAGAGTAAGAATAAAACAGTCCCCCTTCATGTATCAATGTGACTCATGTTACCCGAAGATGAATGATATTTTAAAAACTACTACAATGATCATAATAATAAAAAATTAAAATAAAAATTATGATAAAATTCATACCTTGACGTACCTGAGTAACACTCTCAGATGATTCCAATGAGTAAATATGGAAATTAAAATCAAATTCCAAGAAGTCTATAAAATAAATCATATGTTCCAATAGAACACCAATAAATAGATCAACTCCAACCTCAAAAAAATAGAAAAACGTGAATAAGGTAAATTAAAATAACAGAATCCCAATAAAAAATTATCCAAACAAGATAAATAGGAGAAAATACAGATGAATATAGACAAAGAGTAATATCATTCATAGTAAAGGAAAATAGTCAAATGGGATATTTTTCAACCTAAACCTAAAAAACCTATAAGGATAGAAGATCCAATCACTGTTCAAATTAATCAAAGACATACTTCACTATACATTATCAGGAATACTCTTGATGCAAGGTTCCATAATTTGATAAAATATGGATTTAGAATCCCCAACCTAGGATACAACAACCTAAACAAAAACCATAAAGACATATCCTCAAACAAAAGGAAAACTATAAGGACACATGTGAGAAATCCAAAAATCATGGGATAGCACTTAGACACATGAAGAGAGGAAAGGAAACTGCTATAAACCATGGGGAAGGAAAGACACAGAATGACTACACATTATAGTATAGTCTTACTGACATAAAATGATTCCACGGAAACCAAGAAATTGCTACTAAATATGGTCGAATAGAACATTCAAGAAGTTTGGTGATAAGTCATGAGATAAAAAAGAGCACTACTCCTACAAGATACTCAATCCCAAAAACTAAACTAAATATCGGTCTATACCCAAATAAAATAGTTAGATAGGTCATAGATGAACAATATTAAGAAAACATAAGCTCATATCCTAAAAAATGAAGAATCTAGAGACCAAAGATACTTTAAAAACTATTCTTATAACCATCTCTCAAATATAGGACAACCACATATAGAACACATCCTACTTGGAAACTAGATACACACTTGATTAGTATATACCAAAAGGAATTTATAAGTATAAGTATGGCATAGAATCAAGGGATAGTCATGGGAAAAACCATTAGTCAAAGATTCAAATTACAACCCAAGAGACCTAATGACCTATGTAAAAAAATGCAGTATTAGGATATAAAATCCACTAATAATATATCTAAAATCAAAGATAAATCAATTTCAAATATTTGAAATTAATAGTCACCACTAATTCACCCCGTATAACATTTTGTTTCATAGAACACCCCAACATGTTGTAAGTCCCTGTTCAATAACCCATGATCTATTAGGTATTTTGGTTCATAAAAATCAAAAATATTAAATCAATGTTTGTTTTCTGTTTAATATATAAAAAATGATAAATAGAGAACATGAGGATCATAATTTTAATTAAAATCATTAATAATATATCAAATGTAATCCAATGTTGAAATTTCAAATGATGGAAATGGAAAGTTGCTAATACATCATTCTGTGACAGTGAATCGGGGAGGCATGATGTAGCCGCTCTAGTCCTCTAGCATCATATAGTTTCCACTGCCCATTTTGGTTGTCGGTGTCATGATGTAGTAGCCCTAGATCTTGTGCGATGCAGCATCCCAAGATACTACCACCAACTACTAGCTTTTCTACTCCTCATATAGAGTTCAGATCCAACTCCGATGACGCAACAACCCTGGATCCCACTGCCACTGATGACCCCACCCACCTCTGATGGACTCAGTGTTTCCAACACAGTACAAATCCCACCGTTGAACCCCAAAAATCCTTCCTAAGTTGTGTTGTTCACGAATATGATAAAGTCTCTCTTGGAACCTACTACTTCAAGGATGACGTCGTCAATAATGACCTTTGTGCCTCGGATTTTGTGTGTGTGTAAAGTGAAGTTTCTCAGATAAAGTGACCCCACCTCTTCCATATCTCCTACCAGTGATGGCCTAACAGGCACCCCAATCTGGTTTTATGTGTCGTATCCGACACCAGAGTCGGTTAGTTCCATTGTGTTTTTTTCTTCCCATCCCATTTCGAAATCATGTAGAGTTCCTCTGAATCATAGTATCATCCTTACATGTACGTGGGTAGCCGTGTTGGAGAACACTCATAGGCGCATAAATATCTGATGAAGTTTTGAGCAGGGTAAATTTTGTGATGATGACTATTGTTGAGGATTCATTATTTGTATTATTCCATGTTTTTGGGATTTCCTCTTCCATTTCACCATGATCTTTTATGCACGACTCTATTTTGGTCATGTTTGATAGATTCCATGATGTTTTTTCATAGTTTTGGTGACTTTGGTGAATTTTGAACCATTAAGATACTTTTTGGTTGGATTCAGTTTTCATGGAACTTTGACAGTCTTTTGGATTCTCATTACGGAGCTTCTTCGATGTTGACCTCATCATCAGTCATTGTCCATCAAAAGCTCCAATGAATATTTTATTTTGATGGATATGTGATTCGTGGTGTTAGTGTTTCTTTGGGCTGGTCTGGCTCATGATTTCAATAGTGGATCCCCTTGGACACAATGCAATATCATTTTTTTTTGTTGGTCTGGCTTATGTCTACAATGGTGGATCCCCATGGACACGCTACTAGAGTTTTTTTGCTTGTTCGGTTCTCACATAACAAAAAAAAAATTTGAAAATCAAAAAAAAGTTAGTCAGTAATACAAAATTCAATAATTAAAAAGCGTCTTATAAACATAATACCAAGATATTTAAATGAATATTCATCAAATAATTTTCAATGAATATGAGAAATTTATTTGAGATTTTCATATACATTTACAATAGTAAACACCAATTAAAAATAACAAAGAAGCATCATCAATGAAAAAATGAGCATAATCAAATAGTAATAAATTTCTAATTATGAAATTCCCAACCATAATGAATATGAAATAAAATGGAAGAACTAAATTAATATTCAAGAATAAAATATATAATTAGTGATTTACATGTCAAAAAAAGTTGAATGAAATGAATTAAAAGGGGTACTAGGATTTCTGTGCTCTGGGCATTGGCCTATGTACATGAGAACGAATCATAATCGGTGTTTTTAGTTTGAAAAAAAGGAATACAATAACTATAGGGTAATACAACACATGGATGAAACAAAATAAAGAATAACACTAAGTAAAATTAACAAAATTGGCAAAGGGAAAAAACTGGGCCGAAACCCCCCATAACAGGGGTTCAGTATCACCTTTTTTAGATCGCCCATGCTCAAGAAATCTGAAACCATAGAAATTTTATTCATGTTCCACAAGATAATCATCCCCATATGTCATTACTATGTCAGTCTAAAGTAGTTATCCATGATTGTTGATGTTGTCCAAGAACGTCATGACTCCTTTCAATCACACCTATGGGTTCATGTCTACGAACTAACAGAAACTTCATGCACAACCTCTATGTGCTATAACAGGGAGATGTAGAAAATAATCTCTGATGAACTAGGGAAAAAATACAAGATTACTAATCTCTCTCACACATTCATGAATGAGATGAATATGGTGATCCTCATCATAGAAACACTAAATTTAAGGGCACACATGTCTCTCGGTGCGCAGAACCCAAAATAATGAAGGGGTGGAAATCCTTTATAGATAGGACAAAGTCCTCCTTTGATAAACACTCACAGATGTAATTCTATCTCAAATAAGGTTCATAGAAATGTACAAAAGTACATATTCTATCTTGGTGATCAACCATGTACCATGAATCATTTTCTATGTACTGGAAGAGAAATCATTCCTCTATTTCATTGTGAGTTCTGAACAAGAAATACGATGAAGGGTGGGTTCTCACATATAGTATTTATATATACTAAAAATTAATACATCCAAGAAAGGGAGTGCTCACCAGAATACCCAAAAATATTATCCACAAACCATCAACCATCATCTAACACGTGTGGTCGATGGAATTCAAATGGATTTATCTAGATATCCAGCCGCGTAATAAACTCTCAAAAATCAAAAGGTCGTATTTAATTAATTCAATTGAAAAAAGGTAAATAAATTACATATAGTTGAAATTAATGATTCTATAATGAATCTTGGGTTATGTATTATATTAAATAGTGTTTTTTAAATTAGGTTATTAAATGGTCCATTTTAGGGTTCTTAATTCATTGAATTCCTTGGTCATCCTATGGGTCAATCCTGTAGAATCTGGATGATTGTAGCAGACCTCTACGAATGATTTTTGAATCCCTTTTAACTAATATTAATTATTCTTCATCAATTTTCTGTGTGGATGGTCTGTTGTTGTGTGTGGTGAGATTTGAATAATTTATGGGTTTTTATTTTTAGTTATTTATTAATTTAATTCTTCCATTTATTTCCTTCTATCATAATTTAATGAAAAAAGTTGGTGGAATTTAATATAAATGTTAAAACATTAATTATCATTACTAAATTATCAATGAATAATTATTAACATTATAAAAGGATATTTAGGTACATTATGATTAAAGAATAATTTATAAATGAATTATCAAATGAAAATTATTTCCATATAATCAAGTGACAATCATAAAGGAGATGGATAATCACACTGAATTATATATAATGATAATTTCAATCAATTATCAATGAATAATATCATGATTCGATTAAAGAAAATAGTATATTTTTATCAAATTATTATTTTATAAGAAATTCATATAAGTTTATTATCAATGTGTAATTTATGAAATTGATCAAAGGTTAATTCATTATCAAAGTATAATTTTTAATATTATTATAATATAATTGTGAAAAATTATCAAGAGTAATTGTAAGAAATTTTCAAATGATTATTACTTTTTTTATCAAATTATAATTAATAAAATTGTCAAATGATAATTAGATGATTATCAATGGATAAATTATTGGAAAATTATCAAATGATCTAATTATAAAAATGATAGATAATAATAAATTATCAAAAGATATTTATAAAAGGATAACTTATTTTAAATCATCAAAAAATAATTATAAAAGGATAAAGTATGATAAATTATCAAAAATAATAATAAATTATAATTTATTAAATAATTATGATTGATTATTATAGAGGGATTATTTATAATAAAATAGCATGAAATAATTATAAATGGATAATTTATGAGAAATTATCAAATGATAATTATTCTTATGGAGATTATTGTTACTGCATGCATTGGCCTAGAATGATAATTCGAAGATTAATCAGGAGAGATAATGTAATATCAGATGCGTTATTGTGTTTATTTATAAAATAAAACAATGAGATTTTATTCTATGAAAACATCATGAACCACCAACATTGATTTGATGATGTTTATGATAATTAGGTTGTGATGTGGTGTTATTTAATGATGAGTTTTCTACTATAATTATCAAACCAAACAAGGTGTATTATCGTTGTAGTAATGTAAATGATGTTCGATGAAGTATGTTCTCCTCCTTTTGGGATTTTTCATTTATGTTTCCTTAATATGATCTATACAAATACATATTTCATATTCATTGTTGACTTTTGATTTCATTTGGGTGTGTGTGTGACCCATGATATGGTATTGCTTGATTCAAAGAGATTGATGTGATGTATTGATTGTATGATGATATTTCATTCACACGTTGATGTATATGATGATTCTATATTTATCATGATGTTTTTTCTGGTTTTTATCATGATATGACATTTCATTTTTTCCTTTAGAGGATATTTATGTGTATACATGACAAGTGGTCATCATGGTATGAATAATACTTATGGGGTGTGCACATGGTTTGTAACGATGATGACACCACAAAATAATATCTTTGGAATATGGAAACTACATTATTCCATGTGGATTCTAAGTGGATATCCATCACTTGATTTCATGGTGATTCCATGTGTTACCTGATTCCTTTTGTATTCTGGGTTGGTTAAGGATACTTGATACCCTGTGGATTCTGAGTATTACATGATGCCTTGTGGATTACAAGTAGGATTTTTTCACATGATGAACAGTGGATTCCAAGGGACTCTCTTAATGACTTTTATATGGTTTTGTTTAGTTATCAACATGCAGAACATTTTCGACATGGAGACAAAGCATGTATGGCCCGGGGGTTGTGACAGATTCGTTAGAAAATGACAACTTCATTTTGGTTCGTATGTTTATGATTATTACAGATTGATAAATATTTGGGAATACACTTTCATAATTGAGTACATAGAGTTAAGTACACTGTTTTTGTGATATATTGAGTCTTTTTCTAGCACACTACTTAGGAATTTTTATGCACTCGTAGATTTGATGAGAGATCCAGTGAAGGGAAAGGGCACTGTGGTAGATAACTGAGTACATGAGTGTGGAGATAGAAGAACGTCAGGAAAAAACCCAGAGGACCTTCTATATATTTTTTATTTTTCTATTTCTTATTGTAATGGTCTATCATTCCACCTTGGGAGCTACTTATTTGTATGACATGTTCACCAACTTTAGCATTCTATATTTCTTACTCTCTTTGTTTATAATATTTTTTATCGATGATTATTGATCCAATGAAATGATTTTAAGGATATAGTCACCCCATTTATGGGCCCATACCCTCACCGCTAGTCAAAATCATCTTTCATACGTGGAGTCACACATGATGTCATGTATCATCTTTCAATGACTCATCGGTTCAGTTTGGGATTTATAGAAATTGTTTTCAAAAAATACCTTTAATGTGCATAATATTTCTAATTTTTAACTAATTAAAATAAACCCTAATAATTAATGACTGAAATTAAATATATATTAAATATTTTTAAATATTAATTTAAATTATTTTAATTATTATAACATCTCATATATTTATTATAAGATCATCATAGTCTTGAGAAATTGCATTTCTGAAAAAAAATATTTGACAAATAAATGGGTTAAATTTTAAGATTATATTCCCCCACTTAAATGAATTGAATTTGATAAAATTGATTTAATATATTTAATAATAGAAATTAATATTATATAATATTTTTAGCTTAATTTATTAAATATTTAATAGTAAATATAGTAAAAATATGTTACCATGGTTATTGTCAAAACCGGTTTACTAGGGGGTTAAAATAATGTGGTAAATGAAAAAACTTGTGTCAAAATGTATATTTTTAGTGGTTGAGTTTTGGATCAAACATGTATCAATTAAAATAATTTTATTTTCAATTTTATAGAACTTTTCTTAATATTGACTCCCCATTATTGAATAGTATTTTGTATTTATAATAATGAAACCCATCCTACCTTATAAATGGGAAGCCCTCTCTTCTATATTACACAAATCCAAAAACCACTTATTTATATAATTTATTCCTAGAAATATTTCTTAAATACCTTACAATGTTCTGGAATAATGTTTTAGTCCTAAATTTAATCTATTAAGTCTTTAGTTACAATCCTATAGAAGTGGTCTGAAGAATATGTAATATTATTAATTAAAAACAGATGTTTTATTTTATTTTCTTACTCATTAAATTATATCTAAATTTTTGGGATTTAAATACATCATTATCTCCCATATAAAATGATTTTTTTATTTTTATTACAGAACATAAATCTTTCTTTACTTCCATCAAATGGGAAACAAAACCATTATCCATGTGTATGAATAACTATAGCCTCATGGACCGATGTTATTCGTTTTTCATAATCTCCTCAAACTAATAAAAATGATGAAGGAGTTATTATTTATATATTATATTAATTAAATATTAATTGTTCAGGAAAATTATATATTATATAAATTCTTACCATACCACCCATTAAACTAATGATAATTTTGTTCATGTGTATGGTGACCTAATTTATCGTAAAGCAATGTGATTGGTTTTTTATTAACGCAACACATGGATTGTATATGTAACTGTATTTAAATAAATGATATTATATTTATGATTTAAATATCACTCTGGAAAGATAAAATAACACTTATATTATTTCCTTTAATGTCATTGATAAATAGAAACGTTACTCAAGAAAACATATGACTTTCCTTCTCTATGATTTTAACTTTTTTTATTTTTCATAACCATCCAACTAGATTGATTTTAAAATTATTATTTATGAATAAAAATAATAATTATTTCTTTATTATTATTATTATATAGATAATTAATTAATAATATCTTTGACCTTAGTCAACATTCTATGGTGAATATGGACATATGAGCCAAACCTCGTCAAAACATCCAAATTAAATATTATCGATTAAGAAATTGAATATAACATGATAATTAATAAAATAAAATAAAAAATGAAAATAGATTGTAATAAATTAAATAATTAAAATAAGTTTATTATTTTTTAAGATAAATAATGCCCATGATAAACTAGGCTCGAGTTAAGAGATCTCTCTAAACAATCCTTTTCTTTAGTGTATGTCCAATACCTATCTAACTAAAATTTTAAATCTATTAGAAATTTTAAAATTATTTTAAATTATTTATATATGTATATCACAAATATAAATAGATTATTATACCTTCGTTTTTTGGGTTAATATAGGCCTTATATTCATTTCTAAAATTCTTTTATTACTGAATTTATATTAATTAATTCATGAGGAAAGGTTATGAAACCTATTTTTATACACATTTTATTCTTATGTTATAATGTTTGATTGAATTACATTGTGTGTAATATAAAAATAATGAACATTTTATTAAGGGTGTGACCAGATTGAAATCCAATGCATGGGGTAAATCTTTATTCTAATGAGATATCAAGTATGGGATTAAGAGGTAAACCAAATCCATTATGAGACATTTTCTGCCATGTGATATTTCATAGTATGTTATACTTGACTCATTTATATATCATGTATTGTGTTTATATCACATTCCATTTGTTACAATGGTATTATTTTTGCTTCTATATGGTTTTTCATGAGAAATATATTTTATGATATCATGTTATATATCTGACTAATATGTTATGTTTTCAAAAAATGATTATTAACTTACATGGATTGCTATCTCACACCATTATTTTTTGTGCTACCTAGGTTATCCTATGAAACATTTGGATCCCATATGGACCTAGGATCTCATTATAGATGATTAAATGAGTATTTCATGTGTTAGTTTCCTTTTTTGTAAAATAATCCTAGGCTTCCAAAAAACACTAGACCTCACGATAACTATTTTATATTAATGGATTTCAGTGTTATTAATAATTTAATAATATTAATTAAACATTGTTCCTTTTATATTAGGTTCTCATATCCAATAAATATATAATTTATAAACTTGTTCAAGTAGATGGTTAAACTAAAGAAAACATGAAAGTACCATAATTAATGGATGAGTGTGATTGTAAAAGTTGATTATCTTGATTATCATATCCTTATTATTTAATATTATTATTATTTATACACTTTATATTTAGTTATTTCTATTTTATATTTTTTTAATGAAAAATAAACTAGAAGAAAAATGACACATGTTACATCCTAGAGGCAGTAGTTCCCCAATTCATAGTTAACATTTCTATTATGAGAAAAATGAGAGGGGGAAACAGTGGATTATAATATTTTAGTTATGATCATAATTATTACATATATTACATATTTATATTATAATTTTACCATCAAAACTAGTGAATAGTGGAAGTGGTTAAAAACAGAATTCGTTACTTCGTATAGAAGGTTGTCTACACAATACCTGAAAGAATGTTTTTTTACATAATATTAAAGAGGAAATGTGGTGAATAGTTATTCACTTTCCTTAATATCATTTAATATAAATGAAATAATTATTTCATTATTTAGTAATTTATAAATATATTATGAAAATTATGATATAATGTAAGATAAGTTATGGAATAAACAAGTAATAACGTTTGAATTGTTATATTTTCCTTGGAAGTTTTCTCAAAAATGGTCGTATTCAGAAAATATATTATAACCAAGGGATTAATTAAAAATAATAGGATTACAATGGAAGTAGAATTTTATAATTTCTATTTCAAAATTGAATTCATTAAGTGTTCTTTATTAGTTAGTGTAAGGCCCCTTTTACAAGTGGTGACAATAGAATATTTGTAATTATAATAACATAATATAAAGGGAAAAAATGTTAAACATTTCAAATAGACCCCAAATAGAAAATAATGGATTTTAAGGTGAGACATATTTGGCATTACTTCAACTATTAATTTTTTTAAATGTTTTAATAATTCTTAAAATCCATTTTTCTTCATTCTTGCTTTTTTTTAACCGTGTTAACTAATTTTGACCTATTTAATTTATTCTTAATTAATACAAAGAAAATGTATGTTATTAATAAATTTTTTTCCTAATTATTCCAATTATGAAATCTAATTTTCAAAAAATATTTATATATTTATGAAAAATAATAATTAACATTAGCATATGGAATGGGTATATACAATTTTTAGAAATATTTTGATTTCATAACTAACTCATTTTTGTAGGTTAAATTTTTTCATTTTTTGATTTCAAATATGTAAATTTGTTTATTACAAAATTAATAAAAGAAATTTATGTTTAGAATCACATCATATCCTAATTTTAAAATATAAACTTTTAATTAAATGAAACTACCATAAACTACCTAAAATTTAGAATAAAATGTGACCTATGTTTAAAAAATTAATCATAAGATTTATAAATTTATAATTATTTAAAAATTTCATCTTTTTACTCCTTCATCACATGTTTTATTAATTAAAAAATATCAATTAAATTCTATGAATTACATAAAAATTCATTAAATGTTTATTTTTGTTAAAAATTTAATTTTTTTACTATTGACTTTAAAATTAATTAACATTGAGAAGTCATAAAAATTCATCCTAATATAATTTTGGAATTCATAGTTAAACTATATAGTTAATTCTAAAAAATTAATAATTAATAATTTAATGAATTCTTTTTAAATAAAAATAACATATTTTAATAAAAACAAATTTATTGAAAAATGAACACTTTAATAATTAGGGGTTCTTAATCCACTATTTTATATACATATAATTTATTACTGAATTTTTATCTACTATATTTCTTTATTATTATTATTATGTTATTTTCTGATCTATTTTGAATCATTTGTTTTGGTGTTTCACATGTAACAAGATTAAAAAAAATTATTTTTTAGGAAGATAGTTTTACTAAAACATAGTTCATTACATTTTACACCCATTAAATGAATCCATCCTAGTAATTTTATTATATTGAAAATTTATTCGAGGGTAATTTTATATCATCAAATCCTCAGGTTCTCATGTATCCTTCTTAAATGTATGGTTCTACTATAGATATTTGACTAGATGAGTGACCATGTTCCTCATAACCTTATCTCTTAGATCCATGATATGTAATGTTGGTTCTTAACCTGAAAGATCAAATTCCAATTATTTATATGTAGATCATAGTAAATGTTATGGATCTAGTATATACTTCCTCTTAAGTGATATATAGAACACATCATGCACTTGATATAGATGTTGAGAGAGTGTTAAGACATATTATATGACCACTATATGGTCATGGACATTAAAGGGACCTATGTATATGGGGATCAACATCCCTTTTATACCAAAATCACATTACCCACATTCAAAGAGATATTTGATAGAACACCTTGTCACCACCATCAAACTCAAGGTCTAATTGCTGATTATTTGTTGGAGATATTTGTACAAATTTTGGGACTATTATATGTCACTAAATGGTTTAGAACATCATGATCATTTACATGAAAATATTAAGACCAATATTTCTCCCTAATAAAACATCACCATAGAATGTGGGATTCCTACATATCGTCCCATAAAAACCAACATATGGTTTCATTTAAATTCTTAGATTAAAAATATATATATATATATATAATAACTCAAAAATAGAGATATATTGATCCTAATATCTTTATAAATCTATAAAAAATATCTCAGTATATAATATAAGGATTAAATGGTCCTCTCGTACTAAACACAATTTTGTGGATGAAATGTATTGTTAAAACTCAGATATGTCTCCAATTATTCCTGAATACTTCTTCAAAACCATAATGTAATCCTCAAATCTCAATTACATATAATTAATAGTGAAAATTTATATAGCCTTGAAACATCAATTATAATTATCATTGCAATTTAGTAAAGAAATAAATATTATTTTATTCTAATAAAAATTTATAAATTTTAAATGGGATTGACTAAGAACCAAATTAAATTATTTCACATAGATGTTTTAGGGTATCCAATGACAAAATAAACGGTGACATTTTCCTATTTTCATAATAGTATTGGTAATGTTCGAGATATTCCAGTAGAATTATTTACATAGGATTTAACATTCTAGAATACCCTAGATCAAGATATATATTGTATAATTTTTCTCTTATTGTTATCCTAAAATAGGTTTTATTTTAAATCACTATACATCTTCATATATTGAGGATTAATATAGAAGGATGGGCTATGTGCATCATCAAAAAGTTTCTTCTTAAATTTTATATATGATGGGATCCATATAGAGGTTACAAGACTTATAACTATATCATTATCAAATTTAAACTCCATAATAATAACTACCTTATTTATATCTAAATATTTTCTTTCTGATATTAATTTATCATTATATGACTAGAATAATGAAAAATCAGTTGGCAAGGATAGGATTTATCTCCTCCAATTATTAATTCATGATTCGTCGTCTTTAAATCCATGATTATTAGTTCATTTTCAATCATCATCATCGATAGAGTAGCATGGTATTTCCTTCTTAGAGTATGACCACTTTATTTATCTTAACCAAGGTATAATGTTTAGAAATTTCATAATCTTATATCAATTCAAACCATCACCTTCTTTGTATATTAAAATTATTATATTTGAATATATATTTCAATCTATGATGAGTAGTATTTATATCACACTTTTCTCATTATAGATAATAATTCCAAAAATTTGAAAAGATTTTTTTCACTAGATCAAAATTATATGTCATTTAATTTTTTCTATATTCATTAATTGAGGTGAGGTATAAGTAGTTACTTTTTCATTCATCCTAAGGATGCAAGCCATGTTATTTTTTGAATAATTGCTATATATTATAAACCACTCCCCAATATAGGGTAAATAAAATAATGGAGTGATGATCAACATAATTTTTAGTTAATTGGAAAATATTTCAAATTAATCAATCCAAAGAAGCATCATTCCCTTCTATGTAAAATTGGATAGTGGATTAGATATCCTTGAAACGTTTCTCAGAAAGCATCAGTAATAATATGGTAACAAAATAAAACTATGGATATCAGTTACAGTGGTTGGTCTAGTTCCTTGATTGATAATTTCCATCCTTTATGGATGTAATGATATTCAATATCTTTGGATTACATGAACCAATAATGATACATTATATAGTCGGGATACAAACTTGTTAAATTTAGAATAAAATTTATCTTTTCTCGAGTTCTTTAAAATGAACCACAAATTATATTCATTCCCTTACTTACTATTTGAATGTATAATAATATAATATGTAGTGGTAACCAAAAATTGATCCAAGAAGTCTTTAAAGACCCTATTCATTTGATCCATGAAGATAGAATACGAATTTGTTTGTCCAGGTGGAATCACTATATATCCATAGTATACATACTTAATATAGAAATTTGTCTTGAGAATATACACCCTTATAAACCATAAATAATGATATTCCAATTGAAGTTAAATATTTGATAATTATTGATCTCCACTAAGTATATCTATTAAATCATTGATAAGAGGTGAGGATACTTTCCCTAGAGCACTATTTTATTAGACTCGCGATAATAAAGGAAAAGATTCATCGATACTCATTTATTTTTGAATTAGAGGACATGTTCACCCCATCGTGAATCATTAGAGAATATGAAACCCTTTTCCTGACTCATTTAAAATTTCTTATTTAATTACTCCAACACAATGGGATACATTATGTAAACAATCTTTCCAAAAGGTATAGATCTTGGAATGGGTTTGATTGAAAACTCAACCACATTATCTAGTGGTAGAAAATGATTTTATTTGAAATAAATTAGTATAATACCTTGAAAAATCCATGTCATCTTCTTTGACTGTCTCCTTGATTATTTGAGTGAGATTCCCTCATTATTTGTCATGATAACCCATATTATATAAGTTTTTTACCCAGAGAGTTAATGTTTTTCATTGAAATGACACATTATTATACGATGATTTTTTATATAAAATGAGATTTCTTAATCCTGATATATGATGTGTACTTTATTCAAAATACAGCTAATACATGACTAATATTGCTTCGAATTCTACCAAGGTACGTATAAATAGATTCATAGGGAGAATCTTCCAACAAATCATGATCGCAGAATAGTTATATATCTTTGATACAATCATCATGACACTAAGAGTTTTCACATCTAGTTTAATATAAAATATTTTAGTATGTGAATAAATATTTTTAGAAATCATTTATGATATAAAACAATGTGAAGATCCAATATCAAATAATTTATTCTGATATATAGATTGAAGGATAATTGTACCTTTCACTACTTATTTATTGTGACCTTCCTCTATAGTGGTGAATGTGTATGATCTACCTATTTATCATGGTTTAAGTTTTTGTAGAGGTATATTTTGTTATATTAATTAATTTTTTGGAAATTTATTAAAATAATGTAGAAACTCCATTCATTTAAAGCATTATAGTTTGATTGGTGCATTGGTAGGGTCTTTCTTCTCTGATGTTGTCTTAATTAGCTACATACCACCAATTTATCAGTTAGGAGATTGGTACCCCACTTTACGATGAATAAAATATTTCCATAGTAAAATATTGTAATTATACAAGTGTTTACTCCTAGATTTATTTCGTGTAGGAAATTATAATTTCTTCCACCATGTGTATTATTATCATAGCTTCTATCGTACTCCACATTCCTTTTGTTTTTCCCATAATACTGAGATATTCCACGATTCATCATTATTTTTAGAGAATATATATATATATACATATATATATGTTGTATCCAAAGTATCTAATGGTTAATTACCTTCTAATTATATGATTTATTAATGTAAATGTGTCATATATCTTGCATTAAACATCTGAGATAAAACCAGAAGTATGCCAAACAAGTCTTGTGAAATTTTCTTCTTTAGTACTAATATATTAAAAAACTATTTTATTTAATCGCATTAATACCAATATAATTATTATATGAAGAAACTACATAAATACTTATTGAATAATATCTCTTTAAACTCTTTACATTCCAATGAGTATACATCTTTTTTATTTGGTATTCCTAATGATATTATAGCATTAGTCAACCTCTCATTTGAGATGATGAATTATTAGAATAGCCATCTCATGTTTCAAGTACTATATAATGAAAAATATGTTATCCATTACATTGAACTACTACTTAGTAAATTTTGTATTATAAGACACACCAAAAGGGTAGATGTTTCCTTATGAAGGGCTCAATAGAGAGAATATCCACCATTTGTACATTTTAAAGATTAATAAAATTTGATTTTTTCTCATATATTGAGATAGTTGGTTGATAGTTTCTATGGTATTTTAGTATCCCAAACCCAATATCATTAGATTTTCTATTAGAACATTATTTATATTTTCAATTACACCTATTATAAACTCAGTACTTTTGGATTACATCCATTATTTTGTCTAAAGAAAAATTGGGAATGTGTATACATAAATTAATTAATTTACATATAATGCAACAATATCCATAGAAAAAGGAGTTCATAAATGATATGAAGACATTTACCTATGAATATATAGTTGATCCATGGTTATTTTTCTAACTAAACTATGTATATATTCAAATACATCATAATTCATCCAAAAGAGAATATAAATCAGCTGAAGAATATCCCCCTAGATTTTGAAACCTAGTATATTGTTAGGAATCATTATCATTCAATAGTTTCAAATTGAGTTAATAACTTATATTACCCATTTAGGGCTACTAACCTTATGTAATAATATTCCAGAGTCTACATTCATCTATATAATCAAGATTGTTATTTTAATTCCATGGAAACCACACAATGATTACTTTCCTAAAATTTTAGGATATAATCCTGCAATTATACTTACCTTAATATAATTATTTATGGTTTTGTAAATATTATATAAACTAACACCAATAATAGATAAACCCTTCTCTGGTGCCAATTAAGGAAAACCAAAATAAACATATCATAAATAATATATTAATATAAAGATTTACATAATACATCCCATAAATAATCACACAATATAAGGAATAAATGTTTTAGTATTTTATTTATTAGATACATAATATTATTATATAACAACACTTGAAATAATTCTCTATAATCATGAAACTCTAGACCATTTTCTAGATATCTCACATGATATAATCATCTTCATATCATAGGTAATGGAATTAAATGGGGTAATTTAAAATAATTATTATGGAATAACTTGTCAAAAAACATAATATATAAATATATGATAATAAATATATCATTATAGAGTCATAATATTAAAGGCATGGCTCAAAATACATCTCAATTTTCATGAAACATGTGAGCATTATATTTGAATGTAGAATACATTAAAAATATTATATAACAAGGAAACATCACATATCATGAAAATGAAAAGAACCGTGTAAATGCGGAAAAACATGATAAAATTTTTAAATGTTGTATAACTAGATTAAAACTATTAAATGTGGAATAACATTATGAAATTGTGAAAATGTTTAAAAACAAAAGGTGTTGTAAAAACATTATGGGAAACTCATTATATCCATATGTATGTGAAAAAACTTTTTATGTCTAATACTACCTATCTCATGAGATATAACCCTAAACCACTATATTTTATAGTTACGAAGGACCACACCCATCATCATTCCCACATATGAGTTCCATTTAAAATCAATCATAATATCTTTAAGAGCACATGAATAAAGAATGTTTTTCTCAATATTTTAAAAAACATCACATAACATTAAGTTAAGAAATAATTTTATATAATAAATATAATTTTTCAAAATGATTCATATTATAATAACATATAAAGGTTGATAAAAATATAACATCTTGGGATATAAACCATGGAGGAATGTGAAAGTGAAAATATAAAAGTTTTTATAAAACCTTATAAAAATTTCTATAAAATATAAGTAAAATTACATTTTTAAAAATGATAAATTAAGGGTAATATTTTTTAAAACATATTTAAAATCAGTTAAAATAAAATTATCAAAAAAAATAAATAAAATATTTAAGATAATAATTTAATATAGCTAAATAAACAAAATTAATGCCATTATTAAGATTTGTTAGTCATTTTAATGTAAACCCCACATATAAGAAATATTAAAAGACATTGATTTTATAAAATTTTTAAATTAAAATAATAGGAATATAAGGGACCACACTTATTTGAATTTCATTAATGAAAATATGTAACGCCCCGACTCCAGCTACCCAGAGTCGGTGCATTACTTCGTAACATTGGCATGATCACAAAGGATCAAGTCTCGAAAGACCGATTAGTTTAGTAGCCTTGGAAACACTAGGTACATTCATAAGTCTTTCATTACATCAAAAAGTGAAAAACTACAATAACAAAGTCTCCATAGTCCACACTCATATCCTCTTCCGACTATCCCTGCAGGTCATTCATAAAATACTTCTTCACATCCTGGAAAATATTAAAACATTGAAAGGGGTGAGCTCAGATGCTCAGTAAGGATAACAATAATGCGGAAGCTTTCATAAATAAACATTAACATTTAAGGCAATGTATAACTAAAACAAAAGCCTTTTAAACATGAACTTCAACATAATATGGCAAAAGTAAAATGAGCTAATGCCATTTACTTCTTCACATGGATATTCTACTGGTCGAATAATCACATGCAATATCAATAACCACTTTCATAATGATGGAATGTATAATGCCGGACATTCTGAAACATTTTGTCAAGGCCTCGGCCAAGACATCTAAAATGATTAAGGCCTCGGCCAAAACCATAAATCAAATTGGGAAAGGGCCTCGGCCAATTCCACGTCTAGTTGTCTCATGAGACCTGCCGATGCAATTTTTTTTAGAAGATACTTACGTTTAAAATTGCTCAAATATACTCCAGTGTTTTTCTGAAAACATTATGCAAGCTTCTGAAAACAAAATAACTAATTCTGAGACTGCTCGACTAATTACAAGCAATGATGGGTCCACGCCCAATCCCTTCCCGTCTACCACACTCGAGAGTCGGGTTTTCTGAAAACATTTTTAAGCTTGCGTTAAGTACGTATACATTTGCACTGGATTTTCATATATTGGAGAGAAATATCTCTATTTTGAAATCATTTAAAAATCACATAATTATAAAAGAAAACCTTTTGAATAAATGTAATAGTCAAAGGGGTCTATACACCGTATAAAATAAAGTTGTGTATAAAACGAAATATGCCTCAATGAAAGGAGATTGAGATGAAGTCCTTACAAAGATCATTTTTACAATAAAATAGATCTATTATGTGTATTCACTATAAGTACACATAAAGAAAGTACAAATACAAGATATGACATAATAATATCATGACGTAATTTGAAAGTAGGAGATTAACCCAAAGAATGGAAGTTGGGTTAAGAAGTTCCCTTACAAAGAGCATTTTTAAAATAAAATAGATCTATTATGTGTATTAAATATAAGTACACATAAAGAAAGTACAAATACAAAATAGTACATAATAATATCATGACATAATTTGAAAGTAGGAGATTAACCCAAAGAATGGAAGTTGGGTTAAGAAATTCCCTTACCTTGTGTCCGACTTGACTCAACCGTTCTTTAACCTCCTGAATAATAAACTAGAGTTAATATCTACCTTATTAAGAACCATTTTCAATTTCATTATCCTTTTTATATCACTTATTACAATGTTATGAACATTATGTAATTATTTAAGTTAATAACGGTCGTTTTGTCGATCTTTGGTACATGAGTCAACAATAAACTTCTTATAATTATAAGTTGTTCATGTGGTGAAATATCCATTATATCCAGAATTATATTAATGATGTAGATATCATATATATCATATATATACAGTATATACATTCATTTATAATATTACGTAACATTTAGAGGTAAGAAATGAAATGCACCGTTCATGGAGACGGTAAGCCGTACGTACGCATGAACGCTACTTTCATTTCAATTTCATATTTAATGGAATGAAATCATAATGATATAAATGTATAATATAATTCCAGTATAATATAGTGTATAATACCATTTACTCCATCCTTTATACATCCCACATATGGCATTTACGATTCAAATCACTTTGAGGGGGCGGTAGTCCGCACTTCCTAAAATGAAATTATCGCGTTTTACCCATAATGGAAATCATAAAGTATGCCATAAATGAGAAATACAGAAGAATAAGTAAAACATAAACATATTTTATATCATATATAAATATAGTGACATCTTAATGGCCACCTTTGAAGGTGTTATATGAGTGTTGAACAATCATCGCTTCGTGAGGCCGAAATTCGCCATCCACAGAAACCGTATGTTCTTTAACCATTAGATGTAGGTGTGTGTAAGTGTAGCTCGAATACTTCTTATAACAACATCCTAGTATATTGAGGATACTGGTGTTGTTACAAAATAAATGAATAAACAGAGTTTAGGGGGTTGGAGAAGAAAAATAAAACAAAACAACATTAGAAAAGACATTACCTCAAAATCGGGTAACTCTTTTTGATTTGAGCCAAAGGCTTCCTTGGGAAGAGTTCCGCCCAAAGTGAGGCTTCTAGGAGTAAGGGAGGAATGTTGGGAGAGTATTTGGGCAGAGGTTGGCCGAGCCAAATGGCTTGAAAGTGTAATTGAAGTGGGAGAGGTGGGGGCCTTTTATAAGTGGAGAGGAGGGGCACTTTTGGAAAGATTGAAATGTTACATTATTTCAAAATGCTTTTCGGATTCTAAAGGTCCTACATTTATATAATTCGAGGCTAAGGTGATAAGGTTTCGAAATATCTTCATCCAATAGGCTTTGGACAAGTGTAAGCCTTGGATTTTGCATTATCTTCTCATTTTATTTAAATCGTTAAATAATGAGGTCATCGCCACATCATAATGATGTCATAAATAATTTAATTTATTTAATGTCTAAAAATTATAAAAAAAACACTATGATGTAGGAAATATTTTTAGCTTTCTAATGAATATTTATAGTCAAAATTTGGACTTGTGTAACCCTACTTAAAAATTGTTTTAGTAAAACAATTTATGTTAGTGTCATTTTCACTTTAACATTAAATAAAAAGTAATTTATGTTATTTCCCAACAAAAGTGGATCCATGGGGTCCCCAAGTTAGGTCATGGCTTGTCTTGGTCGGCCATGACACAACCAATAAGGTTGGGACATGTGTCTAGGTCATTTCATATTATTAAAGTATTATTTATACCTTAAACCACACTAATTACCACTAATCGCGATTAAAACTTAATAAGTTACTATTCACCAAAAAATTATTTTTATCCCATTGAACCACATTTTACTTCTTAATGACAACCATTTATGTCGGATTTTTGAAAATCAAATCACAGAAGTGGTAATATTTCATTTATACGAAAAATCAGTTATTTAACTACCACTTAGTGGTTTCACTATTCATCAAAAATTGAAGTTTTTCAGAACAATGCCAAAATTTCACCCTAAGCTATAATTGATATTCTGAATTCAAAAATGATGTCTATTTTACAAAATTCAAAACATATAAGTTGCATTAATTAATTTTATAATTAATTCCCGCTGTTACGACAAATAGCGTGTTTTCAAGAAACAATTTATATCAAAAGATTGGCAATTGTTTATGTCCAATTTCAATGTTAAATTAATTCTAATGACCACCATTGGATAAAATGGTAAAAATATATTCTAATTATACCTTAAAACCACTAAATAGTATAACTTATCACTATAAATTATTTTTATTAAAAAGGTTGTTTTAAGTATTTTTCACTATTCATAAAAATTTGGAAGTTCTCAGAAAATTACAAAAAATTCAACATAGGCTAATATCAATATTAGGAATACAAAAATGAAGTCCATTTTGAAATATAAAATTTCTATAAATTTAAAAGGTGGTTATTACTATTCATAACGGCTACTTTGATTTGTCGCGGTGTTTTAGAACTCGAAGTTGCGTACAATGCAAGCTATTGCATTATTGAATGAGAAGCGTATCGTGGAAGCTCGGGGTGTTACATTCTCCCCTCCTTCAATAAATTGCGTCCTCGCAATTTGAAAATTTTCTTTGAAAATAAAAGGTTGAAAAGATAAAATACCTTTGTGGAAAACCCACATCGGAAATAAGATTAATAAAATTTAGCCTTAATAAGAGGGAAATGGAAATAAGAAAGTCACCACCAAATTATGATCTCGATAAGGAGAACATTGGTGGCAATTAGAGACATATAATTGGAGGAAAAACGTAAATATTTGTAGGGAGTGATTGAGGTCATCAATTACAATCAACTGTCAAATTGAGGGCCTCAAAGCCTTCAATCTATGTTGATTTAAAATATCATCAGTTCAACAAGACATAAGGTATTAGGATAACACTTTTTTTTTAATACCCCTTTACTAAAGTTTAAGAATTAATTTATTCATTGAATAACAGATAGGTATATATATATTTATGCTTGACAATTAGAGTTTCAACCTTCAACTCACCTTTCACTCAAAAAGATAATAGAACCTAAAAATATTATACTTATCCTATTTGTATAAGGTTCCAAATGTTAACACATACCATTTAGATTAGTAAAATTATTTTTTAATAACCAGGGACTTCCTGTAGGCTAGTGGTAGGAAATAAAGGCCTGTCGCACTTTGATTGTGGGTTCGATTCCTACAGCTTTGTCCGACGCGACGGTTTATGCCCCACCCTGCAGGTTGTCCTTTTCCTAAAACTATAGTACTATAATTCTCCAAAAATAATCTTCATAAATTTTTTAACCTTAAACCATACTATCCAAAAATCAACTTAATCCACTCCAACCTTTATAGTTATCCAAAATACCTCTGTCCAGACTTTCTCTAAAAGGTCTCTTAATTCCAAAATCAATTTATCAGATTCCCCAAACAAAGTAAAGTTTCTTTTATTGTCACATACTAAAAATATAATTACCTTCATCATATTAAAACCTTACTAAAACCAACAAGTAATGCAGTACAATCCTTATATAGATCACATTATTCTAATAACCAGAATATAATCCATGAGTCCAAAAGCACCAATACATTAGTTATTCTGCTTCAACTGTAGTAATAGCATAAGATTGTCCTTGATCCCTTGGCCTTTTCTGAGGTAAGTTTCCTTGACGCTTAGGACATTCATTTGCATAATGACCGATTTCTCTACAATTGTAGCATTCAACTTTGACAGCCTCTTTCTTTCCCTTGCAATCACGAGCCTGGTGACCCTTTTCTCCACATTTATAACAAACTCCCATTCCTTTTAGGCAAGTACCAGGGTGATTCTTCCCACAATTATCACATAATGGAAAATCCTTCTTTCCCTTTTTCCCTTTATCTGTCTCTTGTTCCACCGTTCTCTTCTTCTCTTGCTTTACTTTGTTGTCATAAGACTTAGAGAATTCCTTTTCTGTCTTGATAGCACATGAGACTATATCTTCGTATGTTGAGAAAGATTGTGACACTAGACCTCGACGGAGAAATGGTTTTAACCCATCAAAGAAACGATCAATCTTACTTCTTGGGTTACGTATATAATCGGCAGCATGCCTCGCTAACCTTGTAAAGTTAGCCTCATACTTTGCGACATTCTCATCCTCCTTCTGCCTCAGACTCAGAAATTGCCTTTCCATATCTGCTCGATGGTCACGAGGAAAATATTTTTCTAAGAAAATCTCTTTGAACTCCCTCCATTCCATATTCGATACGTCATCATCTTCCTTTGTGTTTTGAATCAGCGACCACCACTGATCGGCATCTCCAGTGAGGCGGTAAACTGCCATGACAACCTTCTCCCTTTCACTACTCCCCAAGGCATGGAATATTTTCTCTAAGGAGTTTATCCATTGCTCAGATACTGTAGGATTTGTACTCCCATTGAAGGTTGGTGGTTGTTGCCTCATGAAACGGTCTAGCATTGATCCTCCACGTTGCGAATCAGGGTGCTCCATACGAGTAAGGTTGTTATTCATAACCTGCGTGAGTTGTCCCAGTATGGTAATAAGTTGATCAGCACCAGTTGTATCTCCAGGTCCACAATAATTATCTTGAGCAGGAGGGCAATCCCTACACGGAGTTCGTGCATTGATACAGTTTCCATTCCTTCTACTAGGCGCCATTTCTAAACAATGGCATAATCCAGATTAGTTTATGAATCAAAATACATAATTCCATACTTGTATAATACTTAACATAAATTGAACTATTTATGGATATAATCCATAATCATAAAAAGAAATGTTTCCTTTGAGGAAGTATGTACTCATAAACCTTACATAATGGTTTGTAAAGAAAATGAGAATTATCCTAAGCATATCCCCCGGGAGTGTCATAACCAAGAGTGCAGCAAGGCCCGTTGTCGTGCACCAGTTCCCGTTTGAGTCTAGCTCAAAGCGGTGTTTTCGGGTTTTACCCCTAGGTACATCTGTGCCAGAGCCGCCTCTACCTGCTCGTATCCAGACAGGGATGTATTGCTCGGAAAACTCATATCATCTCTATAATACCAAAATTCTAGGAAGTTCTTCTATACTAATCCTCAAAGTCTATCTTTGGGCTATGTGCTCTAATCAGAGTTTATCTAAATCTAGCTTCCAAGGTTAGTACTAAACTGCCTCTGATACCAACTGTAACGCCCCGACCCCAGCTACCCAGAGTCGGTGCATTACTTCGTAACATTGGCATGATCACAAAGGATCAAGTCTCGAAAGACCGATTAGTTTAGTAGCCTTGGAAACACTAGGTACATTCATAAGTCTTTCATTACATCAAAAAGTGAAAAACTACAATAACAAAGTCTCCATAGTCCACACTCATATCCTCTTCCGACTATCCCTACAGGTCATTCATAAAATACTTCTTCACATCCTGGAAAATATTAAAACATTGAAAGGGGTGAGCTCAGATGCTCAGTAAGGATAACAATAATGCGGAAGCTTTCATAAATAAACATTAACATTTAAGGCAATGTATAACTAAAACAAAAGCCTTTTAAACATGAACTTCAACATAATATGGCAAAAGTAAAATGAGATAATGCCATTTACTTCTTCACATGGATATTCTACTGGTCGAATAATCACATGCAATATCAATAACCACTTTCATAATGATGGAAGGTATAATGCCGGACATTCTGAAACATTTTGTCAAGGCCTCGGCCAAGACATCTAAAATGATTAAGGCCTCGGCCAAAACCATAAATCAAATTGGGAAAGGGCCTCGGCCAATTCCACGTCTAGTTGTCTCATGAGACCTGCCGATGCAATTTTTTTTAGAAGATACTTACGTTTAAAATTGCTCAAATATACTCCAGTGTTTTTCTGAAAACATTATGCAAGCTTCTGAAAACAAAATAACTAATTCTGAGACTGCTCGACTAATTACAAGCAATGATGGGTCCACGCCCAATCCCTTCCTGTCTACCACACTCGAGAGTCGGGTTTTCTGAAAACATTTTTAAGCTTGCATTAAGTACGTATACATTTGCACTGGATTTTCATATATTGGAGAGAAATATCTCTATTTTGAAATCATTTAAAAATCACATAATTATAAAAGAAAACCTTTTGAATAAATGTAATAGTCAAAGGGGTCTATACACCGTATAAAATAAAGTTGTGTATAAAACGAAATATGCCTCAATGAAAGGAGATTGAGATGAAGTCCTTACAAAGATCATTTTTACAATAAAATAGATCTATTATGTGTATTCACTATAAGTACACATAAAGAAAGTACAAATACAAGATATGACATAATAATATCATGACGTAATTTGAAAGTAGGAGATTAACCCAAAGAATGGAAGTTGGGTTAAGAAGTTCCCTTACAAAGAGCATTTTTAAAATAAAATAGATCTATTATGTGTATTAAATATAAGTACACATAAAGAAAGTACAAATACAAAATAGTACATAATAATATCATGACATAATTTGAAAGTAGGAGATTAACCCAAAGAATGGAAGTTGGGTTAAGAAATTCTCTTACCTTGTGTCCGACTTGACTCAACCGTTCTTTAACCTCCTGAATAATAAACTAGAGTTAATATCTACCTTATTAAGAACCATTTTCAATTTCATTATCCTTTTTATATCACTTATTACAATGTTATGAACATTATGTAATTATTTAAGTTAATAACGGTCGTTTTGTCGATCTTTGGTACATGAGTCAACAATAAACTTCTTATAATTATAAGTTGTTCATGTGGTGAAATATCCATTATATCCAGAATTATATTAATGATGTAGATATCATATATATCATATATATACAGTATATACATTCATTTATAATATTACGTAACATTTAGAGGTAAGAAATGAAATGCACCGTTCATGGAGACGGTAAGCCGTACGTACGCATGAACGCTACTTTCATTTCAATTTCATATTTAATGGAATGAAATCATAATGATATAAATGTATAATATAATTCCAGTATAATATAGTGTATAATACCATTTACTCCATCCTTTATACATCCCACATATGGCATTTACGATTCAAATCACTTTGAGGGGGCGGTAGTCCGCACTTCCTAAAATGAAATTATCGCGTTTTACCCATAATGGAAATCATAAAGTATGCCATAAATGAGAAATACAGAAGCATAAGTAAAACATAAACATATTTTATATCATATATAAATATAGTGACATCTTAATGGCCACCTTTGAAGGTGTTATATGAGTGTTGAACAATCATCCCTTCGTGAGGCCGAAATTCGCCATCCACAGAAACCGTATGTTCTTTAACCATTAGATGTAGGTGTGTGTAAGTGTAGCTCGAATACTTCTTATAACAACATCCTAGTATATTGAGGATACTGGTGTTGTTACAAAATAAATGAATAAACAGAGTTTAGGGGGTTGGAGAAGAAAAATAAAACAAAACAACATTAGAAAAGACATTACCTCAAAATCGGGTAACTCTTTTTGATTTGAGCCAAAGGCTTCCTTGGGAAGAGTTCCGCCCAAAGTGAGGCTTCTAGGAGTAAGGGAGGAATGTTGGGAGAGTATTTGGGCAGAGGTTGGCCGAGCCAAATGGCTTGAAAGTGTAATTGAAGTGGGAGAGGTGGGGGCCTTTTATAAGTGGAGAGGAGGGGCACTTTTGGAAAGATTGAAATGTTACATTATTTCAAAATGCTTTTCGGATTCTAAAGGTCCTACATTTATATAATTCGAGGCTAAGGTGATAAGGTTTCGAAATATCTTCATCCAATAGGCTTTGGACAAGTGTAAGCCTTGGATTTTGCATTATCTTCTCATTTTATTTAAATCGTTAAATAATGAGGTCATCGCCACATCATAATGATGTCATAAATAATTTAATTTATTTAATGTCTAAAAATTATAAAAAAAACACTATGATGTAGGAAATATTTTTAGCTTTCTAATGAATATTTATAGTCAAAATTTGGACTTGTGTAACCCTACTTAAAAATTGTTTTAGTAAAACAATTTATGTTAGTGTCATTTTCACTTTAACATTAAATAAAAAGTAATTTATGTTATTTCCCAACAAAAGTGGATCCATGGGGTCCCCAAGTTAGGTCATGGCTTGTCTTGGTCGGCCATGACACAACCAATAAGGTTGGGACATGTGTCTAGGTCATTTCATATTATTAAAGTATTATTTATACCTTAAACCACACTAATTACCACTAATCGCGATTAAAACTTAATAAGTTACTATTCACCAAAAAATTATTTTTATCCCATTGAACCACATTTTACTTCTTAATGACAACCATTTATGTCGGATTTTTGAAAATCAAATCACAGAAGTGGTAATATTTCATTTATACGAAAAATCAGTTATTTAACTACCACTTAGTGGTTTCACTATTCATCAAAAATTGAAGTTTTTCAGAACAATGCCAAAATTTCACCCTAAGCTATAATTGATATTCTGAATTCAAAAATGATGTCTATTTTACAAAATTCAAAACATATAAGTTGCATTAATTAATTTTATAATTAATTCCCGCTGTTACGACAAATAGCGTGTTTTCAAGAAACAATTTATATCAAAAGATTGGCAATTGTTTATGTCCAATTTCAATGTTAAATTAATTCTAATGACCACCATTGGATAAAATGGTAAAAATATATTCTAATTATACCTTAAAACCACTAAATAGTATAACTTATCACTATAAATTATTTTTATTAAAAAGGTTGTTTTAAGTATTTTTCACTATTCATAAAAATTTGGAAGTTCTCAGAAAATTACAAAAAATTCAACATAGGCTAATATCAATATTAGGAATACAAAAATGAAGTCCATTTTGAAATATAAAATTTCTATAAATTTAAAAGGTGGTTATTACTATTCATAACGGCTACTTTGATTTGTCGCGGTGTTTTAGAACTCGAAGTTGCGTACAATGCAAGCTATTGCATTATTGAATGAGAAGCGTATCGTGGAAGCTCGGGGTGTTACAAAATACTTTTGATTGTAAAAAAATAATTATGAATGAAAATATTTACTTGTAAAAATGGGAGTTTCCAAAAATATACTATTGTTTCAGAAAATAATTTCTAAAAAATGTTATTATCGATGAAGAAGAGTAGTTCCCCAATATAAAAAATATTAAATGACATATAATTTTGGGGAATTTTAAGATCAAATAAATATTTATGTTTATATTCAGTAAATATTAACTGTGACTTGATGAATTGGAAATTGCGTCGATTAAACCCTTACCTTAAACTCCAGTATAATTGATCTCATTCAAACATCCTATATAAAAAACCTAACTATATTAATCACATATTTAGAACCTTATTCATGTATATAACCTTTTATAAACATAATTTTCAATTATTCTATACATTTTTATTAATTATTTATCTATTATTCTCAATATCAGGAGTGAGTAATCATGATAGATTTTTAACAATATTCATAATAGCAGTGTAATTATTAATTTTCATCAACATTTCAAAATTAAAAAAAATCAAAAGTAAAATAATAAATATTTTATGATAGTTTATAAAGTTATAATTTCATTCTTTCAGATTTTTGTTATGATTCTTGTAGATTAAATTTGTAATAATCTTATTACAGTTATTTTTACAAACAATGGTTTCTTAATTATTAATTTTTATACTAATGTTACCAATATATAACTAATAGAAAATAAATATTAAATTATTAATATCATATATAATATGTATTTAATTCTTCATATTCATGTAATATATTTCTTATATATTTGTTCATGTGGGTGGTTGGACTGACCAAAACCAAAAAATATCATTATTACTGGATGTTTATGGTTATAAAAGTTGATTAACTTGGAAAAATATAATTATTACATAATCTTAATGAAATTGTTTTGATAATTTTATGGTTTTGATGGAATTTTAATATATTTTAATAGATAAGGAATAAAATATATGGAAAATGAGATATGTTACATCATGGAGATGGTAGTCCAGAAAATGAATTACTAATGTTTTAATTTCATATATAATGAGAACAAAATACGGTGAATTGTAATATTTTTATTCATAATAATAATTATTTAATAAATATAATACTTAATCATCAATATCACCCATAAATTCCATAAGGAGAGGGTGTGGTTAAAAATTTGACCTTCTCACTTCATTGATGTGGTATTTTGTAAAACACATGAAGGTTAGTTTCATTTTTATTAAAAGAAAAGTGGAAGGATTTTTATTTTTAAAAATTTAGAATAATAAAATTTAGTATAAAAAATAACTAAAATAATTATATAAGAACTAAAAAATTAAATTTGTAATAGTGACCTAAAATGGAAAATAGGTTTGGAAAACATGAATACTCATGTTGAAATATTTGTGTTTTCGTAAAGGATTCATCATAAATGGAGGATAATAAATTAAAAATAATGTGTATAGTTTCAGTTTGAATCCAAATTCTTTTGGTGGTTTTGAAGGGGTGGATGAGATGCTACTTTTATAGGTGATGAGAATGAAAATTTTTAATTATAGCAACTTAATATAAATAGGGAGCATGTTATTCATTTAATTTTGATCCATGAATATATAATAAGTGGTTTGGGGATGATATAAATTCAGTAAACTCGAAATTTTAATTTCAAACATGTTCAAAACATTATTTTATTCAAATTAGATTTAAAATTTTCTCTTTTTCCATTTTTGGTTTTGTCGTGTTGACTATTTTTTACCTATGTAATTTAATTTTAATGAATAATAATAAAATATACTTTATTAAATATTTTATATCTACTTATTCAAAATATTAAATCAATTTTATTAGATACAATTTATTTTTTAATTAAATTCAATTTTAACACTAGCCCATGTGACATGTAAAAATCATTTTTAGAAAACAAAATTGTGATTTTAAGGTTGAAATTATTTTATAGTGTAGAAATAATAAATGATATTAATTGAAAAGACATAAATTATATTATTATAAATAAATTGAATCATTTTTGGAATTTTAATAATGAAAAAATACTTTTTCTTAAAAATTTAAAATTAGATGATATGACAGAATACCGATTTTAAGTTCGAAAACAATGTTACATAAATTTAAAACATTTTACAATTGTTTTAAAAGTTTAGGTTACTATTTAAAAATCATAAATTAACCCCTTAACTGCTTCAGTTATTAATAAAACTTGTTCAATATATTACTCATTATTGATTTTGAATTCATAAAAGGAATAGTTTTAGTAAAAACATTATTATTCACTATTCACATAATAATTTATTATATTAGAAATGTTCCAAAAATTGAACCTAAGATAATTTTGGAATTATTAATTCTGAAATATATTTCATATTCAATTATTATAATTTTATGTTTTAATAATTCGTTTTTTAAATAAAAAATATATACTATGAAAAATTTCATTCATTGAAAAATGAATTATTTAATCTAGATGTGTTTTTAATCCTAAACAATATGAATTTCAAATGGATTAATATATATTTAAATAATATATTTTTTATTCTTGTCATAATTTTATTATCTAATATTTTGGGGATTTTTTAGCTATTTGTCCTGTGTAAAATAGTCTTTAAAACACATTATTTTTTAATAATAAAAAATTACTAAAAATATGTGTCGTGACACGAAACATTATTCCTTTTCATGTGAAATTTAAATGGTGGTGCCTATTTATATTAAGATATTTCATTAGTGTTACTTAGATAATGATTATAAAAAATTATACTAATATATTCAAGTCTTATACTATATTTATAATGGAATATACTTTATTTAAATTAACATTGTGATAAATTCCTATGAATGAAAGGCTTAATGTAAAAAAATTCTTAGCATGATCCAAAATATTTGATTTCTTTTATGATGAAGTAAAATTCAATCTAATAAAGAAAAAACATATTGAGTAAAAAAATGTTTATATTACTCAATAACTAAGTCTATATTCATATTTAAAGAATTGAATTATTCACTGATGGTTTCAAATATATTAGATATAAAATAACCTAAGTAAATTTAGTATCAACTCATATAATAAGTGTGATTATGTGGGTTAATGACTAGGGCAGACTTAATATATAAAATATGGCTTGGGTTGGTTTTGTAGTTCATTATAAATCATTTTTGGAAATTATACAAAAATGTCCATTATTTCATTAAATGTTTTCCCAATTTTTTAAAAGTGTTTATATTAGTTGAACTCGGGAAAATTATGTTCTTGTTTTTATACTACATTCATAGTATATGTTGGTTAATGTTCAACCTAAACGAAGAAAAGTTTAGTTTTAAAGACAATTTATGCTACTTAAAATATTAAATTATTCTCATTGAAAACTAAATGTAGTTTTTGGTAATAGGGATTGTTGGAACCAAGGCCATTCTATGCAAGATTTGGAGTATGGTTTGTGTTTTTTGTCAATCCTTATTGGATGTTCAGAATGTTTTCCTGTAATGTGATCATAGAGTTTAAGTAGACACTAGTATTGAAGGTAGCATCATTTCCTAGTGTTCTCCAAATATTTGGGCCTGGAAATCGGGAAATGGGAATATAACGACCCATACTTTACATACATTGTTATTACTTAAGAATTGAAGCACACTTATTACAACATATAACAAAACCATGAAAGGACCGTATAGGTATAGTGTCTTTAGAAACTGGGAAACATAAACAACTGGTACATAAAGCATCAACTTTGCCTCCCACTTATTTCATCATATCTAGAGTCCCTTTTTGGCATATCCTACTTAATAACCTTCTTCCTGACCTGGGGAAACAAAACATACAAAAGGGTGAGCTCAAATGCTCAGTAAGAGTAAACAAAATAAATATCAATCACATCGTATACACAAGCACATAACTTTTGTAAATCTTAACCTGAAAAAGAGATCATAATTTCATAACATGGGATAAATCATGGCAGTGAAATGTAATCACAATAATCATAACTTAAAACATAAAACTTTTTGGCATACACACATAATCATATATAATCATTTCTTGTTAGTCAAGACTCATTTCCAAGACTATCTTAGTGGACAAAGTCCCTTTCTGAACCGAGTCACCCTCGTTTCAGTCCTGTTTCACTGAACCGGTATAACCTACTGTTCTAGCCATGTCTATATCATGAGATATAAAATCTTTACCCAATGCATTGGAGGGAGATATAGGTCCCACCCATATCATAATGATACCATTCTTATGTGTGCCACAAAATCATAAACCATACATCATAGCATAACCCATGTAATAAAAATGGGAGTCTTTAAACATCGTGACATCATAAAACAATTCATATAAGATAAAAGAATTCATAAAAATATTTCCATCACAACATAATAAAATCTATGTAATAGTAGGGATAGAAACAGAACCCTTTATTATCATAGATGGAAAATAATTTTGATAAAACACTTGAACTCCATTCTTGAGGAAAATATCCTTTTTTCTTCAAAAACATTTTTCCTTTCTTAAAATGTCATACAACTTTAAACTAAAAGAAGTTGATTAAAAATAAACTTGAAAACTTGTAAAGTATGCTTCTTGGAAATAATGTTTTAAAAATCCATTCATGCCATATAAGTTAAAAAAACATTCTTCTCGTACTTTTGTCAAAAAATTCTAAGAGTACCTCGTACGAAAAACGACAAAAGATTCCTTTCATATCTTTCACTAAAAACTCACCGAATGGTAAATTTGGATATAAACTATTGTAGAAGGATATAAATATTACATATTGGGGAAACATGGATGTGGATGATAAAATACACCCCAGTAAATACCAAAGTATAAACAATATCAGATAAAAATGAGACTGTGATATTTCCCTTACCTTAGGTTCGACTTGCTTTGTAAGTGTCCAGAAATTCTGTATAATGATTTAAATAATGTTATTGACTTATTCCAGAATCATACTTATTTTTATTATATCATATATGGTCATATTATTAGCTTCTTAGTAGTAATATTTCATTGCTACTTGTTATTCGAGTGTTTATAACTTTTTGTTTTTATGCGTGTTTTGTCGAATAAATTCTTATTCTTCTCTTTATGTTATATATACCTCATTTCCAGAATGGTATTAGTGTAATATATATCATATTCATTCATTCAATTCATTTATATAATCATTATGAAATGAAGATCATGTAGAATGAGTCGCATCACATCGTGGAGACGGTATTCTGTACGTATGCACGAGTGATGATATCGTTCCTATGATCGTGGAAATGTATTGAAGTATATGTATACTATTTCAGAATCAATATCACTTTATAATAGTCATATATGGTCTTTATTTACACCATTATACCCATCCAAGTAAGGTGGTGGTGGAAAATAGATTACACCACGGCGTGGAGACGGTATTCCGTACGTACGCACGCGCGGTGATTTCTTTCTCCGTAGGATGGATAGATGGTGAAATAGGGTTGATTCATACTTATAATAACATATAAGTATATGATTGATACTGATGTTATTTCTTCAAAATGAAACAACAGAAGAAGAAGAAGTGGAAGAAGAAATAAAGATGAAAGAATCGGTAACGGACATTACCTCTTCTTCGAAGTGCTTCTTTGAGACCTTCTTTTAGGGCACTAAAATTGGTCTTTGAAGAAGACCAGAACCTCTAGGATGTATCTAGGGAAGTAGAGAGGATAAATTAGCAGGGTTTGGCCGAGCTTGAGTGCTCAAATTGGTGTGAGTAGGAGGGGGAGGAGGTGCCCTTTTATAAGGAAGGAGAGGGGCACCTTAGGAATATCTCAAAATATTATTTTATATTAAAGTCAAAATCGGTTTATAATGGATCCAAAGGGTCTTATTTCGGATCTAAAGTGGGGATGGGTCGAAATCCTATCAACCAATAGGATTTAGACAAGTTTAGGTTATTATTTTAACCTTATCAATTAGATTTAACTCTAAGTTAAATAATTTAACTTTTACCGTGTCTTTTTGTTTTCTTACACTATATGGTTAATACACTTACTATAACATGCCAAACGAACCCCAAGTTGTTAATTATTAATATATATATATATCTTTATCTACGTATTTTGGCCGAACCTTAGATTTTTAGGAATAAAATAACAATTACCAATATAATATTTGTTTTAAAAACTATATTATGTCAATTTTGACACTATTTAGTAATTGATTTTGAGAAAATCATAACAGAAGTATTAGTTCGAACCAAGTTAATTAAATCAATACTAACATGTCATATTAACCTAAAAAATTAGTGGTATTCATAAAAAGTCTCAAATAACATTTATTTTTGTGTTTATAACATCAATTATGTCAATATTTCATTAATAAGATAATTACTGCATCATCATTGTGTCATAAATAAATTAAATTATTTAATGTCTAAAAATTAAAAATAAATTTCTATTATATATTAAATCTTTTTATCTTTATAATGAATATTTATAGTCGAATTTATCTTATGTATAACCCCATATGAAAAATTATTTACTTATTAAACTTTGATTTTAACTATTTTAACCCTTCTTTAAATAACTTAATAATAAATGTCCTAATCTAATCCAAGTGGGCCTAAATGGTCATATTTTATTCCTAAGTTTCTTTTTGGTCGAATTACTGTTATACAATAGAATTAGGACATGTGTTAGGATAATAATAATATCATCTTTACCCTTAATTACCCTATTTACGTTTTATCGTGGTAAAAAAAAGTAAAAAGTTACTATTCGCCAAAAATTATTTGCATCTCATTGAACCACATTTTAGTCCTTGATATTTACCGTGTCTCTCGGATTTTCTAAATTCCACTCACAGAAGCGGTAAAATTAAGTTTTATGAAAAATTCAGTTTTTTAACTACCACTAAGTGGTTTCACTATTCATCTAAAATTGAAAGTTTTCAGAAAAATACCAAAATTTCACCCTAGGCTAATTTCGATATTCCGAATCCAAAAATGAAGTCCATTTTGAAAAATAAAATTTATAAATTTCAAAAGGTGGTTATTACTATTCATAACGGCTAGTTTTAATAATATTTTAATAGCATATCGTTGTTTAGTGAAACTCGGTATTGCGTACGACGCACGCTATCGAGGAAGGTCACGATTTCGTGTAAAGAAAGCCAAGAAAGTGTTGTGTAGAAAAAGATTCCTTTGATGATTTATATAACATAAAAGTCTTGGGTGTTACATTCTTCCCCCCTTAAAACGAATTTCGCCCTCAAAATTCGTCACTTTGTAACAAAGAGATGAGGATACCTCCCCCTCATCATATCCTCAAGTTCCCATGTAGCTTCTTCTAATTGGTGGTTCCTCCATAAAATTTTCACCAATCGAGTGGTCTTGTTTCGTAGGACTTTTTCGCTACGATCCAAAATCTCTATCTGTTGTTCTTCATAAGAAAGATCTTGCTCCAGCGGTACAACTTCTGAGCTAAGTACATGTGAAGGATCAGGTATGTACTTTCTCAGGAGAGATACATGGAACACATCGTGAACTTGAGAGAGATTCGGTGGAAGCGCCAATCGGTAAGCTACCTTCCCTACACGATCCAGTATTTCGAAAGGACCGATATATCTAGGGCTCAACTTCCCCTTCTTTCAAAATCTCATGACTCTCTTCCAGGGAGATATCCGTAAGAACACTTTATCGCCCCCTTCAAACTCTAGGTCTTTTCTTCGGCTGTCGGCATAACTTTTCTGTCGACTCTAAGCTGCTCTTATGTGTTGTTGAATACATCTGACCTTTACTTCCATTTCATCAACGAGATCAGGTCCTAATATCTTTCTTTCCCCAACTTCATCCCAGCAAGTTGGAGTCCTGCATTTCTTTCCATAGAGAGCTTCATAAGGAGCCATCTGAATAATGGAGTGAAAGATATTATTATAAGAAAATTCCACCAAAGGTAGGTGTTGATCCCAACCTCCTTTGAAATCCATAGAGCAAGCTCTCAACATATCTTCTAGGGTTTGAATTGTTCTTTCAGACTGACCGTCTGTCTGAGGATGATAAGCAGTGCTGAAACTCAACTCTGTATCCAGAGTATGCTGAAGACTTCACCAGAACTTCGAGGTAAATCTCAGATCCCGATCAGATATAATAGAAAGTGATACTCCATGCAATCTTACCACTTCCTTTACATATATCCTGGAAAGCTGATACAGAGAGAAATCCTCTCTAATAGAAATGAAGTGTGCAGACTTTGTAAGATGATCAACTATGACCCAGATAGCATTATTGCCTTTAGATGTTTTAGGAAGTCCTGTGACAAAGTCCATAGTAATTTCTTCCCATTTCCATTCAGGTATGGGTAATGGTTGTAACATACCCTTAGACTTCTGTCTCTCAGCTTTAACTTGTTGACAAACCAAGCATCGAGAGACATATTCAGCAACATCTTTCATGCCATCCCACCAGAAGTACTCTTTCAGGTCCCTATACATCTTCGTGCTTCCAGGATGAATAGAGAATGAAGAACTATGAGCCTCATCCAGCAGCTCCTTCTTTAATTCGGGGATGGAAGGAACACAAACCCGATTCCTAAACTTTATTATCCCATCACAATCAAGGTTGAACTCCGGAACATTTCTCACCTTGTTTTTTAACTCGACATCTTCTTTCTGTGCCTCTTTAATCTTCTCATGTATAGATGGTTGAACATTCATTTGAGAAAGATAAGATTTTTCCCCTTCCATTATAATTCCAAGATCCATCCTTTGTAATCCATAAATATTGGATATTTTGTGATCCTCGTCTTGGATAAACTAGCATGGTCTTGTCAACTTAATGCATCTGCCACCTTGTTTGCTTTCCCAGGGTGGTAATGGATTGAGCAGTCATAATCCTTAATCAGCTCCAACCATCTTCTTTGACGCATATTCAGCTCCTTTTTTGTGAAAATATACATTAAACTTTTATGACCAGTATAAATATCACACCTTTCACCATAAAGGCAAAGCCTTCAAATCTTTAATGCAAAGATTACCGCAGCTAACTCCAAATCATGTGTTGGGTAATTTTGCTCATGGATTTTCAACTGTCGTGAGGCATAAGCTATCACCATATCATTTTTCATAAGAACACACCCTAATCCCTTCTTGTATGCATCACTATAGATCACAAACCTTTCTCCACTACAAGGCAGTGTGAGCACAGGTTCACTGGATAACCTTCTTTTCAACTCCTTGAAATTCTCTTCACATTCTTCTGTCCAGACAAACTTAACTCCTTTCTGATTCAACTTGGTGAGTGTATTAGATAATCGTGAAAAATATTTCACAAAACGTCGATAATATCCAGCCAAACCAAGAAAACTTTGGATCTCAGTTACTGTTGTTGGTCTCGACCATCTTTCGATAACCTCTGTTTTTGTTGGATCCACAGATATCCCCACTTTTGAGATTATGTGACCCAAAAATGCAACTTTTTTAAGCCAAAATTCACACTTGTTAAATTTGGCATAAAGCTTCTCCTTTCTCAGGGTCTTCAATATAATTCTCAAGTGATCTTCATGTTCTTCCTTTCTCTTTGAATAGACAAGAATATCGTCTATAAAGGCTACCACAAATTGATCAAGATAGTCTCTAAAGACTCTATTCATTAGATCCATGAAGATAGCAGGGGAATTAGTAAGACCAAATGGCATCACTATAAATTCATAGTGTCCATACCTTGTACGGAAAGCATTCTTTGGTATATCCCCCCTTTTGACCCTTAATTGATGATACCCTGAACGAAGATCAATCTTGGAAAAGTATTGAGCTCCGCGTAGTTAGTCAAATAGTTCATCAATGCACGGGAGAGGATATTTGTTCTTGATAGTGATCTTGTTAAGTTCTCGATAATCAATGCAGAGTCTCATTGATCCATCTTTATTATTAACAAATAGAACAAGTGCTCTCCAAGGTGACGCACTAGGGCGTATGAATACTTTATCAAGATTCTCTTGGAGTTGCATCTTCGATTCTTGCAACTCAATTGGGGCCATTATATAAGGTGTCTTTGAAATAGGCAAAGCACCCAGTATGAGTTCTATTGAAAACTCAACTTCACGATTTGGTGGAAGACCCGGAAATTCCTGCGGAAAGACATCATCAAACTCTCGTACGATGGGCATATTCTTAATCGTGAGTTTCTCACCAACCATTTGAGATAAATAACCTTAATTTAGTGGAATCAATACCCATAAAATGGAAGAAATTTCCACTGGAAGGTTATGTTCATCCTTTCATTGATAGACGATCATAGATTGATCTGGAATATGAAATGTGACTTCCCTTCTTTGGCAGTTGATATGAGCTCCATATAAATAAATCCAATCCATTCCAGGAATCACATCAAATTCCACTATAGGAAGGATCATAAGATTTGCAGGAAGCACTTTCCCACAAACTTCGATCGGAGAAGAATTATAAACTTTTGATGCGACTATTGTGCCATTAGGTGTTGTCACAGCTAACTCAACATCTAATTGTTGAGGTAATACAGTGATACCCTTAGAAAATTCTTCAGAAATAAAAGAGTGGGTGGATCCAGAATCAAATAAAACATTTTCTACTTTAGAGTGGATGGTAAGTGTACCTTTCACCACATCGTTATCGTACTCCACATCACTGATAGAAATTGCATGTGACTTTCCTTTGTCTTTAGCCTTAAGAGAGTGTTGTCGTCGACCATCATCATCAACCCTTGGATTAGGGAATTTATTGGCATAATGCCCCATCTCCTTACACTTGAAACATTAAAGTGTAGTAGGTTCATTCTGTGTATCCCTTCCTTTGTTTGCATCATTAGACATCTTCTTCCCATCATCGCGGCATTCAAATGACCGATGACCTTCTTTTCCATATTTGAAACATTTACTTGTCCCTTTAAGACAACTCCCTCCATGTTTCTTTCCACACTTTGAGCATAAGGGAAAGCTCATCTTATTTTCAGTGTGCTCTTTAGATTTTCCTTTGAATTCCATTTTCCTCTTCTTATCAAACCCATATGACTGATGGGTTACTCCAATCTCCATCTCGACTTTGAGAGCACATCGAACGATTTCCTCGTAGCTATTGAAGTCCCTTATGGCTAACGCCCTTCGAAGACATGGTTTTAAGCCACTAAAGAATCGATCGATCTTACTCTCAGGTTGGATAATAATACCAGAAGCGTACCTTGCAAGTCTTGTAAAATTTGCTTCATAGGTACCAACAGATTCATCATCCTTTTGCTTTAGTTCAAGAAACTCTTTTTCCATCTTTGTTTGGAGAATACGAGGGAAGTACTTATTAAAAAATAAGTTCTCGAACTCGTCTCATTCCATGGAATCAATTTCATCCCTTTGCCTAGTATTCTTAATAAGATTCCACCATTGATCAGCATCTCCTTCCAAATGATACACTTCTAGGATGAATTTATCATGTTCCGAACATTGAAGAACTAAAAATATCTTTTCATTAGTACTAATCCATTGTTCTGCAACTAATGGATCAGTAGACCCGCTGAAAGAAGGTGGATGCTGCCTCATGAAGGATTCAACAGAATGTTGCTCCTTCCTTTGCTCGTTTGGAAGTCCTGCATGATTCATAGCTTGAGAAAGTTGTGTGAGCATGGCTACAAGATTTTGCATTCTAGCTCCCATAACGTTTGGTTGCTCAGGGGGACAATCATTACATTTCCCGTCACATTCTATATTAACATGATTCCTTCGGGTTCCAGCCATTGACTAAAACCAAGAAGAATAGTGTGAGCAACACTAATTATAATAGGAAAACCACATAATCAAGAATAAAATTTCACACTTAATGTCTTATCCTAGGTTGTTCATGGCCATTTCTAAAACACTAAGATTGTGTTCAATGCTTAGACTTATCCTTAGGGTTCTTACTAAGGCATTCACATCCCAGTTTCCAAAGGTTGACTATACCTTTCCTCTGATACCAACTATAACGACCCATACTTTACATACATTGTTATTACATCAGAATTGAAGCACACTTATTACAACATATAACAAAACCAAGAAAGGGCCGTATAGGTATAGTGTCTTTAGAAACTGGGAAACATAAACAACTGGTTCATAAAGCATCAACTTTGCCTCCCACTTATTTCATCATATCTAGAGTCCCTTTTTGGCATATCCTACTTAATAACCTTCTTCCTGGCCTGGGGAAAGAAAACATACAAAAGGGTGAGCTCAAATGCTCAGTAAGGGTAAACAAAAGAAATATCAATCACATCGTATACACAAGAACATAACTTTTGGAAATCTTAACCTGTAAAAGAGATCATAATTTCATAACATGGGATAAATCATGGCAGTGAAATGTAATCACAATAATCATAACTTAAAACATGAAACTTTGTGGCATACACACATAATCATAGAGAATCATTTCTTGTTAGTTAAGACTCATTGCCAAGACTATCTTAGTGGACAAAGTCCCTTTCTGAACCGACTCACCCTCGTTTCAGTCCTGTTTCACTGAACCGGTATAACCTACCGTTCCAGCCATGTCTATCTCATGATATATAAAATCTTTACCAAATTCATTGGAGGGAGATATAGGTCCCACCCATCTCATAATGATACCATTCTTATGTGTGCCACAAAATCATAAACCATACATCATAGCATAACCCATGTAATAAAAATGGGAGTCTTTAAACATCGTGACATCATAAAAAAATTCATATAAGATAAAAGAATTCATAAAAATATTTCCATCACAACATAATAAAATCCATGTAATAGTAGGGATAGAAACAGAACCCTTTATTATCTTAGATGGAAAATAATTTTGATAAAACACTTGAACTCCATTCTTGAGGAAAATATCCTTTCTTCTTCAAAAACATTTTTCCTTTCTTAAAATGTCATTCAACATTAATCTAAAATAAGTTGTTTAAAAATAAACTTGAAAACTTGTAAAGGATGCTTCTTGGAAATAATTTTTTAAAAATCCATTCATGCCGTATAAGTTAAAAAAACATTCTTCTCGTACTTTTGTCGGAAAAGTATAAAAGTACCTCATACGAAAAACGACAAAAGATTCCTTTCATATATTTCACTAAAAACTCACCGAAGGGTAAAATTGGATATAAACTATTGTAGAAGGATATAAATATTAAATATTGAGGAGACATGGATGTGGATGATAAAATACACCCCAGTAAATACCAAAGTATAAACAATCTCGGATAAAAATGAGACTGTGATATTTCCCTTACCTTAATTTCGACTTGCTTTGTAAGTGTCCGAACCTCCATTATAATGATTTAAATAATGTTATTGACTTATTCCAGAATCATACTTATTTTTATGATATCATATATGGTCATATTCTTATCTTCTTAGTAGTAATATTTCATTGCTACTTGTTATTCGGGTGTTTATAACTTTTTGTTTTTATGTGTGTTTTGTCGAATAAATTCTTATTCTTCTCTTTAGGTTATAGATACCTCATTTCTATAATGGTATTAGTTTAATATATATCATATTCATTCATTCAATTCATTTATATAATCATTATGAAATGAAGATCCTGTAAAATGAGTCGCATCACATCGTGGAGACGGTATTCCGTACGTACGCACGAGTGATGATATCGTTCCTATGATCGTGGAATTGTATTGGAGTATATGTATACTATTTCAGAATCAATATAACTTTATAATAGTCATATATGGCCATTATTTACACCATTATACCCATCCAAGTAAGGTTGTGGTGGAAAATAGATTACACCACGGCGTGGAGACGGTATTCCGTACGTACGCACGCGCGGTGATTTCTTTTTCTGTAGGATGGATAGATGGTGAAATAGGGTTGTTTCATACTTATAATAACATATCATTATATGAGTGATACTGATGTTATTACTTCATAATGAAACAACTAAATAAGAAGAAGTGGAATAAGAAATAAAGATGAAAGTATCGGTAACGGACATTACCTCTTCTTTGAAGTGCTTCTTTGAGACCTTCTTTTAGGGCACTAAAATTGGTCTTTGAAAAAGACCAGAACCTCTAGGATGTCTCTAGGTAAGTGGAGAGGAGAAAGTTGCAGGGTTTGGCCGAGCTTGAGTGCTCAAATTGGTGTGAGGAGGAGGGGGAGGAGGTGCCCTTTTATAAGGGAGGAGAGGGGTATCTTAGGAATATCTCAAAATATTATTTTATATTAAAGTCAAAATCGGTTTATAATGGTTCCAAAGGGTCTTATTTCGGAGCTAAAGTGGGGATGAGTCGAAATACTATCAACCAATAGGATTTAGAAAAGTTTAGGTTATTATTTTAAACTTATCAATTAGATTTAACTCTAAGTTAAATAATTTAACTTTTACCGTGTCTTTTTGTTTTCTTACACTATATGGTTAATACACTTACTATAACATGCCAAACGAACCAAAAGTTGTTTATTATTAATATATATATCTTTATCTAAGTCATTTGGACGAACCTTAGATTTTTAGGAATAAAATAACAATTACCAATATAATATTTGTTTTCAAAAATATTTTATGTCAATTTTGACACTATTTAGTAATTGATTTTTGTGAAAATCATAACAGAATTATTAGTTCGAACCAAGTTAATTAAATCAATAATAACATGTCATATTAACCTAGAAAATTAGTGGGATTCATAAAAAGTCTCAAATTACATTTATTTTGGTGTTTATAACATCAATTATGTCAATATTTCATTAATAAGATTATTACTGCATCATCATTGTGTCATAAATACATTAAATTATTTAATGTCTAAAAATTACAAATAAAATACCATTATGTAGTAAATCTTTTTATATTTCTAATGAATATTTATAGTTGAATTTATCTTATGTATAACCCCATATTAAAAATTATTTACTTATTAAACTTTGATTTTAACTATTTTAACCCTTCTTTAAATAAATTAATAATAAATGTCATAATCTAATCCAAGTGGGCCTAAATGGTCATATTTTATTACTAAGTTTCTTTTTGGTCGAATTACACTTATTCAATAGAATTAGGACATGTGTTAGGGTAATAATAATATCATCTTTACCCTTAATTACCCTATTTACTTTTTACCGTGGTAAAAAAAAGTAAAAAGTTACTAATCACCAAAAATTATTTTCATCTCATTGAAACCCATTTTAGTCCTTGATATTAACCATGTCTCTCGGATTTTCGAAATTCCACTCACAGAAGCGGTAAAATTAAGTTTTATGAAAAATTCAGTTTTTTAACTACCACTTAGTGGTTTCACTATTCATCAAAAATTGAAAGTTTTCAGAAAAATACCAAAATTTCACCCTAGGCTAATTTCGATATTCCGAATCCAAAAATGAAGTTCATTTTAAAAAATAAAACTTATAAAATTTAAAAAGTGGTTATTACTATTCATAACGGCTAGTTTTAATAATATTTTAATAGCATATCGTTGTTTAGTGAAACTCAGTATTACGTACGACGCACGCTATCGAGGAAGGTCGCGATTTCATGTAAAGAAATCCAAGCAAGTGTTGTGTAGAAAAAGATTCCTTTGAAGATTTATATAACATAAAACTCTCAGGTGTTACATTCTTCCCCCCTTAAAATGAATTTCGCCCTCGAAATTCGTCACTTTGTAACAAACAGATGAGGATACCTCCCCCTTATCATATCCTCAAGATCCCATGTAGCTTCTTCTAATTGGTGGTTCCTCGATAAAATTTTCACCAATCGAGTTGTCTTGTTTCGTAGGACTTTTTCGCTACGATCCAGAATCTCTATCGGTTGTTCTTCATAAGAAAGATCTTGCTCCAGCGGTACAACTTCTGAGCTGAGTACATGTGAAGGATAAGGTATGTACTTTCTTAGGAGAGATACATGGAACACATCGTGAACTTTAGAGAGATTCGGTGGAAGCGCCAATCGGTAAGCTACCTTCCCTACATGATCCAGTATTTTGAAAGGACCGATATATCTAGGGCTCAACTTCCCCTTCATTACAAATCTCATGACTCTCTTCCAGGGAGATATCCGTAAGAACACTTTATCGCCCACTTAAAACTCTAGGTCTTTTCTTCGGCTGTCGGCATAACTTTTCTGTCGACTTTGAGCTGCTATTATGTGTTGTTGAATAGATCTGACCTTTTCTGCCATTTCATCAACGAGATCAGGTCCTAATAGCTTTCTTTCCCCAACTTCATCCCAGCAAGTTGGATTCCTAAATTTCTTTCCATAGAGAGCTTCATAAGGAGCCATCTGAATACTGGAGTGAAAGCTATTATTATAAGAAAATTCCACCAAAGGTAGGTGTTGATCCCAACCTCCTTTGAAATCCATAGAGCAAGCTCTCAACATATCTTCTAGGGTTTGAATTGTTCTTTCAGACTGACCGTCTGTCTGAGGATGATAAGCAGTGCTGAAACTCAACTCTGTATCTAGAGTATGCCAAAGACTTCGCCAGAACTTCGAGGTAAATCTCGGATCCTGATCAGATATAATAGAAATTGGTACTCCATGAAATCTTACCACTTCCTTTACATATATCCTGGAAAGATGATCCAGAGAGAAATCCTCTCTAATAGCAATGAAGTGTGCCAACTTTGTAAGACGATCAACTATGACCCAGATAGCATTATTTCCTTTGGATGTTTTAGGAAGTACTGTGACAAAGTCCATAGTAATGTTTTCCCATTTCCATTCAGGTATGGGTATTGGTGGTAACATCCCCTTAGACTTCTGTCTCTCAGCTTTAACTTGCTGACAAACCAAGCATCGAGAGACATATTCAGCAACATCTCTTTTCATGCCATCCCACCAAAAGTACTCTTTCAGGTCCCTATACATGTTCATGCTTCCAGGATGAATAGAGAATGAAGAACTATGAGCCTCATCCAGCAGCTCCTTCTTTAATTCGGGGATGGGAGGAACACAAACCCGATTCCTGAACATTATTATCCCATCACAATCAAGGTTGAACTCAGGAACATTTCTCACCTTCTTTTGTAACTCGACATCTTTGTTCTGTTCCTCTTTAATCTTCTCATGTATAGATGGTTGAACATTCATTTGAGAAAGATAATATTTTTCCCCTTCCATTATAATTCCAAGATCCATCCTTTGTAAATCCATAAATATTGGATCTTTTGTGATCCTCGTCTTGGATAAACTTATAAGGACCCGCACTTATTTCATGCATAATCTTGAATTTATTCAAGAAAACACTTCATTTTACATTGAGGATCTTTTCAAGTTTAGAGCTTTAGAGAATTAAGACAAAATATTCATAGCATTACACATTGTTACATAGTGGATACCATAAAATCAGTTTCCATTTTCCTCAGAATATAAAACATTAAAACATAAAACAAGACTCCTTGACAATTCTTCAAAATTTAACATGTCTTCATTCCTTGTATTATTCATCCATTAACCTGTGAAAAATCATTTAAAAACTTGGGATGAGCACAAAAGCTCAGTAAGGTATGAAAAAGAAGGAAAAATCTCATTAGTCCATGAATACACAAGACATATGAAAACATTTTTAAAATACCTGATTTACACCCATAAAATCTTACTTTTTGTAACATGAGATTTACACAAGATCCATACAAACATAATTATAATCATAAAGGTATATTGGGGCATTACTTACATAATCTTGTAACCATCTTGGCTACCTTAAAATTTGTAACCCTCACGGCTACCTTACTTTGTGTAACCATCACAGTTACACTTGGAGTAACCATACGGCCGACCTCCAACTTACTCATACCCAATGCATTGGAGGGAAATATATGTCCCACCCTTTATCATAAACAATGCCCAATAACCAAAACATAATCATACAACATAAACAATAGCATAAAAACATTTCCTTTGAATCTTATAAAACAGAATTTTAAAAGAGGATTTTAGAAGAAAATTCCCTTATAAAAATCATATACTTGAAGTGAGACTTAATTGAGTGGATGGAATATGTATATACTCTGTAAATACACATAATGAAACATAATATAAACAGAACCCATCACACAATCAATTAAAATAGCACATAAATTATAAAGTAGAAGGTTAACCCAAAGAATGGAAATCGGGTTAAGAATTCCCTTACCTTGGGCTTGTCCTACTTCAAAATTGTTTGAACCTCCTGTATAATGGTTAAAGGAGTGTTAATAGGATTTTAAAGAAACGTGTTCATGTTTATAACATCTTATATGGTCATTTCATAACCTCATTTCACCCCTTATTTGTTAGTATTTTGTTCCTTGCATTATTTTGGGTGAGGTCTTTTGTGATTTTCACGATCGGTTCATGATGAATCGTTCTTGTTGATTGGAAGTGAAACTCCAGAATTGGAATGGAGTATTAGTTACATAACTCCAGTACCATAAATTATACCATTCATCACTTTGGTGCCTTATATGATGATGATTTATAAGTTAAAACATTAATTATGTTCGTTTAGATAATTTAAGTGGTTCTTTGATAATTACAATTTCATTTAGTCTTATAAGTTTGAATCATGAGTACAAAAGAATTACATAACCTTATATGATTCATAAAACATATATTATAACCTGGTTCAACCATATAAATGGTTTCATGACCAGACTTGAAATAATTAATGGAAATTGAAAATACATCGTCCACGATATCGGTAATTCGACACAAATGGACAATGTTTCTTGATTCTTTAAATAAATGAGAGAGGAGAGGAATAATGATTTGTAATTTTCCATAAACATGAAAACATCCAGAATATACATGATTCTGGAGATTTCATGCCTCTTGGATAAGAGGGGGTGAAGAAAGAAGTGGAAGGAATCATGAAATAAAGAAAACATGAGAAATTTCTTACAAAACATTCGGCAGCCTAACGGCGCCTCTAAAAATTTCATAAAAACAAGATTGATGAGAGGAATGGAATATCTCATCAATAATACAAAATTTGGACTGTAAGGGAAAATATTTAATGAAATATCCCAACAAAAGACAAAGGGAAAGGAAGAGAATAACATAAAATGGATGGAAAGAATGAAAATGAAAGAGGATGTTTACCTCTTGATCTCTTCTCCTTGAGATCCTTCTTAAGGGCTTTGATTTTGGTCTTTTGGTGAGACCAGCAGCTCTAGGACGTGGGGAAGAAGATTGAGGAGGGAATTTGGCAGAAATTAGACAATGCTCAAGGCTTGAGAGGTGTGGGAGGAAGAGGGGAGTGAGGGTGGTATTTATAGTGGAGGAGGGGAGGTATTTTAGATTATTTTAATCATTATTATAATATTTTTATCAAGACTATGAATAATCTCAAATCAAGTGGCCTTAATTAGTGAAAATATCATCTGATTTCGAAGCAAGTGGCCTTGCATCACTTATGATGTCATAAATAGTGCATTTTTACTGATAAATTGATTATACGGTATTTTACCGTATTTCACTATTCACCGAAAATTCAAGAGTTTCAGAAAAATACCAAAAATTTACCCCAACCATTTTTCGACGTGTAGAATTCAAAAATGAACTCCATTTTTCAAAAATAATTTTCTAAATATTATTAATTTAATTTTAAAATAAGGTCACAGTTAATTCGAAAAATAACAAAATTGAAGTGCAATTAGTTTTATGTGACATTGGAAAATTAATTAAGATCCCATTATCCTATTGCCATGGGAAAATAAAATAATAATATTATTTACTATTCATGAGGTCATATTACTATTCATATTACTATTCATATTACTATTCATAAGGGCATGTTACTATTCACCAAAAAAAACAAGTTTGTTCCATCAGACTCGAAATAACATACTGAACACAATTGTAGATGATAGTTTCTTGAAATTCAAAACATAGAAGAAATAAAATTATGTTTAAAGGATACTTATAAATATATACCTTAAACAAAATTTCAAGCATTTTCAATTTATTTTTAGAAAACCTTGGGATGTTACATTATCCCCACCTTCTTGAAATTGCGTCCTCGCAATTTTATTTACTTATTAAACAACTGAGGGTACCTTGATCAAGGTGTCCACTCGGTTTCATCGTCATCTTGTTCACGTAGGTAGAAGTCCCATGCATTACAACAATGATTTATAGATCCTTCAAAATCATTTGCTTCCTCCATCCAAATACACCTCGTACAACATGGGTCATATGGGTGTTCACAGAAAAACAGTTTTGGAAAATAATCATGTAGGACATATAATTCCAAAACATCTGATAAAACATGATTTCTATAAAATAGTCGGACCGAAATTGAGTTGAAACTTTCTATTATTGGTCCTTTTAAAATACCATAAGTATGTGATATGAGACTATAATTTAAAAGCAAATATAAATAGGTTGCACAAGGGTCTCCTTCCTCAGCACCATTTTTAAAATCATAATATGCTTCAAATTCTTGTGATAAGGTAAAATATTTGAAGATACCTTGATAATATTTACCTTTCTTGAAATTATGTGAATATTGTGAAAATAGTATTTGTCTAAAAACAACCCATGATCCACGATGATAACGAGGTATAGAGGAGGTGTTTGATATCTCAAAAAACTGCTTGCAAGTGAGTTGTATGCTAGAAAAAGTTTCACAATCATCCGAAGATGACTTTGCAATAATTATTGCAAGCATGTCATAAGGAAGAGATAGGAATGTTGTTTGAGATCCTTCTCCTTCCATTCGTACCCGACTTTACTTGACCTGAGAAAAAAAAATTATAAAACAATAATTTAATAGAAATAATAGATATAGGGACTAATCACGTGTCTCACAAGAACTCCTAATCCCTAAAGTTGTCTAAACCGACCTCTGATACCAACTATAAGGACCCGCACTTATTTCATGCAGAATCTTGAATTTATTCAAGAAAACACTTCATTTTACATTGAGGATCTTTTCAAGTTTAGAGCTTTAGAGAATTAAGACAAAATATTCATAGCATTACACATTGTTATATAGTGGATACCATAAAATCAGTTTCCATTTTCCTCAGAATATAAAACATTAAAACATAAAACAAGACTCCTTGACAATTCTTCAACATTTAACATGTCTTCATTCCTTGTATTATTCATCCATTAACCTGTGAAAAATCATTTAAAAACTTGGGATGAGCACAAAAGCTCAGTAAGGTATGAAAAAGAAGGAAAAATCTCATTAGTCCATGAATACACAAGACATATGAAAACATTTTTAAAATACCTGATTTACACCCATAAAATCTTACTTTTTGTAACATGAGATTTACACAAGATCCATACAAACATAATTATAATCATAAAGGTATATTGGGGCATTACTTACATAATCTTGTAACCATCTTGGCTACCTTAAAATTTGTAACCCTCACGGCTACCTTACTTTGTGTAACCATCACAGTTACACTTGGAGTAACCATACGGCCGACCTCCAACTTACTCATACCCAATGCATTGGAGGGAAATATAGGTCCCGCCCTTTATCATAAACAATGCCCAATAACCAAAACATAATCATACAACATAAACAATAGCATAAAAACATTTCCTTTGAATCTTATAAAACAGAATTTTAAAAGAGGATTTTAGAAGAAAATTCCCTTATAAAAATCATATACTTGAAGTGAGACTTAATTGAGTGGATGGAATATGTATATACTCTGTAAATACAGATAATGAAACATAATATAAACAGAACCCATCACACAATCAATTAAAATAGCACATAAATTATAAAGTAGAAGGTTAACCCAAAGAATGGAAATCGGGTTAAGAATTCCCTTACCTTGGGCTTGTCCTACTTCAAAATTGTTTGAACCTCCTGTATAATGGTTAAAGGAGTGTTAATAGGATTTTAAAGAAACGTGTTCATGTTTATAACATCTTATATGGTCATTTCATAACCTCATTTCACCCCTTATTTGTTAGTATTTTGTTCCTTGCATTATTTTGGGTGAGGTCTTTTGTGATTTTCACGATCGGTTCATGATGAATCGTTCTTGTTGATTGGAAGTGAAACTCCAGAATTGGAATGGAGTATTAGTTACATAACTCCAGTACCATAAATTATACCATTCATCACTTTGGTGCCTTATATGATGATGATTTATAAGTTAAAACATTAATTATGTTCGTTTAGATAATTTAAGTGGTTCTTTGATAATTACAATTTCATTTAGTCTTATAAGTTTGAATCATGAGTACAAAAGAATTACAGAACCTTATATGATTCATAAAACATATATTATAACCTGGTTCAACCATATAAATGGTTTCATGACCAGACTTGAAATAATTAATGGAAATTGAAAATACATCGTCCACGATATCGGTAATTCGACACAAATGGACAATGTTTCTTGATTCTTTAAATAAGTGAGAGAGGAGAGGAATAATGATTTGTAATTTTCCATAAACATGAAAACATCCAGAATATACATGATTCTAGAGATTTCATGCCTCTTGGATAAGAGGGGGTGAAGAAAGAAGTGGAAGGAATCATGAAATAAAGAAAACATGAGAAATTTCTTACAAAAAATTCGGCAGCCTAACGGCGCCTCTAAAAATTTCATAAAAACAAGATTGATGAGAGGAATGGAATATCTCATCAATAATACAAAATTTGGACTGTAAGGGAAAATATTTAATGAAATATCCCAACAAAAGACAAAGGGAAAGGAAGAGAATAACATAAAAAGGATGGAAAGAATGAAAATGAAAGAGGATGTTTACCTCTTGATCTCTTCTCCTTGAGATCCTTCTTAAGGGCTTTGATTTTGGTCTTTTGGTGAGACCAGCAGCTCTAGGACGTGGGGAAGAAGATTGAGGAGGGAATTTGGTAGAAATTAGACAATGCTCAAGGCTTGAGAGGTGTGGGAGGAAGAGGGGAGTGAGGGTGGTATTTATAGTGGAGGAGGGGAGGTATTTTAGATTATTTTAATCATTATTATAATATTTTTATCAAGACTATGAATAATCTCAAATCAAGTGGCCTTAATTAGTGAAAATATCATCTGATTTCGAAGCAAGTGGCCTTGCATCACTTATGATGTCATAAATAGTGCATTTGTACTGATAAATTGATTATACGGTATTTTACCGTATTTCACTATTCACCGAAAATTCAAGAGTTTCAGAAAAATACCAAAAATTTACCCCAACCATTTTTCGACGTGTAGAATTCAAAAATGAACTCCATTTTTCAAAAATAATTTTCTAAATATTATTAATTTAATTTTAAAATAAGGTCACAGTTAATTCGAAAAATAACAAAATTGAAGTGCAATTAGTTTTATGTGACATTGGAAAATTAATTAAGATCCCATTATCCTATTGCCATGGGAAAATAAAATAATAATATTATTTACTATTCATGAGGTCATATTACTATTCATATTACTATTCATAAGGGCATGTTACTATTCACCAAAAAAAACAAGTTTGTTCCATCAGACTCGAAATAACATACTGAACACAATTGTAGATGATAGTTTCTTGAAATTCAAAACATAGAAGAAATAAAATTATGTTTAAAGGATACTTATAAATATATACCTTAAACAAAATTTCAAGCATTTTCAATTTATTTTTAGAAAACCTTGGGATGTTACAAAACTAGCATGGTCTTGTCGACTTAATGCATCTGCCACCTTGTTTTCTTTCCTAGGGTGGTAATGGATTGAGCAGTCGTAATCCTTAATCAGCTCCAACCATCTTCTTTGGCGCATATTCATCTCCTTTTGTGTGAAAATATACTTTAAACTTTTATGACCAGTATAAATATCACACCTTTCACCATAAAGGTAATGCCTCTAAATCTTTAATGCAAAGATTACCGCAGCTAACTCCAAATAATGTGTTGGGTAATTTTTCTCATGGATTTTCAACTTTCGTGAGGCATAAGGTATCACCATATCATTTTGCATAAGAACACACCCTAATCCCTTCTTGGATGCATCACTATAGATCACAATCCTTTCTCCACTACAAGGCAGTGTGAGCACAGGTGCACTGTATAACCTTCTTTTCAGCTCCTTGAAATTCTCTTCACATTGTTCCGTCCAAACAAACTTAACTCCTTTCCGAGTCAACTTGGTGAGTGGATTAGATAATCGTGAAAAAGCTTTCACAAAACGTCGATAATATCCAGCCAAACCAAGAAAACTTCGGATCTCAGTTACTGTTGTTGGTCTCGACCATATTTCGATAACCTCTGTTTTTGCTGGATCCACAGATATCCCCTATTTTGAGATTATGTGACCCAAAAATGCAACTTTTTGAATCCAAAATTCACACTTGGTAAATTTGGCATAAAGCTTCTCCTTTCTCAGGGTCTTCAATATAATTCTCAAGTTATCTTCATGTTCTTCCTTGCTCTTTGAATAGACAAGAATATTGTCTATAAAGACTACCACAAATTGATCAAGATAGTCTCTAAAGACTCTATTCATTAGATCCATGAAGATAGAAGGGGCATTAGTAAGACCAAATGGCATCACTATAAATTCATAGTGTCCATACCTTGTATGGAAAGCAGTCTTTGGTATATCCTCCCTTTTGACCCTTAATTGATGATACCCTGAACGAAGACCAATCTTGGAAAAGTATTGAGCTCCGCGTAGTTGGTCAAATAGGTCACCAATGCGCAGGAGAGGATTTTTGTTCTTGATAGTGATCTTGTTAAGTTCTCGATAATCAATGAAGAGTCTCATTGATCCATCTTTCTTCTTAACAAATAGAACAGGTGCTCCCCAAGGTGACACATTAGGGCGTACAAATCCTTTATCAAGATTCTCTTGGAGTTTCTACTTCAATTCCTGCAACTCAATTGGGGCCATTCTATAAGGTGTCTTTGAAATAGGGAAAGCACCCGGTACGAGTTCTATTGAAAACTCAACTTCACGATTTGGTGGAAGACCCGGTAATTCCTCCGGAAAGACATCATCAAACTCCCGTATGACGGGCATATTCTTAATCGTGAGTTTCTCACCAACCATTTGAGATAAATAACCTTCATTTAGTGGAATCAATACCCATAAAATGGAATAAATTTCCACTGGAAGGTTATGTTCATCCTTGCATTGATAGACGATCATAGATTGATCTGGAATATGAAATGTGACTTCCCTTCTTTAGAAATTGATATGAGATCCATATAAAGAAAGCCAGTCCATGCCAAGAATCACATCAAATTCTACTATAGGAAGGATCACAAGATTTTCAGGAAGCACTTTCCCACAAACTTTGATGGGAGAAGAATTATAAACTTTTGATGCGATTGTTGTGCCATTAGGTGTTGTCACAGCTAACTCAACATCTAATTGTTGAGGTAATACGGTGATACCCTTAGAAAATTCTTCAGAAATAAAAGAGTGGGTGGATCCAGAATCAAATAAAACTTTTGCTACTTTAGAGTGGATGGTAAGTGTACCTTTCACCACATCGTTATCGTACTCCACATCACTGATAGAAATTGCATGTGACTTTCCTCTGTCTTTAGCCTTAAGAGTTTGTTGACGTCGACCATCATCATCAACCCTTGGATTAGGGAATTTATTGGCATAATACCCCATCTCCTTGCACTTGAAACATTGAAGTGTAGTAGGTTCATTCTGTGTATCCCTTCCTTTGTTTGCATCATTAGACATCTTCTTCCCATCATCAAGGCATTCAAATGCCCAATGACCTTCTTTTCCACATTTGAAACATTTACTTGTCCCTTTAAGACAACTCCCTCCATGTTTCTTTCCACACTTTGAGCATAAGGGAAATCTCATCTTCTTTTCAGTGTGCTCTTTAGATTTTCCTTTGAATTCCATTTTCCTCTTCTTATCAAATGCATATGACTGATGGGTTACTCCAATCTCCATCTCGACTTTGAGAGCACATCGAACGATTTCCTCGTAGCTATTGAAGTCCCTTATGGCTAACACCCTTCGAAGACTTGGTTTTAAGCCACTAAAGAATCGATCGATTTTACTCTCAGGTTGGATAATAATACCAGAAGCATACCTTGCAAGTCTTGTAAAATTTGCTTCATAGGTACCAACAGATTCATCATCCTTTTGCTTTAGTTCAAGAAACTCTTTTTCCATCTTTGTTCGGAGAATAAGAGGGAAGTACTTATTGAAAAATAAGTTCTTGAACTCGTCCCATTCCATCGAATCAATTTCATCCCTTTTCCTCATATTCTTAATAAGATTCCACCATTGATCAGCATCTCCTTCCAAACTATACACTACTAGGATGACTTTATCATGTTCCGAACATTGAAGAACTTAAAATATATTTTCAGTATTACTAATCCATTGTTCAGCAACTAATGGATCAGTAGACCCTCTGAAAGAAGGTGGACGCTGCCTCATGATGGATTCAACAGAATGTTGCTCCTTCCTTTGCTCGTTTGGAAATCCTGCATGATTCATAGCTTGAGAAAGTTGTGTGAGCATGGCTACAAGATTTCTCATTCCAGCTCCCATAACGTTTGGTTGCTCAGGGGGACAATCATTTCATTTCCCGTCGCATTCTGTATTAACACGATTCCTTCGGGTTCCAACCATTGACTAAAACCAAGAAGAATAGTGTGAGAAACACTAATTATAATAGTAAAACCACATAATCAAGAATAAAATTTCTCACTTAAGGTCTTATCCTAGGTTATTTATGGTCATTTCTAAAACACTAAGATTGTGTTCTATGCTTAGACTTATCCTTAGGGTTCTTACTAAGGCTTTCACATCCTAGTTTCCAAAGTTTGACTATACCTTTCCTCTGATACCGACTATGACGACCCATACTTTACATACATTGTTATTACTTCAGAATTGAAGCACACTTATTACAACATATAACAAAACCAAGAAAGGACCGTATAGGTATAGTGTCTTTAGAAACTGGGAAACATAAACAACTGGTTCATAAAGCATCAACGTTGCCTCACACTTATTTCATCATATCTAGAGTCCCTTCTTGGAATATCCTACTTAATAACATCTTTCTTGACCTGGGGAAAGAAAACATTAAAAAGGGTGAGCTCAAATGCTCAGTAAGGGTAAAAAAAAGAAATATCAATCACATCGTATACAGAAGCACATAACTTTTGGAAATCTTAACCTGCAAAAGAGATCATAATTTCATAACATGGGATAAATCATGGCAGTGAAATGTAATCACAATAATCATAACTTAAAACATGAAACTTTGTGGAATACACACATAATCATAGAGAATCATTTCTTGTTAGTCAAGACTCATTGCCAAGACTATCTTAGTGGACAAAGTCCATTTCTGAACCGACTCACCCTCTTTTCAGTCCTGTTTCACTGAACCGGTATAACCAACCATCCAGCCATGTCTATCTCATGAGATATAAAATCTTTACCCAATGCATTGGAGGGAGATATAGGTCCCACCCATCTCATAATGATACCATTCTTATGTGTGCCACAAAATCATAAACCATACATCATAGCATAACCCATGTAATAAAAATGGGAGTCTTTAAACATCGTGACATCATAAAACAATTCATATAAGATAAAAGAATTCATAAAAATATTTCTATCACAAAATAATCAAATCCATGAAATAGTAGGGATAGAAACAGAACCCTTTATTATCTTAGATGGAAAATAATTTTGATAAAACACTTGTACTCCATTCTTGAGGAAAATATCCTTTCTTCTTCAAAAACATTTTTCCTTTCTTAAAATTTCATACAACTTTAAACTAAATGAAGTTGATTAAAAATAAACATGAAAACTTTTAAATGATGCTTCTTGGAAATAATGTTTTAATAATCCATTCATGTCGTATAAGTTAAAAAAACATTCTTCTCGTACTTTTGTCAGAAAAGTCCAAAAGTACCTCGTACGAAAAACAAAAAAAGATTCCTTTCATATCATTCACTAAAAACTCACCGAAGGGTAAAATTGGGTATAAACTATTGTAGAAGGATATAAATATTACATATTGAGGAAACATGGATGTGGATGATAAAATACACCCTAGTAAATACCAAAGTAAAAACAATCTCGGATAAAAATGAGACTGTGATATTTCCCTTACCTTAGGTTCAACTTGCTTTGTAAGTGTCCGAACATCCTGTATAATGATTTAAATAATGTTATTTACTTATTCTAAAATCATACTTATTTTTATGATATCATATATGGTCATATTCTTAGCTTCATAGTAGTAATGTTTCATTGCTACTTGTTATTCGGGTGTTTATAACTTTTTATTTTTATGTGTGTTTTGTCGAATAAATTCTTATTATTCTCTTTAGGTTATAGATACCTCATTTCCAAAATGGTATTAGTGTAATATATATCATATTCCTTCATTAAATTAATTTATATAATCATTATGAAATGAAGATCATGTAGAATGAGTCGCATCACATCGTGGAGATGGTATTCCGTACGTACGCACGAGTGATGATATCATTCCTATGATCGTGGAATTGTATTGGAGTATATGTATACTATTTTAGAATCAATATAACTTTATAATAGTCATATATGGTCATTATTTACACCATTATACCCATCCAAGTAAGGTGGTGGTAGAAAATAGATTACACCACGACGTGGAGACGGTATTCCGTACGTACGCACGCGCGGTGATTTCTTTTTCCGTAGGATGGATAGATGCTGAAATAGGGTTGTTTAATAATTATAATAACATATCATTATATTAGTGATGCTGATGTTATTACTTAATAATGAAACAATTAAAGAAGAAGAAGTGGAAGAAGAAATAAAGATGAAAGAATCGGTAACGGACATTACCTCTTCTTTGAAGTGCTTCTTTGAGTCCTTCTTTTAGGGCACTAAAATTGGTCTTTGAAGAAGACCAGAACCTCTAGGATGTCTATAGGGAAGTGGAGAATAGAAATTTTCAGGGGTTTGCCTATCTTGAGTTCTCAAATTGGTGTGAGGAGGAGGGGGAGGAGGTTCCCTTTTATAAGGGAGGAGAGGGGCACCTTAGGAATATCTCAAAATATTATTTTATATTAAAGTCAAAATCAGTTTATAATGGTTCCAAAGGGTCTTATTTCGGAGCTAAAGTGTGGAGGGGTCTAAACACTATCAACTAATAGGATTTAGACAAGTTTAGGTTATTATTTTAACCTTATCAATTAGATTTAACTCTAAGTTAAATAATTTATCTTTTACCGTGTCTTTTTGTTTTCTTACACTATGTTAATACACTTACTATAACATGCCAAACGAACCCCAAGTTGTTTGTTATTAATATATATATCTTTCTCTAAGTCATTTGGACGAATCTTAGATTTTTAGGAATAAAATAACAATTACCAATATAAGATTTGTTTTAAAAACTATTTTATGTCAATTTTGACACTATTTAGTAATTGATTTTTGTAAAAATTATAACAGAATTATTATTTCTAACAAAGTTAATTAAATCAATACTAACATGTCATAGTAACCTATAAAATTAGTGGGATTCATAAAAAGTCTCAAATTACATTTATTTTGGTGTTTATAACATCAATTATGTCAATATTTCATTAATAAGATAATTACTACATCATCATTGTGTCATAAATAAATTAAATTATTTAATGTCTAAAAATTAAAACTAAAATACCATTATGTAGTAAATATTTTTAGATTTCTAATGAATATTTATAGTCGAATTTATCTTATGTATAACCCCATATTAAAAATTATTTACTTATTAAACTTTGATTTTAACTATTTTAACCCTTCTTTAAATAAATTAATAATAAATGTCCTAATCTAATCCAAGTGGTCCTAAATGGTCATATTTTATTCCTAAGTTACTTTTTGGTCTAATTAAACTTATCTAATAGAATTAGGACATGTGTTAGGGTAATAATAATATCATCTTTACCCTTAATTACCCTATTTACTTTTTACCGTGGTAAAAAAAAGTAAAAAGTTACTATTCACCAAAAATTATTTTCATCTCATTGAACCACATTTTAGTCCTTCATATTAACCATGTCTCTCGGATTTTCGAAATTCCACTCACAGAAGCGGTAAAATTATGTTTTATGAAAAATTTAGTTTTTTAACTACCACTTAGTGGTTTCACTATTCATCAAAAATTGAAAGTTTTCAGAAAAATACCAAAATTTCACCCTAGGCTAATTTCGATATTCCAAATCCAAAAATGAAGTCCATTTTGAAAAATAAAATTTATAAAATTTCAAAAGGTGGTTATTACTATTTATAACGGCTAGTTTTAATAATATTTTAATAGCATATCGTTCTTTAGTGAAACTCGGTATTGCGTACGACGCACGCTATCGAGGAAGGTCGTGATTTCGTGTAAAGCAAGCCAAGAAAGTGTTGTGTAGAAAATAGATTCCTTTGATGATTTATATAACATAAAAGTCTCGGGTGTTACAGGGAAAATGTGTGTTTGGAAAAGGAACTTGTGCAAAAAAGGGTATGTGTATTGGAAACTTGCGCACAAGGTGTGTTTCGGGATCAGATCACTGAAAAATGGCAAGGGCTTGTGTTATGAAAAATATTAGAGTGGTGCGTGAAAACATGGATTGCATGCTAAATTTGTTTTTCATGCAATAGTGAATGTAGATTGGTTTCCCCACACAAAAGGTATTTCAGGATCAGAATGATGAAAAATGGAAAAGGAATGAGGTGCACAAAAAATCCAAAGATGTGTGAGAAAAATGGTTCCTGTGCGAAAAAGGATTGTGTGTGGAATGGTCTTTTTGTATGACAAGGTGAGGTTTTGCGTGTGGGGTTCAGTGACGCCTATAAATAAGAGGTGACCCCCTCATTCGACATGGATGAATACTCAGAGAAGATCCATGTTCTGATGCACATAAATGGTTCATAAAAAGGGAGTTATGAAAAAAAAGGAAGTTGCATGTCAAAGGATGAGGTGCGTGAAAAAGATGAAGTCGCACATAAAAGTTCAAGTTACGCATAAATGTATGAGTTACGTGAAAAATCAGACATTGTTCGTAAAAGTGGAAGCTATGCATAAAATATTTAGTTTCATGAAAAGGGTGTTGTTGTGAAAAATATTTTCCACACGAAAACAAATATTTCACGCAAAAGTGAAATCTTACAAGTAAAGGGTAGCTGTTATGCACAACCGTCAGTGCAACCTGTTTTCATGATCAAAATATATGGTTTAGTGGTTTAGTACTTTCAAGTGCCTCTTTTTAGGACTTCTATGCAAGTAGTGTCTCATGCTGAACAGAGACAAATACTTCAATGAAAATCTATTTAAGAGACATTTAGGTCGATAAACTGAGTTTGAATTCTCTCAGGGAAGTAAGTTAGGGGGAGTAGACGGAAGTGATCCAAGGGATGCATTGAGTGTTCCCTAAACCTTGGTAAAGGTAGTATGCTAGGAACATAGTGACTATGACCAAAACTTGTAATCCATAAACAAGTGAAGATTAGTGGATTATTGTATGACCGACATACTGTCGACATATGCTCCTTGGACGTAGCCCTTTGGGGTGAACCAAGTAAAACTGTTGTGTCAACTTCTTGTAATCATTTGTTTGATAGATTTAACGTGTTATTACCAATGTGGTAACAAGATCCCCAAATTTAAAAAGACAATGTTGATAGCCTGATTCACCTCTTCCCTCTTAGGGTGTTCCAGGGTCCTTCAAGTGCTATCAGAGGGAGGCTAACTGGTGATTGGTCTATCATATACTGTTATGGAAAATTCAACCAATATTCGGGGAGTCCCTCTCTTCGATAGGAGTAATTTCCAGATCTGCAAGAATATAATGATATCTCATCTAAGATCTCTTGGAATAGAAATCATTTTCTCTATTTTTCATGGAATACAAGTCACTGAAACAATATTTCTGGCTATGACTGACGCAAACAATAAAATTATTGATGCGGATTCGAAAGCACAAAATAGACTCACCGCAGAACTTTCTGATTAGATCTATCTAAAGGTGATGAGTTTCACCATAGCAAAATACATGTGGGATAAACATGAAAATATTAATGAAGGAAATAGTGATGTGAAGGAAGAAAAACTACAAGTCATACACAATAGTTTTGATGATCAGATGATGTATCCGGATGAGAATTCAATCTCATTCTTCAATCAAATTACAGAAATGGTTGAAGAAATTCGGGGTCTAGGCGAAGAAATCAAAGATATTGATATTTTAAAGAAAATATTAAGAATAATTCCACCACTATACAATGCAATGGTGTCAGACCTTGAGGAAAGAGATCTTTCCAAACGTTCTATAGATGATCTACTAAGTAGTTTGGTAGCTTATGAAAGGATAGTCAAACCAGAAGATGCTACGACTCAAGTGAGCAAGGAAATGGAATTCAAGGCCATGAAGAAACTAAAAATTTAAAGATATAGTAGTGGTGAATATTATGAGGAAAAAGAAATACATTCTCTCATTGAAAATAAGTTCCAAAACGGAAAAGGGAAATTCAAAGGGAATTTACCTCTATCTTGCTTTCTTTGTGGAAAAGTTGGGCACATTACCTCTTAGTGCTTAAGAAATATCAATGATGAAGATGGTGAATATGAAAACATTGAGAAGCCTCAGAAAAGGTTTTTCAAAAATTGAGACTTAATATCTAGAAAGAAAGTGTCGATTAAGAGTTTTATTTGTGAAAACAAAGATGATGATAATTAATTCTATGAAGAAGAACCAAAATTTAAAACTAGAAACCATGCTTCCATGATGGAAACTATTGAATAATTAGAAGCGTCAAAAGTTAATGGTCAAGACAATCAGTGGAAAACTAATTCCAATCTCGAGTTGGAGCATAAAGATTATGTTATTAAGATTTAGATCAAATGTAAGAGTAACAATAGGTAGAAATCAATTGTTGAAGAATCATCTATTTATGTTGATCAGATGAAAGCTAAAATTGAATGACTGGAAGAATTTTTTAAAGTGCAGTTTAAAATTCTTGAAATCACTGATGATGTAGTGGACCTGAAGCTAAGAATTGAAGAGCAAGAAAAGTTCATCAATGACCATACCACTAGACTGGAAGAAAAAGACGAAGAATACTAGGTTTCTTGAAGAGGAAGTAGTTACTCTTAGGAGAAAACATGAGAGTGAATCAATCTCAAAATAATCAAGGAAGAAAATACAGTTTGGAAGTTTCTCATATGCTGAGCTGGTAGAGAGAGTAAAACATGGTTCTCATGGAGTTTAAAAGATTTTGAATGATAAAATACTGGATTTCATGGGAAATAATGCATTTGGTTGTGAGGCAGAGTCACTAAATGCTGGAAATTAAGGTGACCAAAATAAAGTCATGCTAAAAGTGGTTGATAAAGAAAAGTTATCTGAAGTGCTGAAACAGAAACCCCCAAATTCAATCTGAAAGAAGTAAATAAAATTATCCTAGAGCCTCATAGAAATAGGATCCCTCAATATATTATTCCATAGAATAAGGAATGAGGATAAACAAAACTGAGAAGACATTTCCTCTCATGAAGTGTTAGTTCTGTGGATATTTGGGCCATATCACGTCTTATTGCAAAGAGGCAAGAAGCTATCTGAATGGAGAAGATATGGTATTTCAAAAGAGGGGAAAAATTTATATCCTAATTCTTTTAGAAGAAACAGTTTCTATGGATATTGTTTTTTTTCTGACATTGTCATAAGTTTTTAAATTGCAGGCAGTGGAGGGACAAAGACACCTCATACTAGAGTTAGAGACAAGCCAAATCTTGTCAACATGATAGTTTTTCTCTTACCAAAAATTTTTCTCCTCTTGAAGAAGATTTTGACTATAAAGAACCAATGTACATAGAAGATAGAATTAAAAGTCCATCAGTGTTTTACACTCAATCCAACGACTCATGGGAAGAAAATAAGAAAATGGAGAAATCCAACCTTGTAGAGGTGGCCCTCAAAGATACAATAAACAACAGTAAATTTATTTTGAAAAGCGGTTGCTCATCTCATTTGACAGGTAATTTAGGTCTATTAATGGATATCAAAAGGAGGGTAGATGGAATAGTATAGTTTGGTAATGACGGTGCTCTGAAAATCAAAGGCATCAGAAGTACTGAATTAGCTAATGGTTAGAAAAAGAGAACTAAAGTCCTTTATGTAGATGGCCTGCGTCCTAATATCCTCAGCATGAGTCAACTATGTGACTCAGGACATATAATTAATTTCAAACATAATGGCTTTACAATCAAGGGAAATACAAGAAATTCACTTATGAAGGGATGCAGAATAGAAGGCAACAAGTATTAGGAGGATAGTAAATGAAACATTTGTTACATGACTGTTGAAGCTGAAACCAATTTGTGGTGTCGGAGACTAGGGAACATCAATCAACAAGACATGGAGAAAGTATCAAAATTGAGGATTTTCATGGACATTACCAACCTAAAGCGTGAACGTGAAAATTCTTGTGATGCATGCATTCATGGGAAGTTGGTCTGTAGTTCATATCAGCCTAAGAATAAAAGGGAAACGCATCTTCTTGATTTCATTCTTACTGATGTGTGTGGCCTGGTAAATGTTGTTGGAACTCATGAGGAAATGTACTTTATCCTTTTCATAGATGATTATAGAAGAATGGTATGTGTAATGGTAATAAATTAGAAACATCAAGTTCTTAACTACATGAAAACATATCATCGAATCACTGAGAATGATACTGGACAAACAATTAATGTGTTGTGATTCAATAATGGATTGGAATACACATCCATTGAATTTGAAAACTACCATGATAAACATGGGATACAACATGAGGTAGCTGTCGTGAGAAGACCACATCAAAATTGAGTTGTTGAGCACAAAACTTTACTGGTTAACAACATGGAAAGAACAATTCTGATTGAGAGTCTTATTCCACGGCATTACTGGAAAGAGGCCATTCAAAATGTAGTGTATATTCAAAATCGAATATGACTTTATATGGGTTAGACGAAGACACCTAATGAATTGTGGCATATAAGGAAGCCCTATTTGAAATACCTTCATGTTTTTGGGAGTAAGGGCATCATAAGAAACAAAGAAGGAAATCATGGGAAGTATGGAGACAATGCTGATGAATGAATTTTCCTTGGATACTCAATGAACAGCAGAGCATACAAGTGTTTCAACAAGTGATTTGGATGAATAGTGGAAAGGAGTGATGTTAAGATCATTAAAGAGAAAACCACAAATTCTTAAAGTATTTCGTATAATGATATTATATAATGTGAGGAAGAAAGTGAACATGGAGTAAATGAAAATATAGAAATAGAATAAGGCATACAGAACACTCATGGGTCACATCATGATGTTGACTCAGAAGAAGAATCTTTAGAGGAAACCTTGGCTGGAGAGAATGCGATAGAAACTCACAGGAGAAATTAAAGAGATAATATTGATCCAACTAACATAATTGGGGATAGGATTGCACCCACACAAACAAGGGGGATGATAAATAACACAAAATCTACATTTCTGTCAGTTTTGGAGCCATCTACATTTGAAGAAGCTGCAAAGGATGAATCTTGGGTGAATGCCATGAATGAAGAGTTAGATAAGATTGATAAGAACTAGATGTGCTATTTAAACAAGAGACCATAAGGTCGCAGTGTGATTGGTACAAAATGAATCATCGATAAAAAAATCAATGATCATGGAAGTGTTATTAGAAACAGGGCACGACTGTTATGTAAAGGATATTCCCAGATTTAAGGTGTTGAAGTTGAAGAAACATTTGCACCAGTGACTAGACTGAAGTCTATTAGTATTTTACAAGACATGGAACTCCAAATAGAATATAAATTATAATAAATGGATGTCCAAGGAGCATTCTTGAATGGTGTACTTGAAGAAGAATTCTATATTGAACAACCAGTGGGTTTTTTTCTTGGTACCGATGAATCAAATGTTTGCAAACTGAAGAAAGCACTCTACGGCTTGAAACTGGAACCACAGGCATGGTACTCCCAATGTATTCTTACCTCTAAAAGATAGAATTCAGAAGAAGAGGATTATATCACAATCTCTATTAGATGAATTCTCTAAAATATCTTTTCATGGTTCTGGTTTATGTTGATGGTGTTATATTTTGTGGAAGCAGGCAGAAATCAGTTGATGAATTCGCCAATAACATGAAATCAGAATTTTAAATGACTATGATTGGGGAGCCAACATTTTTCATGGGGCTTCAAGTGATTCAAAATAAGTAATACATGTTCATTTATCAAGAAACATATATAAAATAACTGCAGAATAAATTTAATATGCATGACTCGAAACCAATGTCAACTCCAATTGCAGTTGGAACCAAACTTGGAAAGCCAGATGATGGGACCTCTGTTGATACCATAATGTAAATAAGAATCATTGGGAGCTTATTGTACCTAATAGAAATATGGCCAGACAATGTCTTTGTAACATTCTTAGTAGCCCACTTTCAGTGTAATCTGAAGGAACAACATATGGCCAGAGTAAAAAGAATCATGAGGTATATTCAAGGTACTAACAATTGTGGATTATACTTTGCTATAGGAAGGGAGAGTGAGTAATCAACATTTTTAGATGCTAACTAGGCTAGATATGTAGTTGATAGAAAGTTCAGAAGTGGTGGAGCATTCTATATTGGGCAGGAATGTGTTGGATAGTGGAGAAAGAAACAATAAAGTACATCTCTTAGTACTGCTGAAGATGAGTATAGCTCCGCTACAATGGCATTCACTAAACTACAATGGATGAAGCAATGACTAATAGATATTGGTGATGAGTTGAAACAACCCATGCTGATTTACTATGATAATAAGAGTGCAATTGATCTTACGAATAATCATGTCCAGTATTCTCATACAAAACATATTGAAATAAGGTATCACTTTATCAAAGAAAAAGTTATGGAAGGTGTGATTAGAATGGATCTTGTGGGAACTAATGAGAAAGTAGTTGATATCCTGACCAAGTCACTATCAGTGGCTACGTTTGAGAAACATCCGTTGAACCTCAGTGTTCAGCCACCTCCCACTGTATATAGAGGTTCCAAAATACCCCTCCCCCCAGTTATGTTAAATTTTTTTAATCTGTTTTTGGAAGTGATGCAGGTTTATGGGGGAGATACTATCCAGGGCTTGAATTGAGCTGTTTAATGAATAAATACTGGTCATGGGGTTTATTTAAATTGGGGGAGAAGGAATAAATTCAAGAAATGTTCTGTATCATGATGAGAATTCGGTGTTAGTAGGAGAAGAAATACATTTTGAATATTTAATGCTTCTATGACATAGTAAGAGAATTTCTTGGGCATCTTTAAGAATTCCAAAAACATGGGATCCCAATTCACCCTTCCCCTATGGTTTTTTGCATTGAGCACTGCTCACGTAGACTTAGAGTATTGGCTGAGTTGATTCGTGTGTTTTTGGTTTTCATGTGGCTAGGGATCTATTGAATTTATATGGTGATTTCCAACAAACACAAAGGGGGAGATTGTTGGAACCATGGTCATACATTTTAAACAGACACCAGTATTAAAGGTGGCGTCACTTCCCAGTGTTCGCCAAAAATTTTGGCCTGAAAATCAAAAAATGGAAAATGTGTGATTGGAAAAGGAACTTGTGCAAAAAATGGTATGTGTGTTGGAAACATGCGCAGAATGTATGTCTGAGGATCAAATCACCAAAAAAGGAAAAGTCATGAGCTACATGAAAATATTGGAGTGGTGCACAAAAAACATGGATTGCGGGCTAAATTGGTTTTGTGTGCAATAGTGGAAGTAGGTTGTATTTATCGCATAAATGGTGTTTCGGGATTAGAACAATGAAAAATGGAAGAGGCATGAGGTGTGAAAAAAATCCAAATATTTGTGCGAAAAATGGGTCTTGTTCCAAAAAGGATTGCGTGCAAAGTGAGAGTTTTGTGCGACAAGGAGGGGTTTTTCTTGCGGGGGTCAGTGAAGCTTATAAATAAATGGTTACCACCCTCTTTCATCCCGGCTGAAGTCTCAAAGAAGATTCAAGTTCTGATGTTCATAAAAGGTGCATGAAAAGGGAGTTGCGTGAAAAAGGGGAAGTAGCGCGTAAAAGGTTGAGGTGCACGAAAAAGAAGAAGCTTCACATAAAAGTTGAAGTTGTGCATAAAATTCTGAGTTGTGCGAAAAAGAAAACATTGCACGTAAAAGGGGAAGTTGTGCATAAAAAATTTCATTGTGTGAAAATGGTGTTGTTTCTTGAAATATATTCTACATGAAAAGAAAATATTGCACGAAAATGTGAGATCTTGCGAGCAAAGGGTAGGTGTTGCACGCAACCATCACTTTAACCTATTGGCACGTTTCGAATATCTGGTTCAGTGGTTTAGTACTATCATTGGAATCTTTTCAAAACATCGATGCAAGAAGTGTCTCATACTGAACAGAGACAAAGACATCAATTAAAATCTTTTGAAGATACATTCAATTCGATAAACTGTGTTTGACATCTCTCATGGTAGTAAGCTAGGTGGAGTAGACAAAATTGATCTGAGGGATGCATTGAGTGTTCCATAAACATTTTTAAAGGAAGTACGCCAGGCATAGATTGTTTATGCCCAAAATATGTAATCCATTAACTAGTGAAGATTTGTGGATTTTGGTACGACTGACATACTATTTTTATATGCTCCTTAGATGTAGACCTTTGGGGTGAACCGTGTAAAAGTGATGTGTCAACTTCCTTCTTTCATTTTTTTGATGGATTTTACATCTTCTTACCAACATGAGAACAAGATCCACAACTTTAAAAAAAATTGACTCCATGATTCACCCCTCCCCTCTTAGGGTGTTTTGGGGTCCTTAAATTCTATCAGAGGGAGGATAATTGGTGTTTGATCTATCATATACCATTATTGACAATTCATCCAATGTCAGGGGAGTCCCTCTCTTTGATGTGAGTAACTTACAAATTTGGAAGAATAGAATGAGATCTCATCAAGGTCTGTTGGAATGGAATTCCTCTTCTCTACTGTGCAAGGAATAAAAGTCACTGATCCAACAAGCCTGGATATGACTGATGTAGACAAGAAAATTATTGACGTAGAAGCTAAAGAAAAAAATACACTCACCACAACGCTTTCTAATCAGATCTATCTAAAGGTGATGAGTTGCACCTCAGAAAAATCCATGTGGGATAATCATGAAAATATTAGTGGAGATAGAAAAGTGAAGGAGGGAAAACTACAAGTCCTACACAATAGGTTTGATGATCTGAAGTTGTATCTAGGTAAAAATGCAGACTCATTCTTCAATTGAATTACTAAAGTGGTTTGAGTAATTCGGGGTCTAGGTGAAGAAATCAAAGACATTGAGATTGTAAAGAAAATATTAAGAATACATCCACCTCTGTACAATGCAAAGGAGTCAGCCCTTGATGAAAGAGATCATTCCAAACTTTCACTGGATGATCTGCTGAGCAGTTTTTTAGATTATGAAATAAGAGTCAAACCAGAAGATTCTATGACTCAAGTGAGCAAGGAAATTGTGTTCTAGTCCATAGATAAACTGAAATTTTCAAAAAATATTTGTGGTGAAGATGATGATGAAAAAGAAATTATTTCTCTCATTGAAAAGAAGTTCTAGAAGGGAAAATAGAATTTCAATGGGAAGTTACCTCTTACTTTCTTTTATTGTGGAAAAGTTGGGCACATTGCATCTCAGGGCATAAGAAAGATCAATGATGAAGATAGTAAAGATGAAAACATTGAGAAGCCTCAGAAAAGGTTTTTCAAAAAGGGAGACTAAAATCTAGAAAGATAGTGACAAAGAAAAGTTTTATCTTTTAAAAGGAAGATGATGATAACGAATTATGTGAAGAGGAAGAAAAAAAATTTAAAACGTGAAACCATGCTTCCATGATGGAAACTATTGAAAAATCAGAACCATCAAAAGATAATGATCAAGATAATCAGTTGACAACTAATTCCAATCCCAAGTTGCAACTTAAATATTTTTTTTGCAAGCTTAAGATCAAATGTAAGAGTTACAATAAGTGGAAATCAATTGTAGAAGAATCATCTGATTATGTTGATCATCTCAAAGCTAAAATTGAATGACAGGAATTTTTTTTGAAAGTTCAGTCTAAAAATCTCGAAAGCACTGATGATGTAGTGGATCTGAAGCTGATAATTGGAGAGAAATCAAATGTCATCAATGATCTCACCACTATACTGGATGAAAAGACCAATAATACTAAAATTCTTGAAGAGGAAGTTGTTATTCTTAGGAGAAAAATTGAGAGTGAATCAATTTCAAAAGAATCAAGGAAGAAAATACAGTTTGTAAGGTTCTTAGATGCTGAGATGTTGGAGAGAGAAAAACGTGGTTCAAATGGTGTTGAAAAGATTTTGAATGATCAAATACCTGCATGCATGGGAAATAGTGGAATCAGTTGTGAGGTAGATTCATAAAATGATGTAAATAAAGGTAACCAAAATAAAGGCTAGATAACCATGGGTGATATGGAAAAGTCATCTGATGTACTGAAATAAAAACCCCCAATTCAATCTGATATAAGAAAAGAATATTGTCCTCGATCCTCCTGAAAAAAGGAGCCCTCAAACTATTATCCCACGGAAGAAGGAATGAGTGTAAACATATGTGAGAAGATATTTCCTCTCATGAAGTGTCAGTTCTATGGATATTTGGGCCATATCATGTCTTATTGCGAAGAGGCAATAAGATATCTAAATGGAGAAGATATAGGAGTTCAATAGAGGAGAAAAAATTCATATCCAAATTATTTTAGAAGAAACAGTTTATATGGATATTATTTTTATTGTTCTAACTTTGGTCATAAGTCTATTAATTACAGGAAGAGGAGGGATATAGAATCCTCATAGCAGAGTACGAGACAAGCCAAAACTTGTCAACAAGTTTGTGTTGCTCTTACCTACAGGTTTTATCCTCTCGAAGATGATTTTGACTATGAAGAACCAATTTACACGGAAGAGAGAATTGAAAGTCCATCAGTGTTATACACTAAATCTAATTTATCATGGAAATAAAATAAGAAAATAGATAAATCTATCCTTGAAGAGGTAGCCCTCAAATAAAAAAAAGCAACAGTTCCTGGATTCTGGATAGTAGTTGTTCAGTTCAAATGAAAGGTAATTCAAGCATGTTAACGGATATCAAAAGGAGGGTTGGTGGAATAGTACAGTTTGGTAATGATAGAGCTCTTAAAATCAAAGGTAGTGGAAGTACTGAATTAGATAATGGTGAGCTAAAGAAAAAATAAGTCCATTATGTAGATGGCCTACGTCATAATCTCTTCATCATGAGTCAACTATGTGACTTAGGACTTATAGTAACTTTTAATCAGAATGGATGCACTATTAAGGGAATGAAGAGAAATTCACTTATGATGTAATGTAGAAAAGAAGGCAACCTATATCAGGTTGATAGTAAAAATAATGTTTGTTACATGACTGTTGAAGAATAAAAAATTTGTGGCATCGGATACTAGGGTACATCAATCAAAAATACATGGAGAAGGAATCAAAATTGAGTATTTTCATGGACAATCCCAACCTGAAGTGTGAATGGGAAAAAACATGTGATTGTTGCATTCGTGGGAAGCTGGTCTATAGTTCATATCGTCCAACGAAGAAAAGGGAAACTCATCTTCTTGATCTCATTCCTACAGATGTGTGTAGCCCGATAAATGTTTCCAAAACTCATGGAGAAATCTACTTTGTCCTTTTCATAGATGATTATAGTAGAATGGAATGTGTAATGGTTATACATAGAAAACGAAAAGTGATAGAATGCATGAAAACATATCGTTAAATCGATGAGAATGATGTTGTACGAACAATAAAAGTGTTGCGATCAGACAATGCAGGGGAATACACGTCCATTTAATTTGAAAACTAGCTAGAGAAGCATGGGATACGACATGAGGTAGCTGTCGTGAGAACTCCACATAAAAATGGAGTTGTTGAGTGCAGAAATCACAGGTGAACACCATGGAAAGACCTATGCTGATGGAGGGTCATATTCAATGGCATTATATGAAAGAGGTCGTTCAAGCTGTAATGTATGTTCAAAATCAAACAGAACATTATATGGGTGAGACAAAGACACCTTATGAATTGTGGCATAGAAGGAATCACTCCTTGTAATACATTCATGTTTTTTGGAAGTAAGTGATTCCACAGAAACAATGAAAGAAATCATAGGATATATAGAGAAAATACAGGTGAAGGAATTTTCCTTGGATACTCAATGAACAGAAAAACCTACAAGTGTTTCAACAAGCAATTTGGAAGAATTGTGGAATAAAGTGATGTTAAGATCATTGAAGTGAAAACCACAAATTCTTAAAGGATTTCATATTCTGATATGATAGAAAGTGAGGAATAAAGTGAACATGGAGTAAATGAAAATACAAAAATAGAGTAAGGTGTAAAAAACACTCAGGAGTCACATCATGATGTTGACTCAAAAGTAGAATCTAAAGAGGAAACCTTGGCTGGAGAGAATGCAATTGAACCTCACAGGAGAAATCGAAGAGCTGAGATTGATCCATCTAACATAATTCAGGACAATAGTGCACACACACAAACAAGGAAGATGAAGAAAAACACACAATCTGCATTTCTGTTAGTTTTGGAGCCATCCACATTTGAAGAATCTACAAAGGATGAATCTTGGGTGAAATCCAGGAATGAATAGTTAGATCTGATTGACATGAACTAGACATGGGATCATGTCAAGAGACCCAAAGGTCACAATGTGATTGGTACAAAATGGATCTTCATGAAAAAGTTTTATGTGATTGTAAGTGTTATTATAAACAAGGCACGACTGGTATGTAAATGATATTCCCAGATTGAAGGTGTTGATGTTGAAGAAAAGTTTGCACCAATGGATAGACTGGAGTCAATCAGAATTTTCCTTGCCATGGAACTCCAAAGAGGATATAAATTATATTAAATGGATGAAAATACAACACAAATGAATGGTGTACTCAAAGAAGAAGTCTGCATTGAACTATTAATGGGTTTTCTTCTTGGTACTGATGAAACAAAGGTTTGCAAACAGAAGAAACCACTCTATGGCTTGAAACAGTCCCCACGGGTGTGGTACTCCCAGATGGATTCTTACATCAAGAAGCTAAAATTCATAAGAGGGGGATTACATCACAATCTCTATGTGAAGAATTCTCCAAAAGATCAGTTCATGGATTTCCTTTACGTTGATGACATTATATTTGGTGGTAGCAGGTAGAAATCGGTTGACAAATTCACCAATAACATGAAACCAGAATATGAAATGTCTATGATTATGGAGATCACATATTTCATGGAGTTGTAGGTTATTCAAAAGAAAGACTACACATTCATTTCTCCAGAAAAGTGTTCAAAAGAAATACTGAAGAAATTTAATATGCATGACTCGAAACCAATTTCAACTCTAATTGCAATTGAAACCAAACTTGTAAAGCATGAGAATGGGACCTCTGTTGATGCCACAATGTACAGAAGAATCTTGAGAGTCTATTGTAACTGATAGAAATATGGCCAGACTTTGTATTTTCAACATGCTTAGAAGCCTGCTTTCAGAGTAATCCGAATGAAAAATATATGGCTGTAGTAATAAGAATCATGAGGTATTTTCAAGGTACTCACAATTGTATCGTATACATTGTTGCAGGAAGGGACAGTGAGTTTTTAGCATTTTTTGATGTTGAATGGGATGGATATGTAGTTGAAAAAAATTCCACAAGTGGTGGAGAATTCTATATTGGGCAGAAATGTGTTTCCTAGTTGATAAAGAAACAAGAAAGTACTTCTCTTTGTACTGATGTAGCTTATTATATCTCTACTAGAAAGGCATGCACTCAACTACTATGGATGATGCAACAACTGATGGATATTTGTGATGAGCTGAAATGACCAATAGTGATTTACTTTGATAACAAGAGCACAATTGATCTTATAAAAAATCCTATTTAGCATTCTCTTACAAAACATATTGAAATCAGGCATCACTTTATCAAAGAAAAAGTTGAGAAAGGTGTGATTAGAATGGATCATGTGAGAACTGATGAGAAAGTGGTTGATATCCTGACCAATCCACTACCAGCGGCAGTGTTTGAGAAACATCAGTTGAACCTCAGTGTTCAGCCACCTCCAAATTTATAAGGACGTTCCAAAATACCCCTCTTCCCAGTTCTATTAACTTTTTTTAATCTATTTTTGGATATGATGCAGGTTTATATGGGAGATACTATCCAGGGGTGTATTGAGCTGTTCGATGAATAAATACCAGTCTTTGGGTTTATTTCCATTGGGGGAGAAGGAATAAATTTAGGACATGTTCTGTATCATGATGAGAATTTGGTTTTAGGACTAGAAGGAATACATTTAGGACATGTAATGCTTCTATGACACAGTAAGATAATTGCTTGTGCGTCTTTAAGAATTCCAAAACACGGGATCCCAATTCACCCTTCCCCTCTTGTTTTCTACACTGAGCACTACTCACGTAGACATAGAGTGTTGACTGAGTTGATTCTTGTATCTTAGGTTTTCATGTGGTCGGTTCTCTATTGAATTTATTTGGTGACTTCCAACAAACCCAAAGGGGGGTATTTTAGGAACCATGTTTGTTCCTTGTAAGGTTTGGAGTATGGTTTGTGTTGGTTGTCAATCCTTATTTTATGTTCAGAATGTTTTCCAGTAAGTTGATCATATAGTTTAAGCAGATTCTGGTATTGAAGGTGGCATCATTTCCCAGTGTTCACCAAATTTTTGGGCCTAAAAATCAGGAAATGGGAAAATAGATTTTCAAAGGAACTTTCATGAAAAAGGGTATGTGTGTTGGAAACATGCGTAGAAGGTACGTATTGGGATCAGATCAGCAAAATTGGAAAAGGCATGAGCTATGTGAATATATTGGAGTGGTGTGCGAAAAATATGGATTGAGCACTAAATTGGTTTTATGCACAATAGTGAATGTAGGTTGGTTTTATCGTGCAAAAGGGATTTCGAGATCATAACGATGAAAAATGGTCGATGCATGAGGTGCACGAAAAATCCAAATATGTGCGTGAAAAATGGTTCCTATGCGAAAAAGTATTGCATACAGAATGATCATTTTTCACGACAAGGTGGGGTTTTGAACATGGGGGTTGGTGACGCCTATAAATAGGATATGACCCCCCTTATTAGTCACTATTAAAGACTCATAGAAGATTTGAGTTTTGATGTGCGTAAAAGTTGCGCGAAGAGGGAGTTGGATGAAAAAGGGAATGTTACATGTAAAAGGCTGAGGTGTGCGAAAAAAGCAGAAGTTGCACATAAAAGTTGAAGTTGTGTGTAATAGTCTGAGTTGTGCGAGAAAGCCGACATTGCACGTAAATGTGGAAGCTGTGCATAAAAGATTTAGTTGTGCGAAAAGGGTGTTGTTGCGCGAAATATTTTCCACATGAAAAACAAATATTGCATGAAAAAGTGAGATCTTGCGAGAAAATGGTGGGTGTTGCATGCAACTGTCAGTGTAACCTATTTGTACGTTTTGAATATTTGGCTTAGTGGTTCAGTACTTTCATGTGCATCTTTTTAGGACATTGATGCAAGTAGTGTCTCTTACTAAATAGTGACAAAGACATCAATGAAAATCTATTGAATATACATTCATGTTGATAAACTTAGTTTGACTTCTCTCAAGATAGTAAGCTAGGTGTAGTAGACAAAAGTGGTATGAGGGATTCATTGAGTGTTCCCTAAACCATTGTAAAGGTATTATGCCAAGCCTAGTGTGACTGTGACCAAAACTAGTAATCCATAAACTAGCGAAGATTAGTGTATTTTGGTATGACCGATATACTATCAGTGTATGCTCTTTGGACGTAGTCCTTTGGGGTGAACCAATTAAAAGTGTTGTTTTAACTTTCTACTTTCCTTTTTTTGATAGATTTAAAATGTTCTTTCCAATGTGGGAAAAATATCCACAACATTAAAAATTAAAAGTTGACAACCTGGTTACCCTATCCATTCTGAGGGTGTTCTGGGGTCCATCAAGTGGTATCAGAGGGATGTTAACTGTTTTTTGATCTATCATATACCATTATGGACAATTCATCCAACGTTAGGTGAGTCCCTCTCTTCGATGAAAGTAATTTCCTTCTCTAGAAGAACACAATGATATCTCATCTAAGATCTCATGGAATGGATGTCTTATTCTATATTTTGCAAGGAATACGAGTCACTGATCCAACAGGCTTGGTTATGACTGACACAGACAAACAAATTCTTGATGTAGATGCTAAAGCACGAAATGCACTCACCACAGCACTTTCTGATCAGATCTATCTAATGGTGGTGAGTTTCACCTCAAAAAAATCCATATGTGATAAAATTGAAAATATTTATGAAGGAGATAGCAAAGTGATGGAGGAAAAACTACAAGTACTACACAATAGGTTTGATGATTTGAAGATGTATCTAGAAGATAATGTGGACTCATTATTCAATAGAATTACTAAAGTGGTTGGAGGAATTTGGGGACTAGGTGAATAAATAAAAGACATTGATATTGTAATGAAAATATTAACAAGACTCACACCCCTATACAATGAAAATGTTTCATCCCTGGAGGAATTATATCTTTCCAAAATTTCATTGGATGATCCGTTTTGTAGTTTGGTAGCTTACGAAATGAGAGTCAAACCTAAAGATGGTACGACTCGAGTGAGCAAGGAAATGGAATTCAAGGACATGGAGAAACTGAAAATTTCAAAAGATAGTAGTATTTAATATGATGAGGAAAAATAAATTCATTCTCTCATTTCAAAGATGATCCAGAAGGGAAAAGGGAAATTCAAAGGGAAGTTACCTCTTGCTTGCTTTCATTGTGGAAATGTTGGGAACATTGCCTCTCAGTGCTTAAAAAAGATCAGTGATGAAGACATTGAAGATGAAAACATTGAAAACCCTTGAAAAAGGTTTTTCATAAAGAGAGACTTAAAATATAGAAAGAATGTTCCAAATAAGTGTTTTATCTATGAAAAGGAATATGATGATAATGAATTCTATGATTAAGGAAAAACAAAATATAAAACTATAAACCATGCTTCCATGATGGAAACTATTGAAAAAACATAACCATAAAATGATAATGGTCAAAGAAATCCATTAGCAACTAATTCCAATCCCGAGTTGCAACTTAAAGATCCTATTAGTAAGATTTTGATCGAATGTAAGAGTTTCAATAAGTGGAAATCAGTTGAAGAAGAATCATCTGATTATGTTGATCATCTTGAAGTAGAAACTGAATTACGGGAAGAATTTGTGAAAGTGCAGTCTAAAATTCTTGAAATCACTGATGATGTTGTGGATCTGAAGTTGAGAATTGATGAGAAAGAAAAGTTCATCAATGACCTCACCACTATACTGGAATAAATGACCAAGACTACTAAGAGTCTTGAAGAGGATTTTTTTACTCTTAGGAGAAAACTTTAGAAGGAATCAATTTCAAAATAATCAAAAAAGAAAATAATGTTTGGAAGGTTCTTAGATGTTGAGCTATTGGAGAGAGAAAATCATGGTTCCAATGGAGTTAAAAAGATTTTGAATGATCAAATACCTGCTTGTGTGGGAAATAGTGTAATAGGTTGTGAGGCAGAGTCATCAAATACTGTAAATAAAGGTGACAAAAATAAAGGCAAGCTAAAAGTGGGTGATATGAAAAAGTCATCTGATGTGATAAAACAGAAACCCCCAATTCAACCTGATATAAGAAAAGAAGATTATCCTTGAGCCTCCTGGAAAAAATTATCCCTCAAACTATTATCCCATATAAGAAAGAATGAGGATAAATAGAAGTGGGAAAACATTTACTCTCTTGAAGTGTTAGTATTGTGGATATTTGGTCCATAACGTGTCTTATTGCGAAGAGGCAAGAAGCTATAGAGATGAAGGATTTGTCCTTGGATACTCTATGAATATAAAATCCTAAAAGTGTTTCAACAAGCGATTTGGAAAATTTTGTAAAAGAGTGATGTTAAGATCAATGAAGAGAAAACCCCAAATGATTCAAGGATTTCATATAATGATATGATAGAAAGTGAGGATGAAAGTGAACATGGAGTAAATGCCAATATAGAAATAGAGGAAGGCATACAAAACACCCAGGTGTCGCATTATGATGTTGACTCAAAAGAAGAATCGGAAGAGGAACCCTTGGATGGAGAGAATCTGACTGAACCTCACAGGAGAAATTGAAGAGATTAGGTTGATCCATCTAACATAATTTTGGATAGGAGTGCACCCACACAAACAAGGAGGGTGAGGAATAATACACAATCTACATTTCCATCAGTTTTGGATCCATCCTCATTTGAAGAAGCTACAAAGGATGAATTGTGGGTGAAATCCATTAATGAAGAGTTAGATAAAATTGAAAAGAACCAAACATGGGATCTAGTCAAGAGACCCAAAGGTCACAATGTGATTGGTAAAAATGGATGTTTATGAAAAAGTTTGATGAGCATGGAAGTGTTATTATAAACAAGGAAGGACTACTATGTAAAGGATATTCCCAGATTGAAGGTGTGGATATTGAAGAAACCATTCCACCAGTGGCTAGACTGGAGTCAATCAGGCTTTTACATGCCATGGCACTCCAAAGAGGATATAAATTATATCAGATGTATGTTAAGAAAACATTCTGGAATGGTGTACTTGAAGAAAGAGTATACATTGAACAACCAGTGGGTTTTCTTCTTGGTAATAATGAAACAAAGGTTTGAAAACTGAAGAAAGCACTCTATGGTTTGAAACATGCACCATGGGCATGGTACTCCTGGATGGATTCTTACCTCAAGAATCTAGAATTCAAAAATAGGAGGATTAGATCACAATTTCTATTTGAATAATTCTCCAAAAGATCGGTTCATGGTTCTAGTTTACGTCGATGACATTATATTTGGTGGTAGTAGACATAAATCAGTTGATGAATTCAGCAATAACATGAAATCATAATTTGAAATATCTATGATTGGGGAGCTCACATATTTCTTTGGGATGAAGGTGATTCAAAATAAAGACTACATGTTTATTTCTCTAAAAAAGTATGCAAAAGAACTGCCGAAGAAATTTAATATGCATGACTCAAAACCAATGTCAAATCCAATTGTAGTTGGAACCAAACATGGAAATCATGAGGATGGGACCTCTGTTGATCCCATAATGTATAGAATAATCATTGGGAGCTTATTTTACCTGACAGCAACATGGATAGAAATTGTCTTTGCAACATGATTAGCATCCTGTTTTCAGAGTAATCCAAAGGAACAACATATGGTTGCAGTAAAAATAATCATGAGGTATATTCAAGGTACTCACAATTATGGATTATACTTTTCTGTAGGATGGGAGAGTGAGTTATCAGCATTTTCTGATGCTGACTGGGTTCGATATGTAGTTGAAAAAAATTCCACAAGAGGTGGAGCATTCTATATTGGGTAGAAATGTGTTGGCTAGTTGAGAGAGAAACAAGAAACTACTTCTCTTAGTTCTGATGTAGGTGAGCATATATCTTCTTGAAAGTAATGAACTGAATTACTATGGATTAAGAAACAACTTAAGGATATTGGTGATGAGGTGAACCAACCAATGGTGATTTACATTAATAACAAGAGTGAAATTGATCTTATGAAGAATCCTATTCAGCATTCTCGTACAAAACATATTGAAATCAGGTATCACTTTATCAAAGAAAAATTTGAGCAAGGCGTGATTAGAATGGATCATATGGGAACTAATGAAAAAGTGGTTGATATCCTGATCAATCCATTGTCAGCAGCTGCGTTTGAGAAACATCAGTTGAACCTCAGTGTTCAGCCACCTCCCACTTTATAAGGAGGTTCTGAAATACCCCTCTCCCCAGTTATGTTAACTTTTTTAAATCTATTTTTGGATATGATGCAGGTTTATGGGGAATATACTATCCAGGGGTGTATTGATCTGTTCAATGAACAAATATTAGTCTTTGGGTTTATTTCCATTAGGGGAGAAGTAATAAATTCAGGACATGTTCTGTATCACAATGCGAATTCGTTGTTAAGACTAGATGGAATATATTTAGAACATATAATGTTTCAATGACACAGTAAAAGAATTACTTGGGAATCATTATGAATTCCAAAGCATAGGATCCCAATTTACCATTCCCCTCTTGTTTTCTAAACAAATCACTCCTCACGTATACTTAGAGTGTTGGGTGAGTTGATTCTGGCGTTTTAGGTTTTCATGTGGCCGGTGCTCTATTGAATTTATTTGGTAATGCCAACAAACCCAAAGGGGGATATTGTTTGAACCCTGGTCATTCCATGCATTATTTTTTAGTATGGTTTGTGTTTATTTTCAATCCTTATTGGATGTTCAGAATGTTTGTAAATAATGTGATCATACAGTTTAAGAAGACACTAGTATTGAAGGTGATGTCATTTCCCAGTGTTCGCCAAATCTTTGGCCTTGAAAATCGGGAAATGTGAAAATGTTTGTTTGGAAAATAAACTTGTGTGAAAAAGGGTATGTGTGTTGGAAACATGCACGCAATGTATGTTTCAGGATCATATCATCGAAAAATGGAAAAGGCATGAGCTGCGTAAAATATTGGAGTGGTTCTCGGAAAACATGGATTATGCACTAAATTGGTTTTGTGCACAATAGTTAATGTAGGTTGGTTTTCTCACGCAAAAGGTGTTTCGATATCAGAATGATGAAAAATGGAAAAGGCATGATGTGCGCGAAAAATCCGGAGATGAGTGTGAAAAATGGTTCCTGCGTTAAAAAGGATTGCATGCAGAATGATTGTTTTTTACGACAAGGTGGGGTTTTGTACGTAGGGTTCAGTGACACCTATAAATAATAGGTGACCCCCCTCATTAAAAAAAATTGAATACTCAAAGAGGATCCGAGTTCTAATGTGCATAAAAGGTTCGCGAAAAGGGAGTTGCATGAAAAAGTTGATGTTGCGCGTAAAAGGATGAGGTGCGCAAAAAAGTAGAAGTTGCACATAAAATTTGAAGTTACTCATAAATGTATGAGTTGCGTAAAAAAGTATACATTTAATGTAAAAGTGGAAGATGCGCGTAAAAGATTTAGTTGCATGAAATAGTTTCCCCACGAAAAACAAATATTGCATGAAAAAGTGATATCTTGCGAGCTAAGGGTAGGTGTTGCGCACAACTGTTAGTGTAACATGTTTTCACGTTCCGAATATCTCGTTTAGTTGTTTAGTACATTCAAGCGCATCTTTATAGGACTTTGATGTTGGCAGTCTCATGCTGAATAGAGACAAAGACATCAATGAAAATCTATTGAAGAGACATTCAAGTTGATGAACTGAGTTTGACTTCTCTAAAGGTAGTCGTCTAGGGGGAGTAGATGGAAGTGATCTGAGGGATTCAGTGAGTGTTCCATAAACCATTGTAATGGTAGCATGTTAGGCACAGAGTGATTGTGACCAAAACTTGTAATCCATAAACTACTGAATACTAGTGGATTTTGGGATGACCGGCATACTGTCTGTGTATGCTCTTTGGACGTAGCCCTTTGGGGTGAACCAAGTAAAAGTGTTGTGTTAACTTCTTACCTTCTTTGGTTTGACAAATTTAACATGTTCTTACCAACATGGGAATAAGATCAACAATATTAAAATGAAAAAGTTGACACCCTGATTCACCCCTCCCCTCTCAGGGTGTTTCGGGGTCCTTCAAGGGAAAATTTAACATATAATGGAAACATTACATGATATGTGAAGGGATTGTTAAATTTTCATAAAGTGTTCATATTAATTATTGGTGTTATAGAAATTGGTTCTTTTATTTTGAATGGTATGTGTTAGTAAATATATACTTGATAAATATTTTATGAGTATAGATGATAAAAATAATAGAAGTAGTTGATCAATTTTTTCCTATATCTGGGTGATAAAGAAAAGGGTTCTCAAATCATAGAGTTTTATTAAATGTAAAGTATCAAAGGTCAAATGACTATAAATGTGATAAGATAATGTTTTTTCAATAATGTTGTAATAGAAAGTATGATATGGAATTTTTAATACACAAGGATTATGATTCATCAAAATAAAAAATTTTCTGAAAAGAAGATAAGGATAAGAGGATTTTAAACAAAGAAATTTTTTTATCCTATATATATTGTAAAATATATTGAATATATATTACACTACACTTCCTTTGAAAGTATAAAATAATAAAATATCCCATTAGAAAATGTATCCACACACATTGAATACCATTTAATATATTGATAAAATAAATTATTTATTTAAAATTTCCTCTAAATAAAATAATATATATTTAGTAATAAAATGAGAATATATAACTTATCATGATATTATGAAGTGAAAATAGTTTCTATATGTATAGTGATAATATTTTTGGACATATAGTAGTTCATTATTAATAGATAATGGATTTTTCCACTCAATATTCCAATTTAATGTCATTTTATTTCCTAAAGTTTCTATGGTATTTTATTAAATTGAAACCAAAAAGATATAAATTAAGTATTTTTATGGAAAGTTTTATAGGAATTATCATAGTGGTAAACTATGAAATGTTTTAATAAAATTTCTGGGGATAATAAAATCATCACATTTGATGCTCTAAAGTAAAGGAGTTTGAATACTATGGTAAATGTTTTAAACATTAGGAATATGATTCATGAGTCTCGTCATTATATAAATTTTATTTCATCATCTTTTTTACCCAATAAATATTTTAGTGGGGAAATTAGTATCATATGTGTGGGGGGATTATATATATTAGGATTTTTATTATTCATCCAATTTTTTATTTTGGAACATATTATTGAGTCAAAAGTCTCTATTTGAATTTTTAATTCCTTTTGTTTTGGATATCTATAATTATTTCTTAAATACAAAATTACATACTTTTTCATTTTTAAAGTATTTAATAATATTTTTATAATGAAACATAATGTTTTATCTTACATAGATTAATATTTAAAGAGTTGTTAAAATATAATTTTTCATTATACATGGAGTGTTTTCTAGAAATACTTGACTATTTATAGATTTTGAGGTGAGTGTGATGATCATTTTCATTTGAAAAAATTATCTGTGTGTGAAAGATATGAATCCTACAAGTGAAAATAGCTTGTTCCTCATACTTTTAATCCTTTTGAGTTTATTTTTGTAATTACCGATCACATGAATATGATTGATGGATAACGTGGATAAAAAGACTGGTAAGATGATCATCATATTGAGGGATCATGGGGATTGTGATAGAAACATGTTTATAATTATATCAAAATATCAATTGGATTTGAAGATAGATAACTCGATCATTATATTGAGGGCTCAAAGGGATACTGTGATAAACTGATCATCGTATCAGTGGATTTACCTAGTAATAGAAAACAAATTGTTCTTATAAGTAATAAACATGGGAACATTATCCAAGATTATTGGATACCTACACTTTGGGTTAAAATAATTATATTCAATTGTATTACATGTTTTATTACAATCCTTTTATTTCTACTTCAATTCTAATAGAAGGTGACTCCTTTTATATTTCTATTTATATTTGAATCTTATTTATCATAGTAGATTTGATTATGAAATTTTTTTATCCCCTTTATTACTTTCCAAATATGTTATTACATAAATTATGACTCTATAAAATATAAGATAGAATATATATTTTTTGTAATAGTTTGTTTTATCGTAACCATTGCGATTATTATTATTTTTTTGTTTAATCTAATTAAATAGTTTATACTATAAATATAATTAAATATTGAATACATTACCACATTTTGTTGAATATGATTTTATAAATTGTTAAAATAGAAACATCTTCTTATTATGACATGTGGATTGATATTAGAATATACTAGATTACACTAATTTTTCTATCAGACCTAATAGAAAACTCCAATTACCATTTAAATACATAAGAGGTTTTTTTAATATGATTTTTTAACCTTGTTTAAATAATTTCCTTTTAATATTAAAAATGAATTTTAAAAAATATACAATACACCCCCCTCTTATATTTATCTATTATCATATGCATTATGATCCTACAAATTGGTATTAGAACCCTTTCTTTATTATATTGATACTTACATTTGGTATCAGAGGAGGTTTTCATAGATCAAATACTTGATAAACTTATTTTCTATTCTTTACTATTGAATGTCTTATTTAATGATGTTATATATTTCTTTTATAAATTTTTTATACAGTAATTTATATTTTGGAATAGATTTTCTTTTAAAGATGGAAAGAATCAATGTCGGTTCAACAGATAACCTCAATCAAAATAGACCCCATCTTTTTTATGGAGCTAATTATGAATATTTGAGAGATAGAATGTAGAAATTCATTATATATACTTGATTTTACTATCTCTTCATGTTAATTAGAGATTACAAAATACCCAAAAATAAAGTAAACGATTTTAAAAATCAGGAAAAAAGTGTATTAACTAAATTATAGAGTAAGAAACACTTTATTATGTTTGATGAATAGGTGCATTTATAGTCATATTTCTTTTGTAGAAGTTACTAATAGTATATGAAAAAATATATCGATTAATAATTATTTAACTTCAAATGTTGATTAAACTTGAATGGTGGCGCTTAGAGGTTACTATCTCGCATTTAAATTTGCTTTTGGTGAACCTGTTACAAAGGTACAATAAGGTTTTATGATAATAGTCAATAGTCTACAATCTATGGTAGAGAAAGGATTATAATAATAAAAATTTATTGAAAAGGTCATCGATATCATGTCCAATGAGTGGGAATATAAGAAAACAACTATTTATGAATCAATGAAGATTAAAAATCTCTCACTTGGTGATTTATTTGGAACCATTTTACAATACAAGGGAGAACTGAAAATAGATGCTGAGAAAGAAAAACGGAAAAATGGTGGAGTCTGTTTTTCTTCTACATCAAATACGATAAAAGCTTAGACTCATCAAAATGTTGATAATTAAACAAATAAAAAAATTATTATTCATTTTGATTTTAGTGATTCTGAACATTTTGAATCTGAAATTGAAAATCATGCTCGAAGGATGAACCAGATTGTGGGTAAAAATGATTTTCAATATCATTATAAAAATAGTAAAAAAATCATGACTAAGAAGAAAGATTATTATGTAACTTTATATCAGTTAAAAAGAGATGGAAATATTCAACCAAATTTACCCGAGTTAAAAATAGAAAGAAATAAAAGATAGAAATTATGATATGAATCTAAAGAAATTTTATAATTTAAAAAGCATTAAAGTTCTTAATGATGATGACATATAGAGTTCTAATGGAGGTTATTCTTCATAAAATTCCTCAAATAATGAAAGTACATATCAGCGAAATATTTATCTTCTTACTATATCACTTATGGAAATCAATGTTTTATGTTAAAGGTACCCACATACGATTTTTAAACAAATATGTACATAAATTAAAATTACCAAAATGATAGTAATTTTCTATATTTAGATGAAGAATCCTCCTCAGTTAGTTATTACAATAAATTACCTTCTTATGAATAACCTTTTTCCTTTAAATAATTTTATAAAATGTAAACTGTAAAATTTATAAAAAAATTGATTTTGCTAATGAAAAACATTATAAATTCAATGGAAGAATTTAGTTTTTTATCAAATAAAATATTGTATCTACATAAATATCTGGATAAATCCACTTTTCAAAAAGATATTATTTCTAAATATTAATAAAATGTAATTTCTAAAAATGATTGTATGAAAAATGATTTTTCCATAATAAATTCCAAAACTATTGATAGTAAGTATGAAGAATTTGTTATAAAACTAAAATATGAAATTTATTCTCTATGAGAACATTCTACAAACATTAATTCTAGTATGGAAAGTTTTTAAAAAATGTACAATCATTTTCATCCTCACGATACTAGTTCCAAAATATTATATACTTATAAAAGACTTATTTATAGAAACAACTTCTTTGTTCCTAAAACTGTGCCCTTTTGTACAAAATTTCAATGTGGGGACATTGGAAAAATAATTTTTCATCAAATATAATGCAATCCTTTTTGTTCTATGAATATCATTTTTCAAAAAAATGTACATTCCTAAAAATATTTCTTACATTTCTAGACCAAAAAGGTATTGAGTTTCAAAAGACTAATTATTTTGTTTTCAAGAAAACAAAGGATGTACCAACAACAAGAATACATTGTAAATGGATAGTGGGTACTCTATACATATTAATGGACACAAATATTTCATTGAAAATATTATCAAGATGAATGGAGGAAAGGTTATGTTAATAGATAATGCTCAAGGAGAAATTAGTAGGATGGGTAATATTATTCTTCTTAAAAAAGAATTGCATTAAAATATTTTGTTTGTTAGAGGACTTAAGAACAATATTATAAGTATAATTCAATTATGTTATAAAGGTTACTTTTTTAATTTTGTAAATGTAAAATATCTAGTACACAATACGATGAATGAATACGTTCTTCCTTCCAAAAAGAATGAGAATACATAGACACTAAACTTATAACAACATAGGATGCAAGACATACCGTGACTTTATGTAATGTAAGATCAACCTTGGTTACAAAATATATGGTTAGGAAATTCTAACCTTATAAATACAAGTATTTTGACTAAGAAAATAATTTTTAAGGATTTACTAAAACATAGATTTTATTCTTAAAATTTTAAATACATTAAGAAACATAAGTCTAATTTTAAATCTATTAGTGAAGTCTCATATTTTATTTCATTACAATTAATTCACAAGGATATTTTGGTTCATATAAAATACTTATAGTATTGGTGTAAATTAATAATTATTTGTTTTAGTTAAGTATTTCACGAGATACTCAAGGGTATATTTTCTATTAATGAAATCTAAAGTCATTTTTTATATTAAAACTTTTGTATCCAATTTCAAAAAATGAGAAAAACCATCCCTTGAAAAACATTCATCGTGATCATGGTGGGGAATTTGTAAATTCATATTAAGAAACATTTTGTACTAAAAAGGCATCAGACATAACTTTTTATCTCCTAGAACTCCCTAGATAAATGGTATTGTTTAATGAAAAAATTCTATTCTTCAAGAAATAATAAGAACCACGTTGTGTGAATACTCAATTTATAAACACTTTTGGGCTATATCATCTAGTACTACATGTTATACTATAAATTGATTGTTAATTTTACATTTTATAAATACAATACCTTATTCACTGTTGATAGGCCAAAAACCAAAATTTTCTTAATTTAGAGTATATAGATGTAATTTATTCATCTTAAATACAAATTATAATTTGAAAAAATTTACACCCAAATCTGATGAATGTATATTATTGGGTTATTACACTACTTCTAGGAATATAGATTTCATAGTCATAATTTGTATACCTATGAGGAAAAATTACATTATAAATTTGATTAAACCAATCCTTATGTTTTTTAACAAACCCAACCAATATCCTCATATGTGTTTTCCAAAATAGATTAGCTATCATTGATTGAATATTCTCTAAATAAGTAAAATGATCAAGAAATTATTTTGGATGTATTTACTTAGGAAGATTTTATACCTTGTGTTGATGAACTTGTTTTAAAAATAAAATTAAATTGTTTATTAGTAATTATCCAAGTGATACTATCATTGGTGAAGTAACTCTACGAGTAAGGACTATATGTTCCTTAAGAAATGTAGTAGAACATCAATATTATATTTCCCAATTTGAATCTAAAAATTATGGTGATGATTTAGGTGATGAGGATTGTAAAAAAGTACTAAAATATGAGATAAATGAATTTTATGGGAACAATTTATGGACCTTAGTAGAAATTCCTAAATAAATTTCAATAATTGGAGTAAAATGGGTGTTCTTAAACAAATGGGATGAAAATGGAATAATTATTACAAATAAAGAAATATTTTTTTCTGAAGGTTACAGTCAACAATAGGGAATAGATTATGAAGAAGCATATGTTTTGGTAGATGGACGTGAATATATTTGTAATCTATTATCCTTTACATCATTCATCAATTTCAAAAGAAAATTAAATTGATTTAATATCTAGTTTTCTTAATGGGTTTGTAAAGGAGGAAGTCTTTGGTGAACAACCCCTAGTTTTGAAGATACAAAACATCTGAATTGTGTTTTTAAATATAACAGAGTTTTATATGGATTTAAAAAACACATAGACCATAGTATGAAAAATTAACATGTTTTTTTAAAACAATTACTTTAAGGTAACCACATATCAAAAACGTTTAATAAATAAAGTAAACAAATTAATTATTATGGTTAAAATTAATTTCTATGACATTATATTTTTATCATCTCAACAATAATTGACAGATTGTTCTAAAGATATTATGAAAAAAAAGTTTTAAATGATTATGATGGATGAGTTAACAATTTACAATTATTTTAAAATTTCTCAAAAATCATGACTTACTTATATATCTCAACATATGTATATAAAATACCTTCTTAAAAAGTTCAGATAAGACAATACTAAAAGTATTTATAATCCATCGGTACCTCAAATACACTTGATCTTGATGGAGGTGGAAAACCAGTTGATCCAAGAAATTCTAGAGGTATGATAGGAAACCTACAATACATAACTACTAGTCATCCAGACATAATGTATCCAATATTCTTATTCACAAGGTATCATGTTAATCCAAAGAAACCCATTTAAAAGATATTAAAAGAAATTTTCTTTATCCAAAGGTAACTATGGATTTATAAGAATTTATTGTTATAGAAATTATTTTAAATTCTTTTATTAAATACTAACATTGGTGGTTATATAATTTATAGAAATAATACGTATGGAACATTTCATTTCACAGGTGATTCATTTGTTTCATATTCTTGTAACAATCTACACTTTGTATCACATTCCACTATTTAATATGAATATGTGGTAGTAAGAATTGTTTTTTCTCATGTGTTGTTGGTGAAACACAAACTCATTTATTATAGCTTGAGTTTACTAAAACTCAAATACTTTGTGGTAACACTCTGTCTATTTATTTAAGTGTAAACCCTACACATAACTCTTGTGAAAGATACATGGACTTTTGGAATCACATTCTTAGGGATCACAAGCTAAAAGGAGATATCATTTGATAATTTATTCGAATGAGATAACAATTTGATGATATTTTCACAAAACCATTACCTTTGGATAGATTTTAATTCATTAAAGAGAATCTAGGAATGATTAATGTAATTTAATCATTTATATAAACTTATTTTTTTACCCACATCCTTACATTAAGTTAATATTTTTCAAATGGGATATACTTATGATTTTTTATTTACACATCTTTTAGTTTTTCAAATTTTAAGTCTTCATTTAAATTTTATTATATTCAAGTTTTAATTTTATTATTATCATATTCCAGTATTCATTTAAATTATATCATATTCAATTTTTCATTTAAATTAAATCATATTTGAGTTTTTATTTCAATTCCTCATAATCAATATTAGTTCATATATTATAATATATTATTTTTTGAATATAATAAGAAAAAATTAAAAAATCAATAGTTTCACCCCCAAAGGAATTCTTCATTCCTTTTATACAATTACTCTATTACATTAGTATTTGTTGTCTCTATTTTTTGTTTTTTTTATTTTATTATATTGTTTCAAATTTTTTTTGTATTCACCAAATATGATAAAAATTTTAAAACATCCAGAGTTTAAATTCATTAAAATCCATTATTTGGATAAATCTCAACCATAATATAAGAAATATCAATTCTAATCCATTAGATCATTTTGAATGATCAATTGTCACTTTTATCACCAATATAAATGGGACCCCCATCGTGTCCCACATCAATTATCTCAGTATTTTTATCCTCAAGCTGGTAAAACATTAACCCTCCCATAATGATTTCTTTTCTACATGTCTGAATCTTTAATTTCAAGTCCAAATATGATGGCACCCATGAAATATTGAAACAAACAATTTATTTCTGGGAAGCTTCATAGAGAGTTCCTTTTATAAAAATTTTGATTCATCTCTAATGAGGTTTATATATTTCTAGGGTCATAAATTGTTATGTGTTGAACAATCAAGTCTAGATTACAATTTTTTTTTGGATTTGTTCAAAGATCGTTAAAATTCTATAAATATTTTTTTAATAATATGTAAAATAGATTTTTTCTTTTCAAATTTATAAGAAAAGTTATAAGATTACATTAAGGGTAGAATCATGTTTCTTAGGAATTTTTGATAATAGAGATGAATATTTTCCATCTTATAAACAAATGGATTATAAGGGTATGTTTGTGGAAGAAAGTAATGAAAAATCTTTGTTCAATAATTTATTAGACGATGAACCCGGAAAGGTAAAATATATAACTTTAGACCACATAGTTATAGACCTTTGGATGTAAGGGTTTATAATTCTGAAAAAGGGAGATATATATAATTTGTATGTATCTGGTATATATATTTTGGATTAATTAAAAAATATGAGGAAGATTAATTTAGCTATTTTTATTCTTTTTAATATCAAGAATATACTATCCAAATAGATCAAGTCTCATATTATAATGTCTCCAACGTTGATAAGTAAAATTATTGCATGAAGTATGAACAGTTCAACATTGTAATTAAGTCTGAGCCTGTTGGAGAATATTTTGAGTTTGTAGGTGATGACATAATAAAAATAATGAGTGATTTTTTTATTTTGATTCAAATTTTTTGGTGAATAATACTCATGTATCTATATAAGAGATAGAACCTTATTCTAAGAAAAATAAATTAGGGAAGGTTGTTCAAAAGAGAAATTCTAACTCACTACATCCTCAAGAATAAAATAATCAAAATAAATACTCAAAAGAAGTTGTTGATGAATGGATAAGGTGAAGGGATGAATAAAAACTATGAATATCCTAAAATCATACAACACCAAAATCAATCCCTTTATAAAATATTACCTGATTATTAAGTTCTAGGGAAATAAACAAATGAAGATAAGAAAAATTGAGAAACTATTGGAAGCATCATTGTTTGATAAATTTTTGAAAAGAGTATATGTCACTTCAGCTAAAGTTGTTTTAACAAATCAAGATGTTGAATTATATTTTCAAGAAATATATATTTTCTACTCCAATTTTCTCTCTATAAAATAAAAAAAAATTTGTTATGGTAGATAAATAATATGTTCGAGATGTGAAAGGTGACTTGATATAAGAGACATAATGTTTTATTTGTTTAAAAATATAAGGATAATGCTGTAGAAGAATTAAATATTATGTAAAAAGATAGTGAAGGTAACGAAGATGAGTACTAATTAAAAGATATAGAAGTGTATTTTGATGCATATGACAAAATGAAAAACAATAATTGGAAGAAGAATTTTTTTAAAGGAAATAGATAATGTTGAAAAGAATGGGGAAGATGAATAAAGTAAAATCGGTGATAATCAAGAACTTATTTCTATTAAGATTTATTTTATGAATTTACAAGATTCGTCAAAATAATTATCTTCTTTGGGAAATAAAAAAGTGAAATATATCTGTGAAGAGAAACAAAAATCTCCATAATTTCAGATAGATTAATCTTCATTTATGAAAGTTTAACAACATCAGAACCAAAAAACAAAAACATGTAAAAGAATTATTGTTTATTTTATTGATGTTTCTGATGGAAATTAGAATGTATAAGCGATTGAAAAATCACTATCGAAGAATGAAAGAATAAAATCCGTTTAAGAATAAATCATAACCTACCCTATAATTACACCAATAAAAAATAAATTAGAGACCAAATCACCAAATAAAATCACAGCTCAAGGACTCAGTTATAGCTTTCACACTTCAAAAATATTGGTAAACATTATTCCTTACTTACCTAGATTGGAAACAAAGGATGATTTAATATCTACAAATCAACATGAAAAATCATATTTAATGAAATATTTAATAGAAATATTGATACTTTTGGAGGTATATTCCAAGATCTATATTGAATGTTTCATGGATCACAGGAAAAGATACAATAGGATTTTCAAATGGTATCATGGTGTTGGTAATGATATCAAACTTCATGATGATAATTTTTAAATGATTATGAAGTATATGAATGAAACTGATGGGGTATTCAATATTCATGCTAAATACATGGCCAATAAAATAAAATTACATAATAATTTCATAGATATAACGAGAAAATAGACTCAGGATATCATAGGATTACAAGGGAGGTTAAATTTTCCGCATCAATAAATTTCAAGATTCCTACTCAATTATATTGATATTCTTTATTTGAAGAATTCGAATGATGTCTTCTCTTAATTTATTAAAACTCGTGAATGTAATCACAATATCTTATAAGAAATTTTTAAATTTCAATATGAAAATACTTTTATTCGATATAAAAATATACAAGATCAGGAAATGATAAACCAATATCATGAAGCATTCATTTCTATGATTGAATAAGAATATAAATAATTCAAGAAGTTGAAGAAAATATTCAGATCCTTGATGTCAAATAAAGATTAATTTCTTAAACTCTTATTATAATTTTTTTAATTTGGAAATCAATGAAAAACTTTTTAGTATTCTTATAACTTTTTTGAATGTCTTCCAATTTTTTGAATGGAAGTTCTTTCATTTATTTTTTTGATTATGTACTTCATTTTTTTTGTATAATTGATTCTCTAACACATTTCAAGTATTACAATATTCTACTTCATTCCTTTTTGAATATCTCAAAGGGAGATAAATTAATACAAAAAGGATAATATTTTAGAAAGGGGTAAATATTTGATATAAGGTGAAGAAATACTTCTAAAGAATAGAATATAATACTAAGGGGAATTTTGTAACCTAAGGTTGAGTTAGTCATATTCACCATTGTATTCAAATGAGGTATAAACATAGGGGAGCTAAATAGTATTGTCTACATTATAAATATGATATACTAAAAAGTAAATGGAATTATTTTTTTCAAAGTAATTTCTTATTTATGTCATGTGGTTTGTACTTTCCAAAAAGGGAGACATTCTTGAGTCAAAAGTCTCTATTTTACATTTCCATTTGCTTTGTTTTGTAAATAAAAAACTTTTTATGAAATACTCTATTTATAATTCGTTCATTTCCAAATTATTTTATAATGTTTTTATAGAGAAACATAATCATTTATCTTACATTGAATAAGATTTAATGAGTTATGAAAATAATATTTTTTATTATACTGATCTTAATGAGACTAGATACGATATTCTTATTGTAATGAAACTGTATATACAATTTTTAATGCAATAAGATTATATATGATGATAATTTTACTCCTTTTTTATCACACTATGTTTTATCAGATCAATTATACGATCTACTTTTATATATTTTGTGCTGAAAAAAATATTATTATTCAGATAGATAAATGATTCAATTAACATCATACATACACTCAAATAATATATCATAATTTCCATTTTTTACAATGAAAATATTGTCACTAATATAATAAATATGTTTTACACTACAAATGATGTATAAAAAATGACAAAGGAAATTCTATTATAATATTACTGTTGATGATCTAGGTGTCCAATTAATTATGTAAAACGTATAAAAATTATGACCATTGGAGGATCAAGCTGATAATTAGAGTGTTTGCTATAATTACTCATCCATTCAAAGAGTTTCTGGTTCGTGTTATGATCATTTTTATTTGAAAAAAAAACTCTCTGTGTGAGAGAGATCTAAATCATACAAGAGTGAACTAGTTGTTCCTCATTGTTGTAATATTTTTTAGTCTGTTATTTTTTAATGACAGATCACATGAATACTATTGAGGTCTCATGGGGATAGGTAGATAGATAGGATAATCATAAAATTGAGAGTTCACAGGGAAAGAAAGAAAGGAAATCAGATCAATATATGAAGGTCTTATAGGGATAACATAATAGCAAAGATGATCATCATATTGTGGCCTCATAGGGATAGTTACATATACCAAGAATTGTATCAAGGGAATTCCATGGTAGTGGAAAGATAGACATTCTTATAAGTATAAAACAAGGGCACATTATCCTTTGTAATTTTATACCCTACAATTTTGATTAAATGAATTGTATTCATTTGTAGTACGACTTTTATTAAAAGTTAATTTTTTTGTAATTATAGTAAAAATTAAATCCTTTTATATTCATCATTCTATTTGAATATTGTTTATCTTAATATCGTTTATTAATTAATAATTTTTCATCCCTATATCACTTCATGAATATGTTACTACACTGATTATGATTATATATTCTTTGAGATAGAGTCACTTCTTTTTATAATACTCTGATTTATCATAACCATTGTGATTACAATTCTTTTTGTTTTTACTCTATTTAAATTGTTTCTAAAATGTGTACAATTAAACTCTAAATTCCTTTACACTGCATATTGAACACCATCATATATGTTATTAAAATAAAATCATTTTCATATTATGAAATTTTTAATACATATCGGAATCTACTAGATTATGATACTTTTTCCATTGAACCCTAGTTCTATGTCCAATTTCCATTTAAATACATAAGAGGTTTTGAGAATAATATTTTCTTCACATTGTTAAACTATGCTTCTTTTAAGATTAAAAATTAATTTTTTTAAATATATAATTCACCCCCTCTTAAATTTATCCATCGTCCTATGCATTACGATACATCACATATAACTATTTTCTCTTCCTCTTTGTCATTAAGTACTACCAAATGTGTTTTATGTGTTGCAAATACTGATGTATTATTTGATCTTATTACTAATTATTGATAGTGATGATTTAAATTTTTAATTGAATGTTTCATTCATATACTGTATGGTGTATTATCAACTAGAGTGAACGGTTCTAATTTATCATATATTTCCCATTATCTTTGATTTTTGAAAAAGTGAATATTTGGGTTAAAATCAAAGAGCTGGAGTCGTATATGTGAACTCAGTGGTCATAAAGGTTGATAAAAGATCCCTATGCATTCTTATAAAAGTGAATAATCTCTTAGGGGATTGTGCAATGACCCTCAAATATCAATGTGAGAATTCAGGGATTATTTTTTCCCCTATATAAATATTCTTATATGTTTTGATGTATGCATGGGTAGTGTGAAGACTAATAAAAGTTTATAAGAGGGGTACTAATGATCCTCTATCCAAAAATATAGTGTGTGGAAACTAGGTACCTAGTGTCATGGAACCAAGTACTACAGAAGTAGGAGGAATCCTTATTAGTTTAGGATTCCCGCCTATTGGGGGTTAGGTTTGTTTCGAGTTGTTAGATGAGAACCTTGTAGTGTGTAGAAGATAATAGAGTACCCAGTGACCTACTAGTATGTGTATTTACTATATTTTTAATAATTTTACCCCAAAATATATTTTTTATCTGTTTGTATTCTCTCCACCAACACTCACTCGATTTGACCTCCTATTGGACGTTCTTTCTTCCATCTATGGCTCCTGGAATGTCATCTCTTCAATGCTTCTATTTATTTTTTTCATAATTGAGTTCATTAGGAATGGGTATCACTTTATATGATTATATTTTTATTTTATATTATCTCTTTTAATTTCCAAATTTAAATTCCAATTTCTAAGTGTTTTGGTTTAGTTTTAGGGATTTAATGGATCAAAATTGAAACATTTTGGATAGATCATCAATTAGGCACACTTACTCATAGGTTAAGAATTTACTACCTTGTTATAGTGTTTTAAGGAAATAAAATGGTAATATTTTCTTTTGGGTGTGTATATTTTTCTTATAATTTGTTCTCATAATGTATTAAAGTGTTCATATAGGTTTTATGGGGTATAATGGGCCTAGTTAAGGTATTTTAAGGGTAGGCTAGTGTAAAAAATCTAATCCATTAGGGTTAGGGCATAAGTGTATTTGGTTTTCTATCTAGTTTTGTTAGTAGAAAATTTATTTTCATTGTCTAGGTTATAGAACCAATGATCTTGGGTCATGGATGATTGATCTCATGATGATTTACCAATTTATTTAAACCTCATGCCACAGATTAAAAAATAATTTTTATTATAAAATAAAAATAAAATAATTAATTTCACATCCTATTGGAATAAATAAATTTATTTTAAATATATTTTGAAATTAAAATATCACAAGTTTTTAAGTTTTTATCATATTTTGAAAAACATTTGATAGCCTAAAATGTAGTTCATGTAAAATGAGATAAAATATAAGGAATACCAAGAGCACATGTGAATTTTTTATAAAATTTTAAAAAATATTCTATTCCAATTTCACAAAAATTTTGTGTTTAGAACCCCAACTAAGTATGATAAAACAATTTAGAAGAAACATAATTCTATGTATACAAATGATATCCTAAATAATCTAAATTGTTGAAAGGAATATGATAATGAGAAATGAATGTATATAACATCTCACAACCACGTAGTTAGTAAAAAAAATTAATAAATTTGTGAGGAAAACATAAAAAGATTATCGGTATACATATGACACTATGTGTGATTTTTTCTGAAGTACACCAGCCAATGTAATTAATTGTTCAAATACAGAACTTCAATGCTGAAGGATTAAAAATATTATCTACAATAATACAAACCCAAAAATTTTTGACCCCCCCCCCCACAGCATCCCATGTGGGTGTGGGTTTCTTTTATAGACATCTTTATTAAAAAAATAAGGCATTGTTAATATGATATCACTTTTTCCCTTCACCCACATCAATAGTTCATATTTAATCACCCCTCCACTTACTTCGGGCTTTATTTACATGTTTCTTATATATACCTATGTAATCCTTTATTTGATTAAAAAAATTAGATAATTATATATGTAAATATTAAACCCAAAACTAAATACAAAATAAGAAAAATCCCCACTTTTTATAGGTAGAGGATACATGTATGTATGAAATGTTATGGTAGCACCCCTCCCCCACCATATTTATTAGTTTTTTCCAAATAAGTCATGATTTCAAGGTTCCCCTCAACACTACAAATTATGAGTGTGTGGAGTTAATAATAAATAATAATCCATGATATCTCTTTGTGATATCACTATATGAATAACCTCAATAAGGGAACTGTACAAAGACCTTATTGGGCCACTTTACATGAAAACCCCATACGATGAGAGGTCACAATGTAGCAGCCACTTGCCTTTACATTGTATTTTAGAGAATGTGACATAATATTTTATGATAGCATTCAATACTACCCACCTATTCATCCTTACCCACATACTATTTGGTCCTTCCATGATCATTGTGTAAACCATCCAAATCCTATGTAAATAGACCCCTCTAATGGACTATAAATTTAAAAAATCACATACTTGTATTATATCAACTCAAATGATCTTTCTGTATTCCTTTTTACATGTTTAATTCTAAAAAATTCCCAAAATAAAACCTTCTCCCAAACCACTTGACATATATGATTAGGGAAATCACACTATCATGCACCCATCCAATCATATATTCACATGATAAATTGAGGTTCAAAAAATATCTGGTAATTCTAACCCTTATAGTGATCATAAACATGTATTCCCTTGATATGGATGTTACCAATAATGAGGAGATAAAATTTTTATATCATGTCCTTGTCATCCCATTTTGGTTGTCTAAATGAGGATTCAGATTCTCCTTTCCCCTCAATAGTTAATTGCACCATTGGATTCCCTTATAAATGAAATCCCCATCCATGTTAATATTCAAAATTTCATCACTAAGAATCATCATAGAAGTAGTAATATAAATACTTTTTTTGTATACATTTATGTATAATCCCAAATCATTCTATCCTAGTTCCTAGGAAGTATTATTTCTCTTTTCAAAGGTGTAATACCTAATCACATACTCGGTTTTGGAAACCACAAATGTATACTAAATGATTCATGTCTAATTTGTCCCTACATGAGTAAGCCCAAATAAATCCTCTATTTTCACCTCATTAATGCTGTATATTTATTTTTCTCACATCATTAAATGACATGAGAATTTTCTTAATATATAACATTAAAATGTATCATATGGTCCTACCACAGTACATTAAATTATGCAACTGAAACTAAATTGTTGTTGATTCATATTTATAGGGATCTGTAGGGTGATTTTTTGAGGATCAAATCGAACATAAAAAATCATCTATATCCTTCTTTCCTAGTTTATATTCCCCATATATTGTTTCATCCCCCCAACTTTGTCTATATTGCCTCTATTAACCATATTCATCTTTTTTTAGAGCTATATTCTATTCAAACCCGTCCTCATGGGGCCATACTCCTCATGAAATAACCTTTGTACATTCTTGAAAAGATCAATTCATTGTGTTCTAGAACATTCTTTAAATTGTTCCATGTTACCAAAAAACATTCTTTCTTTGGAAATATTTCTGATGAGACATAATCCTTTTGGGTCAGTAATATCCCCACCATCCAAATCAAACATGTACCACATTGGGATATATTTCATGTAAAATAACCCATTGTTATTGAATAATATTCCCTTTGTGGTCATCCAAAAATGTTCAATTGTATAATATCCCCCACACACACCATTTCAGTATACATTCCACCTAAAATTCCACTTTATGTAACTCCAAATTACATGGAAATGAGAATGGATGTATTCCCTTGAAATGCACCACAGTTATCAATGTCACACTATCGTGGGCCTTGATTCTATTTATAAGGATACATAGGAAGCCTATATGATGGCCCTAAGACCAACACTATATACACCAACCACCTTTATGGATGAAAATAAATCATTGTCTTCTATCCTAGGTGGATTTAATCAAAAATATCAGTAAATAATAATATAATGATAGAGAATATATGATACATATGAATAATACCATTTGTGGAGAACTTATTTTATAAACATTTATTCACAATGACCGACAACATATGATACATATATATATCATCAAATTGAAACATGAAAAAAACTAATCATTGTAATAGGGGTATCAATTTTCAAATGGGGATTTGAGTAGGATTATTGATTAGGAAATAAATCTATAAGATTTTATATAAATAGGATAAAAGCCCCCCTAAATGGTGCAAATGAGTTTAAAATCATTTTGAAAACACCAAATCACATTCAAAGGTTTCACTTGTAAATTCTGAGTGATACAGTAACTTTGAAATTTAGGTTTTTATAGATTCAGAACATTTTTATATAGTAACTTCAAGAGTTCAAATTGTATATAAAAATGGTGAACCTGATTTGAATCTTTTATTTATCAATGTGATTAATCTAACATATTTGTATTTATGATACCTCACTGATGGGTTTCTTTTTTTCTTTATTAGTCTTACTATAATTCAAAACTCTTCATATGGATCTCTTTGATCTGATTTCATAGAATCATTATCCAAGAGGCATTCATATACTTTATCCATGGTAGGGAGTGTATTTTCATTATCCATGGGAATGTTAAATCCATCATTGAATATCCAAAAATAATAATGAACTAGTGAAATATACCATTATAATTTTATTATCCAAAACATATAAGAAACATGAGAGAGCCTCCAGGAATTAAATTATCACACACATCCCCATTAAAAAAATTGTAAGAAAGATACTAAATCCAATTTCAACATCCAATCACGTTGAGAGTCTGTCTATTTAGTGAGTTAATTCCGTCCTTCCATACCCCAAGAATGTGGCGTTATCACAAAAAAACACTAGGACAATTCAAAATTCACCCACGAGGGTTCTTGATACGGGGCACCACCAACACTAATATCATGCATCCTTAACACCTTAAGAGATAATTGATTAAGTCTCACTAAAAACCAATGTCTTGTCCATTCAGTCTAGGGTTCTTAGAGAATGTTGTTACGATGGGTGAAAGAGAATGTGTCTTCCCTATATTACTTCCCCTATAGACGAATTCGTCCTACATTACCTAATGATTCAAGAAGAGTGGGTACATATTCCCAATCACCTCCAACAACCCTCAAAATACATTTTGGCAGCATTGATGTATGCTCACTAATATATCCAAGATAAATCTCAAGGGTAGTCACATATCACTATTACAACCAATGATTCTGGTCGAAACATTCCAGTATCATATTAGGGAAGAAATTTATTCCTTCCCCAATCATCAAGGAAGCACATTTGCATGTTTTGGCATCTACAAAACAACTTTTGGAATACATTCTTACTTCTATTATAAATTATTGCTAGTATATACTATCAAAAAATGAATAATATTAATGGTCTCATATTACTACATACATTCATTTTGGGGAACATATTACCTATTAATCCATGAATATGAAATCATTTTAGGGTACCATATTCTTGCTTCAACCTATGAGGGATTTAATCATACATTGATGGAAACATGGTAGTGGGATAATATACATACACCTATTCAGGATGAATGTGAGTGAATTTTACTAGATCCTCAAAAGTTGGCATGCAATCCTCCTCCCCTTCATAATAATGTATATTGATGCAGTACCTTTAAGGAAACTAAAAGGATTTCGTTTTGGTTATGAAAAAACATCTCTATATTCTGATCCATCATTGATGATCTTATTAGATAGACCCAAAAGTAACATGAGAGACTCATAGGAAGAATCCCACTAAAAAATTAATTAATATTACATATTTAGAGTACCAAAAAAGATACATCTCTAAATTCATCAAATCACCCAAAAGAAGGCTCATACCCCTAAATTGATCAGCACTGATGTTCTTGAGTCCCGGAACCACCTATCCATAGTGTCCCAAGAATCTATCAATACATCACTAGAAATTAAGGGTGGATTCAACCTCATATTTAATAATTGATATATTATTATTAGTATTTATAGATGTTCTATATAGATTACATTCAATCAAGGTCCACCCCATGATAATATAAAGATCAATCATCGAAATTGTCCCCAAAAAGTCAGCTTCATAAGTCCTCCTCACTGTAATAAGATCAATGGGTAGATAGGTTATCCTTTATACCATCCCATTGACTAGTAAATATGAATTTACACCCCATAGTGACAAGTTTTCTGGAAAATACGGTCCCCCCTTAACACGGATACTTTGATAATTTGATCACATCGAGAATTACTCCATGGAGTAGTGTTATTTATACCAACAACCACAACACCAACCTATGATATCTCATCCTCATAAATTTTTCTTCAAGTAATACTATCAATGGAAATTCCTCCCTCACCAATAAAATACTCTAGATTGGTTCAAGGGACTCTTGTAATTCATCCACCTCTCGATAATGTGGGTAAAAATAACTATTATAATCAAATTATGTGGAATATGTTTCTCTCGAAGATGGTAAGGGTGACAAGTATATATTTAAATAATTAGTCATGGATAACCTACTGATAATTTTATTACCAATTTCCACATTTAAATATAGCTTCCAAATATTATAAAAATATAATTTCATACATTTATTATTCCATAATTTATTGGCCACCCCCATCAGGTAAAATTGATGAATTTAACCTATTAAGGTCTTGTTGATCATCTCAATGTGATAAGAAATATTTTTCACCAAAATGACTTTATATGTTTCAGAGTATAATGGAACCTCATAGTATATAATCATTACTAGATTTATTTCATTATTTTCTCTATAGTCTATGTTCCTTTAACAAATAATCATAGATACCTCACTCGATATTTGTATCAAAGGATATGGTGAGTATACAAAATTTCACTTTGCTCTGTTATCAGTTTAGTGGAGTTCCCTAGAGAATAAATCCTATAATATAATTATTGAATGAGTCTTCTCGGGAACAAATTTTGTAAATTGTAGTTGGTTTTTATAAAAAAAATATATACTACTTATAGAGCATAAAAATTGATTGACTGGAGTGAAAGGGTCAATGAAAAACAAAAACACCAAACATATGAAAAGTCCATGTGATCCTTTAAATTAGTAAGGGATAAGTGTTAACTATAGGAAAAAATTATTCGGTGTCTAAATAACATTTAAAATTGGCTTCACACGTAACCCACAATTGATTAAAATAATTCCAAATCCGAAATAATGTGCTCACAACTGTTAAAGAATCCATCGAGGAATAACCCCATTCCATAGATATAAGGGCATTTTTACCACCACCACCTCTATAGGGGTAATAAAATACTAAATGTTATTATTTATTTATGATAGTAAAAGCATTTAAATCTTATCCCTGTGGGTTTCGGATATTTTTACCATGATCCTCTACCTCATCCATCGAAGTATCTATTTTCTGGATTAAGAGGTGCCCAATAGAAAAAATATCCCCACTATTCCTACCACTATTTGATATACCCCTATCATATGAGGGATGATCTAAAAGGATGGTATTATATTTCCTTAGACTCTCCATCAACTATTTTCTCACATAGTAATTCCAAGTATAAAGGACTATACCACATAGTGGTTACATGATAAATTTGACTACTAAGAGATAGATTAGCAAGGTGCATCTTGATCTGCCAATTTAGGCAAACTCAAGGGATAATGATCCACCAGATTACTCTTATGAGGATTTATATTTTATTATCTCTACCCAATAAACATAGAATAATTTTATCAGTAGAAATATAGTAATGGATAAAAGAAGAATCGAGGACGCAAATAGACTCGATGATGAATCATTTTATTGAATATTGTTATTCACTAAAACACATGCGGATTTCATGTGAACAGAATATTAGATACATGATTAATCTCATAATATATGAATTTTTAGTTTTCCCCTACATATTTTGGATTATCTAAACACAATATAAAAGAAATGGATATATCAAAATCACCACCTGAAGACGATGGAATTATCTCCATGTAATATATTTTTCTACAATATTAAGTTGAGATGGAAGATTTGAAATGTTTGAATGCCAAATTACTTCGGGTTAATAATCACATTGAGTAAAATATTCATGAATATGTGAAATTTTCTCCACCCATGAATCCTCTTCAACAATAGGGACTTACTCAACCCATAAGAGAATAGTCTAATCATCATATTGAATTCAGGGTTAAAAACAAGTATATCTAAACATAGTGATAGATAATATAAAATTTATTCCTCTATTTATAAGTTATTTTCTATTATTTTGTTATATTTCCCCTAGTCTAACAAAAATGTGATCTAAATAGCTAGTATACATAGGGTGGGCATATCTAGATTTTTCTGCTACCCATGTTCAAGCCTCGTATATGAAATATTATTCCCATGAAATCATTAAGTCCCTCAAGTCTCTCTAAACTAGAATAGAATTAAAATATGGATGAAATGAACCACTATTTCCCCATTGGAAACAACATCATAAATGAAAATATTCACTAACATTCCATTAAAACATTAGAGATCCCATATTACAAACATTGAATGGAATGAGTGATCCAGAAGATATTTTTAGACATTTCGTGTCCCGATGTGGCCCCGGGGTGATAAAACATGATTATTTTGAGGTATTTTAGGTTATATGTTTTCTGTAGACCTGAGAAATTCCAACATTTATCTAGTATATTAATTTTCTAGAAAATTCCACCAAAGTCTATTAAGACCTTCATTATCAGTCCCTCTGCAAATTCATCTCTATGATAAGGTATATGGATGTCCATGACCTCTAATATTACATACATCATAATAATAGGAGTTTATTAGACTTCATAACAAAACATATATTTTATTTAAATACTTTATTAATATATGACAAACCCATGATTTTTTTTTGATATTTTGATTGAGAATATTTTGAAAAAATTCATGTTTTGATAACCTTCTAAAGTAACTCGATAGATTTCTAGAGCATTAAAATATAAAAGAGTTCATAATGGATGTCATTCGATGAAAAAAAAATTGGCTTACACATATAACTCAAGAAAAGATGTCTGGTGAAGAGGAAACATCCAATGTTATTATTAAACCATTTTGAAAAACTACTTTTCCACCTATAAGAATAAAATATCACCTACTTCATCCCTCTAAGAAATAATAGTTGCAACACTTCCCTCTTCTAGAGTAAGAAAATATATAGGTTTATTGTGACATTAGTTTTGAAGAAACAAAAACTAAATCTTTTTAAATTTGGGGGTTCCATGTTATATCATCATATCCATAGAAATCATTTTAATCAATATACAAGAGGTAAGGAAACCTAATTTAATTTTCCTCAGTGAATGTTATTAAAATTTACTATACCACCATATTTTGGGTCAAAATATTCAATATTGGTTCATTTTCAAGGATATTCTCTAGAAAATGATTGATTTTAGATAGTTGACTTTGGAAAAACCTCTACCATAGGAATCATCTATTTCCACTACCTAACCATGGGAAGAAAGTATATATAAGTAAATCCCAATAAGGAATTAACAAAATCTAAATGACTATATGAATCTAAAAATGTCCGATCAAGTTCATGAAATACTTAGGGAAAAATTGTAACTACTACGTATGACCTAGTTTCCTATTACTTCATCCAAATTTATGCCTTCAAATCTTTCCACTAGAGGCATACATAATATGTGAATGATAAATATGGTGCAAGAAGAATAATTTCAACCAACTCCAAACAATATCTGTAACCATGAGGATTTTATGCCACCAAAATTAGTAGTATGAACACCACACCATAAAATGTAACCATGTTTGGATAAAGAATCACATTATAGATATATTAATATCATTCACCTAATATACCCCTTTTGAAAAAAAAGATACATAAAATATTGAGTTCCCATTTTAGATCTCTAAAGGCAGAAGGATGGACATTCTTGATGATTAAATTTACCTTTATTTTCATTTTTCATCTTTGTGTGAATTTTTCTTTCACCTAGTATCTGCTTTCATTTATTGTTGGTTTAATCCCATTAAACCTTGATATTTACATGTAACACTTTTCTTACTAATAAATTCTGTTGGGATATGATTTGGGGAACAACTCATATCCCACCTTGTTTTAAAAAATAACCACTTATCAAAGGCAAGTTCTTTAGTAATCTCAAATGGAACACCAATATAGACCGAGTTTATTCAAGAATTTTTTGAATCATATTAGCATAAAATATTAGTTTTAGGTGTATAACTTCTTGATCCATGTAGGCATGATGTTCGGATGGATAAAAATATTATGTTAGGTTGAAACAATCCCTTATTTATTATTTATACATAAGACTATCAACACCTAATGACTTGACCTCTATGCCTTATAATAAGGAACAACCCCATGTTGGGAAGTCTTAACCACTAGTGTATATGTGTTATATAGTGAATTTGTTTTCCATAATTTTGTATATGAATTCATTCTTGGATGCACTTCACCTCTTTAATGTGATGCTTGAATCACTTTTGTAGGCCCTTTATAGGCCCTATGATTTTTATTTCAATGTTATTATGGATAACGTGTATCATGAAGAGACTATGTAACACCCAAATGTTAATGTTTTTTCTATTTTCCATTAATTTATGGTATTTTAATTTTGATATAGTTCTAGTTTATTTTTCCAAAATCCTATAAAAAAAATTATATTCTATAGTTTTTTTGATGGACTAGGAGAGACCATGAAGGCTAAAAAGAGAATTGATATTTTTAGTTCATTTATCCAATACATGATTTATCCTATTCTAGTGGTGTGTGGATATATCCAAAAAGTGTTAAATACTATATTAATAATGTTTAGTAAATTTTTACATAGAGTATGGGAACACTACTCTCATATGATTAGGAGAAACAATGTGATAATAGTGAACCAGTGTTATAAATGTGTTATTCATAGTTAGGTCATAGTTTTTAATATTTGTGAAAACATTGTGTGATTATGTATTGAAAGTCTTGATCCTTTCACATGTTTGATACTCAGTTTACCAAACTGTGGGGCATGACCATCATAAACTCTAAATTTAATTAAAATGAAATTCTTATAGTTACCATCTATAATTTTATGTCTTTTGGCCTTATTTTTCTCCCCTCGTATCTCGTTTGGCCTCAGGCACATGATGTGGGTTCCTTCTATACAATCCTACTTCATTTGGTGGACTTCCTTCTTCAATTTTATGTAGATTTTCTAAGATAAACCCCTCACATACCTTCCTTCCACCCCCTTCTATTCCCTCCTAGTTTCCCTTCCACCAATGGACTATAGGGGCTTCCATGGATGATTATATGGTTATTAGTGGTATAAACAAGAGTGTTTTGGTTTCCCATGACAATATAGGATGTTTTATTTCATAGTTGAGTATGTTACATTAATGTTTACACATTATGGATTGTTTTCACTTTATTAGATGTAATTATTTTTGTTTCATTTAAATAAATTATATCTCATTTAATTAATGTTATTTTCAATGGCTTGTTTGTTTATAGAAGACTATATATTATAATTATTATGAATTTTATAAACATTTTAATGGATGGGTCACATGGAATGATGGTTCTTGAGGGTTTTATTAGTTTTTATAATGTGTTGGTTCTAGTATCATGTTTTCTAGAGAATACTAAGAGGTATATTTCAATTTATTTTTTTTAATTTAAGATTTATTAAACTATTTTGTACATATAATTGGTAAATGTGTGAAATATAAAGTGTTCTTGAAAATTATGTGTGTTGTAGACATCTAAATGTTTAGAAAATGGTTTAAACCATGAATGTTTTTTAAAAGTCATCATATATGATATATTCGTAAAATATTTAAAAATGGATTTAAAATGGTATAAAATGGTTTAGCATATTGAGAATATTTTCAAATTCCCAATTGGAACCTTTTATAAATTATTTTTAAAAAATGTAACCCCCTTGATTGAGGCCATATATTTGTATTGTTTGATATTAATTTTTAACCCCAAAGGGAATATTATTAATTATTATCGTATTTTTTTAAGTTTAAGAATTATAAAAATGGTATGTTTTTTGGGGTGATATGTCATTTGTAAGATTTGTTTAATGTTGGTTTTTATTTATTATATAATTATTAATTAGATTTTTTGCTCTATCACATTTACTCAAACTATTTATGAGAACATGGGTACCTAATATAGGGTATATATGTGTGTTACAATAATTGTTTCTATTCTCAATATCTAGTTCCATATGATATTTAGTCCCTATTAGCGATATATTTTATTTTTGATGACCCAAAAGTGTGTTGAGAGGCTTATTCTAGTTTCTTTCTAGGGACCTTAAGAGGGGTTAATTAAGGAAACTACGTTGAAAAATATTTTTGTTAGAACCTAATGTGTTTCTGATGATACATTTATTATATTAAAGAATTGATTATGGGTCATATCTGATATCCTATGATTTATTTTATGGAAATATTTTTTGAAAAATTATTATTTTTATGGTTTTTTGGTATCTTGGTTCTCACACATGTTCGAGTTCATTTATTTTTTTACCTTAAAAATTAATTTATTATACTATTTATAAAAATTCATTTAAAAGTAAATGTAACACCTCGACCGAATTTACCTAGAGTCCGTGCATTATTATGTATCATTGGCATGATCACAAAAGATCATGTCTCGAAAGACTGATCAGTTTACTTGCCTTGGAAGTACTAGATACATTCATAAGGTTTACATTAATTCATAAAATGGAAAACTACAACAACATTGTTCCCATGGAAAATAATAAGATCTCATGTAATATCCCTATAGGTCATTCATAATATACTTCTTTTTATCCTAGGAAAAATAATACATAGAAAGTGGTGAACTTAAATGCTCAGTAAGGATAACAATATAGTAGAAATGTTCATAAATAAGCATAAATATTTAAGGAAATGTATAAAACTAAAACAAAAGCCTTTTCTACATAAACTTCACCATAATATGGAAAATATAAATCAAAATAATTCCATTTACTTACTCACATGGATATTCTACTAGTCGAATAATCACATGCAATATCAATAGCCACTTTCATAATGATGGAATGCATAATCCCAGACATTCATAACCACATAGTCAAGGCCTTGTTCCAAGACTAAAAATAAGATTTTGTCAAGTTCTTATGCCAAGAAACTAGTTTGTCTCATGAGACCTACCGATGCATCGAGGAGAAATAGCGAGCTCCACTCGTCACTTACTAAGTCCAATGAATTCCTCATATGAAAAGGTTTAAACATAACATAAACATTCATATTAAAACTAGCATACGAAATTTTAATACTTTATCCATAAACCATGAATGGTGTAAAAATAACACATCCCTAGTCAAATATATCACAAAACCTTCAATATAATATGAAAGTTTTGTATCATCACAAATCAACTTCAAATAAGAATAAATTCCCCCAAAGGATATTGACATAGATGAAATCAAACCCTTTTTTAAAGAAATGTCTCTTTCTATTTTGAAATCATTTAAGAAAAAATTTATTTGGGAAATATTCTTATCAGCTTTTAAGGGAATCTTCAACAATGTTATAATGGTGGAAAATGGTCGTGCCCACCGTATAAGTTAAGAAAAACATTCTTACCTTGAATTTGTCGAAAAGGTCTAAAAGTACCTTGTTTGGAAAATGATGGAAGAATTCCTTTCAAAACATATAAGGTCAAATAATGGTATAAATGACCTTAAAACATTTTCTAGTAAATATTAAAAAAAAAATTGAAATACATTTTTAATAATAATGGATGTGGATAATAAAGAGGTCCCAGTAGATAATTATGTATAAAAAACCTCGGATAATGAAGAGATTGTGAAATTAACCCTTACCTGGTACTTTACTTGGTTGAGGGTAGGTTAACCTCCTTTATAATGGTGAAATAATTGTTATTAAATTATACTAGAATCATATACATTTATATGATATCATATATGATCTTTTAATATTTCTTTGTTAATAATATTTTAGTATTATCGTCGTTTCGGGTGTTAACTGATTCGTTTTCCTTTATATGATTTCCTATATAAGTAATGTTTTTTGCGGATAGGATGTATATTATTCATATTCAGAATTATATTAAGTCTTTAATCATTATTTTTAATCATATAATAAAAATTATTCTTGAATGGACATGATGGGGAATGAATCTCATCACGTTCGTGGAGATGGTAATCTGTACGTACGTATGAGCGACAATATCATTCTTTAGATATCAAAATAATATATAATTGGACAGTATATAATATATAAAGAATAATTATCATGTCATATTTATTATTTACATCAATGACACATCATTATTATACCCATCCAAATAATAATGTATTGCATAACAATTACACCACAACGTCGAGACAGTAGGTCGTACGTATGCGTGTATGGTGACATGTCATTCAAAGGATGGATAGAATAATGAATATGGTTGTACCATATTTATAATAACATCGCAGTATATAGAAGATACTAGAGTTATTATTTTATAATGTAAACAACAAAGAAAGAAAAGTGGAATAAGAAAGGAACTTGAAATAGGTGATGAAATATTTACCTCTTCTTCGGGTTATTCTGTTTGATTTGTTCAAAAGAGCTCCATATATTGTCTTTATGAATAAAATAAGACATCTATGATGAATTTATGATTGTTTTTAGGGTATTTTGGTAGGTTTTGGATGAGCCTAATTTATTTTAAGGTGTTAATTATAGAGAAGGGGGAGTTCCCTTTTATAAGAGGGGTGAGGGGAACCTTAGGAAAAGCTAGAAATATTATTTTGTAATAAAATAATTTTCAGATTATAATGGATCCAAAATGAATAATTTAAAGGATAAAGAGGGTATGGGTCGAAATCCACTCAACTAATAGGCTTTAGACAGGTTTGGGTCACTATATTATCCTTATCTTTTCCATCCATCCAATGTTAATTTTTTATTAAGAGCAAGCACTTTTAAGGGGAAAGTGGGAACCCTCACAATTAACTAGTTTTAGTACCAAAGGATACGACAGATCAATTAAAGACAAGAGTGAGTTGTTTAGAATTGTTTTCCATGAACAAAACCCAAGGAATATCTCTTACCTTCATGTCCGGGAAATCCTTCAAGGTTCCCTCAAAAAGAAGATCCATGTTGTCCCAGGATTTCTTGTACTCCTATTTACTAATCTTCCCAATGTTGGAGCCTCTTAGTAGGATGTGTGCCTGCTTATCAGCCCACTCGTCTTGCTCCTTTTTAGTGGCCACATGGATCGTTCTTCTCTTCTTCAAAGTTTTGATATCCAAAGTTCCCTCAATAATTTACTCATCCGAATGCATGAGTAGATCCATATGTTCCAGCATAGAGACCATTTGACGCTGTGAGTCAGCTTTAGAACCACCTTCGTGTTGTTGCTCCTGACCCCTCAACTCCACACCTAAAGAAGATTCTGGAAGAGCAGCCTCACAGCTTGATAGAACCAAGTCCTTGGAGGTGGAAGCCACCTCCAGTTGGACAAGGTCTTTGGACTTGTTCATTGTTGGGCTGCCAACCTTAGTGGAGGCCTTCGGGGACAACATTCCCTTACTAGCAGATCTAGTAATAGGAGGGCTAGGGAGGTTGGAATAATCTTTCCTTCTGTGAAACCTCCGGTTGTTCAATATTAAACCGTCTGAGTCAATAACTTTGTTCTTTCCCTTCCACATAGAGGATCTAAAATAATCCTCCCCTATGACCAGTTCCTTGGGCTCATCAGAGTCCAAATCCTTGACCATTTCCTCTTGAGATGTTTTCTCATCAGCCAATAAGTCCTGACCGTAATCCACCCTTTCAGATTCCTCTTTGTTAGGGCCCTATTCTACACCTAGCACTGCATACCGGTTTTGGGAGGCCCTGATTGGCCCCCCTGCTAACAGCTTCTCAACAAAAGAGGATGTTTGAGGGGACAACCTTGACTTGGCTGGGACTCACTACTTTTCAAGGCCATGACCCATAAAATGGTTGGGACCGACTTCCAACGCCAAGTGCTGAAATCCCTCATTGGAACCGAGACTCTTTCTATCATCCTTCAGAACAGCAACAACAGTAGTCTTTGGAGAAGCCTCCTGGAAAACCTGTGGAGAATCCCGGGAGGCCTCACTCACGGATTACTCATCCCTTTGGCTAACTTGACCCACAACCATAAGAAAGGGCCTTTCCTCTTGCTCAGATTCACACCCTTACATGTCATCATGTGAGATACTTTCCCCCAGATCACAGTGCAGCCGATCAAAAATCTCTGAAACAAGAGGCCCAAATGCCTCTGTACCACATTTCACGGGTGCACCCAAAGCGAAGCCCTGGACTACACCCACTAGGCCCTTCCTGGGTTGGTCCTCCCCCAAGTAGGTAGAGTCCCCCTTGTCCTGGACAACCGGAGGACCCTATTTATGGGCTTCCCCTACAGCAATCTCCTGTGAACCATGCCCACCAAACAGACCTAAGGGATCAACCTCATCCGATACTGGAGCCTTCTTCCAGTAATCGGGAAAGCAGTGCCCCTGTCTATTGCATCAAGAGAAAAACTTGGTCCATGATTCGTAGATAATCGATTGACAATACCTATACTCCCCCGTAATAACAATACACACGACTTCTAGAGGGGGTGAGAGATATCCATTTCGACACATAACTGTGCCACGATCAGATGCTCCAGGGAGTAAGTCTGCCGATCAGCACAAATAAATCTACCTATGGAGTTACCTATCGAAGGGAGAAGCGCTGGATTTTGGAGAGGCATAGGAAGGTCGGGATGTTGAATCCAAATCGCTGTTGTAGAAGGGTCACACTGCATATGGAGATCGAACGACCAGCAGACTAGATGAAAATGGAATCCACGAGCATATTTTCTAGGTTGAGACCACGCCCGCACGAGGTCTTGCTCACACGAGAAGCTGAGAAGAATCTGTCGAGGCCCAAGCAATCCAACAACCGCACGCTGAGCTAATCTCCATTCCTCATTCACAAGCTTGTCAAACAACTCAACCGGCGGGTGATGCCGAATGAACCGAGCCACCAGAGACGAAGAGAGAAGAATGGAAGCTATTTTGAACTCCTGAGGAGAAATTGAGACCATGGTTTGTCCTTGAAGAACCCCCAGAACCATTGGGGAAACGGAAATTCTTGGAAAGAAGGAGTGCTCCATGGCTGGGGGAAACGAAACAAAAACCCTACCTCGATCCTAGTACCCCTGATGATGAGCAACGTGAGGGAGAGACCCATCCCCCAGCGGAGGAGGGGCCGCCGCAGCCTCCATTGGCACTAGGGTCTCATGGAACTCCAAATCCCTTTTATCCTTATCTTTTCGATTTAACTCTAAGTTAAATAGTTTGACATTTACCATGTCTCTTGGTATTTTTATATTATATGGTTAATAAACGTACTATATACTTCCAAGAGAACCCCATATAATTCATTAATGATACACCGATCAATATATAAGTCTTTTGGCCAAGAAATAGATTTTTAGGAATATAATATCAATTAATAAACTAATATTTTTTTAAAAAACTCTTTTATGTCAATTATGACACTATTTGGTATTTGGTTTTTGCTAAATTCATAACAGCATTATTACCTCGAAAATAATTTATCTAACTGACCCTAATATGTCATATTAATCTAGAAAAATTATTGGAATTCATAAAAAGTCTCAAATTACATTTATTTGTATATTTATAATATCAATTATTTTAATCTTTCATTAATATTATAATTACTAAAACATCATTGTATCATAAATAAATTTAACTATATAATATCTAAAAAATCTAAATAAAATACTACTATGTAGGAAATATTTTTATCTTTCTAATTAATATTTATAGTCATATTTATCTTTTTTGTATCCTTATATTAAAAATGGTTTAGTTATTAAACATTGAATTTAACACTTTTAACTCTTCTTTGAATTAAATAATAATAAATGTCATAATCTAACCCCAGTGGACCTAAAGAATCATAATATATTCCTAAGGTTCTTCTTGATCAAATTAAAGTTATCCAATAGAATTATTACATGTGTTAGGGTAATAATAATATCATTTTTACCCTTAATTTCCCTATTTACTTTTAATCGTGGTAAATAAAAGTAAAAAGTTACTATTCACCAAAAATTATTGTCATCTTCTTGAACCAAATTTTACTTACTCATATCAATAATGTCTCCCTGATTTTTGAAATTCAACTAATAGAAGTGGTAAAATTATATTTTATGAAAATTTGCAAATGCTCCTAGGAGGTGGGTAAAAGATGGTAAAAAGTTCAGTAAAATTATTATTTATCTAAAATTATTATAAACTAACAGCAATGAATTACATTTAACTTATATAGGTATTATGTATCTATTTTTACCTAACAAAAATTTAAATAAAATAAATAATTATTTAAATAATAATTATGTGTTAAACTATAAATCATTGATTTTTACAATTCATCAAAAATTGAATGTTTTCAAAAAAATACCCAAAATTCACCCAAAGCTAATTTCAATACTTCGAATCCAAAAATGAAGTCCATTTTGAAATATAAAATTTATAAAATTTCAAAAGGTGGGTATTACTATTCATAATAGCTATTTTTATTGGTTGTGGTGTGTTAGAACTCGAATTTGCGTACAACACACACTATTGTATCATTCAAAGAGAAGTGTACCATGAAATCTTGGGGTGTTACATTCTCCCATACATAAAATAATTTTATCCTCAAAATTTCTTCAATGTTACTGCATAAAAAGACTCAGGTGGTTCTTTATCATAAGTTCCTCGAGTTCCTACATTTCCTCTTCCATCTTATGGTTTCTCTATAGAACTTTTACCAGACGAGTCGTCCGGTTTCCCAATACTTGTTCTTGTGTATCAAGAACCTTGATAGGCTCTTCACAGTAAGAAGGATTGGGTTTCAGTTCTAATTACTCATAGGTGAGTACATTCATTGGGTTAGGCATGTATTTTTTCAATAGTGATACGTGGAATACATCGTGAACTTTGAAGAGACTTGGAAACATTACCAAACAGTAAGTTATGGCGCTAATTCGTTCTCGAATTTCCAAATTTTTGATGTACCTGGGACTTAAAATTCCCTTCTTACTGAAACATATAATACCAATCCATGGATATAACTTCAAGAAAACATGATGTACTACCTAAAATTCCAAATTCTTCCTTCAGTTATCGGCATAGATCCTCTGCCTACTTTGAGCTACTTTGATGTGGTTTTGGATTACCTTCACCTTTTACATAGTTTCCTCCACCAATTTTGGGCCTACGTGTTTTCTTTCACCAACATCTTCCCAACAGGTTGGTGTGCGACATCTCTTTCTGTATAATGCTTCATATGGTTCCATATGAATACTTGAATGGTAGATATTGTTATAAAAAAATTATAACCAAGATAAATATTGATCCCACATACCTTGAAAGTCATGTGAGCATGATCTCAACATGTCTTCAAAGGTTTGAATATTCCATTCTGATTGTCCATCAGTCTGGTGGTGGTAGGAAGTGCTCAAAAAAAGTTCAGTATCCAGGGATTTTTGAAGAATTTTCCAAAATCTTGCTGTAAAATGTGGATCACAATCAGAAACAATCGATTGGGGTACTCCATGAAGTCTCACAACTTCATTAACATATAGTCTTTCTAGATGTTCAAGTGGTAAATCTTCTATTATAACAAGAAAATTTGCTAACGTGGTAACACGATCAACAATGACCCATATTGCATCATTCCTTCTAGGATACATTGGTAGTCCCATGACAAATTCCATCGTAATATTATCCCATTTCCACTCAGGTATGGGAAGAGGTTTTAAGACTCCTCTAGGTTGTTTCCTTCCAGCTTTCACTTGATGAAAAACCATACATCTTGACACAAAATCAGCAATCTCCCTTTTATGTTGTCCAACCAAAAATGTTCATTCAAATCTCTATATATTTTGGTGCTCCTAGAGTGTATAGAGAAATTGGAACTATGAACATCATCCAACAATTCTCTTTTTAGATTAGTTATATTGGGAACACAAATTCTCTTCCCAAATTTAAAAATTCGATCTTCATATACGAATTCAATCAATCTCCCATCATTCACAGCATTAATCCTTTTTTTAAACTTCTCATCATCAACCTGAGAACTTTTTATCCTTTCTAGTATAGATGGTTTGGCAGCCATTTGAAAAATCATTAATGTTTCACCCTATATGGTTATTCCCATATCCATCTTAACTATATCCATGAAAATAGGATCCCTTTCAAAGTTTATCTTGTTCAAAACTCCATGATCTTTTCTACTAAAAGAATCTTCCACCTTATTTTCCTTCTCTAGGTGGTTGTGTATTGTGAAATAATAATCCTTGAGTAGTTCAAGCCATCTCCTTTGCCTCATGTTGAGTAATTTCTGTGAACAAATATACTTTATTCTTTTATGATCATTATGAATCTCACATTTTTCACCATAGAGATAGTGTCTCCAAATCATCAAAGAAAAGATTAAAGCTGATAACTCATGATCATGAGTAGAATAGTTTTTATCATGAATTTTTAGCTACCATGATGAATAGGCAATAACCCTATCATTCTGTATAAGGACACAACCAAGTCCTTTCTTTGAAGCATCACTATAAATAACAAACCCATCATTCACTGATGGTAGAGTCAATATAGGATCATTGACTAATATTCTCTTAAATTATTCAAAAAATTATTCACATTCTTTTGTCCAAACAAATTTCAACCCTTTATGTGAGATCTTGGTTTATGGGTTATCCAATCGGGAAAAATTCTTTATGAAATTCCAATAACAACCTACTAAACCAATAAAACCGCATACCTCAGTTAAACTCATCTGTGCTGTCCATTCTTGGATTTCCTTGGTCTTTGAAGGATCAACATAGATTCCATACATAAAGACAATATGTCCAATAAAAGAAATCTCTTGAAGCCAGAATTCACATTTTCTAAATTTCTAATATAATTCATTTCTTTTAAGAGTATTTAGAATAATTCGCAATTTATTTTCATGATCTTCATAGATTTTGGAGTATACCAAGATATCATCAATAAACACCACTAAAAATTCATCAAGATATTCCTTGAAAACCCTATTCATTAGATCCATGAAAATAAATGGTGCATTATTCAGCCCAAAAGGTATTACTATAAACTCATAATGCCAGTACCTGGTTCCAAATGGTATCTTCTAAATGTCTTCCTTCTTCACACACAACTGATGGTATCTAGTTCAAAGTTCATTCTTTGAAAAATATTTATCTTCATGAATTTGGTCAAATAAATCATCAATGTGAGGTAGGGGATACTTTTTCTTTATTGTTATAGCATTGATATCCCTTAATTCAATGCACAACCTCATTGATCTATCTTTCTTCTTAACAAAAAGGACATGGGTTACCCATGGAGAAACACTAGGGAAAATAAATACCTTATTACTCAATTCCTCTAATTTTTTTCTTTAGTTCCACTAATTCCATAGTGTCCATTCTATAATGGGTCTTCGATATGGGCCTTGAACCATGAATTAAATCAATGAAAAAATCAATTTCTCATTCTGGAGGATGTCCAGGTAAATCCTCTGGAAACACATCAACATATTCTTTCACAATAAATACATCTTCTATTTGAACATTCCTTTCCTCACCCACAGTTATTTCATTCTCTTCCTCCCCAATAATTGAATTTAGTTGAGCTACTGGGGGTGGATTTAGATAAGAATTAGGTGGTGACGTTTCTACTCTAAAGATACGATTCTCATTATCATCATCAAAAATTGTAACCTCCTTATTCTTATAATAAATTTTACTATCATGGTCTAAAATCCAATCCATGCCGAGGATTATATCAAATTCAATCATGGGTGTGAATATGAGATCAGTAGATAATGAAAATTTATATGCCCTAATGGGGACTGATTCACAAAACTTTAATACAATGATACATCCATAAGAGTTTTGACTGACAACTCCCTTGTTAAATCAAATTGGAAATATCTAATTTTCATAGAAAACTGGGAAGATATGAAACAATGTGATGATCTAGAATCAAATAAAGCATTTTCTAAACTTGAGGAAACCATTAAATTACCTGCCACTACGTCTTTCGGAGCTTCAACTTCAGCAGTAGTGATAGCATAATCTTGGAATTGATCCGTTTTCCTTTTATGAGGTACGTTCCCCTGATGCTTAGGACATTAATTTGCATAATTCCCCCAATCTCTATAATTGTAGCATTCAATATCGACAGCCTCTTCCTTCCCCTTGTAATCAAGAGATTGGTGGCCTTTTCACCACACTTATAACAGACTCCCATTCCCTTCAAGAAAGTACCCATGTGTTTCTTCCCACATTTTTTGTAGGATGGATATTCAACGTTTCCCTTACTACCCTTATTTCCATTTCCATAGTGTTCATTAGGTCTCTTCTTCTCTTACTTTTCATTAAAGTTTGAAGGCTTAGAAAATTCTTTTTTGGTCTTGATAGCACATGAGACAATATCTCTATACGATGAGAAGGATTGTGAGACTAATTCTCGACGTAGAAATGGTTTTAACCCATAAAAGAAATTATCAATATTACTTCTTGGGTTACTTATATAATCTAAAGCATGCCTCTTTATCCTTGTAATGTTAGCTTCATAATTTGTGACATTCTCATCCACCTTCTGCCTCAGACTCAGAAATTGTCTTTCTATATCTGCTTGATGGTCAGGAGGAAAGTATTATTCTAAAAAAATTTCTTTAAACTCCATCCATTCCATATTTGATACTTCATCATCTTCCTTTGTGTTTTGAATCAATGACAACCATTGATCAGCATCTCTAGTGAGGTGCTAAACTGCCCTGACAACTTTTTCCCTTTCGCTACTCCCTAAGGCGTGGAATATTTTCTTTAAGGAATTTATCCATTTCCCAGCTACTAGTGTATTTGTACCCCCATTGAATGTTGGTGGTCGTTTCCTCATGAAGTTATCTAACATTGATCCTCCATGTTGTGGATCAGGGTGCTCCATATGGGTAAGGATATTATTCATAACCTGAGTGATTTGTCCCAGTATAGTGATAAGCTGATCAGCACCAGTTGCATCGCCAGCTCCATTATAATTATCTTGATTAGGAGGGAAATCCCTACATGTATTACGTGCATTGATACAGTTTCCATTCCTTCCACTAGGCACCATTTCTAAATAATGGCATAAACTAGATTAGTTTATGAATCGAAATACATAATTCCAAACATGTAAAACACTTAACATAAATTTAACAGTTTATGCATATAATCCATAATCAAAAAAAATCATTGAGGAAGTATATACTCATAAACCCATCATAATGGTTTTTAAAGAAAATGATAATTATCCTATACATGAGGTGGCAGATCCAAATGGCTTTGAAGGTGTGAATTAAAGAGAATGGGGAGTGCCCTTTTATAAGAGGGGTGATGGGCACCTTAAGAAAAGATAGAAATATTATTTTATAATAAAATAATTTTCGGTTTATAATGACTCAAAAATGAATTATATAAAGAATAAGGTAGATATGGGTCGAAAACCACTCAAATGATAGGTTTTAAATAGGTTTGGGTCACTATATTAACCTTATGTTTTATATTTAACTCTTAGTTAAATAGTTTGACATTTACCATGTCTCTTTGTATTTTTATATTATATAGTTAATAAACATAATATATACTTCCAAGAGAACCCAAATTGGTTCATTAATGATTAATCTATCATTATATAATTCTTTTGGTCAAACCTTAGATTTTTAGGAAAATTATATCAATTAATAAAATAATATTTGTTTTAAAAACTCTTTTTTGTCAATTTTGACAATATTTGGTATTTTGTTTTTGTTAAATTAATAACAGAATTATTACTTTCAACAAAATTAATCTAACCAATAATAATATGTCATATTAACCTAGAAAATTAGTTTAATTCATAAAAAGTCTCAAATTACAATTATTTGGATATTTATAATATCAATTATTTTAATCTTTCATTAATACGGTAATCACTGCATCATCATTGTGTCATAAATAAATTTAATTATTAAATGTCTAAAAACTGTAAATAAAATACCATTATGTATGAAATATTTTTTTCTTTATAATGAATATTTATAGTCTAATTTATCTAATGTGTAACCCTATATTAATAATTGTTTATTTTTTAAACTTTGAATTTAACACTTTTAACTCTTCTTTGGATTAAATAATAATAAATGTCCTCATCTAATCCAAGTGGACCTAAAGGATCATACTTTATTCCAAAGGTTGTTTTTTGTCGAATTACAGTTATTTAATAGAATTAGGATATGTGTTAGGGTAATAATAATATCATTTTAACACTTAATTACCCTATTTACTTTTAACTGTGCTAAATAAAAGTAAAAAAGTTACTATTCACAAAAAATGAGTTTCATCTTATTGAACCACATTTTACTTACTGATATCAATTGTGTCTCTTGGATTTTTGAAATTCAACTCACAGAAGTGGTAAACAAAATTCATGTAAATTTGCAAATCCTCTTAGAAGGTGGGTAAAAGATGATAAAAAGTTCAATAAAATTTTTATATATCTAAAATTATTATAAACTGACTCTAATGAATTACATTGAACTTATATAGGTATTATGTATCGATTGTGACCTAAAAAATATTTAAATAAAATAAATAATAATTTAAATAATAATTCTCTTATAAACTATAACTTAGAGTTTTTTACTACTCATCAAAAATTGAAAGTTTTCAGAAAAATTCCAAAAATTCACCCTAAGATAATTTCGATACTCCGAATCCAAAAATGAAGTCCATTTTGGAAGATAAAATTTATAAAATTTAAAAAAGTGGTTATTAATATTCATAATGACTATTTTGATTTGTTGTGGTGTGTTAGTACTCGAAGTTGTGTACAACACACACTATTGTATTATTCAAAGAGAAGTGTACCATGGAATCTTGGGGTGTTACATTCTCCCCTCCATCAAATAATTTTGTACTAGAAATTTCTAGAATATTACTGCATAAAAAGACTCGGGTGGTTCTTCATTATAAGTTCCTCGAGTTCCCACATTGCCTCTTCCAACTTATGGTTTCTCCATAGAACTTTTGCAGGACGAGTCGTCCGGTTTCTCAGCACTTGTTCTCTTGTATCAAAACCTTGACATGCTATTCTCAATAAGACAATTCGGTTTCTAGTTCTAATTATTCATAGGTGAGTACATGCGTTGGGTTAGGAATGTATTTTCTCAATAGTGATATGTGGAATACATCATGAACTTTGGAGAGTCTTGGCGGCATTTCCAAATGGTAAGCTATAGCCCAAATTCGTTCTAAAATTTCGAAAGTTATGATGTACTTGGGACTTAATTTTCCCTTCTTACCGAAATTTATAACACCTTTCCAAAGAGATACCTTCCAGAAAACATGATCTCCTACCTAAAATTCCAAATTCTTCCTTCTGTTATCGTCATAGCTTTTCTGCCTACTTTGAGCTGCTTTGATGTGGTTTTGGATTACCATCACCTTTTCCATCGTTTCCTCCACTAGTTCTGGGCCAATGATTTCTCTTTCACCATCATCATCCCAACAGGTTGGTGTGCGACATCTCTTTTTGTATAACGCTTCATATGGTGCCATCTGAATACATTAATGGAAGCTATTGTTATAGGAAAATTATACTAGAAGTAAATATTAATCCCACATACCTTGAATGTCAAGTGAGCATGATCTCAACATATCTTCAAAGGTTTGAATAGTCTGTTCTGATTTTCCATCAGTTTGGGGGTGGTAGGCAGTGCTAAATCAAAGTTCAGTATTCAGGGCTTTCTGAGTACTTTTCAAGAATCTTAATGTAAAACGTGGATCACGATCAGAAAAAATCAATTGGGGTATTACATGAAGTCTCACAACTTCATTGATATATATTATTACTAGACATTCAAGTGGTAAATCTTCTCTTATAGCAAGAAAATGTGCTGACTTAGTAAAACAATCAACAATGACCCATATTGTATTGTTCCTTCTAGGAGTCTTTGGTAGTCCCATGACAAAGTCTATCATAATATTATCTCATTTCCACTCAGGTATGGTAAGAGGTTGTAGGACTCATCTAGGTTTTTTCCATCCAGCTTTCACTTGTTGACAAACCATATATCTTGAAAAAAAATCAGTAATCTCCCTCTTTATGTTGTCCCACCAAAAATGTTCCTTCAAATCTCTATACATTTTGGTGCTTCAAAGGTATATAGAGAAATTGGAACTATGAGAATCATCCAACAATTATCTTTTTAGATTAGGAATATCAGGAACACAAAGTCTCTTCCCAAATTTCAGAATTCTATCTTCATATACGAAGTCACTCAATCTCCCATCATTCACAGCTTTAATCTTTTTTTGATACTCCTCATCATCAACCTGAGAAATTTTTATCCTTTCTAGTAAATATGGTTTGTAAACCATTTGAAAAAGCATTAATGTTTCACATTTTATAGTTATTCTCATATCCATCTATACCAGATCCATGAAAATAGGAACTCTTTCAACTCTTATCTTGTTCGAAACTCCATGATATTTGCTGATCAAAGCATCTGACACCTTATTTTCCTTCCCCAGGTGGTAGTGTATCCTGAAATCATAATCCTTGAGTAGTTTAAGCCATCTCCTTTTCTTCATGTTGAGTTTTTTCTGTGAGAAAATATACTTCAAACTCTTGTGATCTGTATAAATCTCACATTTTTCACCATAGAGATAGTGTCGCCAAATCTTCAAAGAAACAATTACAGTTGAAAACTCAATATCATGAGTAGTATATTTTTTCTCATGAATTTTTATCTGTCGTGATGCATAGGAAATAACCATATCATTCGGCATAAGGACACAACCAAGTCCTTTCTTTGAAGCATCACTATAAATAACAAAACCATCATTCCCCTATGGTAGAGTCAATATAGTATCATTGACTAATCTTCTCTTCAATTCATCAAAACATTCTTCGAATTATTTTTTCCAAACAATTTTCACCCCTTTACATGTGATCTTGGTTAATGGGTTATCCAATCGGGAAAAATTCTGGATGAAATGCCGATAATAACCTGTTAAACAAATAAAACTACGATCCTCAGTTATAATCACCAGTGCTGGGAATTCTTGGATTTCCTTGGTCATCGAAGGATCAACATAGATTTCATCTTTAGAGACAATATGGCCAAGAAAAGAAATCTCTTGAATCCAGAATTCACACTTGCTAAATTTCCCATATAATTCATTTCTTCTAAGAGTCTTTAGAATAATGCTCATGTGATTTTCATGATCTTCATAGATTTTGGAGTATACCATGATATTATCAATAAATACCACTAAAAATTCATCAATATATTCTTTGAAAACCTTATTTATTAGATCCTTTAAAACAGAGGATGCATTAGTCAGCCCAAAAGGCATTACTGTAAACTCATAATGCCCATACCTGGTTCGAAAAACGGTCTTCAGAATATCTTCCTTCTTCATGCACAACTGATGGTATCCAAATTGAAGTATAATCTTTGAAAAATATTGAGCTCCATGAAGTTGGTCAAATAAATCATCAATGTGAGGTAGAGGATACTTGTTCTTTATTGTTATAGCATTGATCTCCCTTTAGTCAATGCACAATCTCATATATCCATCTTTTTTATTAACAAATTGGACAAGGGCTCCCCATGGAGAAACACTAGGGAGAATAAATCCATTATTAATCAATTCTTCTAGTTGTTTCTTTAGTTCCACTAATTACGCTGTGGTCAGTCTATAAGGGGTCATTGATATGGGCCTTCAACCAGAAATTCAATCAATGGAAAACTCAATTTCTCGTTCTAGAGGATGTCCAGGTAAATACTATGGAAACACATCAACATATTCTTGCACAATAGGTACATCCTATATTTCAACATTCCTTTCCTCACCCACAATTATTTCATTCTCTTCCTCCCCAATAATTTAATTTAGTTGAGCTATTGGGGGTGGATCTATATAAGAATTAGGTGGTGACGTTTCGGCTCTAAAGATAAGGTACTCCTTATCATCATCAAAAATTATAATATCCTTCTTCTTACAATAATGTTTTTCATCATGGTCCGAAAGCCAATTAATACTGAGGATTATATCAAATTAAATCATGGTTATGACAATGATATTTTCATATAAAGAACATTTATATGCCCTAATGGGGACTGATTCAAAAAACATTATTGTAATGACACTTCCCTTCGGAGTTTTGACCAACAACTCCCTTGTTACATCAAATTGGAAATATCTAATTTTATTTATAAACTGGGAAGATATGAAACCATGCAATGATCGAGAATCAAATAAAGCATTTTCTAATCTTGAGGAAACTATTAAATAACCTGCCACTATGTCTTTCGGAGCTTTAACCTCAGTAGTAGTGATAGCATAATATTGGCCTTGATCCCTTGGCCTTTTCTAAGATAAGTTCCCCTGACTCTTAGGATATTCATTCATATAATGCCCCCTTTATCTACAGTTGTAACATTCTTCATTGACAGCCTCTTTGTCTCCCTTGCAATCACGTGCTGGGTAGCCTTTTTCACCACACTTGTAAGAGACGCTCATTCCCTTCAGGCAAGTACCAGGATGTTTCTTCCCACATTTCCTTCAGGATGTATATTCAACTTTTCCCTTCTTCCCCTTTTTTACATTTCCAAAGTGTTCAACATATCTCTTCTTCTCTTTTTTTTCTTTAAAGTCTTAAGACTTAGATAATTCTGGTTCTGTATTGATAGTACATGAGACAATATCTTCGTATGATGAGAACGATTGTGAGACTAATTCTCGACAGAGAAATGGTTTTAACTGATAAATGAAATGATCAATATTACTTCTTGGGTTACTTATATAATCTAGAGCATGCCTCGCTAACCTTGTAGAGTTAGCATCATACTTTGCGACATTCTCATCCTCTTTTTGCCTCAAAATCAGAAATTTTCTTTCCATATCCTCTCGATGATCATGAGGAAAGTATTTTTCTAAGAAAAATTCTTTAAACTCCCTCCATTCAATATTTGATACTTCATCATATTCCTTTGTGTTTTGAATCAATGACCACCATTGATCAGAATCTCTAGTGAGGTGGTACACTTCCATGAACTCCTTTTCCCTTTCACTACTCCCTAAGGGGTGGAATATTTTCTCTAAGGAATTTATCCATTGCTCAGATACTAGTAGATTTTTACCCCCATTTAATGTTGGTGGTTGTTTCCTCAGGAAGCAATCTAACATTGATCCTCCAAACTATGGATCATGGTGATCCATACTGGTAAGGTTATTATTAATAACCTGAGTGAGTTGTCCCAGTATAGTGATAAGCTGATTAGAACCAGTTGCCTCACTAGGTCCACTATAATTATCTTGAGTAGGAGGGAAATACCTACATGGATTGTGTGTGTTGATACGGTTTCCATTCCTTCCACTAGGGGACATTTCTATACAATGTCATAAACAAGATTAGTTTAGGAATAAAAATACATCATTCCAAACCTATAAAACAGTTAAAATAAATTGAACAGTTTAGGGATATAATTTATAGTCATAAAAAAATGTTTTCTTTTAGAAATTATATACTCATAAACCCTTCATAATGGTTTTTAATGAAAATAAGAATTATCCTAAGAATATAACAAGGAAGTGTCGTAACCAAGAGTGCAGAAAGGCCCATTGTCGTGCACCAGTTCTCGTTCGAGTCTAGATCAAAGTGGTTTTTTCGGGTTTTACCCCTAGGTATATAAGTGCCAGAGTCGCCTCTACTTGCTTGTATCCAGACAGGGATGTATTGCTTGGAAAACACACAAAATCTCTATAATACAAAAATTATAGGAATTTCTTCTATACTAATCCTCAAATTATATCTTATGGTAATGTGATCTAATCAGGGTTTACTTAAATCAAGATTCCAAGGTTTGTACCAAACATCCTCTAATACCAATTGTAACACCCTGACCCTAATTACCTAGATTTGTTGCATTATTATATATCATTTTCATGATAAAAAAAGATCAATTCTAGAACGAATGATTAGTTTAGTAGCCTTGGAAGTACTATATACATTCATAAGGTTTACATTACATCATAAAATGGAAAACTACAATAACATTGTTTCCATGGAAAACACTAAGATCCCATAGACTATCCCTATAGGTCCATCATAATATAATTCTTCACATCCTATTAAAAATAAAACATAAGTATGGGGTGAGCTCAAATGCTCAGTAAGGATAACAATATAGCAGAAAATTTCAAAAATAAGCATAAACATTTAAAGAAATGTATAAAACTAAAACAAAATCCTTTTCAACATAAACTTCATGATAATATGGAAAATATAAATCAAAATAATTCCATTTACTTACTCACATGGATATTATACTAGTCAAATAATCACATTCAATATCAGTACCCACTTTCATAATGATGAAATGCATAATGCCAGAATTTCATAACCACATAGTCAAGTCCTTGTCCAAGACTACAAATAAGATTTTATCAAAGAATTTTTCCATGACACTAGTTTGTCTCATGAGACCAACTGATGCATCGAGGAGCTATAGCGAGATCCACCCATCACTTACTAAGTCTAATGCATTCCTCATATGAACAGGTTTAAACATAACATAAACATTCGTATTAAAACTAGTATACAAAATTTAAAAACTTTATCCATAAACCATGAATGGTGTAAAAATAACACATCCATAGTAAAAAATATCACAAAACCTTCAATACAATATGTAATTATTCATCATAATAAATCTACTTCAAAAAATTTTAAAATCTATCAATGGATGTTGACATAGATGAAATCAAAAACTTTATTAGAGAAATATATCTTTCTATTTTGAAATAATTTAAGAAAAAATTTATTTTTAAAATATATTTATAAGATTTTTAGGGAAGATTCTATGATGTTATAATGGTGTAAAACAGTTTCACCCTCCGTATAAGTTAAAAACATTCTTACCTTAAATTTGCTGAAATGTTCAAAAAGTACCTTATTTGGAAAATGATGAAAAGATTCATTTCAAAACATATAAGGTCAAATAAGGGTATAAATGACTTTAAAACATTTTCTATTAAATAGTAAAAATGTTTTTAAATTCATTTTTAATTAACATAGATGTTGATGATAAAGAGGTCTTAGTAGATAATTACGTATAAAGAACCTCGGATAATAAAGAGATTGTGAAATTAACCCTTACCTTGTACTTTTACCTGGTCGATAGTAGATTAAACTTCTATATAATGGTGAAATAATTGTTATTAAATTATGAAAGAATAATATAAATTAATATGATATCATATAAGATCTTTTAATACTGCTTTGTTAATAATATTTTAGTATTATCGTCGTTTCGGTTGTTAACTGATTCATTTTCCTTTATATGATTTTTTATGTAAGTAATGTTTATTATGGATAGGATGTACATTATTAATATTAATAATTATATTAAGTCTTTAAACATTATTTTTAATCATCTAATGAAAATTATTCTTGAATGGATAGGATGGGGAATGAATCTCATCGTGTTTGTGGAGATGGTAATCCGTACGTATGCACGAGTGAAAATGTCATTATTTTGATATTAAAATAACATATAATTGAATGTTATATCATATATACAAAATCATTATCATGTTATATTTATTATTTACAACAATTACACATCATTATTATACTCATACAAATAATAATGTATTGAATAACAATTACACCACAATGTGGAGACGGTAAGTCGTACGTACGCACGTATGGTGACATGTCATTAAAAGGATGGAGAGAATATTCAATATGGTTGTACCATATTTATAATAACATCATATTATATAGAATATACTGGATTAATTATTTTATAATGGAAACAACAAAGAAAGAGGATGTGGAAGAAGAAAGGAACTTGAAAGAGGTGATGAAATATTTACCTTTTCTTCGGGTTCTTCCTTTTTATTTGATCAAACGGGCTCCATAGGTTGGCTTTCTAACTAAACTAATTCCTCTAGGATGAAGGGAGGACAGTTTAGAGGTTATTTGTGCAGACTTTTATGGAGTCAAATGGCTTTTAAGTTTTGAATTAGAGAGAAGGGTGAGTTCCCTTTTATAAGAGGGGTGAGGGGCACCTTAGGAAAAGCTAAAAATATTATTTTATAATAAAATAATTTTCGGTTTTTAATGGATAAAAAATGAATTAATTAAATTATAAGGTAGTTATGGGTCTAAAACCACTCAACAAATAGGTTTTATATAGGTTTGGGTCACTATAGTAACCTTATCTTTTAGATTTAACTCTTAGTTAAATACTTTGACATTTACTGTGTCTCTTTGTATTTTTATATTATATGGTTAATAACATTACAATATACTTCATATAGAACCCCAAGTGGTTAATTAATGATACAACAGTCATTATATATGTATTTTGGCCAAACCGTATATTTTTTGGAAAATAATATCAATTAATAATATAATATTTTTTTTAAAAACTTCTTTATGTCAATTTTGATTTTATTTGGTATTTTGTTTTTTCTAAATTAATAACAGCATTATTACATCAAAATAAATTCATCTAACCAACCCTAATATGTCATATTAACCTATAAATTTATTTTAATTCATAAAAATCTCAAATTACCTTTATTTGGATATTTATAATATCAATTATTTTAATCATTCATTAATACGGTAATGACTGCATCATCATTGTGTCATAAATAAATTTAATTATTTAATGTTTAAAAAAATATAAATAAAATAAAATTATGTAGGAAATCTTTTTATATTTATAATGAATATTTATAGTCGAATTTATCTTATGTTTAACCATATATTATAAATAGTTTAGTTATTAAATTTTGAATTTAACACTTTTAACTCTTCTTTGAATTAAATAAATATAAATGTCCTAATCTAATCCAAGTGGACCTAAAGGATAATATTTTATTCTTAAGGATTTTTTTGTTCATATTAAACTTATCCAATAGAATTATTACAGGTGTTAGGGTAATAATAATATCATTTTTACCCTTAATTTCCCTATTTACTTATAACGGTGGTAAATAAAAGTAAAAAGTTACTATTCACCAAAAATTATTTTCATCATATTGAACCACATTTTACTTACTCATTTCAACCATCTCTCTTGGATTTTTAAAATTCAACTCCTATAAGTGGTAAAATTATGTTTTATGTAAATTTTCAAATGCTCCTAGGATGTGTGTAAAAGATGGTAAAAAGATCAATAAAATTTTTATATATCTTAAATTATTATAAACTGACTAGAGTCAATTACATTGAACTTATATAGGTATTAGGTATTGATTTTGACCTAAAAAAATTTAAATAAAATAATCAATTATTTAAATAAAATTTCTGTTTTAAACTATAACTCAGTGTTTTCACTATTCATCGAAAATTGAAAGTTTTCCGAAAAATACCAAAAATTAAACCTAAACTAATTTCGATACTCCAAATCCAAAAATTAAGTCTATTTTGAAAGGTAAAATTTGTAAAATTTCAAAAAGTGGGTATTACTATTCATAATGGCTAGTTTTATTGGTTGTGGTGTGTTAGAACTTGAAGTTGCACACACCACATGCTATTGTATTATTCAAAAAGAATCATATCGTGGAAGATTTTGGTGTTACAGTAAATATCGTATGAATTTTTTAAAATAGAAATTTTAAAAATTATTAGGAAAGAGGAAATTTTATTATAGTTGTTTTCATGAATTGAATAAAGAATCTTATATCAATGTAATAATAAGTATTTTTATTAAAATTATTCTTGATTGATACTTTCTAAATGTAATCAAAGTTCACATTTTATAAGATATTATAGAGTTATTTTTATTTATATATCACCTACATGGGAGAAAAATATCTTCTATTAATATTAAGAACTATTATTAATGGAATTTATTTTTAAAGGAAATAGAAAAAACACATTAATGAAATCTTAGAAGTAATGTTTAGCACCCACTGTTTATATAGAATTCCATGTACACAAATCTTATGTTTTCTTTTAGATTCATATTTTATAATAATCCTTGGATTTTATCATAATAGGTTTTGACCACTTTTTCTGATATTGGATTTTTATGGATGTGGTGAGTAACCATGGGTCACATAGGAAATTGTAGGTAGAGGTTTTAATTAGGCTATCTTTTTTGGGATGTATATATTTCAGTAATTTTGGTTGAGGGTTTCGATTGGTTCATATATTTGTTGCATGTATATTTATTAAGGGTTATTATTATTTTTATTGAGATATTCAGATGCTATTATTATTATTTTTTGAATATTACTCTAATTGGATACTTCTTTTATGTGGAGACCGTTATTATTTGCGCATTGTAATCTGACACATGGATGGGTATTGTTGGATGATCAATGGTTGTTTTGTTAACTATTATATTTATTAGGGTGAAATAATTCCCATGTGTTCATTCTTGATAACAAAGATCATGTTTTAAACCCATATAGATTTGGAATTACCTTCAGGCCTACTAGTGTGACTAGTTGGGTGATTTGTTTAGCTTTCATTGGACAGTTCCTTACACACTACCACAACAGAATTCCACATGGTTATATCATTTATATAGTATCATTTTAAGATCACATGAAAGGGTAAAATATAACCTAATGCATTTTATAAAATATTGAATTTTTTATGTTCATCGAGATCTAATCGATAATGGTTTTTGGACCAATCTTATCCAAGTTTGTTCCCTTCAATGATTAGGTTATAGTGGGGATGAAATGTCTCCATAAAAATTGAAAATTAAAGGTTATGATAAAATAAGGTAAAACCACCATTCAAGGATGAAAATCAATACATAATTTTAGGATATTTCATCTGATTCTAAATTCATGTTAGTTTAGAAGGACATGAAAATTAATGTTCCATTTGGAGGAGCATGGACCCACATTCTTGAAAAAGTATTTTCACTATACCAGCAGTTCCTAAAATATAAAATCAATTGGAAGGATAAAGTACTTTGTCACAAAAATCCCATAATTGAGCCTTTTTAATCATATTACACTAATATTATTTTCTATATGAGAGATAGAAAAAATCAATATTATGAGACATCAACGGAGTCACCATCGCCATTCTGTTTAGGAACTACTCTAGGGATCCCCTAGAGTATACTCAGTAACGATTATGTGTTTCCTATCATCCATGTTAAGGAAACGATCCTGGATTCAGGGAGCCTAGATGATCAAACTCTATACCCACCCAATTTTTTATAGTTATAGTCTTATTAGATATATAAATATTATCAAGAGGATATCATTATTTCTCTATGGAAAATGAATTTACAAAAAATGATACTATAAATAGTGACATATTTTCCTTAGTGTTTATGGAATCTAAAAATATACCTATAGAATCTATTTAATTTATGAGTTATGCAACCAATTATACCCTAAATGATTGAATATATGGGGAAGATGTGATCTGGGATTTCCAAAATAGTGAAGCCCCTCCATCATCACCATAGATAACCAATGGAACCTCCTTATTAATCACAATAAATGAATTTATACCCATTTCATATTATTATTACAAAAATTCTCATTCTTCCACCAATTATGAAAATGATGGTATAGATAAAGAGATATAAGATAACCTCATCGATTCCCCTCTAGTATTTGAGGATAGAATCTCATACATTATTCTTGAGAACAAGAAGGTGAATCTTGGTACATATGAGGATATATATCCCATATTTACAAGTGAATCCATAGATTCAAAGAGTGGAAGGAGTATATTACCTTTATGAAATAGTATCAAGATATGTTTTATTATATCTATATCAAGATATTGGGTTATAATCCTGATGTGTCCACTGATAAAAAATGATTTTTAATTAATATTCATGGATACAACCAAGTAGCAAGAAGAATGAAACCAACTTTTATTCCTAATGATAAATATGATATTATAATTTTCATTAAAGAAAATATAATCCTATATGTATTATATACAAATTGGTTAGAAAACATATTCACTTTAATGAATAAGAACAGTTAGATATATGTCTGTATCGACTTCAGGGACCTCAATAATCATTACATGAATAAATAATTCCCTGTATTGATCATGGAATTCCTGATCAGAATGAATGTTGTCTTTGAAGCCCTATCCATAGTGGATGGGTATCCTAGTTACAACTATATATTAATAACCCCATACCATTTATAATCCACTACTTTTATGGTATCTCATGGGATATATTTCTATTATGTAATGCCATTTGGCTTAAATAACATCATTGTTATGAATAAATGTGTAATTAGATCAAATTATTATTTCCTTTGGGGAGAAACAATAGAGTTCTAGTTCGATGACCGGATGGAAAAGTCTCAATAAATATATAGTCATTTTAGTAAACTCTATGTAATCTTATGTTGGATTCGTCAACATAACCAAAAAAAGAATCCCTTAAAGTGTCCATTTTGAGTAACATCAGAAAAATTACATGGCTTAATTATAGTTCTTAGAAGAACTAATTTATAACTTGAGAATACTAATTATATTAATAATAATACATCACCCCATGAAATAAAAAAAATATTGCACATTAAAGAAAAATTTCTGAGACCAGTAACTTCATTGGAAATATAACTAGTAAATACCTACCCTTCAACTGATTAATGAAATAATTTGTTTCCTACTAGTGGAATGAGCACTTCCAAAGATCCTTAAACAGCCACCAAAAGTACCTCCTTAAACATCCATTCCAAATTACACCTAATTATGGAAATAAAATCATCTTATATTTGGAAACACTAAAAAGATAATTTGTACACTCTAGGAATAGTAGAATTACATGAGAATGGAAAATAAAATATATTTTCTCATCCTTATAATGCCAGCACCCATGGCATGATATATTAACATTTATAAGAACAATTTATCATTGGTATTTGGGATTAAAAAATATAATTACTATCAACAGCAACACAAAATTATGTTTTTCTATAATGTTGACACTACCAAGTATATCCATAACCTCCAAATAATAACCAAGTGTCTAGAATAATGGATGGACATCAAGTAAAATAATAACATCTGGTTCATACCTCAAAAGGAAATAAAGGGGTTGTAATTGTCATAATTTCTTATCGAACACCAAAATCATGATAGCATTCCATTAAGAATAGATATCCAATATAATGAAATATTCTTCATATAAGGTGTGTCTCATGCATGAGAGATTTACATTCATGGTGCTTCTAGAATCCCAATAGTTGTGGGAATATAGAACCCAAATGATAATAGGGTTTATTTAAGAATTATGTTCATTTACCCGGCCTGAAATGTCTTAACTTATTCATTTTTAATTTCAATATAATTCACTGAAAATGATGAGTATCATTCCCCCATAACTTGTTTATAATTATCCCAAAATATATTTTTGGATAACATCAATGATAAAAGATATTGGGATATATTAATCAAAAAAAATCAATGGTGAAATATCTATTAAAAATTTGTAAATAATACCATTGTATGATTATGATTGAGAAAAGATAGAAAACATTTCCTCTGATCTGAATATTACCCTCATTCCACATTCCTAGAACTCCGACACTAATTCCCTGGATAATGCATCTACCATAATGGTAGACCCAGACCAAGATGATATTGTCATCGATATCATGTATCGTAGGATGGTATCCCCATTCATTAACAAAAATATTTGGTAGGTCAAAGAATTAAACATTACCCCTTATTAAATCAATGATGTATCCTATTCAAATAATATCTCTTGTGAATGGTTTTCATCAATTTTGGATTACCTATATAATGGGATCCATCCACATGAACTATCCATTAGGGAGTATATTTATCTTCATGTGATGAACTTTACCATCTATGTTGACATCAATTCCTAAAAGGTCGTCAAAAAACTAGGTTTTGAAATATTTTTTCTCATATTCATTATCATAACTTGATCCTGGTATTCTCAGTTATATTATTTATTTTATTAAATTTTTATTCCATGTTTGGGTGTAATATTTTTTGAGGAATTTGAAAAAATGATTCATTTTTTATATTTCATGGTTTAGCTGCATGGTTGTCCAATCTATGTGGATGTCTTACAAGTGTGTTTTTAATCATATAATGATTTTTTTCAGGGTTGGCACAAGGTTTATGAACTTAGGTGTTAAAACCATGTGTATTCTCTTTATTCCCCATAAAGGGAACATAGTTTGGTAAAACTTGTGTTAAAACCATATGTATTGTCCTTATTCCACATAAATGGAACATAGTTTGGTAAACCTTATGTTAAAATCATATAATTCACCCAAGCCCATATACTTAAATATTTCTAAAAATTACCTTAATGAACTAGTTCCACTTTTACCTCACCCCACTCACTAAATTTTCCAAAAAACCCTCACCCCGAGTGAGTAATCTCTTATACATGACATTCCTACCTCCAACCGTCTAACTCATTGTTATCTCCTTGGAATTATTATGTTATTCTCCAATGTTAGGTTCTTGTCTCAACCTCCCTCCCCCTCATCTCATCTTTTCTTTTTTTTCTTCCATCCTCCACTACCCACCACCATATTCAAAGCCTAGGGTTGGGTTTTCATTATAAATTATTTTTCAATCAAAATTTTGGGGAATGTGATGTATTTCATTGTTCATTATTCTTTAGAAATCAAATGTTTCGATGTCTCCTCATTTGATTATGGCTGGTTTATCCCATTTATTATCCCCTAATCATTGGATCCATTATTTTATTTAGCATTAAATTCAATTAAAAATTCTTAAACATTTCATTATATGTGTTTAGTAATATAATTAAATAAGTAAATTTTTTATCCTATCTTACATTAATTTCAATAGACATTCCAATTTAAAGTAGGTATGACAAAATTATTTTGAAACTACTTTACATGCTATGAGTTTATTGGTTTTCCCAAATAGAATATACTCTTATAAATTGATATTTTTAAAATATTTTTTGATTTAAAAATGAATTATAAAATGGTTTTCAAATATTAAATTGAATTTCATGTAATAATATAAATACCAAGTATTAATAAAAATTCTAAAGAATATTCTGAAATAAAATTTATGGTTTAAAATATGTTGATGACTAACCTGATTTTTTATATAATTACAAATATGTGTATATATATATAGATACATGATGTACCCATTCACATAGTGATATGTCAATGTGTGGATAGTGTGACGTATATATTAATATATTTAATTTTATATTTGTATAAAAATAGAGAAGACTAATGGAATTTATACTTAGTTATTGAAATGGATATCTCCCTTTACAAGTTATAAAATAGATTCCTAAAATAATCTATAAGTCCTAGTTGGCACTATTATAGGATTTTATTGAAAATTAAAACCCATGAAATAGACCCCATAAATACTATGGAAGCGATTGATGTTTAAATGATATTTTATGAGTGGGTTTGTGAGAGAATTTTAAATATTTTATAATCATTATCAAAATTAGGATACCTCTACAGGGATTCAAAGTTGGGGATACGTGATCCTTTTCATTCCAATGTTTTTATTTTTATGTTTATTTATTTATGGTTATAATGGTCACCTAAATTTATATATCATGGTAGTCCCTAGTATTTTAGGGAGGTACTCTACGTACGTATGTTTCACTACCTTAAGATCATACTCTACCTAGTGTCATTTATATAGGTTATGTTCTACTTATTAGACAATTCCACTCCGTTATTCTAGATAGAAAAATATTGGTTGTTATAGAGGGTTATTAGATATCTGGTTATGATCTTATATTACTATAGTTTCATTGCCATGTATTATATTTATAACTATGCATTTTAGTTCCAAAGATAAAACAATTATTTTTCCAATTATATGTTTTTTTCATTATTTTAGGTATTTTTTTCTTATAAAATGGTTTTGAATTGGTATTTAAAATTGTTTTTATTAAAATAGTCATAATATGTGGTAACCTTTTATAATTAATAGTTTTCATTTAATAAAAATAATGAATATTGTTTGTAAACCAATATAGAGGAGTTATTCGTTTTAAATATAATTAATGATGAAAACCCTATGTTCAATTAATAGATTTCAATATTGCAAGAAAAAATGCCTTTATTAATAGTTAATAATGTTGAATGGTGGGTGGTGACCAAATGTGAAATTTTTATTCTCACTCTTATATAATATCTAAATTTCAATTTAAATTCATGATCACTCATGGAATGAATGATGTTTTGGTTTTGGATAGGGATGAACCTATATCCTATGGGTTGATTAATATGGTATATTAGGTATGTTTTCCATTGATTTGTTGTTCTCATGACTAAATAGGAAATAATAGTAATATTTAATCCCATAATTGGTGGAGAACTATATTTGATGTGGTTTTAGTAGGACATGGATATATCTTTAAGTGATTAATCATAGGGGTGAGTTGAGAGATTTTTATGGTTTAATTTTTTTTATTTTCATGTTATCTATTTTAGTTTTAGGCACATCTGATTTGGAGTGGATTTATGACTTATAAATGGGTCAAGATATAAATATTTAATAATTTTTTAAATAATTTTTTCTTTCATTTTATTGGGGATATCATTTTATGGTTGTGTTTCTAAGATTCCATGTAACTTATACTAGTACATGGGGATCGTCAATTCCCTTCATGTACTTGGTGGGTTGGCTCGAGCATCTAATGAATGGATATTTTGAGCTAGTATATGAAACATATTTTCATAACTATGTTATTAATATGACATATTTTTATGAGTTATAACTTGTTATTTTTGATATGTAAGAAATATTAGATAATATTATTGAATCTTTGGAGGTAGGTCATCATTTGGTACCTAATCACTACCTCTCATGATAGAACATGAGGTTTCATGGGAAGTATGTATTTAAATTTTTAATTTAAGCTTGATTTTGATTATTTCAGTAGATTTTTATTTTAAATTTATGTCATTATTTTTATTTTTTTGATTTAGGAGTATCATTCTGATACATTCTTGATTCGGTATGAAAAGAGGGTTGAAATGAAGTCACGTGTAGATCCCATATCCTAAAAAACATGTTGATTGAAAATATATGGTTCCAAGAAACTCTCAAAGTAATTTTCTTGATTTTCCCATTTTTCGTAAACCTATGTGGTCTATCCATGCATGAACAATAACCCTATAAGAATATTCATTCATAGGTAATTTGGGATTTGAATGTTTTTTTATTGTATCGATATAATTCACCTTAATATAAAATATGTTTTAAAAAATACAATATATTATGAAATGATAAGATTTAGTTCTAAAATGATAAATGGTTTTTCTAAATCAATTGATATTTTGAGATTTAATTATCATAGAGTGAATTTAAAAAGAATATATATGGCTTTGATATTATTTTGAAATTGATCTTTTAAAGTTTTAAATGATTTTAGTGGTGATTTAAATGTTTTATAAATAGAATTTTAGAATTATAATGTTGTTTCAATGGTAAAATATTGTTTCAAAATTCGATATTAGGGATAAAAATGGTTTTTTGCATGGTTTCATGGTTTTAAAAAACAAATATGGGGTGTTAAAAAGTTTTTTCAGTAGAAATTATTGAGTTTTTTTCTATTTATTTGGTAGTTTTTTATGGTTCATACCTATGGGATATTTTTTTAAAATATGGATTATTGTTTTTGTTATACATTAAATATTAGTTTAATTTTAAAAATGGTGGAAAAAGTTAGTTTTTAGAAAATAAGAAAATTAATAAAATATTTTGGTTTAAAGGATAATATTCATAATTATATTTAATTTTATATTTTTATATATATGGTATTCATTTGGATTAAAGTTTCATGTTATTTCAATATTACTATAAGTGTATAACCACAAGATTATATGATTTGTTTCTCCTTAAATAATCTAATTTCTTTAACGAATTTCTATACACAAAACACTGAGTTAAAAAGTACCACAGAAATAATGGAAATATTATTATCTAACAATTATATCAATGATGAAATCAATATTTCAATATTTACTTGGTGTAATTTTTCAGATTTTTCAAATAAGTTTTATTTTTCAATTAATAATGAAAATGTCGATGCTTGTAAAACAATAATTTATTTTCATTAAATCAGGTAATTTAAAAATATTATTATATTCAATGTTTTTTATTAATGTGACAAAATAAAAAATTTATTGAAAATAATCTAATTAATTCAAATAAGAATATAATTTTACATGATTTTCATATAAGTCATTTTAATGATTAAAGTGCATTTTGCTGGACACATTTTTTCATCACATTTTGAAAGTTAATTTTTAAATTATGTTTTTAAATAAATATGAATTAAAATTTATAGGTTTTATTCTATATTATGAATCATGGGGTTATAATTAATTAAATAGTTCCCTTTTATTTTTAGGTATTATGAATATTAACCCTACTAAGATTTATTACCTAGGTAAAGGGTAAATTATGTAATTGATGTTAAAAACAAGGTGATAATGAATTTAAAAAAACACATTATTTTATTTAATTTCATTAGTTTTATTTGATAATAGTCATTGTATGTTACAATTAATGGAATTTTTGTGACATTTCCCTTTGATAACTTCATTTATGTTATTTTAAATAAATAAAAATAAAAAATGTCACACTTTTTCCTTTAAATATAACCTATATGTTCACATAAGGATAAAAACATGTTTTGAATAAAAATTAATGGTTATTTTTTTAATAATAAATTTTTTAATGATGGTAATTTTTTTATAATGATTATTGATTATATAATTATGTTAAATTCATATACAACATTGACATAATGATTGTTCATTTAATAGAAAAAATAAGTACAAGATTTTGAAAACATTAATGGAAATTTAATTTGAGTGAATTATTGAGTTATATGAATTTTATGGATGAATATAACATATTAGTTATGTGGTAAGGGATTATATTCTCATTAAATATTTTTATTTATGTTATTAATGTTAAATTATTTAAATAATGTCTGAAATGTAATTAATGATATATTATGAATGAAATATTTTTAAATTATTTAACAATCATTAAAAAAATTAACTAGGAAAATTAACATAATTTATGATATTAAATATTATCTCTGTCCATTTATAATCTAATTTTTAACAATATAAATAAAAATATAACCATTTAATATTGTAAAATTCATTGCTACTATTATGGATAAAATTTGATAACTATAGTCTTAATCCAAAGGATAAGGTTTTAAATGATATCTAAACCTATTTAAATTTTATTCTATGATTATATAAATATTATATCTTTATTATATTAATCTCCATGTCATTTTAGAACTATTTTTCATGATATAGGTATGTATAATATTATAATGTTTCATAAAATTTCAAAAGTCTCTCTCCCCTCATTTATAATAGGACACCTAATACGTAACATATTTACACTATGTTAAGAAAAATATATCTACCAATTCTGACCGAGTTATCTTGAAAACTTCTCGACCCACAAAAATGAGTTTTTTTCTTCTTAAAACCCCTAATCAATGGTCCATAAGTTGTGATATAAAGAAAGCCAACCGAAGAATTTGTAATCTCTTTACAAAATCTATCAAATTTATTTCTTCTTATACCTCCTACAAATATATTTTATTCATAATAAAATAATAAATATAGTATCAAAAATATATTTAAATGTTATTTTAAAAAATGTAAATCAATTTTCCATCACTCTTTTATAATATGAAAATCGAATACATCCCTCGTGTGTATGCCTGGGTCACCATCTCCATGTAGCGGTAAAATTAATTTCACATCACCAGTTTACATATATGATCATAAATATAGAATCATTGAATGTATATGATATTTATTAAATCATTATTCTTCTATAATTATAAAATACTTTCTACCTTCTTACATTTTAATCTATTGAAAAATGATAACATCGCTCATGCGTATGTGTAGACTACCACCTATATAAAGTGATGTGATTCATTTTTCATTTCTTGTATAAATTGATGGTAATAAATATATATATAATTAATTTACATTATTTATTAATGATTCTATAATGTTGGATTATTATTTACTTTTCTTTTATTTCATCCATCGAAATGTGAAAACAATGTTCATGAATACGTTGGACCTGCCATCTCTATGAATTGTTTAATTCATTTTTCTATGTCTAATTATTATAGAATAATATATATATATATATATATATATATTTATATATATTTAATATACATGATATTTATATCAAAATTAGAATTTGTGGGATGATGGAACCACAATCAATGTATAATGAAAAGAAATACCTAACTAAAATTCTCGTGATATGGAAAATAATTAACACCAAAAACCAAAACCTTTACTTATGAACATTTAATAAATGGGTGTGTAAATATTATAAGAGGATCATATATGATATTATAAGTATTTAAATGATTTTTTATATAATTATAAAAATTATTATCTTCTTATTTTGGAGTTTATTGGGATTTCAAAGAATGCCAAACTCCCCTCAATGTAGAAATATTTGTTATTAAGAACCAATTTATTTATATATAGTGTATATACATACCCCATGATTTATTTTTAAAGAATATATATTTATTTATATAGATTAAATTTTATATTCAAATTGATTCCTTCTAGTGGTTTTAATTTTAATGTTACCAATTAGGTATGAATTTATTTTACAATCTCATTTTTTTGGATTACACTTATTTTCATTGAAGGAATCTTATGATGTATAATTTATAGACATGATTTATCTATTTATAATATATATATTTAAGGAGTATCAATTTTTTATTGCATATTTTCATCAATTTTTATCCTGAACCAAGAAATGGAATTTCTAAAATAAAACCCAATCTTATTTCCCTTTTTGATCGGGTATATTTTTCTACAATATAATTATTTTTTCAAAATTGTTTTACAAAATTCCTATTTATTTAGTCAAATGATTTTTTATAGAAATTTTATACTATAATTTACTTTTTCAATTTCATGAAAATCATCTTTATAATGTTTTCATAAAATTTAATTTTTTACTTTCATTACAAAAATTAAAAAATGAATGTTTCTTTTATATATAAATATAATTAACAAATTTCCTCACCACCATAACTATTTGACACTATTTTTATTATTATATAATATCTGAATGGTTTAAAGAATAAAACTATCTAATTAATGATTATTTATATTTCGAATTTAATTTTTCTATTTCCACGATGTTATTGATTTTATTGCACATCCTATATTTTTGTTGAATAGAAAGTCATATTTTATCTCATGTTAATTTTATGATCCTTGAATTTAACTTAAAAAATTCACTTTCTTATGATCATTATACATTAAATATGTCATAAATATACATATATTATTAATAATTGATATGATTATTTCCAATATTATTAAACATTTCTACATACGAAGTTTTATTTTGAAATTTATTTATTTGATTGGGGAGTATAGTTATAATGTATTATTTAATAAATGTGGACATTTACTAATAAGTAATATTTTTATTAAATTAAATTGTTTATTGATTATATATGGAATGAGATGGATATGTAGTGGTGGTTGGGGAATTTAAACTGAATATTCCCTTAATTCATTGATAGGCCTTAGTAGAAAACCCAGTTGGAAAGCCTTAATAAATTGGGTTTAATGTTTACCTCTTCATTGATTAAAATATCTTGGAACAAAGTATTGATATTGAAGATATCATAATGTATGAGATAATTATGTACAACATTAATAATTTCACTTAGTGATAATTTAGTTTTTATTATCCATTAGTGTTTTACATTGATATTATCAAGAGATGCATTTTGTTTTACAGTTAATAATTAAATGAAATGTTTTTTTAGCTATTTATCCTTCAATATTGATTAAACATTATTTAATCATGATATATTATATTGTATGTAACCCATAATGAGAATATTTTCTCACCCTTTACTTTTTTCCTATTATATAATAATGAATACTATTAATAATACCAAGGATACAAGAATGTTTTTTTATGTCATGTATTTTATATTTAAACTTTTATATATGAATCATTAGTGTATCTACTTATTTAGGAATAATAAATAAATTGGCCCTTATGGATTCCATATAATTTATATTATTCTAATGTAATAAAAACAAAACTATGTTTGGGTTACTATAGGAGAGGTTGTTATAGATGGTAATATAGGAAGCTTTCTAGAAACAATAGGAACAAGATTTTAAATGAACACAGGTGAAAATTTGATTATAATAATCCCTTATAGTCTTTGAGAACTATTACCATTAAAGAGATATTTATTTTATAACTCATTCAGAATAATGATTATAAGATAACTCAACTGAATGTGTTCCATTATTTAGGGATAGTTCCTAACAGAAGAAGGATAATAAAAACCCTTATTAAATGTAATGATAACCCTCTTTAAAATGAAAATACATCTACTGTTGGATCTAAATAGATCAGGGATATATTGTGAAGATGGTACATGTTATAATTAATAACCTCACCCATATGATGTATCCTGTTATTCCTCAAGATGATTCACCTATTTTGGATCAATTAATGTGATAAAAACCTTCATATTTTAATTTAACTACTAATCCATTGGTAGTTGAGAAATGTATTAAGTCCCTAAAAATATATTCTTTAAATTGGTATGTTTCATAAAATTTTATAAGTAAACCTATGATAATCTGTTATTGTGTAGATAATCTTGGACTCACAATGGTAATTACTTACATCATGTAGTTATTTATACCTATTCATGAGTGATATTTGGCTCAAATGGTTGGCAAGAGACTGAACATTAAAGATATTCAAATTATACTAGATTTGGATGATGACTTTCTAGATGAGATTTTTTTTATTATTGTGAATTCACATATTTATTTCTTCAATATCATTGATAACTAATACTACCCCTATTTCAAATAATCCATATTGAATGGCCTCAACTCAGTTATAGGAATTAAATATGAAACTATAGGAAAATATTGATAAGGGATTTATTCATCCTAGAATATCACCATGGGGTATAACTATTATTTTTACTAAGAATAAATAATAGTCAATGCATCTTTTCATTGATTACCCAGAACATATCAAGATAACTATTAAAAACTAGTAACCTCTACAATATATCAATGATCAATTTAATCAATTGTGATGAGATTAATATTTTTCCAAGATTGATCATCGATCATTAAATTATAAGCTATGGGCCAATAATGAGGATATACCCAACATATCATTCCATATGAAATATGGTCATTATTAATTTATAGTAATTACCTTTGGACTTTCCAATGATCTTTTTATCATTATGGATTTAATGAATACAATATTAATATATTAAAATTATCCATTCCCATTGTATTTATAAATGATATTTTGATATATGTAAATATAAATGAAAAGAATAATAAAAATTTAAGGACTTAATTGATGACTCTCAATAATGAAAATAAATATAAAAATATTAAGAAATGTGAATTTTTTCTATGGAAATTATCATTCTAAGGTCATAATAATTCATGTTTTCATATATTAGTGGATCCATCAGAGATGAATGTTATAAATCAATGGACTAGAACAACCACAGACGTTGGGATTCATATTATTCAATTTCTTTATATTAACTAATGATGCTTTATGAAATATATATCTTGGTTATATAATCTACTCACTTAGTTGACTAGGATTGGAACCATGTTATTTTAGACAGATGGATGTTAGAATAATTTCAAAGAATTGAATTGATAATTTTTTATACTCCTCTTCTTATACTACCCTATAGTGGATAAGGGTTTTATGATATTTAGTGACACATTGAATATTTTCTTGGGATTTTTAATCATGAAGAATCATATGTTGATATCATTTACCTATCATTAATTGAATATCCATGAGAATAATTTCTAGACTCGTAATTTAGATATGGAAGTAGTAATTTTCTCATTAATGTTATATTAATTATTTATATGATAAATTGTATAATATATATATTGATCATTAAATCACAAATTATATATTTATACCTAATTATTTGAATACATTCTAGGAATATAGAAGTAGTTGATCAAATTTTATGACTTCTCAATACATTACCACCCTGTAAAGGAGAACAAGGTGGATGATGATATAAGTAAAAAAGACCATGGTACTTTTTATATGATGTGGTTTGAAATAGTCCAAATATTTATTTATTTATAAAATATGGGTCTTGTAATTTTGAGGAAAGTGATATCTCTTATATTTCACATGTGAATGTTAAACTATCCATCGAAGAGAGGATTAAGAAGATAAAAAAATAAAATATGGAATTACAGACGAATGAGAGAAATTTTTATGCGATCAATAATGTTCCTGCTATAAAGATAATGTACCAAAATATATGATTTATTATATTAATACCAGATTTTAATATGTATTTATTAGATGAATCCTTTAGTTCATCGTTATCAACTCATTCTAGAATTACAAATCAGAAAGAGTAATTTTGGTGGGATAATATGAAAATTTATATTATATAGTTTGTATCTAGATTCCAAGTGTGTTAAAAATGAGTGGCTGAGAGAGAGAAGTCAGTGGGGAGGTTACCACCATTACCAATACTATAATAGAAATGGCAAAACATTACCATGGATTTTTTATTGAAATATCATTCACATGATTATATATATGCCTTTTAATAAGACCGATATTTATGGAAGTGAAAAACACCAATATTTTGGGATGATGTTTGGGAAAGAAAACAATTAAGGCCAGATCTAGCTAATGAAATGTTAGAGAATGATAGATTTTTTTAAAATCAAATAAGTCAATCTTTGAGTAAAAAAATAACTTATGGCCATCTCCATTAGTCAGATCTAGAGTTTGAATTTGGTTATATGGTATTCCATGGAATTTTCACCTTGAATGATTTCTATATATTTAAAAATATGGTCATGTTGAGAACTTGATATATGAGTAACTTTGAAGGTATTCATCATATCATTATGGTATCATATCATTTGGTGCATCCAACAAATCAATCTCAAGTTCATGATCTGTTCAATATATCTATCCTAAGGGATTCCATACCTAGTAATTTACATGTACTAAACTCATAGGTTGTGGTACTAGAGAAATACTTATCCAATAAAGAAAAGTAAATGGATAATTTTTATTGTAGAGAAATCATGCTAAAAATAATACCTTTAATGTTGTTAATGTTTTAGTGATGAAACCATAAATTTAACGAATATACATGGGAAGTTGAAGAATTGGTGTGGTAAAAGTATCCTTTCTTCATTTAATTAATGTGATGCAATTTGAATGGAGAAATTATAGTAAGGTGATAGAATGTAACACCCCGATATTTTATGATATATTTCCTTTTAAGTACTCTATTTTCTTTAATAGCTTACTTTATAAGAAATTATGAGTTTATGGGAACAATGAAAACCTATTGAAATATTATTATGTGAAAAATATATTATTATTTTAATCATAATGTCAGTATTTCACTGTTTTAATTTTTAATGTTTTTCTAAAAATATTTATTTTTTTGAATAGTGAATCGTACATGTTTTTATAAAATTATCATTTATTTTTTAAAACCAAGTAATTTAAATGTACAATTTTATTTTTAATCTTTTTTTTAAGTGATATAATATCTTTATTATTTAAAATAATCTAATTAATTCTATTAGGATCATCATTTTAAAGTATTTTTTTATATGTTATGTTTTTGGAATAAAGCACATTTTTCTAGAAAACTATTTTTCATCATATTTTGTGGCGTTTTTTAAAATTAATTTTTACAAAATTTAGGAATTTAATTTGATAAATTAGATTCTATTTTTCAAATCAAAATTTATTTTTTAAAATAGTTCCCTTTTATTTTCTGACATGATGAATTGTAACCATGGTAAAATTTATTACCTTCGTCAAGGAAAATCAGATAATTATCGTTGAAAATAATGTCAGAAGGCATCAAAAATAAATTTGAACCTTACCTTTATTTCATTTTATGAGTTTAATTTGACCATATCAACACTAAATTCGAATATATGTCATTTTAGTTCCATTTTCCTTTGATAATGACATTTATATTATTTTATGTAATGAAAGATATGAAATATCACCCTCTTACCATTAAATTTGAATTAAATGTTCCCATAGGGATAAATATATGTTGTGGATTAATATTAATGGCTGTTTTTTGAATAATTGTTTTCTTTTATAATAGTAATTTATTTCCAATTTTTAATGACTATATAATTGCTATAATTTCTTATAAGATGAGGAAATTGTGCTTGTAAAAGTAATTGAAAAAATAATTAACTAATATTAAAAACATTAATATTAATTTAATTTTAATGAATTATTGAGTTACATAATTTTTTTAGATAAATATAAAAAATTAGTGATGTTTTATAGTATTATATTTTAATTAAATATTTTTCATGATGTCATTCGATTCAAATTAAAAAAATAGTTATAAAAATGACCTTAATGATATTTTATGAAAGTATTATATTTTAAAATTATGTAGAATTTATAAAAAAGATAATATAGGATATAGTGGATAATTTATTTTAAATAATTTCATCCATTTTTTATTTATGATGCAATTTTTAACTTATAGGTAAAATTACTATCATTTTAAATTGAAAAACGGATTACCACGATTAAGGTTAAAATTTGTTAACCAATTGGTTAATCTAAAGGATAAGGTTTTAAATTATATAAAAACTAATATAATTGTTTTGTATGATTATATGAAGACAGTATCCTATTATATTATACTAGAAGTCATTTTAGAACTATTTTACATGTGATATATACATATTTTATTATAATATTTTAGGAATTTTTAAAAGTGCCCCACCATTTACATATAAAAGGACACCAATTCCTTCAATTAATTACCCCTCCTCGAGAAACCATTATTTACCAAAACATTCCAAATAATCATATAATCATACCTATACATGATTTAGAGTTTTTTATCTTCTTAAAATACCATTTCAAGAGTCCCTTATAGGGGATATAATGGAATTATACTAATGAATTGGTTGTCGTCTTTGTCAACTCCTTCATATTTATTTATTTTTATTAAACCTATAAATCTATATTAGAAACTCTAAAATAATAAATCCAGTGTCATAAATAAAATAATATTTCAGAATTATTATGTAACATCCATTTCCCTCTTTTTTTCATATAAAAAGGGAAAAACCTCACCCGTGCAATTTTACAACTTACCCTCTCCACATAGTGATGAAATTATCCTTTCATCGCCATTTTACATGGACGATTATAAATATAAAAATAATTAATATATATTAAATTAATGAAATAACTAATATTCTGTAATTATAATATAACATTTAACTTGTTACCATCATATTTTCTGGAAAATTATAACGTTGCTTGTGCATAAGTGTAGACTATCACCTAACCAAAGAAATGTGATTTGTTTTTAATTTATGCTTTACATGTATGATAATAAAGATATATTTAATTAATATAAATGATATACATTATATATTTATTATTTTTTAAATTTTAATTATTATTTACCTTCATTTCATTCCCTCCATCAATAAATTATTACAATAGTCATGTGTATGAATGGTTTACTATCTCTATGAATAGTGTAAATCATTTTTCCCTCTCTACATTTTATGAATGATTCTATACATAAATATAATGAAAATTAACGTTAATTATATAATTATAAAAATTATTTATATGGTGGTACAATGATAAATTTTCAAGTGTTAAAACTATCGAATCGATATTCTCAAGAAAAATGGAACAGTTAACACCTAAAAACAACGATTTTTAAAAAAAATTATTAAAAAATGTGTGTGGAAATTTTATAACTGGTACATATATAATATTATAAGTATTTAATTTATTTTTTTATAGAATTATTATTAATTCAATGTTATTTTGAAATATGTTAGAGTGATATATAAGTAATTCAATCCTGAGGTAAGGGATTTTATCTCAATTTCTAATCCATTAAGACATATTTGGTATTATACACCTATTTATTTGTTTTTGTGCATATAATGGTCTTTTGAGCTATTTAAAATGAATATATATTTCAATAATGATTAATTTTTCCATTATTTTTTAGTTTAGTTAGGGGTTATAATTTGAATGTTACCAAAGAGGCGGGAATTTATTTTATAATCTAAATTTTTAGAATTTCACTAATTTTCAATAAAGAATATTTAAATAAATCCTTCATAAAATCCAATTATTTCTTAATAAAGTGGATATTTAAGGATTTTCCATGTTTTATTTTAAATTCTCCTCCCTTTTTCACTTGAATCAATAAAAACATCTAAATGAAATTCCAATGTAATATCATTTTTTGATCGGGTATATTTTTTATATATCAACATTTCTTTCAAAATTGTTTTAAAAAAGCTTTTTTTAATAAAATGGTTTATTAAGAACATTTTATGTTATAATTACCTTTTTAAAAGGAGTTATAGTAATATTTCTAATTTTATCTAGAAGGGTAATTTTTTACATTCATTATAAAAAGTCAAAAAATCCCTTTTTATGTATACAAATTTAATAAATTTTCCCACCGAAATAAATATTTTACACTATTTTGATTATTCTTTATGTTTTTAATTGTTTCATAAAGAAGGCTATTTAATGAATTATTATTTCAATGTTTAATTTTCATTTTATCTATTTATCCAAAAGTCATGATTTCATTAAAAAATAAATTTCTTATTATTTATTGGTAATATATTATCTATTATTTATTTCGTTGTCATTTAATTTATGTTAAATAATTTACTTTATTATGATCGCTGGACATTACATTTATAATGAATATATATTATTTTTTTCATGGATATCATTATTTTCTAAAACATATATTAATTTTTATATGATGTTTAACTCTGTTAGTTATTTAATTAACAATAAAAATATTATTATTACATATTCTTTACTCAAAATGGAAATTCATTGATAAGGAATATTTTTTATTAAAATATTTGGTCATTCAATATATTTGGAATGAATTGGATATTACTTGATGTGTGGGGCCCAGATCATATATCTCAAAAATGAATTAAAAATTATCATAGTAATAAGTAGTAGGATGTTTTTATTAAATTGGTTTTTAGTGTATACCAACCAATAAATTAAACTATTTTATCACAAGGTCTTGTTTGTAAAGATATCATGATATCTAACATCATGATATCAAACATTTATAGTTTCATTCATTTAGAATGTAGTTATTATTATCCATGAAATTTCTAAATTGATATTATCCATGGAAGCATTTTATGCTCAAGGTATTGATTAAATTCAATTATTTTTCAATTATTTAACTTGAAATATAAATTATGCCTTATTTACTCATGATAGATTCCATTGTTTGTAACCTATACAGATCATCAAATATTACACATAATTTGTTTTCCTTTCACTATGATTTTAAAAAAATTATGAATAATTTCAAGTATGTGAGAATGTTTTATTATGCTATGAATTTTATATTATCAATGTAATATGGGAATCATATTTTTTATCTTGTTCTTCATGACTAGTAAAATGATCATTACTTTAGGATGATATCCCTTTATCTTATGATAATGTAATAAAAAATACACCGAACATGGATTATAAGAGTTTGGTTTTTTACACCCAAAAAAGTCTCATATGTTGTGGGGCCTATAAAATTACAAATTATGGGTTCTTTATTAATTGACTTCTTATGGTAGTCCCTAAACAGTTGAGAATGTTCCATTAGTTCCTTCCTCATTTGTTCATGTGTTTTGGGATTTTTTGTGTGATTTTCATTACTATTATGTTGGGATATTCTTTTTTAGGATCTTATATGATGAGAGTTGTGGTGAGGTTTGATTTTCATTATCTATACCTCTGAATCCCTTGGTGTGTGTTTCAAGAGACTATAAAACATTACACCAGTTGAGTTTATGCTCAAACTGTTTCGGTTTAACTATTATTGAGATAAGCATGGTTGGTTATTCCAAATTTAGGTATTAGGTTACCCTTCTATAATTCCTGACCTAGGTTCTCAGCCCATTTATTTTTAATTGGTATTCATCATATTTATACATCTTTAATTTTTTTATACTCATTATAAGTATGGTGATGAACGTTTTGTATGACTTTGTTTGTGGGAAAAATCATAATATTATTTAGTTTTTTGGTCCTTTGGGAATGTTTTGGTAAATATCTTTAGGTATTATTTTCCAATAATTTCATCTTTATTTCCCTTTCTTATGTATTAGACTTTTCTAGTTTTTATATATAGATGATTCCTTGGGAAAATTGATTCCTCATACTAAATTTAATAATAAATGTTTTTTTAATAAATTAGGGATGATATTTAAATTTTAATATATTATATAAAACTATCATTTAAAAATTTGGTTTGTGATTTGTAGTTATTTTTATAGAGTCCACATACAATTATGATCCACCATTCTTACAAAAACCATAAATAGTGGGTAGATCCATTGTGGATATCTATTCCTTATCTATTTTAATAAAATTGGTGTGGTGTGACATGTTAATTTTTTTAATTTTTACTATCTTGGTTTTCCATCGGGGTGCAGTGGTTCAGAGTTAGTTATTTATGTGATTTATCGTTCTAATTTGATTTATTTGATGTGTCACCCTTATTGATTCTACATTCATTTGCAGATAAAAAGGGTCATGGAGGGGATAATTTTAACAATCTAACCCTATGATTCCTATTTATTTTATTTTAATTATTTCATAATTTTATTTAATTTTTATTTAACGGTTTATTTTTTACATTTATAGAGAAATTTGAACATTTTGTGATTTTTTACATTGCATGGTTTGGATACATGATTGGCCAAATCACGTTGCCACAAATATGGTGAGTTTGTAATCTTAATAGTATGGATTTGTTTAATTTTTACATTGTTTCTAAAATTGTGTATCCAAACAATGTGTGTCCCATGAGTTCCCAGTGAAGGGCACATAGTGGTCTTAGGTTTTACTAAAGCAAGTATCAAAACATTGTGAGTCGGTTGGGCCCCTAAAATTGAATATTTTTTCAATAAATACCGTCCATAACCAAACCCTTATTTTTAACACACCCATATACCTTTCTCATTTCAACACCCATCATGACCAATTAGGTATCACTAATGCACACCTACCCCCCCAATTGATTCATGGAGTACTTCTCTAATGTCTTGAGTGGTTATCTCTAGTAAAGTTTTCATCCTTCCTTCCTCAACCCCCTCTCTTCTATTATTTTTTCTTTTACCCTCATTTTATATATACCATACATTCAAAACCCTATTGTTGGTTTTTGGTTCGAAATTATTTTTATTTCACGAAATTAGTGTGTGTGATGAGTTTTCTACTTCATAAATTGATGGTTTGGACATATAGTCATTTGATTGGGGTAGGTTTCCCTATTTTGTTGCCATTAATTTTTCATAACTATTGATTTATTACAATTTTAATTATGTTTTACATTATTAAATTTTATTCTATATTCATCTATCAATCCCCTTGAATAGAAACTGAAGCATCTCTTCATTTTTTTTTGAGTGTAATAGATTTTTCTTTTAAAAAATGATCTTTTATAATTATTTGAAAAACGCATTGCATGGTACATTTTCAATTGATTTACAAAATTTATTATACTCTTTAGAATTTATATATTAAAATGATTTTTGGTTTTTTAAATGATTTCTCAGATGGTTCTCATGAATTACATGGAATTTCAGGTAATACTTCAAATTCTAGTTATTAATAAAATAAATAATGGTTGTTTTTAAATAAAATTGTTGGTTTAAAATATGTAATTTATATGATTGGATGGTTATACGCATATAAAAAGGTATATGTATATATATATATATAACACTCGAGCATCAATTGTAGTAATCTCTTCTTTCTAGATGAACAATTGAATAATACACATACCATTTTTCAAGAAAGAGATTAAAACATAACATAAAAATGATTATAAATTTAATTCAATGATATCAATTTAAATTTTAAATTCAAGATGTAAAAATTGGTTAAGAAAAAGTATTTTATATTTTTCTAAAAAAGATGATTTTTTGCTAAATAGTGAAAAATACAAATTTTACAAAAAAATGAATTTTATTACATTATAATTATATAATAATAAAATGAAAATTTATGAAATATGTCTTTTAAAAAAATTATATTAAATAATTAATATATTTTAAATAAAAATATAATTTTCAAATCAGAATCATATGCTTAACATTTTGGAAATCTAATTAATGTTTTTGTTCAAATAAAAATTATTTTTTTCTTTCTCTCTTGATCAAGATTATAAATGGTTCATGTACGTTTTGGTTTGGTTTTATATAAAAATAATTTTCTTTTATTTCATAGAATCCAATTACTTATATTTTAATCAATATTATACTTTATATTTCCATAAAATCGTTATTATGCTTAAAATCAACATTTTTCTAAAAACAGTTTTCATTGTATTTTAGGCATTTATATCAAAATTAATTTATATAAAATCGAAATATTCTATATTGTAAATTTTATTCCATATTTAAAATCATCTTAATTTATTTATTTTTAATAAGATTAAATAAATTTATTCATAATTAATACTTACAGTTGTAATAATTTGTTACCACAATTAGGGTTAATTCGAGTTAATATGGTGGTTAATCTAAGAGATAAGGGTATATTTTCAACTAAACATGGCCTAAATATTATTTTTTAATGAATTTTAGAACATTTATTATCTAATATCTGAGTTACTGTCCATTTTTTCACATTAAAATGAAAATTAATTGTATTATTGAATAATTTTAAGTAATTCCATATGTGTTTGTCCCCTCACTTATAAAAGGGATCATGTTCCCCTCCCTTATTCAAAATAATTGATACATTTATCCCAGCCAAACCTGAACCAAAAATATTCTTATATTATGTTAATTCAATTATGAGCTTCTGGTCTTCTTTTAAGACCATCGTATGAATGCTTAAGGTGTAATCCAAATATGGTTTCTAAAATAAGAGGTAATCATATTTAATGACACTTTAAATGTTTATTTATAATTATACATAATTTAAATATATTTTAAACATAATAACATAATTATTCTAATAACATAAATATATTGATATTTTATTGTGATTATGGTGTAGTCTTCTTCCACCACCATTCCATCTTATTAAAAATGAAAACATTGATAATGCGTATGTACAGAATACCATCTTCACATTGTGGTGTAATTCTTTTTTCATCACCCCTTTTCTAAGATGGTTATAATGATGGAAATATGGATTATAAATAATACTTATGAAATAATAATGATTTTTTCAGTATATTATATGATTTACCTTCTTATGTTTCCCCCCATTAAAAACGATAATGATGTCCATGGGTACATGTGCAATACCACCTCCACAAAGCAATATGATTCATATTTCATGTCCTACATTAATGGATTATTTTAAATATGTATATAATGAATATAAATGATATTAATATATTTATTAATATTCATGATATCAAGGAACTATTAACAGTATTCCAGGACCATAACTGTTGAATCAAAACATACAGTCAAAACATAGTTCTTCACACCCAGAATGATGATTATGATAAAGGGTTGTTTACAAAAAGGTGAAATATTTCATACATAAACTATTTATAATATTATAAGTATAAATATAATTTATTTGTTTAATTATAATAAATTAAAAAAATTTATATTGGAGGTTAAAAAGACTAAATAATATTATTAGGCCTAAGGGAAGGGTTTATTTTTCAATAACATCGATATTCATCATTGTATAAGACTAAGTATGATTTGGGGTAAATATTTGATATTTAAATATTAAACACAATAAATTTTCATATCCTCTATATATTTATATAAATTAATTATTTTTCTTTTCATTTACATCAATTAATGTTCTCAAAATTATTAACAGACATTTTTATGAAACAACATTGTTTTTTAATTCTGTTTGGAATCATCTTCTTTAATGTCCATATTTTCCTTTAATTATTTTAAATATTTTTTTAATATAATCCATTGATTAATTAAATTTAGTTTACCCAATTTTTAATTTTTATAAAAATTTCTAAAGGGATCCTTCTTTTTTTAAAATGGTACTTTTACCACACTTGTGAATAGAATTATTGGTTTATTATTTACATCATGAATGAATTTCCCACCTTAAAGACTATTATATCACGTGATAATTCATTTTATATATTCTATGGTTCATTCAAAATAATTATTTTCCCAAATTTTATTGATATTTTATGATTTTAAATAAGTTATCTTAAAATAAAAAAGGCAATTTTACTTAAGAAAGTTCTGGTTATCTTTTAAAACTATTATCATATATACCAATATCCTTTGATGAAATTATTTCTTTATAGGGGATTTAATATAATAATATCATCTACTATATTACTCTATATGAATTATGATAATGTTTTACTTTTTATTTATTAGGTCATAATTATCATTTTATATTCGATTTTTTCAATATAAATGTTTGTGTTGATTATGTTCTCAAATTTTATTAATTTAATTTATATGATAAATTAATTTGAATTAGTAAGTGATGGTAAGGGCCCATTATTACCCCTTGATTCATCAGTAGGTATCATGAGGAAATTTGTTTTTGGTGTTTGATATACTCCTTACCTATTTATATATGAGGTCAGAGAAAAAGGTCGTAATGGTAAGATTTTGATGTCTAGAACTATGCATTATATCATTATGGAACTTGTTTTTTATCCATGTGAATTTTTTTTTTTCATTCATGGATTTTTTCTCCTTTTATGATATTAGTTATATTTTATATTTTGTTACAGTCGATATATAACATATTATTCTTGATTTATTTATCATATAATATCTTCTTTTGTAAACATTTGTTATAGAGCATCTACGATCACATTTTATTATGTTTTACTTTCCATGGGTCTCTGAGAAGGGATTTATGAATGATTCTAGGGTTATACTAGAAGAAATGAAAATTTTATCACCTTAATACTATGTTGTATGTCATGATTTGAAAAAAAAAATAGAACTGTGTATGAATCTTGTCTCCCAATATTACTAAACTAATCTATCTTTCAAGATGTGATCCCTTATATCTTGTGAAACTTTATTAAAATAACTACCAACTATTGGTTACTGGTGTCGGGGTAATTTATTTTATAAAAAATAATAGTTATTATAAAAATACAGAACTAGCTTTAGGAAAAAATATTAGATAAATAACTATTTGATGAGCTTATAAGATATGTCTAAGTATAGGAGAATGTCATAAATTTATGGTAAAATTGAGATTGTGTGGAATTCCAAGAAAATGCATCACATGTCTGGACACTAATAAGTGGATGCTACTATAGAATAGATTTGTATTGGATTAAATACAACATAATTAGATTATAAGGTATTAACAAGATTTCAAACATTGCATAATGAGTGGGCTTAAGATTTCACACCTGTCTAAAAAAATCAAGAGATATATATTTGTTGATACACATACTCTCTTCAAAAAAAAGTGATGGATTTGAAAATATTTTTAAGATTTGATGATATTCCCAAATATACTAAACATATTCTTCTAAAATTTATTTTGTATAAAATCTTAATTTATGTTATGTGATACCCTAGATTTTAATTATATAAAATATTTAAAATAATAATTTTACAAGCTAATTGATAATATTCCATTTTTTAAAAATTCCTCATATAAAAGGAATGGAAATAGTATCAATGAATTTAATATATATATATATATATAAGGATTTTCCTCCTATGAAATTCAGTGAAACTATAGCTATTGACGGGGCCAGATAAATTCTAACTCTATTCGGGTAATTACTCATGTTATGACTAATAACTATTCCCACATGGAGAAAACTATTGATCCCCAACATAGTCAAACAACATTGGATCTCTTCATGCATCAAAAAACTATGTAATTCAATTGTAATAAAAATACATTACTTTTTGATCAATTAATTATGTCCCAAAAGAAGATATTTCTATCTTTAGGAAGTAACAGAGGGAAAAATTTATCATTTAAGTTTATAATCAAAAAGGATATGATGATCAATGGTGGTTATTGATATAGAAAACTATGGAGTGAGAGGAAATAAATAGTATGGTGAGGAATAAATTCAAGGAGATACAATTTGAAAATAAATTCCTCATGATTATGAGTTGATAAAGAGAATATATATTCAATATAAGGAAAATGATGGAGAAAATACTACAGAATAATTAGATAACTTTATAAGGTTATAAAAACATGTTTAGGATTATGAATGTAATCTAAGGATAATATTGATCATTTATTTGATTGTCTAAATCCTAGAATTCAAAGGGAATTAGTATTTTAAAATTTTTCAATATATGATGATATACTATCAATTAATATGAAGACATATATATATTTATCCAATTATTATTTTCTTCAAGAAAAACTAGTGATGAAGAGGGTGGTTGAGAACTCTTGAAAAGGATATAAGGAAAAAAATGATGAAAAGAAGGGTGGAATTTACAACTTTTCTTAATTTTTGAAAAAAATGCCATATAAAATTATTTACTGGAATGGGTCTAAATAAAATAATTTCCAAATAATTGTTTTTATTTATATGGAATTATTATGAGACTGTGAAAATTGGCGGCACATGATTCCAAGGCCCGAAGGTTCTGAAACATAACTTTGAACTTTATTGAGGTATGTTCAGTAAACGTGGGGATAAGATTTTCTAAATTTTGAACCAGTGCATGGATTGAAAATCCTAGAGCACCATTCCATTCATAGTTCCAGGATTCGGTAAGCTGAATCATATGTTCAACCAGTAGGGATCAGATGAAATTGCTAATTTTTTCACCTTTTTAAAGAAAATAATAAAATAACTTTTCCCAGTGTTATTTTATTTTTAAAATTATTGAGCGGCGACACCACAGTACCAGTGAGGCACTTTAATGAAGGTATTTATATGGTTCACATAATGAGTTCCATTAATGATTATCCTTTATGATGTAATGTCACAGCATAATTAAAATTCTTCGACCTATTTCTTTGTTTAATTAAGCTATTGGCAAGTGAATTCAAAACCCACAAGAGGAAAATCTATTGAAATGCCAGTGACATCACCCTCTAATGAATAATGGTTTTTGATCAATGAATTTTGGAGTATTTGAACTATAAATTGATGGGAAACGATGATATTCAACTCACGTGGAATTTCTATGAACAGGAATCTTCTCCTTTGTCCGCAACATCAATTATAGATATGGGATTTATGTGATTTTTATATCCCTCTTTTCTCATTTTTGAATAATATGGAGAACAAGGATCAACAAACCAATAGGTTGATCCATAGTTCATTCTTATTTTTGAGATTTTATTTTAGGGTTATACATTGGGGTTTTCTCAATCTTATAAGAATTATTATTTCACCCCTATGCTATGAGATAATATAGAGGTCACGGTCCCATCCAAACAAGGCCTGGTCCATTCGTCGCTCTGGAATTTTGTGAGTTTTCATGGGTGGCTGAACAACATGGTGGAAAAGTGGTTTTGTGGGATTCTTAGTGAAGGCAATGACCCGGGAGGAATTTAGGTGTCGACGGGAATGGAAACGGACCACCGGAGCATCTCTGGTGTCCCGTGGAAGCAACCGCCGGTGAGGTGGCATCAGCCACTAGTGGTGGTGGCTGGTCTGATATGGTTACATGGAGAATAGGTTCCCATAGGTGTTTTTTTAGTAAGAAACACATATTGTAGGGACGTGGAGGGTGGAACAGCATGGTGCTAACGCACCACGTGGGGGAGATGAGTGGCCTGCTTGGGCTGCTCAGCTGGAGCGCAACGACCTGCTCCAACCGGATATTTCAAAAGACAAGGCGACGTCCCATTGGTGTCGACTGCTGGCCAAACCGGACGCACCACATCTGGTTTAGAAAGAGGCCCACTTGCAGGCCAGATTTTCTAGGTGGTTTGCACCCACTGGTTAGGCAGGATCTGCTGGCTGAGTCGGACCCCTATTAAACCCGACTGGCCCGTTTTCACTAAAACTTTTGTATCTCACAAACAAGTAATCCGATCAACACATTGTCTATGAAGTTGGGACACTTCTGACTAGGATTCCTTTCAAGATACTTCACATGGGTTTTTTCAAAAGTTGGAATACAGTCTGGTTGGATCAGACTCAAATCCAATCGATCCCTTTTTAACCTTTTGTTTATAACATACAAACCGGGTGTCCGATTGATGTGTGGTCTGTCACATTGAAAACCTTAAAACTATATGCTCCATTGGGTTATTTTTTCATGGGACTTATTGATAGTTTAGGTATGATAGATATCTTTTAAAGAAAAATCTCTTGAACTCAAGGGCACTAAGTGCGGGAATCATGTGGCTGGTTGTCATGTGAAGTGCAACGCTCCAGTGATCAGCATGAGAGCAACCCTCAGTGGATCAGAATAATTGTGACCCTCCATGGATCTGAAATAGAGTGACCCACTATGGAATGGAATGAGAGAGACCTTATGTGGATCAGTAGTAGTGAGAACCTTTTTGGATTGGCAGTAGTGCGACCCTCTGTGGATCTGCAGTAGAGCGATCCATTGTGGATTAGCAGTATAGTGACCATTCATGGATCAGCATCAGAACTACTCAATAGAAAACAATTATCTATCTCAAGTTTAATCATCTTTATTTTTGTTCTCTTTATTGTATACCTAGTTTTAGTTGTCATTTTATTTATTCTTTTTTATTGAGATATTTCTTTGTGGGTTTTCCTTGTGGAATTATGGGATACCTTCGGGTGTCTTGGGATCCCTACTTGGTATTGTTATACTCACCCGTGCATGGGCTTTACCTACACCTTATTGTGTCATGTGAAGATGATGGAAAAATTGGATGATACATGGAGATCCAGGGCTAGACGGTGCTCTGAGGTGATTGATAGACACGAGGTGGGGAAGTGACGACAGATGATGAGTTGTACAAACCCTTTAGGTGGGATCCTTGATGTACAACATCTAGAGCATGTTTTTTCCTTCTTTATGTACATTTTTCTGTTGTGTTCTTATAATGGCCCTTTTTACATTCAATCCACATTTTTACTATATGCAGTTCTACTGTGTAGTTTTATTTTTTCGTGTACCTAGTCTTTGTGTGTATAGGTTTAAAAGCAACCCCTTCTCTTTTTGGGAAATGCCTTTCCGATTCTAGTCACCTACCCCTGGAATATGGAAGGAAGGCTTGGGGTTGTCACGGCATGAGCCTCTGAGGATGAGTAATGAAAATTATATTATGTTTCATCAGTGAAGAGAAAGTCCCTAGGGCATACGATCAAATGGGATATAAGGAATCTTCAGATTTTCAGTCAATCAATTATAATGTGATGGGGCACTATTCAAATGAACTCCCATGAATCAAAAGAAATATTCCATATAAAATTACATGGGAGAATGGACAAAAATATACAATCAATACTGTTGAGTTTTAAGTTCCAACATATATTATAGAGCATATATTGATCATAGAATTAAATTTATAAAACTCATTATATGAATCTATATCATCACACTCTTTTATATATTCTAGTTTTTTCATGTAATTTTTATATTTCCCTAGATCTATAAGAAGGGTGTATTCAATCAACACACTTAATAGAAATCCTTAGGCAAGACGGATATGTTAGAAAGTCCCCATTATGACCCATAGACATCCCTAATATTCAAATATTATTATTATGCATACGGTTTCCTTTGATATAATATTTAGTATAGAGGCATTTAAAATTATAATTAAACAACATATTAATGAGAGAATTGTATTATTATTTGTGATGGAGATATGTAATTCCTTATATTCATATAGAAACTACATCAATTGAATAATTTTTGAATCTATATCCTTTAGATCACCATAAATAAATTCTTAGATAAAAAGAGAATACACATCCTATGAATGGAAAATGTATCCTTATAATAGAGTGTGTATGTATTGTGTAGGAATACATTGATGTGTTTCCTGAATAACTACTTGTGAACTCACATGATTGTGAAGTCGGGATTTTCTATTGACCTCATTGTTGATAAAAAAACTTATATGACACTATATAGGATGGCTATAGAGGATTTAGTAGAACTGAGTAAACAACTTCAAGAGTTGTGAGATAATGGATTTATATGCCCTAGTATTTCACCATGGGGATCCCATTTTTTTTAATGAAATATAGGTATATGAAGTTGTTCAATGATTATATAAAAAAAGAATGTGATAAATATAAAAAAGTATCATCATATCCACATTGATTACTTATTTGATCAACTTCAAGGATCTTAATATAATTCAAATATTGATCTTCATTATGGGTGCAATCCACTATAACTGAATAAATAATATATTCAAAAAATTCCATTTTTTATATGGTATGGGAAGTATGAATTTATATAAATTCCAATGTTATTGAATAATGTACCCTAGGTATTTTTGGATCCGAAGAACAAATTATTCAAGGATTATCTCAATTATTTCGTTGTGCTATATTTTTATGATCTTTTTATATACTCTAAAATATATTATGAGAGTAAGTGTAATTTTTTAATTAATATTAAGAATCATATATGAATGGAATTGTATAAAAAATTTAAATAATGAAAATTTTGGATCATGGAAGTTTATTTTTTGTTTGTATTGTCTCTAAGGATATAATATCAGTTGATCCTTCAAAGAAAAAGGTAGTGATATAATGGACAATAGAAAAAAAAAATATGAATTATGTATATAGTTTCCTTGGATTAGTATGTTACTATTGATGATTTGTTCTACATTTTTCTCATTTTCCTATCTCATTAATGATGTTGACACGTAAAGGGGTTAAGATGATATAGTTAGAAGAATGTGGGGAATATTATGAATAATTAAATAGGATATTAGTCAATTAACTGATATTGAATATTGGTCTATCAATAAAATTAATTGATTTTGAATGTATAAAAAATTATATAGTCATTGCCTATTCATCAAGGGAGATAAAATTTTGTGAATTGAATTACCTAACCCCTGATCTAGATTTGGAAGCCAAAGTATTTTAATTAAAAATATGGAGGCATTACATTTACGGGGAAAGATATGAATTATATAAGGATCATGAAAATTTGAAATTATTATTATCATAGAATTATATCAATATGAGGAAAAGTAAATCATTATAACTACTCAAGGATTATAACTGCTCAATACACTTGCATCCTAGATAGAAAAATAAGGTGACTAATGCATTGAGAACAAAATATCATAGAGTTTTGACTAAAATGATCAGTACAAAAAATCAAATATTCATTGATTTAGTAAACATGGATCGGAGAATCATTAAGAGTGGATAAATATCACATTAATTCCAAATTATTTTCAAATATCCATATTATATAAAATAAAAAATTATTATCTTGATGATGATAATTTAAAAAATAAAAACATAGTTGTGAATGATGGGATATTGGTAGAAATCATCAATAAAGGTTGTGTATTAAGATTTTAAAAAAGTTTATGTGTTTCATTCCTAAAATGATCTAAAAATAGAATGATAAAACAAATATCAATGCTCAAATATCTTTATACACCATGGTATCTGGAAAATGTATCATGTTTTAAAGGAACATTTTTTTTTGAGATAATATGAAACAAGAAATTATATACTATGTATCATGATAGTTGGTTATTCAATAGTTAAAGGATACTAGACAATAATATAATGTGGTCATGAATGCACTAACTATTCCTGTAAGGAAATGTAAAGATATTACTGGAGACATTATCACTAGATTTACAAACACTCTTAGAAACAATGATTGCATATGGGTTATTGTTGGTCTTATTATCAAGCCTTCGCATGTTCTCATAATAAAGGAAGATATACATGTTAAGATCTTTGTAATGCTCTATTTTCACGAGGTTTTGAGACATCATGGTACATGTATTTTGATTTTATCTGATAATGATATATGGACGATATCAAAATTATATAAGATTACTCAAAAGTACATTGACACTGATCTACATTTGTATTAAAACCATTTTTTTATTACACATTAAATAATTATTTTTTTCACATATGTGAACACATAATATAACTTGAATGATTGAGAAGTATAATGTATTTGGGTAATTAGGTACAAAAATAAAATATTGAAATATGGGGGTATATTTACAATATTGAAAACATCCTTAACTAGATCATGATATTCCATTTTACTTAATACACCATTTTATAACCTAGGTAAATACATAATAAATGGTTGATCTATAAATCCCTATAATGGGGTAAGAAAATCATAAAATGAATTAGTTATTACATGTTTTATAATATGCATATTAATGGGACATAAAATAGGTGATAATAATAAAATGAACAATGAGTAATGATAAATCATAATAACATAAAGGTAACATAAGAATGTGGAACCGACTTTAAAAATGAAATCATAATAAAGGGCAAGGATAAAAACCATGAAATCATAACATGGTGAAAAATAACCATGAAATATTAGGTTAACTCCAAAATACCATTAATAAAGTCTCATGGGACTAAAACATTTCCCAATTCATTAGAGTTCTATATAATTTCGAGTGCACCTTTAACTTTTATATCATGTACATGCATAAGTGTTCCACATTTAACATCCAATATAGGATTATACTTCATCATAACTAATTCCAAGATCATGGAGTGAGGAATAGTTACATATAATTACCCATTAAAATGAGAATTGTTATGTCTAGGTGGATTCCCTTGATTGGAAAGAGTGATGGTATTGCTAATAAAAAATGTATTGGTATGGAAAAATTGTATTGGAATTTTAGAAGAAAAATGGCAGTATGTATTGATTCATAAAATGGTTTAATGATAGATAAGGTGGTCCAACATAATTTATAAATCATTGAGATTGTAATATGGATGTGTAAAATTATATCCCATTATATGGAATTATAAAATAAAAGGATTAAAGTGGAGAATATTTTTGGGAAAAATCCCTCAAGGCATCATTGAATCATTTTTGGGTTGGTTGTGTTTATTGTAAAAGAGGGCCCCAATGTTTGGTTTATTGATAATGTGGGTTTCTAAGTTCAATTTTTTGACAAAGGGTGTATCCATTGTGATTTTTCTGGTTCTAGAGATGTTGTTGAAAATCCATGATTGATAGAAGAACCTCAAAAAATGAATTGATGATCTAGAGGCAGTACAAAAAGAGCAGATTCAAGCTGGTGTCGTTTTCCAGTGTTTGCCAAATTTTTGGGCCTGAAAATCGGAAAAGGGTGAGATGTTTTTTTGGAAAAGGAAGGTGCACTACATATAAGAGAGGTGTAAAAAATATATTAATGGAGTTTTTTAGCACAATATGGGTTTCAATATCAGAAGAAAGAAGATTGGAAAATTCATGAGGTGAGTGAAATATTGGAGCATTGCACGAAATACAATGTTGCGCATAAGATATGTTTTCTGTGGTCGAAGAGGATTACACACTGAAGGGGGGGGGGGGGGTTGGTGTAGGGTTTGATTTTTCCTATAAATATGAGGTGACGCCCTCATTCGAAGTATCTCATGACTTAGAGAGTATCTGAGATCTAGCCCACAAAATTGGAGTATGCAAGAGAGTTTCACGTAAATGACAAGTTTGAAAATAAAAGAAGTGTTTGTACATAAATAAAAGGTTGAAAGTAAAATAAGTTTGTTGTGTGTAAAAGAGGTGTTTATGCATAAAGAAAATATTTTTCATAAAAGAAATATGTTGCACTTAAAAGAAGTGTTTGTGCGTAAGAGTGGTGTTGCGTGAAAAGTGGATTTCGCACAGAAGTTGGGAATTATGCGCAAGGCCCAATGAAGGTTGTGTGTAGAAATTGGAGTTTCCTAGTACACCCGAAGTAAAGTGAGATTGATCATCAGGTGAAAGTTGGAATTCAACAGAGCATATATCAATAGTAAATGATTTAGATTTCATTAGAGTTAATGAAGATACTTACAGGTCTATAAATTGTGAGTGGATTCCTTCCAAGTGTAGTTAGTAAAGGAAGATAAAGAAGGTAACCCTTTCTACCAATAGTGATCTAGAGAAAGAGTCAAAAGGAGTGACCCATGGGAATGTACTGAGGAAACCCTAAACCTTTGTAAAGACAGCGAGCCTGATAATAAAAAAACTAGCCCAAACAGTGTATTAATTATTAGCACAAGGCTTAGTGAAATTCTTACAGCAGCACATCGTCATTTTATGCTCCTTGGACCTAGCCCAGTACGGGTGAACCAAGTAAAAATTATTGTGTCTATAGACAATTTACATTCTATTCATATACTATTGTAGGAGAAGTATAGAAGTGAGTTTTGATTGATGATAGAACCATATCAAAAGGGGTTTTAGTTCTAATTATTCATACCCTAATTCACCCCCTCCCCTCTCAAGTTATTCATCCTAGAGGACCAAACAATGATGCTTGAATAATTAGGTGAAGGAAGTAATCCCTTACCTTGAGCTAGCGATTCCAAAACAATTAGATGAGATTCATAAAATATTATGAGAACCTAAAGAGGACTCTAGAGAATGGAAGAAATAATGAGGACTTTATAACGGTTTTTGAGTGAATTGTAATTGGATACTGGGTAGGTTTATATTGGAAAGGAGAGGGGAGTTATTTATTGTATCTCTAACATAGTTTTTGTACTTTATATAATAAATTAATCAAAACAAAAAACCTCACCAAGGAATTTTTCTAATGATTATTCCAAGTAGGGTATGTTTTAATTATTTTATATATATAAGGACCTAACATATTAATATATTAGTCATGATTATTTGGAAGTAAGCCATGTTCTAAAAAAAATGAATTTAAAACCATATAATATAATTTAGGTTTTAGTGGATTCAAAAGAGACTTATAAAATTAATAAAATAACCTAATAATAATTTTATTTAAATGGGAATCATATATTTGGTCATGTATACCCATTATAGTATTTATTGCATCATTTTTGGGACAGTGTGATTTAATAATACCAGCCTATAATTAATCCATATATAATGTTTTCAGGAAATTATGGATATCTATGAAAATTATGAAAAGTTAAACATTGGATAATTTAAACATTGTGGATATAAAAATAATATTTTTTCAGCCAAATAATTATATAATTATATGAATTTTCAAATTTAAAATATCAATTTACATTTATTGAGAAATTCTAGGTTTTTTAACAATAACTATTTTTGAATCATTATAAAAATTATATTTTAATTCATAAAAAAATATTATCAACTATAAAAATAAATATTATTTAATAAAAACATTTCAATAAATTATATTTTATTTCCTAAATTAATTAATATATCATAGGAATCCCTTGATTGAAATTTCATTTTTACACTAATTAATATATGATTTGTGCTTTATCAAACAAATTAAATAATTTATAATGTAAAAATAATAAGAAGTAAATATATCCATTATTATAATAATAATACAATATAGATATTATTATTATTCTGGTATTGATACAAATCCCTTTATTAAACCAAGAAATTCTATACTGGTAAGTTATGAAATGGTGAGATCTTAATGGGGTGGTTTCGACGTAAATGAGTTGCATCATGATCTCGATCAGCTCAGACATCTATCATAGACTTTTCTCTTGTGATTTAGTTTTTGTATCTAGGATTGGGATTGGTAAAATTAAAATCCCAATGATTCCATCTACCACATATGTTTTGATTAATGGGATTTATAGGGTACAATCCTACTCGTAGAGGTCATCAAATTCTTTGTTTCTGTCAATTTCATTTAATAAAATACTATATTTATTCTAATCATATGATCACTTTTTAATGCCCATATTATAAATAGTTATGATGCTTAAAAATATACTATATTCAATAGAATATAATAAAACCCAATAATTTCATGTATTTTCAATAACTATAATACATAATAGGGAATTTATGTTTTCCATATAAAGAATTTATTTCTATAAGTTTGGGTTTTTAAAATATTCACCATTTACAATTATATAATTAAAAGTTTCGTATCACACACTAAAAAATTGAGTGTAATTGTTTTCATAACCTCCTCTAGTTTACATGTCTCTTCTTCAGACTCGTGGTTCCTCTAGAGCACATTGACATGGTACATTGTCTTATTTCATATAACATTGTCTTTGTGATCTAATAACTTCACTAGATGCTCCTCCTATGAGAGATCATTATCAAATGGTTTCACCTATAGATTCATTACATGTTATGGGAATGTTATATACATTATCAATAGTTATATGTAGAACACAAATATAATTTAGATAGGCTAAGTGTGAGTGATAGTTGATCGGCCACCACTCTAATGAAACTAGTGATCTCAAGGGGACAGATGTCTCTATGAATAAGTTATACCTTATTCCCAAACCTAATGAATTTATTACATGGAGATATTTTTATGAATAACTTATCTCTATCCTCAAACTCAATGTATCATTGATAATTTTTAGTATATCTCTTCTGTCAACTCTGAGAAGCCCTGATGTGTTGCCGAATGGTCTTGAACAATCCCACCATTTCCTCTAACATTTTAGGATCTATAATTTTCAATTCCATGAAATCTTCCTTGTATGAAGGTGTTATGAACATTTTCCCATAACGGAATTCATGAGGAACCATTTGGATGCTTGATTGAAAAATATTATTGAATTATAACTAGACATGAGCAAGATATTGGTCTCATCCTCATTTGAATTCATGTGAGCATGATCTCAGTATGTCCTCATGTTTCAAGATAGTCATATTTGATTGGACATCAGTTTATGTTTGATAGGACGTGATAAATCTCAACTCAGTATTTAGATCATATTGGAGACTCTTCCAAAACAGAGAGGTAAATATTGGATCTTGATCAGATACATTTGATAGGGTTGTTTCATGCACGCCCACCACTTCTTTAACGTTAATCCTTTTAAGTTGATCGATTTAGAAAACCTATAAAATTTTAATTAATTAAGAACTATTTATAAGATGATCCACCAAAAACCATATATAATTATTTCCCCTTTATGTATTCAAAATACCCATGGAAAATTCCATGGTAAATTTTTCCCATTTTCGTATAGGTATGGGGAATAGATTCATCATCGCCATGAATTTTTTCCTTTCAACCTTCAATTACAAATGTACAAGGAACCTTGATGTACATTTTGTGATCCCCTTCTTCATATTATCCCACCAACAGTTCTCTCAAAGATATTGATACATCATTGTTCTCACTATATGTATAGAGATGGTCGAGCAATGTAAATCATTTAGAAAATCCTTTTACTCTGAATTTTATAGAACATGTACTCATGAACCAAATATTACAACTATATCTTCATTAATTTTGATCATTGAGGATTTCCATTTTCTTACAACTTCCAAATTATTCTAAGTTCTTACACCATATCATTGAGAATTATTTATCTTCTCTGGAACTGATGGATGATAAATCTTTTGTGAAAGGATTTATGACGGTCCTTCTATTATGAATACCATTTCCATCCTTTTCAAGTAAAAGAATATCAGATCCTTCTCAATTCACATCAAACATAAAATTAATGGATCTCTTATACATAGAGAATCTACCAATATATTTTCATTCCCAGGAATGTGGTGGATTGATCCTTTATAGTTCTTAATCATCTCTTACAATATTTTTGGAGATTTTAAAACTATTTCTCTGTGAATATATACTTGAGGATCTTTTGATCAGAAAATATTTCAAAATTCACAACAAATAGATAATGACACTATATTTCCAATGTGAATATCAATTTTCCCAAGATTATATCATATGTTTGGTTATTCATCTTATTAAAATCAATTTCCATTATTCATAAGATATCACTTTGTAATTATACATAAGTACATAACTCAATCCCTTCATAGAAGCATCGTTTTATACCACAAAATGTTCCCCACTTTTGTATAGTATATGTACAGGAACTTTGATATGCCTTTTTATCAACTCCCTTAATATATATTCACATTAATTATTATAGAAAAAAAAATAACTCCCTTATGGGTTATCTTGGTTATAGGGTTTTAAGATTTATATAAAATTCTCAAATTTTGACGATAGTTCCAAGATAACCCAAGAAAACTAAGCATTTATGTCACATATCATGGAATTCTCATTAATTCAATTTCTTATATCCCTAAATGGTTCATAGATATCGCATTAAATGTGATAATTTTCCCCATTAATGAGGCATCCTTCCACTAGAAAATCACATTTTATTTACATTTTATAAATATTATCCTTTTATAAGTTTTTTAGCATAGTTCTAAAATGCATCTTATTCTCTTACATGATTTTGGAGTATATTCAAATATTTTATATGAAAACTATGAAAAAATGTCAAGGTAATATCTAAAAAATTATTCATCAAGTCCTTGAAGATTGTTGGAGCATAAATAATTCTGAATGGAATTACAATGAACTCATAGTGCTTATAGCTTTCAAATAAATTATTCTTGGGGATATACTCCTTTATCATCTTTAATGATTAACAACATGACTGAAGATACTACTTGAATAAGTATTGGTCTCCACATATATTATCAAACAAGTTATCAATCTATGGTATAGAATACGTTTTCTTTATCGTGATCTTGTTGATCACATGACAATCAATATAAATGTTCATTGACACATCCTTATTTATGATAAAGATGAATGGTTCACCCCATGGTAAGGTACTTGAGAGTGTGAACCCTTTATCAAGAATCTCTTATAGTTTCATCATCATCTCCTCAACTCCTATAATTGACATTTTTCACAAATTCATGGATAATGGAAATTCTTCATGTATAGTCTCAATTTATAGTTCAACCTCTCACTGAAGATGAAGACTAAGAAATTATTCAGGAAACACATCATTTTATTCCCAAAAAATGGGAATGTCTTCATGGAAGATATATTCCATACACTCAATTATTTATCTACATATGCATTCTCATTGGGAAATAGTTTCCAATATTGAGACGTTAGTAAAAAGAACATTCATCCTCCCCCTTGCATCTCTATAAAATCATAGGATGCATCATGACACAAAGATTGATTTAATTCTCAGGAAAATTTATGTGGTCTCAATATAAGAAAATCCAATACAAACCGATAATTACATAAAATTCCACTAAAGGTAGTACCAAATGGTTAGATAAGAATTTATTCCCAAAACAATTGTTATGGGAAGAGTTATATAAATGGGATGAAATAATGTATCCATTATTTCATCATTTCGAACAACTAAACATCCATGTTTTTTTTGGTGTTTTAATAGTTCTACTAAACATGTTTGATAAAATCTAATGCATTGAACTAAACAGTTGGAGTATCGACCAGTAGCTCGTGGAGTGGATCCTCCCAGAAACGAGCGAGCGGAGTATGAAGACCTAGTAGATGGCTGAGACCTGAGGACTACTGACCTTTTGACTCAGAGTTTTTAGACTAGATCAGTGGGAAGCACCTCTATTTGATGTGGTAGACCCACGTTGGGGAGAACCACTGTGTGACGCAGTAGACCCATGGTACTTGATAGGAGGATTACCTTAGCAGGCTACGAGGGGGAGCACATATATGTAACGTGGCAGACCCATAGTGGGGAGCACCTCTGTGATTCATCAGACCCACGATACTCGATAGGAGGAGTACCACAGCAGTCCAGGATAGTGGGAAGAACCTCTGTGTGACACGGTAGGGCCACAATACTCTTTAGAGAAAGAGTACACCACCAGTCGAGGTTTTGACAGATTGACTGGGAGTGTTACATGTTACCACCCCTAGAATAAAATCATGGTTTTGAGCTGAGACAGTTACTTTGGTGTTCTCCTCATGATTGATATGGGTTACTAGATAACATAGGTATATGTATGGACATATACCTAAGTAATGGTTATCCATTGATTTCATACTTTTGGTTTATCTATACAGGATTTTGTGAGACCTTGAGGGTATCGGGGTCCCTATTGAGTATCGTTATACTCACCCCTGCACGGGCTATTCCAGCACCTCATTGTTTTAGTTTCAGACGACGGACAATGCTGACTGAGGCAAAGAGTAGCAGGACTAGATGGTACCCGAAGGTGGACCACTTGGAGTGACGGTGCACGGAGCAGACAGATGGACGTGGAGTGCTAAGGAAGCAATCTATACCTACCCTTCAGGTAGGAACCCCAGAGGACGACCCAGTAGCTGCTTTACTTGCTTCCAGTTGTACTTGTTTTCAGTTGTACCTGTAATTTACTATTGGTCTTGTATTTCTAACCCCTTTTTACTTTCCATCACTTCTTCTGTATATAGTATTTCTTGGTGCTTTTCTTCCAGTTGTATACTCTGATTGTGTGTGTTTACTTTTTATAAAGGCAATGCCTTCCCAACTTAGGGATTTATGCCTTTGGTTCTAGTCGCCATCCCCGGGCCTATGGAAGGCGGGCTTGGGGTAGTCACGGCACGATCCCTGAGGACAGGTCGTGACAATAGTGTTAAAGGTACTAACTGTGGTTTTCAGTTCAGGGAGTCCAGTGTTGGTGCGGGCAGCTGACGTATCCATACACTAGGACCACGACTACTGATTTTTGACTTAGTGCATGAAAACAATAATTGCGTGTGTGTTTTCAAAAGATTACTTAAGCCAGCTCAACCAGGTCATCTCACCATGTATAATCTTTTGATTGTGTCACATCTATTTCTTTCAGGATGCCTCCATGTAGATCCCCGAGAGTCGTACGCTCTGACATCCCACCGAGCTATAAGGACTCAGTGCAGGGCCCTTTACTAGTAGAGGCACCAGCAGTACCACTTTACATTGGTCCACCAGCCCCAGAAGAATATGATGCATGCCGCTTGAGCACGTTGCTTGAGTTCCAGCGCCAGAGGCCATCTAGGTTCCGGGGATAGACGGACCCACAGGCGGCTGAGGATTGGCTAGAGGTTGTGGTGAGAGTCTTCAAGCTGGTAGGTACACTAGCAGACTTCATGGTGATCCTTGAAGCAAGTCTCCTTTAGGAAGTAGCAGGCAGATGGTGGAGTCTAATGCTCTAGGTCCACGACGTGGTGACACTACTCTGGATAGACTTTGAGAGCTTGTTTTTTGTGGATTTTGTTCCAGCGACCCTACGAGTGGTACGGATACAAGAGCTACTTCATCTGTAGTAGGGAAGCATGACTGTAACATCCCAAGTAAGTAATGAATAATAGATATTTTTATCTATGTCTATTAATGAATTAGATAGTGTTTTAGAGGCCTAAAATGAAAATAAATCCAATCTTAAGCGTGGAATATACTAATATTTATAAATGATTGTTTTACTGCCTTTTAATGGAAAACTATTTTTAAATCTATATTTTGACCATTTTATAATCTATGTTTCTCAAAATAAACTTATTCTTTATGATTGGGACATCAAAATTTACTTTGTGTGAATTTTCGGTATTTTTTCCGATAAAGTTCATTTTTTAATGAATAGTGAAAAATGTTGTATTTTAATTTAAAACCTATTTTTAATATAATTTATTTATATGATTAGATTATATTTTCAATTGGTTTTAAAGTGAAATTAGAATATATTTTTACCATTTAATCCAATGGTGGTCATTGGAATCAATTTCACTTTGAAATTGGACTTAAACAAGTGTCAATCTTTTGATACTTATTGTTTCATAAAAACACGCTATTTGTCATGACAGCGGGAATTAATTATTAAATTAATTAATGTAACTTATATGATTTTAATTTTTTAAAATATAAATCATTTTTGAATTCAGAATATCAAATATATATTAGGGTTAAGTTTTGGTATTTTTCTGAAAAACATCAATTTTTGATGCCTAGTGAAACCACTAAGTGGTAGTTAAAGAAACTAATTTTTCGTTTAAAGGAAACTTTGCCACTTCTGTGATTTGATTTTCAAAAATACGACATACATGGTTCTCATTAAGAAGTAAAATTTTGTTCAATGAGATTAAAATAATTTTTTGGTGAATAGTCACTTTTAAGTTTTTAATCGCGATTAGAGGTAATTAGTGTAATTTAAGGAAAAAATAATGTTATAATAAAATGAAAATACCTATACACATGTACTACCCTTATTGGATGTGTCATGGCCGACCAAGAAAAGCCATGGGTCAACATGGGAACCCCATGGAGCCACTTTGGTAGGAAAATGACAATAATATCTTTTTATTTAATGTTAAAATTAAAATGACACAAACATGAGTCGTTTTACTAAAACAATTTTTAAATAGGGTTATACATGTAATATGTTTGACTATAAATATTCATTAGAAAGATAAAAATATTTCCTACATCATAGTATTTTTTTATAATTTTTATACCTTAAATAAATTAAATTATTTATGACACCATGATGATGCGGTGATTACCTCATTAATAAAGGATTTAAATAAAATGAAAAGATAATGATAAAACTATAACTTACACTTGTCAAAACCCTATTGTATGGGTGGATTTAGAACCCTTATCACCTTATACTCGAATTATTTCAATGTGGGACCTTTTAAATCCGAAACTCATTTTAAAATAAAGTAACATTTCTTTACTTTCCAAGAGTGCCCCTCCTCTCCTCTTATAAAAGGCCCCCACCTCTACCTCTTTACCCACACTTCCATAGCCTTTGGCTCGGCCAAACCTTGACCATTTTGTCTCTCCACATACCTCTTTTACTACTTGAAGCCTCTATTTGGTCAGAAGTCTTCCCAAAGAAGCCTTTGAGCTCAAACCAAAGGGAGTTACCCAATTTTAAGGTAATTTCTTCACTTGTGTTCTTTTGTTGTATTTTGCTTCTCCAACCCCCTAAACTCTTTTTATTAATTTCTTCTGTAACAAAAACAGTATCTTCCATATACTAGGATGTTTTTATAAGAAGGATTCGATCTAAACTTACACACACCTACATCTAATGGTTAAAGAACATATTGTTTCCGTGGATGGCGAATTTCTGCCTCCCAAAACGAGGATTGTTCAACATTATTTTAACACCTTCAAAGGTGGCCATTAAGATGACACTATATTTATATATGATATATAATATGTTTATGTTTTCCTTAAGATTATTTATTTTTCATTTTGTGCATACCTTTATGGTTTCCACTATGGGTAAACGCGATATCTTCATTTAAGGAAGTGCGGACTACCGCCCCCTCAAAGTGATTTGATTTGTTAATACCATATGTGGGACGTATAAAGTATGGAGTTAAGATATTATATATGATATTATACTGGAATTATTATATACCTTTATATCATTATGATTCCATTTCATAAAATACGAAATATAAATGAAAGCAGCATTCATGCGTACGTACGGCTTACCATCTCCATAAACGGTGCATTTCATTTCTAACCTCTAAATGTTATGTAATATTATAAATGCATGCATGTACTGGATATATATGATATATATTATATCTACATAATGAATACAATTCTGGATATAACGGATACATGAACAACTTGTAATTATAAAGGATTTATTTTTGACTCAAGTACCAATGGTCATTAAAATGACGGTTATTAACTTAAATAATTACATAGTGTTTATGACATTGAAATAAGTGATATAAAAGGAATTATGAACTTGAAAAAGGTTCATAAACAAGTACAAATTAACTCATGTTTATTATTCAGGAGATTAAAGAACGATCAAGTCAAGTCGGATACGATGTATAGGACTTCGTCTCAATCCCCTTTCATTGAGGCATATTTTTGTTTTATACATAACTTTATTTTATACGGTGTATAAACCCCTTGACTTTTACGTTTATTCAAAAGGAATATTTTTTATACGATGTGTTTACTAAATGACAAAAGGGAATGTTTTTTTCGTACGTATGCAGCGACAACGACTTCTCCACCGCCGTGACCATTATTTTGAGTTTCGGCTTCCTCTACAAGCCATACCTTTTTCTTAAAAAGAAAAATAAATTCCATGTTTTACTTTTCTTTTATTTTGGTATTGAAAATTGCTTCCATAATTATTTTATATCAATGTGTTGTATTGATATCTTGTGATTTAAATGTGGAAATTTTATGTTTCCTTTATGCATGTTTTATGTGATACGATTATGTTGTGGTTATTGGGCATTATTATGAAGACGGGTGGTTCCATGATAAACTAAGGGAGGGTGAGCCCGATATAGCTCTCCAATGCATTGGTTAACGCGAAGGAGTGAAACGTTAAGGTTTATCTGAAGAGATTTAGGTAATATATAGTGATGGGTATTTTAAACGTAACCAAGAGGGTTACTCCCTACGTAAGAATGTTATGAATGCCTTAAGTTACCTTTATGTCTTATGATTTCTATGATTTATTCATAATTTTATGAGGTATGTTAAAGTGCCTATGTTTTATGGGTAAAGTATGATTTTATTCTTATGTATATATGAACTCATGTTTCCTTTCCATATTTTTATAACCCTTACTGAGCTTTTTATGCTCATCCCAAGTTTTTGAAATGTTTTTCATAGGTCAAAATAAAGGTACATGATAAGATTATAGTGTCAAGGAAGTGTCAAGAAAGAATCCATGTTTTGTTTTCAATATGTTTTCGTTGATGGGAAAAATGAATACTATCTTTTATTGTAACCACTATTTTTAAATGTGGGATGTAATGCATGTTTTATGGTATAATTCTCTAAAACTCTAAACCTGAAAAGATCCTCAATGTGTAATCTTGTAATAACTCAAGATTAAGTAAGGTTTAAGGATGGGGCCTTATAGTTGGTATCCGAGGTCGGTTTAGATAACTTTAGGAGTTATAATTCTATTAAATAATTATCCAAAAATATTTTTTTATGGTCAAATTGAAATGATATATAATTTTAAGATTACCATGTTGCTTCATGTAAGACATGTTTTTTCAGAATGGTTTTCATCAGATGAAACATGGAAGCCGTGCTAGGAAGGCACACAGAAGGAAATAACCTTCCGAATCAGAATCCTGAGATGGTCAGAATTGGAACTGAACAGTTTGTTATAGTAATGGCACAGTTGAATCAAGTGATAAATGGTGGCGGTATCCATGCATGAGATCAACCAGATCAACCGTAGAGGAACATGACAATGGTGGAACATTTCATGAGGCAACATCCCCCATCATTCAGAAGATAATCTGACCCTGTGCTAGCTGAAGGGTTGATTAAAGCACTGTACATGATTTTTGATGTCATGGGGTGTTCATACAATCAAAAGGTTAGTCTTGATATTTACCGTTTGGAGGGTGAAGCAGATCAGTGGTGGTCGATGGTTAAAAATATCAGGGACGCTGATGAGATTGATGCTCTTGACTAGGATGAATTCAAAGGTATGTTTCATGAGAAGTATTTTCCTAAGGTTTTTCGACTTAGGATGGAAAAAACAATTCCTGGAATTGAGGCAAGAGGAAGACTCAGTGGCTGCCTATAAAGAAAGGTTCACTCGATTGGAAAGGTATGCTCCAAATTTTATCTGAGACCTTGATAGTAAAATCAATCGTTTTTACTCAGGATTAAAGCCAAAATATCAAAGGGCTTCAGCATCTCGTGAGTTCAAAAGTTATGAAAAGATTGTTAGATGTGCTGATAAAGTGGAAATGGAGTTTTCCGATGATAAACTGTTCTATAAAAACCAATAGAAGAAGAGACCGAGGTGGCAGGAGAAAGGAAAGAATTCTTCAAAAAAGTTTGACGGTAAGAAAACTAAGATTCCAGTTTGTGATAAATGTGGTAAAAGGAATGCTGGGGAATGTCTTCTGAATTCTGGTAAGTGCTACTGATGTGGTAAGTTGGTACATAAGGCTTGTGATTTCACTGAAAAAGATCAAGGTGATGGTAAGACCAAATTTGATTCACAGTTAGTGAAATGTTTTAAGTGCAATGAGATGGGTCACTATGCAAATGAGTGTCCAACAAAGAGCTCGAGTGATGGGAAGTAGTTATACTACAAGCAGAAAGGGGTGGGGAAATCCTTTGCAACTACTTCAGCAGATGTCGGGCCATCAAATGAAGTTATATCAGGTACTTTGTTTGTTTTTTCAGATTATGTCAGTGTGTTGTTTGATTTGGGGTCTACACATTCTTTCATCTCTGAAAACTTTTCTAGTAAAATGGTAATACCATCTCAAGAAAAGACTCCTGAACTTTTGGTAAAAACACCTGGTGGAAATGTTGAGGAAAAAATAATTTATAAGAATCTTCCTATACTTATCCATGGAAAGAACCTACTTGAAAAACTTATTTTTCTACCTCTAGTAGAGTTTGATGTTATCCTGGGTATGGATTGGCTCTCTGTTTACCATGTTAAGATTGACTAGAGAGCTAAATAAGTTTCTTTTCAGAAAGACTTTTAGTTTGTGTACAAGAATGAACCCCTACTGTTGATAACATATCAAGAGGCTGAGAAGCTTGTAAAAGATGGAAATGAATGTTACCTTGGACATATTGTTGAAAACATAGGAACTGTTCAGATTATTGATGTGCCAGTGGTAAATGAGTATCCTGATGTTTTTCCTGATGAGTTGCCTGGAATAATACCAGATCGGGAAGTTGAATTTACTGTTGACTTAGTTCCTGATGCTAAGCCAATTTCAAAACCCCCTTATCGAATGGTTCAAATTGAACTTTTGGAGTTGGAGGAGCAATTGCAAGAATTATTAGAGAAAGGTTTCATTCGACATAGCACATCACCATGGGGTGCTCCTGTTTTAATTGTTAAAAAGAAAGATGGTTCTATGAGACTTTTCATTGATTATAGGCCTTGAATAACATCACTATTAAGAACAAATATCCTTTGCCTCATATCGATGATTTGTTTGATCAGCTCCAGGGAGCTCAGTATTTTTCAAATATTGACTTGAGATCGGGGTACCATCAGCTGAAGGTAAAGGAAGCAGATGTTCCAAAGACTGCGTTTCATACAAGATATGGCCATTATGAATTTTTAGTAATGCCTTTTGGGCTAACCAATGCGCCTACTATATTCATGGACTTAATGAATAGAATTTTCCATGAGTTCTTGGATAAGTTTGTGGTGGTTTTCATTGATGATATTTTGGTGTTTTTTAAATGTAAATAGGATCATGAAAGACATTTAAGGGTGATTTTTCAATCCTTAAAAGAAAAGAAATTGTATGGGAAATTCAGCAAGTGTGAGTTTTGGTTGCAACAAATTTCTTTCCTTGGTCACATTATTTCTAAAGATGGGATAACTGTTGATCTTGCAAAAACAAAGGTTTTTGAAGAATGGCCAAGACCCACAAATGTAATAGAGATTCGTAGTTTCCTTGGTTTGGCAGGGTATTACCGAAGGTTTGTTAGAAATTTGTCATGGTTATCTAGTCCAATGACTAAGCGAACTCGGAAGGGTGTTAAGTTTATTTCGACAAAATAATGTGATGATTGTTTTCAGGAACTGAAAAGAATATTGGTGAATGCTCCAGTTTTGGCACTACCTTCCAGGAATAGGGAGTTTGTTATCAACAGTGATGCTTCATTGAAAGGACTTGGTTGTGACCTAATGCAGAATGATCAGGTAATTGCTTATGCTTCACTACAGTTGAAAACTCATGAGGTAAATTACCCTACACATGATTTGGAATTAGCTGCTGTTGTTTTCGCTTTAAAAATTTGGAGGCATCATTTGTATGGAGTAATGTCTGAAATTTATATTGATCACAAAAATTTAAAGTATATATTCACTCAAAAAGAATTGAACATGAGATAGAGGAGATGGCTAGAATTAATCAAGGATTATGATTGTACAATTCATTACCATCCAGGGAAAGAAAATAAAGTGGTTGATGCTTTGAGTCGAAATAGTAATGCTTCATTAACAATGTTGCATTTGGAACATGATCCTTTGTTTAAGGATTTGATGAACTTTGGCATAGATGTTGTTGGTGGAGGATGTTCTTCTATTTTGTTTCAGGTATCAGTGAAATCTTCTCTATCAGACAGAATCAAGAAAGCACAGAAGCAAGACAGTGAGTTACAGGAAAAGGTAGAGCTGGTTCAGAAAGGTAAGTTGCCTGAATTCAACATTGATAATGATTGCGTTTTGAGATTTCGGAAGAGATTGTGTGTGCCTTGTGATTCACAGTTGAAGAGAGAGTTGTTATGTGAAGCTCACAGTTCTCCGTTTTCAATTCATCCTGGCAGTACTAAGATGTACAGAGATCTGCAGGAGTATTACTGGTGGGATGGAATGAAAAGAGATATTGTTGATTTTACTGTGAAGTGTTTGACATGTCAACAGGTTAAATCAGAGCAGCAATTACCGAATGGGATGCTTCAGCCTTTACCAGTGCCAGAGTGGAAATGGGAGGATATATCCATGGACTTGGTTGTGGTATTTCCGAAGACACCTCGAGGTAATAATGCAATCTGGGTTATTGTTGATCACTTGACTAAATCTACTCATTTCCTTTCTATACGAGATACTTTGTACCTAGATCAACTTTCCTATTTGTACCTTAAAGAGATAGTCAGGTTGCATAGAGTTCCTCTCTCCATTGTATCTGATCATGATCACAGGTTTACTTCTAACTTTTGCAAAGGCCTTCAGAAGTCTTTGGGTACTGAATTAAATTTTAGTACATCTTTTCATCCTCAATCAGATGGGCAGTCAGAATGAACAATTAAGACTTTGGAAGATATACTACATGCTTTTTCGATGGATTATCAGGGAAGTTGGGACCAACATCTTTCTTTGGTTGAGTTTTCTTATAATAACAGTTTTCATTCTAGTATACAGATGGCACCATTTGAGGTGTTATATGGGAAGCAGTGTCGAACTCTCGATTTTTGGGATGAAATGGGTGAAAGAAAGTTGATGGGACCATAATTGGTAGAAGAGTTGGTAGAAAAAGTTCAGCTAATACAGAAACACATGAGAACAGCTCAGATCAGGCATAATAGTTATGCGGACAACAGGAGGAAGGATCTATCTTTTGAGGTAGGTGATCATGTTTTTCTCAAAGTCTCAGCATGGAAAAGTGTGATGTGATTTGGTAAGAAAGGAAAGCTAAGTCCAAGGTTCATTAGACCATATGAAATTCTAGAGAGAGTTGGATCAGTTGCAAACGAGGTGGCTTTACCTTCGAGTTTATCTCAGTTACACAATGTTTTTCAAGTTTTGATGTTGAGAAAGTATATGCCAGATCCATCTCATGTTTTGAGTCCAGAGGTAGTTCAGCTAGAAGAGAATCTATCTTATGTGGAACAACCAATCCAGATTTTTGACCATAGGGAGATATTTTTACGGAATAAGCTGATTCATCAGGTAAGGTTTTTGTGGAAAAACCACATGATTGAAGAGGCAACATGGGAATCTGAAAATGTAATGAGGGATAAATACCCCCACTTATTCGATAAGTAAATAAATTGTGGGGATGCAATTTTCTAAAGGGGGGAAGGATGTAACATCCCAAGTAAGTAATGAATAATAGATATTTTTATCTATGTCTATTAATGAATTAGATAGTGTTTTAGAGCCTTAAAATGAAAATAAATCCAATCTTAAGCATGGAATACACTAATATTTTTAAAAGATTGTTTTAATGCCTTTTAATGGAAAACCATTTTTAAATCTATATTTTGACAATTTTATAAGCTATTTTTGTCAAAATAAACTTATTCTTTATGATTGGTACACCAAAATTTACTTTGTGTCAATTTTTGGTATTTTTTCCGATAAAGTTCATTTTTTAATGAATAGTGAAAATGTTGTATTTTAATTCAACACCTATTTTTAATCTAATTTATTTATATGATTATATTATCTTTTGAATTGGTTTTAAAGTGAAATTAGAATATATTTTTACCATTTAATCCAATGGTGGTCATTGGAATCAATTTCACTTTGAAATTGGACTTAAACTAGTGTCAATCTTTTGATACTTACTCTTTCATAAAAACACGCTATTTGTCATGACAGTAGAAATTAATTATTAAATTAATTAATGTAACTTATATGATTTGAATTTTTTAAAATAGACATCATTTTTGAATTCAGAATATCAAATATATATTAGGGTGAAGTTTTGGTATTTTTCTGAAAAACTTCAATTTTTTATGAATAGTGAAACCACTAAGTGGTAGTTAAAGAAACTGATTTTTCATTTTAATGAAACTTTTCCACTTCTGTGATTTGATTTTCAAAAATCCGACATACATGGTTTTCATTAAGAAGTAAAATTTGATTCAATGAGATTAAAATAATTTTTTGGTGAATAGTAACTTTTAAGTTTTTAATCGCGATTAGAGGTAATTAGTGTAATTTAAGGTAAAAATAATGTTATAATAAAATGAAAATACCTATACACGTGTCCTACACTTATTGGATGTGTCATGGAAGACCAAGACAATCCATGGGTCAACTTTGGGACCCCATGGAGCCACTTTGGTAGGAAAATGACATTAATATCTTTTTATTTAATGTTAAAATTAAAATGACACAAACATGAGTTGTTTTACTAAAACAATTTTCAAATGGGGTTATACAAGTCAGATTTTTGACTATAAATAGTCATTGGAAATATAAAAAGATTTTCTACATCATAGTAGTTTTTTTGTAATTTTTAGACCTTAAATAAATTAAATTATTTATGACACCATGATGATGCAGCGATTACCTCATTAATAAAGGATTTAAATAAAATGAAAAGATAATGTTAAAACTATAACTTACACTTGTAAAAAACCTATTGGATGGGTGTATTTCTAACCCTTATCACCTTATACTCGAATTATTTCAATGTGGGACCTTTTAAATCTGAAACTAATTTTAAAATAAAGTAACATTTCTTTACTTTCCAAGAGCGCCCCACCTCTCCTCTTATAAAAGGCTCCCACCTCCATCTCTTTACCCACACTTCCAAAGCCTTTGGATCGTCCAACCCCTACCCATTTTGTCTCTCCACATACCTCTCTTACTCCTTGAAGCCTCACATTGGGCAGAAGTCTTCCCAAGGAAGCCTTTGAGCTCAAACCAAAGGGAGTTACCCGATTTTAAGGTAATGTATTCACTTGTGTTCTTTTTTTTTTATTTTGCTTCTCCAACCCCCTAAACTCTTTTTATTATTTTCTTTTGTAACAACACCAATATCTTCCATATACTAGGATGTTGTTATAAGAAGTATTCGATCTACACATACACACACCTACATCTAATGGTTAAAGAACATACAGTTTACGTGGATGGCGAATTTCTGCCTCCCGAAACGATGATTGTTCAACATTCTTTTAGCACCTTCAAAGGTGGACATTAAGATGAAACTATATTTATATATGATATATAATATTTTTATGTTTTCCTTAAGATTCTGTATTTTTCATTTTGGGCATACCATTATGGTTTCCATTATGGGTAAACGCGATATCTTCATTTAAGGAAGTGCGGACTACTGCCCCCTCAAAGTGATTTGATTCGTTAATACCATATGTGGGATGTATAAAGGATTGAGTTATGATATTATATATGATATTATAATGGAATTATTATATACCTTTATATCATTATGATTCCATTTCATAAAATACGAAATAGAACTGAAAGCAGCGTTCATGCGTACGTACGGCTTACCGTCTCCATGAACGGTGCATTTCATTTCTTACCTCTAAATGTTATGTAATATTATAAATACATTCATGTACTGGACATATATGATATATATTATATCTAAAACATGAATAAAATTCTGGATATAATGGATACATGAACAACTTGTAATTATAAAGGGTTTATTTTTTACTCAAGTACCAATGATTGTTAAAATGATCGTTATTAACTTAAATAATTGCATAGTGTTCATGACTTGGCAATAAGTGATATAAAATGAATAATGAACTTGAAAATCGTTCTTAAACAAGTAAAAATTAACTCAAGTTTGTTATTCAGGAGATTAAAGAATGATCAAGTCATGTCGGATACGAGGTATGGGACTTCGTCTCAATCCCCTTTCATTGAGGCATATTTTTGTTTTATACACAACCTTATTTTATACGGTGTATAAACCCCTTCACTTTTAAATTTATTCAAGAGGAATATTTTTTATACGATGTGTTTACTAAACGACAAAAGATAATGTTTTTTTCGTACGTATGCGGCGACAACGACTTCTCTGCCGCCGTGACCATTATTTGAGTTTTGGCTTCCTCTACAAGCCATACCTTTTTTTAAAAAGAAAAATAAATACAATGTTTTACTTTTCTTTTATTTTGGTATTGAAAATTGTTTCCATAATGTTTTTTTATCAATGTGTTGTATTGATATCTTGTGATTGAAAGGTAGAAATGTTATGTTTCCCTTATGCATGTTTTATGTGATAGGATTATGTTGTGGTTCTTGGGCATTATTATGAAGACGGGTGGTTCTGTGATAAACTAAGGGAGGGTGAGCCCGATATAGCTCTCCAATGCATTGGGTAACGCAAAGGAGTGAAACGTTAAGGTTTTTCCGAAGAGATTTAGGGAATATACTGTGATGGGTATTCCAAACGTAACCAAGAGGGTTACTCCCTACGTAAGAATGTTATGAATGCCTCAAGTTACCTTTATGTCTTATGATTTCTATGATTTATTCATAATTTGATGAGGTATGTTAAAGTGCCTATGTCTTATGGGTAAAGTATGATTTCATTCTTATGTATATATGAACTCATGTTTCCTTTCCATATTTTTATAACCCTTATTGAGATTTTTATGATCATCCCAAGTTTTTGAAATGTTTTTCATAGGTCAAGGGAAAGGTACATGATAAGATTATAGTGTCAAGGAAGTGTCAAGAAAGAATCCATTTTTTATTTTCAATATGTTTTCATTGATGGTAAAAATGAATACTATCTTTTATTGTAACCACTTTGTTTAAATGTGGGATATAATGCATGTTTTATGGTCTAATTCTCTAAAACTCTAAACCTGAAAAGATCCTCAATGTGTAATATTGTAATAACTCATGATTAAGTAAGGTTTAAGGTTGGAGCCTTATAATGACAGTAGCACAGTACTCAGCGAGGTTCACCGACCTCTCACGCTAATCCACGGATATGGTAGGAAACCCATTCTTCAGGGCCCAAACCATCAAGCAGGGGATCAGGTGAGAGATCATAGCATCGATGATCTCCCACATCATCCCAACGCAGGTGGGGGTGTTAGAAAGAGACCTCCTAGTGGAGAGTTTCCTTGCTAAGTAGTCTTCGGCAGCGAGACCCACCACTAGTCGACCTGCAGCGGAGTCTTCTGCTGCTGGTAGTAGACAGATGACGTAGAGGTCCAAGAGGACCAGACCCACGGGTGGGTGACCACATGACTCAGGAACTGTTGTGAGGGGCACCCGGGGTAGTGACATATATGCCAGGAGCAGACAGTGCTACTCATGCGGAAGGAAGGGTCACATGGCTCGTGACTGTCCAACCTATCATTCATATGATCAGGAGATAGATGAGGGACCTCCCAGGCATAAGAAGAGGTTCGATCAAGGCGGTCCGTAGGGTGAAGGCGGACATGGAAGAGAAGCTAGTCGAGAATCTAGTGGAGGACGATGTTATGAGGTGTTACCACTGCCACCACCAGGAGGACCACCCCGACCACAAGGAAATGGCGGATAGGGGAGAGCTCAGCTTCTGAAAGCTGAGGCATACGACCATGGAACTCTATAAATGATTCGAGGCACGAGTTGTGTCTACTCCACCTTAGATTCAGTTCTGATAGACACATGTTCCAGTCATTCTTTCATAGCCACTTCCCTCATTCGGAGCTCAGAGATTCTAATGGAGTTGTTGTCTTGATCCTTACGGCTAGAGACTCCAATGGGAGCAGTCTTGATGATTAATCACTGGTGCCGGTAGTGTGAGCTAACTCTAAGAGGTGAGAGCTTTGGCTGGGATCTCCCTGAAGCAGCGTCGAGGCCTTACGACGTCATCTTGGGTATGGACTGGTTATCTACAGTCAATGCTCATATTTACTATATTAGGCACAAAGTGTCGTGTGTCCGCACGGATGGGACCAGGTTCACCTTCACCGGTGAGAAGGGAACCTTTGCAGTGCAGGACAGACTTACTCGGAGGAGGGTGCAGCCGATCACTCACCAGTTGTCTTGTCTTACCGTCGGAGTAGTTGATGTGGAGAGTCTGATTTACCATGTACCTGTAGCGGTGGACCAGTACGCGTATGTTTTCCCTGATGATGTTCATGGACTACCTCCTCACAGAGAGGTGGACTTTTACATTGACATGTACCCTGAGCCAGCACCGATATCTACACCAGCATATTGTATGGCTCCTACTGAGCTTCGTGAGCAGCGGGTATAGTTGGAGGACTTGCAGGGGAAGGGATTCATCTGGCCCAGTGTTTCTCCCTGGGCAGCCCCGATTCTGTTCGTTAAAAAGGCGGATGGGATCTTGAGGCTCTGTGTTGACTACCGCTTCCTGAACTAGGTGACTGTAAAAAACAAGTACCCACTCCCGAGGATCGACGACCTCTTTGATCAGCTCAAGGGATCACGATGGTTCTCAATGATAGACCTCAGATCAGGCTATAACTAGCTTAGAGTTTGAGATGATGATGTGCAGAATACGGCCTTCAGGTGTCGGTACATCCACTAGGAGTTCTTGGTTATTACCTTCGGCGTAACTAATTCTCCAGCAGTGTTTATGTGTCTCAAGGATAGGATCTTCCATCCTTACCTCGATCACATTGTCATGGTCATCATCGATGACATACTGATCTACTCGACTACTAAGGAGGATCATGCCTACCATTTGCAGGTAGTACTGGATACACTCAGAGATCATCAAGTTTATGTTAAGCTCTCGAATTTCTAGTTTTGGATTCGAGATGTTCACTTCTTGGGACACATCATCTCGGAGGCTTAAGTTGTAGTAGATCTAGCGAAGATTGAGACGGTACATTCTTGGGAGCCACCCAGGAGTGTGACAGAGGTATGGAGTTTTCTTGGGCTTGGCTGGGTACTACCGGATATTCGTTCCAGACTTCTCCAGAGTTTCAGCACCACTATCATCCTTGACGATGAAGGGGCTACCCTTAGTGTGTTTATAGAGATTCCAGCAGAGCTTTCAGGTGCTAAGGTAGAGGCTGACTAGTTCCCCTATCTTGAGACTTCCATAGGAAGTCATAGGGTACATAGTCTACTGCGACACATCAAGGACAGGACTCGGGTGTGTCCTGATGCAGAAGCGAGCTGTGATCGCTTATGGTTCTTGGTAGCTGATACGGCACGAACATAACTACACTACCCACGACCTGGAGTTAGCATTAGTGGTCTTCACCTTGAATATGTAGAGGCACTATCTTATGGGTGAACGTTTTACCATGTACTCTGATCACAAGAGTCTCAGGTATATCTTCTCTCAGAAGGACCTGAACCTGAGACAGCAGTGATGGCATCAGTTCCTCCTGGACTATGACTTTGAGAGAGTCTATAATCCTGAGAAGGGGAACATTATAGCAGATGCGCTCAGCAGGAGGACTGGTATACAACTGCTAGGAGAGGTGACAGAGTAGCTGGTGGATTTACAGATTTCTTATGTGGACAGAGATGGGGCGTCTTCCCTTCAGTCTCTTATAGTCACTTCTCCACTTATTCAGCGAGTCAGGGAGGTGTCGCATGAGGATGTTGACTGTGAGACACCATGTCCTTAGATATCCACAAGGAAGGAACCTAGTGAATTTTCTGAAGGTGGGGAGCATGTCATCCTATTTAGAGGATGTACTATGGTACCAGTAGAACTTCAGGAGGAAGTGTTGAGGGAGTTCCACACTTCTCCTTTAGTAGTACATCCAAGAGTGGTGAAGATGTACCAATACCTTCATCGACAGCACTGGTGGCCAGGTATGAAGAAGGCAGTAACTGATTTTGTCTCTCGCTGCCTCACTTGTCAGCAGGTGAAGGCAGAGCACCCGGTACCAGCAGCCTTGGTTAATCTCTTAGTGGTCCTAGAGTGGAAGTGGGATGGGATATCCATGGACTTCGTGATGGATTTTCCACGTACATCTATGAGTCATGATTTGATATGGGTGATTGTTGACCGACTCACCAAGTCAGACCACTTCCTACTGATCAGAGATAAGGGTTTAGTAGGGAGCTTGGGATGCCTCTATGTACAGAAGATTGTGCATTTTCATGGAGTAACTTATTCTATTCTCTCTGACTGTGATGCACTGTTTACTTCTCGGCTCTGGAAGGGGTTGCAGGAAGCTTTCGGGACACAGCTTCACTTGAGCACCGCCTTCCATCCTCATACGGATGCTCAGACTAAGTGGACCATCCACACCCTCCAGGTCATGCTACATGCTTGTTTCCTAGACTTCGGTCACAGCTGGGAGGACCACTTACCGTTGGTGGATTTTTTTCTACAACAATAGTTATCACTCCACCATCGGTATGGCACCTTTTGATGTGATGTACGAGTGGCCTTTCAGGTCTCCACTATGATGGAAAAACCCTGGGGAGTCAGCGTTAGTGGGACCAGAGAAGGTACAGGCTAGCATGGAGAAGGTGCAGATCATCCAGGAGTGGATGAATACTGCACAGAGCAGGCAGAAATCGTATTTTTATCGGAGGTAGATACCTCTGGAGTTCAAGGATAGAAACCACATCTTTCTATGGGTCTCACCTCGAAGAGGTCTACGGATATTCGACTGAGGTGGCAAGTTATATCCATAGTTCATTGGACCTTTCCAGGTCTATAGAAAAGTAGGTGAGGTGGATTACCGCTTAGCTCTTCCACCTTACTTGCACCGGGTGCACGACATCTTCCACGTATCTCAAATGAGGAGATACGTGCACAACCCTTCACACATCATCAACCATGGGGAGCTAGACATCGATGATGGGGAAACTTTCACAGAGTTTCTAGTAGAGATTTAGGATTGACAGGAGCGGGTTCTACACGGACGGTCAATTCCTCTGGTGAACATTCGCTGGTAGCACAAGAACCTTCAAAAGAGCACATGGGAGCGGGAGGCTCAGATGCATGCTCAGTACCCCCATTTGTTCCCATAGTTTGAGTTTTATCTTACAAGGATTTAAATCCCTGAGGTGGGGAGAATGTAAAGACCTGGAAATTATGTGGAAATTTTTTTCTTAAATGCATTGTATTTTTACGAGTCCGTGAAAATTTACGGTGCTTGATTCAGAGGCCCGGTGTTCCCAGAATCAATTTCTGAAGTTTTGTTCGGGTACGTTCAGTAAACGTATGAGTGGGATTTTATAACTTTTGAACCGATGCTCGGAATTGAAATCTGAGGGCATCGTTGAACCTGCAGCACCGGTATTCATTTAAGAAGACTTTCATCTCGATGGCAGTTGGTCAGGAATGGAAGTTAGTTTTTTGGATTTTTAAATAAATTAAATGAAAATAAGGTGATAACTTATTTTTATTTTGTGGTGGTTAAAAACTCAAAGAGGAGGTTATGGGGGGGTCCACCACATCATAACCTCCCATGAGAGGTTATGGTGGTGGGGCCCACCCACACATAACCTTCCATGGGAGGATATCCTTCATGGGGCCCACACGGGCTTTAACCCCCCTTTAACCCCCTATTTATGTGGGAGGAAACTCTTCACCTTCCCCACCATTTAATTGAGCCAACCCATCTCATTGATTTGGTTATGTTTCACAATTTAATTAATCTCTTTTTGAATCCATTTGGATTCTTTCCATCCATTAAAATAATAGATAGTCTATTATTTTTGGTTGGAAATTCATCTGGTGGAGCTTGAGGGAGGGATTCAAAAAACTTGGATAACTTCATCCTTCCAATGAATAATGCCACTCACCACCAAATAATGATGAACTTATTCTTTGATCCTCAACCATGTAAAAAGAGGAGTCGTCCACGAAGAACACTGTCTTCGACTTCATCCCCTCCGAACGCTCATCTGCCAACGACAGGTATCCTCTTCCTTTTCCGATGTCGACGAAATGACTCCCACCATCCCGCGACTTTTTCAATGATCATGAAGCAATGTAGGAGGATTTGAGTTAATTTTTTACCCATTCTACGTCATTGAATTTATGGAATGTGAATTACCGAATGATTACACCATAACTAGGAGGGCTCAGACTGCACGAACATGGCCCGAACCTCAACCTTTGTTGATCTCGTTTGTTGATGACGGAGGTGGAGCAGCGGCGGTCGGCGTCGGGCCGACCACAAAGAAATCTGGTTGCGAAGTGAACCGGCAGCGCAAGGGCCACCGTGTCTCCGGAGGGGCGTGGCACCGTCGCGCCGTGCGGGTGGTAGGGTCACAGCCAGGAGGTCCGCGGTGGTCGGATGAAGGGGCGCGCCACCGTCGCACAGCGTAGAGGACTAGAACCGTGGCGTTGTCACACCGCCGCCCGACGATCCAGGAGCGGCCAATGTCGGGCCGACCACTGGTGGTGCGGAACCAGCTGGCAGCTCGGCCAGCAGGACAAGGCGGGACCCCCTGGGTCCCGCGGCTTCCGAACCGGTAGGGGGGGGGGGGGGCGGAACCCCCCCCCCCCCCCCCATGCATGGCCAGCCGGGCCATGCGGGCCAGCCAGCCAGGCCACGCAGGCTTGCCAGCCAGGCCATGGGGGCAAGCCAGCCATGCTACGCGGTCCAGCCCGCGGGGCCGCCCTCAGGCCCGGCCTCCCTCAGGTCGGGCCACACCCTCGAACCGAGTCAGACCCGAGGACCGGGTCAGACTCCGGATTCAGACTAAGGTCGGGTCTGGTCAGTCCGACTAGGTCGGACCAAATCGGGACCCGCTATGCCATGTTACCACTTTTTCATCATATGTTGGGCTACGGGTGTCCGATCAACGAACCATCTACGACAATAGAATGCTTAGAGAGAGAATATACTTTTTTCATACCCCCTTGAGGTTTAGACATTTTTGGGTTATGTTCAGGTTGGTTTGAACCTAAAATCCAACCGAGCCCCGGGAACGGAAATGCCAATAACTCACAGACCGGGTGTCCGATTGACGCATCGTATGTTGAGTTGTGACCCCTATGACGAGGTGGATCTTTGAGATACTTCTACATGGGAATTTGTGACAGTTGGATTATCGACCAGTATCTCATGGATCGGATCCTCTTGGAGATGAGTGGGCGGAGTACAGAGACCTCGTCGTAGGCTGAGACCTGACGACTACTGACCTTTTGACTCATAGTGTTTTGACTAGCCTAGTGGGAATCGCCTCTATGTGACACGGTAGACCCACAGTGGGGAGAGCCTCTATATGACACAGCATACCCATGATACTCGACAGGTGGAGTACCTTAGCAAGATACGAGGGGGAGCGCCTCTATGTGACGCGGCAGACACGCAGTGGGGAGTGCCTCTGTGTGATGCAGCAGACCCACTGTACTTGACCGGAGGAGTACCACAACAGTCCAGGATAGTGGGAAGCACCTCTGTGTGATGTGGAAGGCCCACATTAATCTTTAGAGGAATAGTACACCACCAGCTGAGGTTTCGAAAGATTGACTGGGAGTGTTACATGTTACCACCCCTAGAATAAAATCATGGTTTTGAGCTGAGTCAATGACTTTTGTGTTCTCCTCATTATTGAGATGGGTTACTAGATAACTTAGGTATGTGTATGGTAATATACCTAATTAATGGTTATCCGTTGATTTCATACCTGTGGTTTATCCATGTTGGATTTTGTGAGACCATGAGGGTCTCAGGGTCCCTACTGAGTATCGTTATACTCACCCCTGCACGGTCTATGCCCGCACCTCGTTGTGTTGGTTGCAGACGACGGACATAGTTGACTGACGAAAAGAGTAGTAGGACTAGATGGTACCCAGAGGTGGACCACTCAGAGTGACGGTGAACTAAGAGTACAGACAGATGTGGAGTGCCGAGGAGGCTATCTATACATACCCTTCAGGTAGGAACCCCGAAGGACGACCCAGTAGTTGCTTTACTTGCATCCAGTTGTACTTGTTTTGAGTTGTACCTGTACTTTACTGTTGGGCTTGTATTTCAAACCCCTTTTTACTTTCCATCACTTCTTATATATACAATATTGTTTAGTTTTTTGCTTCCATTTGTGTACTGTGATTGTGTGTGTTTACTTTTTATAAAGGCAATGCCTTCCCAGCTTAGGGATTTATGCCTTTGGTTCTAGTCGCCAACCCCGGTCCTATGGAAAGCGGGCTTGGGGTAGTCACGGCATGGGCCTTGAGGACAGGTCGTGACAAAAAAGTGGCATAATATTGGATAGACTTATATTGTTCCACCATATCACATGAACTCATCTGTATTTTAATGCTTAAAATATCCCCATTTATTTTAATGGTATTGTTATACTAAGTGTTCTTGTATCATATATTATATTATTAACTCATTTGAATTTTTTGAGCTATTATTAAATAATTGACTAGGGAATTTCTATTACACTTTCAAATTTATCTTACACGCCAAAGAATTATCTTTAATACAGTCTCATCACCTTTTGTAAAATACAGTTTTTTCGAAAGTATTTTATCTTACAGAAGAATGGTGAAAATTAATTACCGTATGAAATGAATTGTTACTTTGAAAACTAAAGAAAATATATGTCTATATAAGTATATTTCTCTTAAATGGATCTCAATTTATCATATGAAAAAATAAATTCATATGTAAATTGTCTTATGTACTAATAATTCAAAGATCTAAAAAGTCTTTTATCTTACATAAGATAATTTATTTGAGGATACTGGAATTATATTATGGCAAGATTACATTAATACATTTATCTTACATATAGAAAATTATCATACGAATGATCATTTCTCATAATCATATTTAGAGTATCATTCAAATACTCTCTTTATTGTTGATGCGACTTTTAAAAATTCAACTTATACTTTTATAAGTATTAGAAAAAAATAAATATAAATAAGGAAAGGACGACTTTAATAATGTGACATTTTCCAACAATGGAAATATTTTATGAAGATGTAATCTATCACAATATAAGACCTCTATTTTTACTTTTTTTAGAAGAATCACATGAACTAATTAGTAGCGTTCCATCTCAGATTTCAATATGATTTTTACACAATAATTGAATTAACAGGCGTGTTTAGTTCAAATTCAAAAGAGACAATATAAAATGGATATCATGTGGATTTTTGAAAAAATATAAGATATAACAGAGAAAAATTAAGATAGATACACATAGTCTTTTCTCTTTTTTACTATCAATTATTTCTCAATTAAATTGCTGTGATTACAAGACTATATTTTTTAATCGAAGAACATCTAGAGATACTCCTTGAAAATATTTTTTTTCTATGTGTTTCTTCTTTATCTTTCAGTTTTTTCTTCCAACTGTTTGTTAAACCTACAAAAAAATGATTTCATATTTTGATCGATTTACACACATTTTTCTGAGTGTGTTAATATTATGGATAGGTCTTGTAAAGGGAGTGCCTAATTAAAATATGTTTCAAATTTTGTACCAAGTAAAAGCTACTTGAAATAAGTAGGAAAACCCCTTGAAAAAGGGTTGGTATATTGAAAATCATCAATCTCGATGAGTGGAGTGTTGGTGGAGCAGAGTAGGGGTTCTCTGTTCCCTAAACCACTATAAATTATTTTTGTTCAATATTTCTATTACTATTTTTCATTCTATTTCTTATTTTAGGTAAGAGAATATAGAAATTTATCATACTATAAGAGAAGATATTTTAAAGTGATGAAAATTTCAATAACTCAATTTAACCCCCCCCCCCCTCCTATTGAGTGATTAGGTGTCACTTATCTGACCAACATTGAGTTACCTGTATGAATCTATATTAATGAATTTTTTATTCTTCATGGTGGACCTATTTTTATTATATTTTTTTGTGGCCCATGGTTAGTATCGAAATTATAGAAATTTCTTTAGAATTATCTCAACACTGATCTAAATTTTATCACTACATATTACCTTTAGATAGATGGAAATTATAAAATGAATATTTAGACATTAAAATACATATTGAGGTCATTATCACTTTTCTTTAAAGGTTCATGATATTATTATTTACCTTTGGTTGAATTTTTATATAATAAAGGATTATATTTGAGAAATAAAATGGAACCATATGAGGAATTATTTGGGAAATGGTATTTTACATCGGATTTTTGAGATAAAGTTGGTGAAGGGAATCTTTTATTCCTAAAACTTTTTGAGGAGAAAACATTGAAATTAAAAACCATTCACAGTCATATCAATAAACTCAAATCAAGAAAAAGAGATATATATATAACAAAAAAGAATGATTTATAATTTCAAGTGAGTGGTCATATTTTCTAGAAGTTGTATCCTTGGAATGGTGTTATATTGTTTGTAATGAAAAGGAAACTATATCCCAGGTATATTATCCCTTTTAAAATTCTAGAAATAATTTGAGTTTTTCTTACCATCTTGTAATTCCATCTAGCCTCTATAATGTTCATGATGTGTTATATATCTCTTTATTGAAAAAGTATATAACAACCCTGACCCTAGTATCCCAGACTCGGTGGTTTAATTATTATGTTGGCACAAGAAACAGTTGATCATATCCTTAATGACAAAATACTTTAATAATCTTGGAAATATAGATAAATGATAGAATATTACATTATATTTGAAAACATAAAATATGACATAGTATTTTCATTGAAAAAATTATAATTCCCACTATCATGTCCTTTCATATCAATCATAGTACACTTCTTGAATCCTTGGGAATGATAAAAAATAAATGGGTGAGCTTAAATGAACAAAAAGTGATTATTTATAATAGAATCTATCATAGAGTAAATAAGGCATGAATAATATGGAAGGAATAAATAATGGGAAAAATGTCTTATAAATAATCATATGATCTTGAAATTTATCTATGGATAATATAACTATTTGAATAATAAAATTTACATCAAAAAATGATTTCATAATTATGGAATGGATAATTTTGTACATCATAAACATACCATTCAGGCTTTGTTCTAAGGCATCATACATAAATGGGTAATGCATATTCCAAACACCCAACATGTTTCATCTCATGAGACCTACTAATATTTCAAGGGGATATGGAATTTTATGACCCACATATCACTTAATAATTATAATTCATTCATCATATTAAAAAAATAAAACTTTATTAACATTTCCTAATAATCAATAATTATCTGTATTGGAAGAAATACCATACAGAATTTCAATAAATTACCTAGTAAAAATGATCATAATCCATCCATAGAAATATGGTTGATAGAATAATTAAATTATATCCCTATTAAATCATAATATCAACAAAATTATTTGGATATAGATGAAATTAATTTTAAAAGATCATAAGAATATTTCTTAAGGAAAATTACATTTTCATTTTGAAATAACCTATTAAAATTTTAAAAGTTTCCAGAATATTTTGAATTTTTTTTTAAATTCACTATGGAAACTTGTAAATGATGCTTAAAAAAAAGATTATTCATGATATAGGTAAATCCATTCATGTAGGGTATGTTAAAATAAATAAGTTTTTCACCCCAATGGTAAAAACTGCCTCATTTGAAAAAAGAAGACCATTCTTTTAAAAAAATTATAAAAATTTAAACATGGATACAAATTAATTTATTCAATAATTAGATAATATTAAAACCATTCATGAAATAATTTTAAAGAAAATATATACATGAAATAAAATATTCCAAAACAAATAGAAAAATAATGTTGGTTCTTATAACGACTCATACTTTACATACACTGTTATTACATCAGAATTGAAGCATACTTATTACAACATATAACAAAACCATGAAAGAACTGTATAGATAAAGTGTCTTTAGAAACTGGGAAACATAAACAACTGGTTCATAAAATCAACTACATTGTCTCCCGTTTATTTCATCATATCTAGAGTCCCTTTTTGGCATATTCTACTTAATACCCTTCTTCCTGGCCTGGGGAAAGGAAAACATACAAAAGGGTGAGCTCAAATGCTCAGTAAGGGTAATCAAAAGAAATATGAATCATATATTATTAATAAGAACATAACATTTTGAATATCTTAACCAGCAAAAGAGATTATAATGTCATAACATGGGATAAATCATAGTAGTGAAATGTAATCCCAATAATCATAACATAAAACATGATACTTTGTGGCATACACACATAATCATAGAAAATCATTTCTTATTAGTCAATACTCACAGTGAAGACTATCATAGCGGACAATGTCCATTTTTGAACCGAGTTAACTCCTCGTTCAAGTCCTATATCACTGAACCGGTTTAACTCATCGTTCCAGTCATGTCTATCTCATGAGATATAAATCTTTACCCAATTAATTGGAGGGAGATATAGGTCCCACCCATATCATAATGATACAATTCTTATGTGTGCCACAAGATCATAAATCATACATCATATCATAACCCATGTAATAAAAATGGGATTCTTAAACATCATGCCATCATTACATAATCCATAAAAAGACATCATAAAAATAATTCCATCATAACATAATCAAATCAATGTAAAAATAGGGATAGAAACAGAACCCCATATTTTTCTTATATGGAAAATAATTTTGATAAAACACTTGAACTCCATTCTTGAGGAAAATATCCTTTCTACTTGAAAAAAAAATTTCCTTTCTTAACATTTCATACAATTTTTTAAAAAAGAAGTTGATTTAAAATAAACATGAAAACATGTAGAGGTAGCTTCAGGGAAATAATGTTCTATGAAATCATAAAAATCCATTCATGTCGTATAAGTTAAAAAAACATTCTTTTCGTACTTTGGCCGGAAAAGTCAAAAAGTATCTCTTACAGAAAACAACAAAATATTCCTTTCATATCATTTACTAAAAACTCACCAATGGGTTAAATTGGATTTGAGAAATTTTAGGAGGATAATATAAAATATTTAAGAAACATGGATGTGGATGATAAATATGCCCCAGTAAATACCGAAGTATAAACAATCTCGGATAAAAATTGAGATTGTGAGATTTTCCCTTACCTTTTTGTCTGATATGCTTTGTATGTGTCTGAACCTCCTGTATAATGATTTAAATAATTTCATTAACTTTTTCCAGAATCATACTCATTGTTATTATATCATATATTTTCATATTCTTTGCTTCTTATTTGTAATATTTCATTGCTACTTGTTATTCAGGTGTTTATTACTTTATGTCCTTATGCGTGTTTTGTCGAATAAATTCTTATTCTTCTTTTCAGGTTATAGACACCTAATTTTCTAGAATGGTATTAATGTAATATATATCATATTTATTCATTCAATTCATTTATATAATCATTATTCAATGAAGATCATGTAGAAGGAGTCGCATCACATTGTGGAGACGGTAGGTCGTACGTACGCACAAGCAATGATATCATTCCCATGATCATGGAATTGTATTTAAGTGTATGTATACTATTTCATTATCCGTATAACATTGAAATAAACTTATATATTTATTCTTTACACAATTATACCCATCCAAGTAAGGTGGTGGTGGAAAACAGATTACACCACGGTGTGGAGACGGTATTTCGTACGTACGTACGCGCGGTGATTTTGTTTTCCGTAGGATAGATAGAAGGATAAATAGGGTTTTTCATATTTATAACAACATATAATTATATGAGTGATACTGATGTTATTAATTCATAATTAAACAACTAGAGAAGAAGAAGTAGAAGAAGAAATAAATTTGAAAGAATCGGTAACAGATATTACCTCTTCTTCGACACGCCTCTTTGACACCTCCTCTTAGGGCACTAAAATTGGTCTTCAAGGAAGACCAGGACCTCTAGGATGTTTCTATGGAAGTGGAAAATATAAATTGGAAGGTTTTGGCCGATCTTGAAGGCTCAAATTGGTGTGAGGAGGAGAGGGAGGAGGTTCCCTTTTATAAGGGAGGAGAGGGGCACCTTTGGAATTATAAGAAATATTAATTTATAATAAATTCAAACCCCACTTAAAAACCTCAAAAAATGAATCTAATCATAATATTAGATGATATAGAGTTTTAATATCATCAACCAATAAAATTTAAACAAGTTTTGGATTTATTTTAAACATTATCAACATGATTTATCATTGTATAATCTATTTAATTTTATTTATGGTAATAAAATTCTAAATTTTAAATCATTATAAATAATTACTTATATGTTGTTAATTGTGAATAATTGAATACTTTATTACCTTACCGACCATATAAATTTTAATTTATAATTTTTAAATATATTTGTTATTTTTAAACAATTTTATAATATGTAATTTTTATAAAATAACAATAGTGTCAATTTTGACACTATTCATTTATTTGAATTTAAATAAAATATAATCAGAATATATGTTCGAACTAAAACATTTAATAGATTAATAACATGTCATATTTATCTATAAAATTAGTGGAGCACATTAAATATTTCATATAATATTTATTTTAATACTTTTAAAATCATTTATTTGATATTTCAATCAATAAAATAATTTCAACATCACTATTGTGTCATAATTAATGATAACTATTTAATCCCTAAAAATTATAAATAAATTCATATGATGTATATAATTTTATTAGATTTATAGCGAATATTTATATCTGATGTTTTATGATTTTTATCACTATATGTAAATTATTACACTTATAAGATATAAGAGAGTGACATGTTGTCACTTTATTTGGTTTTAATAATAATTATATTATTTCATGTTCAAAAGTCCATGAAATGAATCTAGTTTGACCCTTAGGTGATATGGGTCGACTTGTATTCGTCCAATAGGATTTTTCCAAGTGTTAGGGTGATTTTATAATCCTATTTTTACCCTTAATTACCAGATTTACTTTTAACTCTAGTAAATAAATTTTACCGTAGTTACTCTTCATAATATCAAAAAAAATGTAACCTATTTACATAATTTGGACCCACTGAATCCAAATATGGAATCCATTTTTAATATTTCAAAACACAGAAGTTGCAGTAATTAATTTAAAATTAATCTTGTTGTTAAGAAAATGGGTTTTAAAAGTTAAAACATTGCCAAAGATTGAAATGTTTTTAACTATGAATTCTATGTAAAATTAATGAAAATGACATAAATTATATTAAATGGTAAAAATATATTCTATTTATACTTTAAAACCATTCAATATTATAATTTATCTATATAAATTATTGCGATGAAAAAAAGTTGTTTTTAATTAAAATATAGCGTGTTTTTATTATTCATTAAAATATGAAAGTTATCCGAATAATATGAAAATTTTAACCAAAGTAAATTTTTATATCCTGATTACAAAGAAGAATTTTATTTTTTCAAATTTAACTTATAAACATGTCAAAAAATATATTTAAAGTGGGTGTTCCATCAAAAGGTGGAAAACTGCATTTTTTTAAAAATACTTATTTTACCCGAAAAATTTATTTTGTTCTCATACCGTGTTTTAGAAAATATGTAAGATTAATAATAATTTTATAAAATTCAAAATTCAGTTAATACTATTCATAACATATAGTTTATAATATTATAATAATATATCGTTGTTTAGTGAAACTCGGTATTACGTACTACACACGCTATCGAGGAAGGTCGCAATTGCGTGTAACGCAAGCCAAGCTAATTTTGTGTGCAGTGAAAGATTCCTTTGATGTTGAGTATAAAATAATACATAAAAAATATATACTTCTCATAAAATATTAGGGTGTTACATTCTACCCCCCTTAAAATGAATTTCACCCTCGAAATTCGTCACTTCGTAACAAACAGATGAGGATACCTCTCCCGCATCATATCCTCAATCTCCCATGTAGCTTCTTCTAATTGGTGGTTCCTCCATAAAACTTTTTCCAAGCGATTGGTCTTGTTCTATAGAACTTTTTCGCTACGATCCAGAATCTATATGGGTCGTTCTTCATAAGAAAGGTCTCACTCCAGTGGTACAACATCTGAGCTTAGTACATGTGAAGGATCAGGTATGTACTTTGATAGGAGAGATACATGGAACACATCGTGAACTTGAGAGAGATTCGGTGGAAGCTCTAATTGTTAAGATACCTTCCCAACACAATCCAGTATTTCAAAAAGACAGATATACCTAGGGCTCAACTTTCCCTTATTTACAAATCTCATTACTCTCTTCCAAGGAGATATTCGTAAGAACAATTTATCACCCACTTCAAACTCTAGGACTTTTCTTCAGTTATTGGAAAAAAAAATTTGTCAACTCTGAGCTTCTCTTATGTGTTGTTGAATAGATCATACCTTTTCTGCCATCTCATCAACAAGATCATGTCCTAATAGCTTTATTTCCCCAACTTCATCCCAGCAAGTTGGAGTTTAGCATCTCTTTCCATAGAGATATTCATAAGGATCCATTTGAATACTGGAATGAAAGCTATTATTATAATAAATTTCCACAAAAGGTAGGTGTTGATCCCAACCACATTTGAAATCCATAGAGGAATCTCTCAACATGTCTTCTAGAGTTTGAATTGTTATCTCAGACTGACCGTCTGTCTGAGGATGATAAGTAGTGCTGAAACTCAACTCTGTATCTAAAGTATATTGAAGACTTCGCCAAAACTTCTAGTTAAACCTCAGATCCCGATCAGATATAATGGAAAGTGGTACTCTATGCAATCTTATCACTTCCTTTACATATATCCTGGAAAGTTGATCCAGAGATAAATCTTCTCTAATAGCAATGAAGTGTGCAGACTTCGTAAGACGATCAACTATAACCCAGATAGCATTATTGCCTTTGGATGTGTTAGGTAGTCTAGTGACAAAGTCTATAGTGATTTTTCCCATTTCTATTCACGTATGGGTAATGGTTGTAACATCCCCTTAGACTTCTGTATCTCAGATTTAACTTGCTGACAAACCAAGCATCGAGAGACATATTCAGCAACATCTCTTTTCATGCCATCCCACCAGAAATACTCTTTCAGGTCCCTATACATCTTCGTGCTTTAAGGATGAATAGATAATAAAGAACTATGAGCCTCATCTAGTAGCTCCTTATTTAATTCTAGGATGGGAGAAACAAAAACCTGATTTCTGAACCTTATTATCCAATCACAATCAATGTTGAATTCAGGAACTTTTCTCACCTTCTTTTGTAACTCTACATCTTCTTTTTGTTCCTCTTTAATCTTCACATGCATATATGGTTGAACATTAATTTTAGAAAGATAAGATTTTTCCCCATCCATTATAATTCCAAGATCCGTCCTTTTTAAATCCATAAATATTGGATCTTTTGGGATCATCATCATAGATAAGCTAGCATGGTCTTGTTGACTTAATGTGTCTTCCACTTTGTTTGCTTTCCTAGGGTGGTAATGAATTGAGCAGTCGTAATCCTTAATTAGCTCCAACCATTTTCTTTGGTACATATTCAGCTCCTTTTGTGTGAAAATATACTTTAAACTTTTATGATCAGTATAAATATCACACCTTTCATTGTAAAGATAATTCCACAAAATCTTTAATGCAATGATTGCCGCAGCTAACTCCAAATCATGAGTTGGGTAATTTTGTTCATGGATTTTCAACTTTCGTGAGGCATAAGCTATCACCATATTGTTTTTCATGAGAACGCACCCCAATCCCTTCTTGGATTCATCACTGTAGATCCCAAACCTTTCTCCACTACAAGTCAGTGTGAGCACAGGTGCACTGGATAACCCTCTTTTCAACTCCTTGAAATTCTCTTCACACTCCTTTGTCCACACGAACTTAACTCCTTTTCGAGTCAACCTGGTGAGTGGATTAGATAATCTTGAAAAATCCTTCACAAAACATTGATAATATCCAGCCAAACCAATAAAACTTCGGATCTCAGTTATTGTTGTTGGTCTCGACCATCTTTCGATAACCTCTGTCTTTGCTGCATCCACAGATATCCCCTCTTTTCAGATTATGTTACCCAAAAATGAAACTTTTTGAAGACAAAATTTACACTTGGTAAATTTGGAATAAAGCTTCACCTTTATTAGGGTCTTTAATACAATTCTAAAGTGATATTCATGTTCATCCTTGCTCTTTGAATAGACAAGAATATCATCTATAAAGACTACCACAAACTGATCGAGATAGTCTCTAAAGACTCTATTCATTAGATCCATGAAGATATCATGGGAATTAGTAAGACCAAACGACGTCACTATAAATTCATAGTGTCCATACCTTGTATGGAATGTCGCCTTTGGTATATCCTATTTTTTGACCCTTAATTGATGATACCCTGAATGAAGATCAATCTTGGAAAAGTATTGAGCTCCACGTAGTTGGTCAAATAAGTCTTTAATGCGTGGAAGAGGATATTTGTTCTTGATAGTGATCCTATTAAGTTCTCGATAATAAATGCAGAGTCTCATTGATCCATCTTTATTCTTAACAAATAGAACAGGTGCTCCCCAAGGAGACGCATTAGGGCGTATGAGTCCTTTATCAAGATTCTCTTAGAGTTGTTTCTTCAATTAAAGCAAGTCAATTGGGGACATTCTATAAGGTGTGTTTGAAATGGGCATAGCACCCGGTATGAGTTCTATTGAAAACACAACTTCTTGATTTGGTGGAAGACCTAGTAATTCCTCTGGAAAGACATCATAAAACTCCCATACAATGGGAATATTCTTAATCGTGAGTTTCTCTCCAACCATTTGAGATAAATAACCTTCATTTATTAGAATCAAGACCCATAAGATGGAAGAAATTTCCACTGGAAGGTTATATTCATCCTTGCATCGATAGATGATAGTAGATTGATTGAGAATATTAAATATGGTTTCCCTTCTTTGGAAATTGATATGAGCTCCGTATAATGAAAGCCAATCCATGCCAAGAATCACATCAAATTCCACTATAGGAAGGATCACAAGATTTGCAAGAAGCACTTTCCCACAAACGTCAATTGGAGAAGAATTATAAACTTTTGATGAGACTGTTGTGCCATTAAGAGTTGTCACAGCTAACTCAACATCTAATTATTGAAGTAATACGGTGATACCCTTAGAAAATTATTCAGAAATAAACAAGTGGGTGGATCCATGATCAAATAAAGCATCTGCTACTTTAGAGTGTATGGTAAGTGTACTTTTCACCACTTTGTTATCATACTCCACATCACCGATAGTAATTTCATTTGACGTTCCTTTGTCTTTGGCCTTAAGAGTTTATTGATGTCGATCATCATCAACAACCCTTGGATTAGGGAATTTATTAGCATAATTCCTCATCTCCTTGCACTTGAAACATTGAAGTTTGGATGTGCATTCTGTGTATCCCTTTATCTGTTCGCATCATTCGACATCTTCATCCCATTATTTCGACATTAAATTTCCCGATGACCTTCTTTTCCACACTTAAAACATTTTTGTGTCCCCTTAAGACAATTTCCTCCATGTTTCTTTCCACAATTTGAGCATAAAGGAAAACTCATCTTCTTTTCAGTGTGGTCTTTAGATTTTCCTTTAAATTCTATTTTCCTCTTCTTATCAATCCCATATGACGGATGGGTTACTCTGATCTCTATATCAACCTTGAGAGCACATCGAACAATTTCCTCATAGCTATTGAAGCCCCTTATGGATAATGCCCTTCGAAGGCTTGGTTTTAAGCCATTGAAGAATTGATCGATATTATTCTCAGGTTTGATAATAATTCTGAAAGCGTACCTTGCAAGTCTTGTAAAATTTGTTTCGTAGGTACCAACAGATTCATCATCCTTTTTCTTTAGTTCAAGAAACTCATTCTCCATCTTTGTTCGAAGAATACAAGAGAAGTACTTATTGAAAAATAAATTCTTGAACTCATCCCATTCCATGGACTCAATTTCATCCCTTTGCCTCTTATTCTTGATAGGATTCCACCATTGATCAGCATCACCTTCCAAACGATACACTGCTAAGATGACTTTGTCATGTTCAAAACATTGAAGCACTGAAAATATCTTTTCAGTGGTATTGATCCATTGTTCAGCCACTAATGGATCATAAGACCCGCTGAATGAAGGTGGACATTGCCTCATGAATGATTCAACAGAATGTTTCTTCTTCCTTTTCTCGTTTGAAAGTCATGCATGATTCATAGCTTCAGAAAGTTATGTGATCATGGCTACAGGATTTTTCATTTCTGCTCCCATAACTTTTGGTTTCTTAGGCAGACAATCATTGCATTTTCCACCACATTCACCATTAACATGGTTTCTTCGGGTTTCAACCGTTGACTAAAACCAAGAAGCATAGTGTGAGAAATACTAATCATAATAAGAAAACCACATAATCAAGAATAAAATTTCAATCTTTAGGTCTTATCATAGGTTATTCATGAACATTTCTAAAACACTATGATTGTGTTCAATTCTTAGATATATCCTTAGGGTTTTTACTAAGGCCTTCACATCATAGTTTCCAAAGGTTGACTATACCTTTCCCCTGGTACCTACTATAATGTCCCATACTTTATATACATTGTTATTACTTCAAAATTGAAGCATACTTATTACAACATATAAAAAAACCATGAAAGGACTGTATAGGTATAGTGTCTTTAGAAACTGGGAAACATAAACAACTGGTTCATAAAATCAACTACATTGTCTCCCGTTTATTTCATCATATCTAGAGTCCATTTTTGGCATATTCTACTTAATACCCTTTTTCCTTGCCTGGGGAAAGGAAAACATACAAAAGGGTGAGCTCAAATGATCAGTAAGGGTAAACAAAAGAAATATCAATCATATCATATTCATAAGAACATATCATTTTGAATATCGTAACCTACAAAAGAGATCATAATATCATAACATGGGATAAATCATAGTGGTGAAATGTAATCCCAATAATCATAACATAAAACATGATACTTTGTGTCATACACACATAATCATAGAAAATCATTTCTTATTAGTCAAGACTCATTTCCAAGACTATCATAGTGGACAAAGTCCATTTCTGAACCGAGTTCACTCCTCGTTCCAGTCATGTATCACTAAACCGATTTAATTTTCTATTCCAATCATGTCTATCTAATGAGATATAAATCTTTAACCAATTCATTAGAGGGAGATATAGGTCCCACCCATCTCATAATGATACCATTCTTATGTGTTCCACAATATCATAAATCATACATCATAGCATAACCCATGTAATAAAAATGGGATTCTTAAACATCATGCCATCATAACATAATCAATAAAAGGACATCATAAAAATAATTCCATCATAACATAATCAAATCAATGTAAAAATAGGGATATAAATAGAACCCTATATTTTTCTTATATGGAAAATAATTTTGATAAAACAATTGAACTCCATTCTTGAGAAAAATATCATTTCTACTTCAAAAATTTTTTCCCTTTCTTAACATGTCATACAATTTTAAAAAAAAGAAGTTGATTAAAAATAAACTTGAAAACATATAAATTAAGCTTTATGGAAATAATTTTCTATGAAATAATAAAAATACATTCATGTCGTATAAGTTAAAAAAACATTCTTCTCGTACTTTGGTCGGAAAAGTCAAAAAGTATCTCGTACTGAAAACGATAAAAGATTCATTTCATATCTTTTACTAAAAACTCACCAATGGGTAAAATTGGATTTAAACAATTTTAGTAGGATAATATTACATATTTATGAAACATGGGTGTGGATGATAAATATTCCCTAGTAAATATCAAAGTATAAACAATCTCGTATAAAATTAAGATTGCGATATTTTCCCTTACCTTTGGTCCGATATGCTTTGTACGTTTCCAAACCTCCTGTATAATGACTTAAATAATGTAATTGACTTATTCCATAATCATAATAATTGTTATTATATCATATATGGTCATATTATTTGCTTATTATTAGTAATATTTCCTTGCTACTTTCTATTCGGGTGTTTATTGCTTTATGTTCTTATGCGTGTTTTGTCGAATAAATTATTATTCTTTTTTCTAGGTTATAGATACATAATTTCCAGAATGGTATTATTGTAATATATATCATATTTATTCATTCAATTCATTTATATAATAATTATTCAATGAAGATCATGTAGAACGAGTCGCATCACATCGTGGAGACGGTAGGTCGTACGTACGCACGAGCGATGATATCGTTCCCATGATCGTGGAATTGTATTGAAGTGTATGTATACAATTTCAGAATCAATATCATGTTAAAATAATCATATATAGTCATTAATTACACAATTATACCCATCCAAGTAAGGTGGTGGTGGAAAACAGATTACACCATGGCGTGGAGACGGCATTCCGTACGTACACACGCGCGGTGATTTCGTTTTCCGTAGGATGGATAGAAGGTTAAATAGGGTTGTTTCATATTTATAATAACATATTAGTATATGAGTGATACTTATGTTATTACCTCATAATGAAACAACTAAAGAAGAAGAAGTTTAAGAAGAAATAAATTTGAAAGAATCGGTAACGAATATTACCTCTTCTTCGACACGCCTCTTTGATACCTCCTCTTAGGGCACTAAAATTGGACTTTGAAGAAGACCAGGACCTCTAGGATGTTTCTAGGGAAGTTGAAAAAATAAATTGGAAGGTTTTTGGCCGATCTTTAAGGCTCAAAGTGGTGTGAGGAGGAGAGGGAGGAGGTTCCCTTTTATAAGGGAGGAGAGGGGCACCTTTGGAATTATAAGAAATATTAATTTATAATAAATTCTAACCCCACATAAAAACCACCAAAAATGACTCAAATCCGAATCTTAAGTGAGATAGGGTTTTAATATCGTCAAAAAATAAAATTTAGACAAGTTGGGAATTTATTTTAAACATTATCAACATGATTTATCCTTATATAATCTATTTAATTTTATTTGTGGTAATAAAATTCTAAATTTTAAATCATTATAAATAACAACTTATATGTTGTGAATTGTACATAATTTTATACTTTATTACATAATAGACCATATAAATTTTAATTTATAATTTTTAAATATTTTTGTGATTTTTAAACAATTTTATATTATGTAAATTTTATAAAATAACAATAGTGACAATTTTGACAATATTAATTTATTTGAATTTAAATAAAATATAAATAGAATATATGTTCAAATTAAAAAATTTTATAGATTCAAAACATTTCATATTTATCTATAAAATTAGTGTATCACATTAAATAGTTCATATAATATTTATTTTAATACTTTTAAAATCATTTATTTGATATTTCAATCAATAAAATAATTTCAACATCACTAATGTGTCATAATTAATGATAATTATTTAATAACTAAAAATTATAAATAAATTCATATGATGTAGATAATTATATTATATTTCTAGAGACTATTTATATCCGAATTTTTATGATGTTTATCACTAAATCAAAATTATTACACTTATAAGATTTAAGAGAGTGACATGTTGTCACTTTCTTTGGTTTTAATAATAATTATATTATTTCAGGGTCAAAAGTCCATGAAATGAATCTAGTCCGACCCTTATATGATATGGGTCAACTTTTATTCATCCAATATGATTTTGGAAACTATTAGGGTAATTTTATAATCTTATTTTTACCCTTAATTACCAGATTTACCTTTAACTCTAGTAAATAAAAATTATCATAGTTACTATTCATAATATCAAAAAAAGTAACCTATTAACATAATTTGTACCCGATGAATCCAAATGTGGAATACATTTTTCAAAATTCAAAACACAGAATTTTCAGTAATTCATTTAAAATTAATCTCCTTGTTAAGCAAACGGGTTTTAAAAGATAAAACATTGCCAAATATTTAAATGTTTTCCCTATGAATTCATTGCAAAATTAATGCTAATGACATACATTATATTAATTGGTAAAAATATATTCTATTTATACTTTAAGACCATTAAATATTATAATTTAACCATATAAATTATTGTGATGAAAAAAAGTTGTTTTTAATTAAAATATAGCGTGTTTTTACTATTCATTAAAATATGAAAGTTATCAGAATAATATGAAAATTTTATCCAAAGAAAAATTTTATATCCTGATTCCAAATAAAAAATTTATTTTGTCAAATTGAACTTATAAACATGTCAAAAACTATATTTTAAGTGGGTGCGCCATCAAAAGGCGGTAAAACATGATTTTTTGAAAAATACTTATTTTACCCGAAAATTTTATTTTGTTCTCATACCATGTTTTAAAAAATATGTAAGATGAATAATAATGTTATAAAATTTAAAATTCAGTTAATACTATTCATAATGTCTTGTTTATAATATTATAATAATATATAGTTGTTTAGTGAAACTCAGTATTGCGTACTACACACGCTATCGAGGAAAGTCGTGATTGCGTGTAACGCAAGCCAAACTAGTGTTGTGTGCAGTGAAATATTCCTTTGATGTTGTGTATAACATAAGACATAAAAAAGTATACTTCTCATAAAATATCAGTGTGTTACAGTTCTCCTTAAAACATTATTTCAGACTTATGAGTACTTAGAAAAAATAAAACTAAAAGAAAAATTGTAACTTCCATAAATAAAAATTATATAGTAAAATTAATGTATTTTAAGATATAAATATCATATAATTCCACTAATAGAAACCTAAACATAAAAAATACCAAATATGGATAATATTTTGAAATAAATTCTTACTGCGTTAGTAACATTTGAATCATTACCCCATGAAAGAAATAACTTCAAAAGAAGCATTAAATACCATGAATATTAATAGATTAATTATATAAATTTTAAAAGGGGGATTCTATACACCACTATAATGAATCAAGTGATGAATATGACATATATCTCATATAAATAAAATTTACATAAGAAACCCCTACAAAAATCATAACATTGAAGTGAGAATTAATCAAAGTGATTATGTGTAAAAAAAATAAATCCCAATAAAACAATTTAAATAAAACCTAAAATGATTTGAGGTTATTTCACCCATAATAATATCATAACATAGACAATGAATATGTAATATAACCCAATGAAAAAAAATGAGTCAAGAAACCCCTTACCAAAGGTCGAACTTGCATCGTAAATGATTTTAACCTCCTGTAAAATAAATTTAATTTAATTATAAATGTATACCAGAACCATATACATACATACAATAACATATTTGATCCCCTTATTATATTTAGATACTAATTTATGAATAATTATTTATTAAAATCATCGTTTCCAAGTGTTCACTTCTTTATTCTTCATTTAAATTTTGGTTGGATAGTTTTTGTACATGCATTTTTAAAATGGTTCCATCATATATGAAATTTTTAATCATGATATAAGTATCATATATATTCATTAACTGTATATTTATAGTAATTATTGAAATGAAGACATGAAAATATAATCACTTTGCTTCGTGGAGGTGGTAGTCCATATATATTCATTAGTTCTATATTTATAACCATCCATTTAATTTTTTGATGAAAATGAATAACATCGTTATGTGGAGATGGTAGGTTATATGTATACATGAGCAATGTTTTAATTTTCTATAGGATGAAAAGGAGATGAATTATGATTGTGCAACTATTATAATAACATTTAAGTATATGGAATAAACTAATATTATTATATTATCATGGTTATATAATATTTTAAGTAGGTATTATAATATGTAAGTGAAAACTCTTTTTTAAGACAATTACCTCCTTTTTTAAGAACCTCCTTTGGATATATTCTTAAATACCCAAAGGATGGTCCTTTTAAAAAACATAACAAATATAATGCTTCTATGTAAGTTAATAAGATTTTTTTACAGGGTTTAGTTGAGATAAGTACCTCAAGTAGTTTGATTAATAGAATAATTTTGGTTTCCTTTTATATGTGAGGGGAGAGGAACCCTTGGAATTACTTAAATTATTAAATTAATATAAATTAATTATAATGTTCAGGTGACACCATATTGATATATTTTGAATATAATATTTTTATAATTCTAAATACTCTAATACAATAAAATTTATATAGGATTCGATTATTTTTAAACTTTTATCTCTTATTTTTAATCCTCCCCCTTGTTAAACCAATTTGACGATTACCATGATAAAAATATTTTAACAAATTATGGGTCAAGAAAGTTACTATAAAATCAAAATTAAATCATAATTTTAAAAAAAATTATATTATAAACCATAAAATATTCAATTTCTCAAATATAATAGTTTTATGATTTTTAAGTCATTTAATATAATATTATTTAAATAAAATATCATTAAAGTAGTGTTCATGACTATTCACATTATTCACTTTGAAGAAATATCAATACAAAAATGTATTTAGAATATAAACTTTTAAAAACACTAATACATTATATTTATCTAAAAAATTATTTTAAAACCATAAATCATCCAAAACAAAATTAATTTATAGGTTTTTAAAATCATTTACTTCATTTTTTTACTTTAGGCACAAGCACTATGTCAACATTGTTTAAACATTTAAGGTAATTATTTCACTACTAAAATTATAAAATAAATCATTGTCACAAAAAATTATTTATATTTAATATAACCATTTATAACCATTCATGATTTGGTTTTATCTTTGTGAAAACATATTAGAGGTATTATAATCAAGAAAGTGATATTTTGGAAATATTCTTTATATAAAATAACCTAAAGGTCATTTTCAAAGAAAAATGGAACTAAAATATATTATTTTTTAATTTATGAATTTTTGGTCACCCAAAATATTAAAAGAAAGTGTTATGGTGATTTTGAATCCTTTTTACATTAGTTTTAACCCTAGTTAGACCAATTAACTTTTTACTCTGGTGATAAATTTTACCACAGTTACTATTCATTTAAAAGAACTAGAACTATATACAAAATTTATACATTATTATTGTAAATATGTATTCCATTTTATCAAATTTAATTACAAATATTTTCATAAATCACTTTTAAAATAAACCTTCATAACGAGATGAAAGTGGTCTTCCAGAAAAATACATTTTAATTATAAAAACATTTCTATATCAAAATTTAGAATAATGTTGACTTAAATAAAATTAATTAAGTTAATTTTAATAGAAATTAATTAATTAAATTTTAAAGGGAATTGAAAATAAAATAGGACATTGTATGTTCTTGATATGAAAATATAGTTTTCTATAAAATTTTAATTTTTCACTATTTACTGAAAAATCAATCTTTTCATAAAAATTATAAAATTTCAAACTAAGATAATATTTATATGATGGTTTAAAAAATTATAACTTTTTTATAAAATAAAATTTCTAAAATTAATATAAATCAATTATAATATTCACCCATATAAATCATTAAAAACTAGTTTTTAAGAAAATATATTTTTAAAGCATAAAATGACTTTACTAAAAACAAATTTCTTATTTACTAAGAATTAATCAATAGATTTTTATTACATAAAAACTTTTTATATATTTTATAAAGTATTAGATCATATTCAAACCTATTAATTCAATGGTTGGGTTATAATGGTTATACTTAAATAATATTATTTCACAGTTTTTTTTAAGCCTGGTGTTGCGGGTGTTACATGATATTGACCATAGTGTTATTTTTAAGAGAAAATATATAATAAAATAGGTGGGTATTGCATTCTCCCCACCTTATAGAAATTTATTCCTCATAATTTTTAATTGATTTTTTTCTAAATTAAATATAATAAGGTAATAAAATCATATATAGATTTTATTATGAAATTTAATTTCTATCTTATGACCAAAAAACCAATTATGAATCAATCACTATAATAATAATACTAGAAAATTAGTTTATGAAAATGTTACTTAGTAGATCGCTGTTACATTCTATATAATTATTGATATATTTATCTTCAGTTTGGACAAAATTTAGTAATTACTTTTCCATTGGGATAGAAAATATAAAATATACTTACAAAATTTCTTCCCATTATATATGCATAATTTCATCCTTCGATGTGAATCATCCTGATTATGATAAATTTTTTAATACTGAATAAAAAAATAAATGTTTAGTCAACTATAAGATACTAAAAATGATGAAAATTTATTACTTCTATCTAAAACTGAAATGGTTATCACAAGATAAAATAATAACCAATAAGAATAAACCATAAAATTAGGAAATACTATATTAATATCCAAATCCTACAAAATAACACTAAAACTTCAACTTAAATCATTCCATATGTAACTAACCATAAAACTCTTCAAAACATTATTATCCATGTTTAAACACCCAAAATTAAAAATACTTCATCACAAATTTGTCCAAGATTAATTACACATTTATCTCCAAACAACATTAATTACTCTTAATGTAATTAACAAAAATTCTATGTCCCATATTAAATTAATCCCCCAAATATCACAATTTTTCCAATAATTATCCTGAATCACTAAAAATCCCTAATAAAATCATATATGCTACCAAAATATAAGTCAAACATTATTCTTCACATAAAATATTTTCTTGTCCAAAAATATTTCTATTTACCTTAATCATATAATATTCCCAATATAATTAACATATTAAAAAATAACATTAACTACTTTATTACTAAATAATTTTTTAATCCTATGGTTATTTATAGGATAAAAAATATATTCCCCAAATGTAAAACAAAAATTATCCCAATTAACATAATTAACATCAAATATCATACTAAACATATAGGTTATTAATACCATTTATCTTATGTCCAAAAAATATAAAATCATTCTTCATTAAATAACCATTTCACTAAAACTCATACTAAACAAAAAGATTTTATCTTCAGAAATGTACCTGAATATTTCCTTAATCATATTAAACTCCCATCTCATAAAACCAAAAAAATAATTATTTTTTCTTTTAAATTTATGATCATCCCTTAACTTATCAACCCATGACACCTTAGGTTTATCCCATATCACTATGTAATTTTATCCTTCCATTCATCATAATATTTGATAAATAAAATATGAATTAACCCAAGCATGTAACTTAAGAGTTACTAGCTAGGTATGTTGTAATATTCCCATTAATCATAAAATAGTGACAATCTAGTTAATACCCAATATTACCCTTTTATAGTTTTCACCCCTGTGGGTATCTATACCACAGCCGCATCCACTTTATAGAATTCAAATAGGGATATATTTTCTAAGAAAACAACACAATATCTATTTTAAAAAAATATTCATGATATTACCCTATATTTAGACTTATCCTAATAATCTATTATAGTGTTACGTTCTCTCATCTTTGTTTCGAAAATCTAGTTCCCAAGGGTCATACTAATCTTTCTCTCATACTAACTATGACAACACATACCCTAGTACCATAGATCTATTAGTCACTTTACTACCTTTTCACTAGATAAAAGTGACCACATACCAAGGGATCGAATAGTTTTGAAGTATTGGAAAATTAGATACATGCTTGAATCTCACATTACATTTGAAAATTGAAAATACAACATAACAGTTTCTTTGATAACATTATTATTCCCTCTAGAATATCCAGCATATCAATCATAGTACACATCCTGACATCTTAGGGAAATTAATAAAATAAAAGGTCTATCTCAAATTCTCAGTAAAGAAATGTGAATAGTGGATGTTATCATAAAATAAATAAGGCATGAGTAAAATGGAATGAGAAAAATTATGATTAAATAATTCCATATAAATAATCACAGCAGCTTAAAACATATCCCAAGATAACATAACTATTTGATTAATCACATAGACCTCAATAATTGATTTCATAATGATGGAATTCATAACTTTGGACATGTTAAAATTACCATTGAGGCCTCATGCCAAGACATCATACATAAATGGGTAATAAAAATGCCAAATACCCAACTTGTTTTGTCACATAACACCTACCAATGCATCGAGGGGATATTTAATTCTAGGCCCTTCCTGTCACTTACATTATAAGAATAAACAATAGAAATTAATCAACATTCCTTAATAATTAATAATTATAAATATTATAGGAAATATAATATGTAATTTCAATACTTTACCGAGTCAAAATAATCATAAGATACTCAAAGAAAAATGGTGTATTGTATCATTAGAGTACATCACAAATAATGTATAAGATTTATAAAAGGATTTTGAGATACATTAAAATACTTTTATAGGAACATAATAATATTTCTTGAGGAAAAACCCCTTTTCATTTTGAAATCACTAATTTAAAATCTGAAAAATTTGAGAATAGTAGGAAAAAAATTTCTTTGAAAAAACCATGGAAAGTTGTAAAGGAATATTTAAATAAAAAATTATTAATTGTGGTGGGAAAATTCATATTTGTGGTGTACATTAAAACAAATATTTGGTACTCACCTTAGATAATAAGTAACGTATTCAGAAAACCACAAGAAGAATCATTTTATATAGATGGATATATTTCATGAATATATTTTTTAGTATTTAAAATACATATTGATGTTTGTAAACTTGTTAAATGCTTTTTTTTCAAATGGGGTGCTTCCTCATGCTCTTAATGAAAAATTTCTCACCTTGATCCCAAAGGTGGAAAATTCCACTAAAGTTCACCTTTTTATACCTATTGCACTTATCGGTACACTTTATAAGATAATCCCCAAAATAATTGCCAACAGACTTTCACCTATCACAAACAAAATTTTCTCCTATAACAAATTTGGTTTTATTAAAGGGAGATACATTCAAGAGAGTATATTCCTTACCTCTGAGTGTGTCAATAACTTGAATAAAACTAATAGATGAGGCAACATAGCTATAAATCTAGATATTAAAAAGGAATTTGACACCATGGACTGGAGATTTATCTTCAAAGTCCTTCAGTGATTGGGTTTTAATGATGATTTTGTCACATCCATCAAAACTCTCTTCAACTCGGCCTCTATCTCTAATTTTATCAATGCCTCTCCCAATGGTTATTTTAAATGTACCAAAGGATTTAGACAAGGTGATCATCACTCTGCTATTCTCTTCTTGATAGATGAAGACTATCTCAGCTTTTTGATCAACATAATTGTGATTCAAAATAAACTCAATCCCATCCATGTCTCTAGGAATGTGAATGCTTCTACTCATCTTTTCTATGTCGATGACATCACTCTTTTCCTACAAGGTAATAAAAGGAATATTCTTAACCTCAAATCTTCTCTCTCACACTATGAAGAGGTCTTGGGCCAAAACATTAGTAGGAATAAATCTTGTGTCTTCTTTGGAAAGAATTTCCCTTCTAATAGAAAATGTAACATCATCAATGATTTAGGGTTTAAAGAAGGATATCTCCCTTTAACATACCAGGGTGTTCCTATCTTTTGCAGGAAACCCAAATTTGGTAATTTTACATTTATTGTTGACTAGGTCTTAAAACAACTATCTTATTAGAAAGGTAAATAAATCTCTATGGTGGGTCAGACTTGTCTTGTCAAGTACACTATTTTCTCCAAGATGGTTTACTCCATGATGGTTTACAAATGGCCTATTGTTCTCATCAAAAAATGAACACTACTATTAATAATTTCATCTGTACTGGTATTACTCTAGAAAAAAAGCTTATAACAGTTCCCTGGACAACTTGATGCAATCCCATTGAACATGGTGGAATTGGAATTAAAATCGTAAATATTTTAATGATTCCCTTCCAGCTAGACTAACTTGGAACCTTTTTCACACCAATTCTAAAGCTACCAATTTTCTCCAAAAATATATTTCTCTAAAAACTTAAAACAGCTAATTTGTATTTTATTAACTCCTCCTTCTGGCCTTCCATCAAACACTCCTTCACCAACATTATGAGAAATTACAAATGGATGGTCTCAAGAGACTCTTCCATGAACTTATGGCTGGATAATTATTATGGTACCCCCTTAACCTCTATGATTTCACCTAACCAAACCCTTGAAAACATCAGCAAATCTATCAAATATATTTTAAAATATCTTCTTGAACATCTCTCGAAACCTATTTCTCATGTCAGTGATAAATAAACTTTTACATATGACAAAGACTTGTTTGTTTGGGAACCTACTCACAATGGAATGCCTGATAATAAAAATTACTAAAATAATTTTCACCGCAACTCTGAAAATGATTACAAATAGATAAATCATTTCAACAAACCTTGGATAAAACCTTCGAGATACAATCTCATCTGGTGAATTTCCTAAATCAGGGTTCCCACTGAAACTTACCTTCAATCTTTTGAAATTCTACGCTTCTCTAAGTGTAAAATATGTAATCAACATAGAGAATATCCTAATCATCTCTTAATTTCTTGTGTCATTGCTCTGCTCTTTGGAACTAAATTTTTGACATTTTTTATTGCAGATTGATGATTATTTACTCTGTCAAGTCCCAACTAATTAAATGTTCAAAAATGGAAGGCTCCTAATAAATTAGGAACCTTTTTCTTACAGCCGTTACGGAACTCCATCATGTGATATGGTATGATCGGAATGCTATAATTCATAAAAATTAATCATCAATCTTAATAAAGGTTGGGTTCAGATCCTTATTGTCATACATGAATCTTCTTTATTGTAAAAGGGGCATTTCTACAACATTGTTCCCGACATTGAAATCTTGAAGCGTATGTGGATAAACGGTAATTACTGTCATTCACATTACACTATGGTAGTATTCTGGAGATCCCCTCTTCTTGGATGGATTAAAATCAATATTGATGGCATCTTCAAGGAAAATATGGGCCCTATAGGTTGTGGTGTTGTCTTTAAGAATCACCTTGGTCAGATTCAAGGTTTCTTCATGGGTAAATATGGAATTTCCACCTCCCCTGAATCTAAAATGATGATCTTGATTCATTTTATTTCCTTCACCAAGAAATTAAGTTGGAACAACATCTGGATTGAAATTGACTCGATGACCATCATTCATGCGATTTGGAATGGCATAACCCATCTTTCTTGGTCGATTACTACATGTTGGATGGAGTTCACCCATTCGCTAATCGATCTTAACTACATCATTACTCATTTTTATCAAGAATCAAACACATTTGTAGATGGCTTGGCTAATAGGGGATTACACAAGACATCACCTGGTATGAATACCTCCCTGATTCTCTCTTCCCCCTTCATTATAAATATTGTATAATGTTCTTGTACTTTAAATTCATGTAATTTTCTTCTTTCAAAAAAATTTCTTCTACTTTTCAAAAAAAATGAATATAAATATATGAATTAATAAATATGAATACACTATATGCCATGACACTTCAGACCATGGTGTGACCCAAAAATATTAATGTTTTGAAAAAATGAGAATCCTAGGAACTCAACTTCTATGATGTAAAAAGCTTGAAGAATACATTCATGGTTTCAAAAGGATTAATTTATGTGATGAAGAACTAAGGAAAGATATATTTTCATTATGAATATTATTCATGACATGAATGGTGTGATATAGAATTACACCAAGAAACTAGTCAACCATTCACATTGAAGAAGAATGATTCGTGAGGTGTGAAAGTTGCATAAAAAAATTCACGTCATAACTAGAATTCACTTTGTGAGTTGATTGAGGAAAAACATCAATGCTAATTAAATATAGAAATATCATTCACCATGTGAAAGTTCATGTGAATAATATTTTCGAAGTCAAGTTTTTATACTCATAGTGTGAATTAAATACTCTCAATGTGATCTTGTAATCAATAGAAAAAAAGATTCAAACTTGTGAGATCTTAGTGTTTTTTGAGGTTTTTGACTATGGAGGGTTGAGTGTGGACTAGGATGAATTCAAAGGATTCTTTATGACCTGAAGTTCATCTTGATGATAAATTTATGACTATAAATAGATATTTTGGTTAGTGTTGTAGTGGTATTTAGAAACCATATCCAGTGGAAAGTTGTTGTGATGTTTTAGTTTTCTTAACTATGTCTACTCTTCCATTTCATTTATTAAATTATTTTCTTTTCACCTCACCTCTCACTCCCTCGTGACTAGAATGTGGGGGTAACTCCCAAACTATATTGGGTTATTTAGATGATGGGGGTGTTATAAATTATTTTGTAATTATTTTTTCATGTTTTTGTTGGGACCATGTAAGATGGAGAAGGTAGTAAGAAGAGTTTTATTTTGCAGAGTGTTGTCATTTTTTTTCAAATAAGATAAATCAATTCACTTTGTAAAGGACTTTAAAATTAAACAATTATTTGCTAATTTTTCATTCCTAAATATCAGAAGTCTGGAGAACTTTTTATGCAATCCTTATAAAATAAAGGGGGAAAAAATTTCATTCCAATAATATTTAGTTTTGATTGGAAAGAATGATGTTCATGGAAGATAAGGAAGTTGTAGTACTTTTTGATGAAAATCTGACAATGTTATACGTGTTCAGTTGAAGGCTATATATCATAGAAAATAAATTTTGTGATGAAATTTTTTGTTTTTTGAATAATATAGATGGTAGTGAAGCATTATTGGTGTCCTTGCTGAAGCAGATTTTAAGGTGGCGTCATTTCCTAGTGGTTGCCAAATTTTTTGGGCTAAAAATCATGTGATGGTAAAATGTGCTTTTGGCAAAGAAAATTGCATGAAATATAGAAGAGAGTTTGTAATTTTGCATCCAAGGCATTATTCAAGGTCATAATATTAAAAAATTGTAAATTCATGAAGTGAGCAAAATATTAAAGAAGTGCATCAATGATTAGATTGGCGCGAAAGAGACTTACCCGAACAATGCGACGTCAAATGGGGTTTTGTGGGACATGTCAAGATCGATACTTATTTGACAAGATCGAAGAAATCTCAATCTCTGAATTATGGAAGAATTTTAAGAAAAAGGAGTTGTGTGAAAGAGATAGAGTTTCATGCAAGAAAGAGAAGTTTCATGCAAAAAAGAGAGTTTCACTCAAGATTGATGTTGCGCGCAAGATAAGTTTCATGACAAAAAGTCAAATCTTATGAGTGGTCCATAAAATATGTGTTCATGTCACCCAAAAGGGTGGGAAAAATATTTGAGTTCAGTACAAGAAGTAATTTGTGTGCAAGGTAGTTCTTACTAGATTCTAAGTAGGAAAGAGAAGAATTTTTTTGAAAGATAAAACTGTAAAGGAGGATGATGTTATTGTTTATGAAGCTGGGTAGGGGATATTCTATGTAGTCTTGGTTTTTTTGGCCATAAATTTTGTACCAGGGTGCTTTGAGTGTCTTAAGTCCTGAAGTCGTGTATGGTTTCTCACTTTTTCCTCAAAAGTGTTTGAATAATAAAAATATTTAATTTTCAGTGAAACAGTGAATGTGGATTAAGAATAACTAAAACATTTTTTACCCCCTATTTTTTATAAGAGGGTTAACATGTTCTTGAGGATTGTTTTCCAAGTTCTACAGGAGTGTAAGGGTATATCCTACTCATTGTATTCCCCACCAAAGGATTGTTTTCCAGTGGATTGTGTGGTACTAGATTGTTTCTATATCATACCAAGGACGTACCTAATCTTGTTGAGTAGTGAACCTTGTAAATCGTATGTTCCTGTGGATGTGTGTTTTGATTTTGTTCATTAGGAAAATAAATATTTAATAGGAGGTGAAGGTTGTTTAAAAAATAATGAAACATAAAAGAAAAAGATATCATTGATTCACCCCCTCCCCCTCTCAGTGATACACTGATCCTGACTGGGAAACTTCAGTTTTGGGATGATGAAATTGTATTTAAAATATAATTTCTTAATTCTTCCTATATAATGACCATTAATAAAATAATACAGAAAGAAATATTAAATTTTTAAACTAATAACCCTTAATTAGGAATTATCATGGAATAGTTTAGGGTAATTATTTTTAAAAGGGTATCAAGACAACTTAATGCATTAATATTCTTAAATACCTAATCATAGGAAATGGTGAATTTATTTATTAATTAGGGGATACCAAGACCAATTATCTCTCTTATCATTAACCTGACAATAATCATGAAAAATCGGTTTAATTTCTAAATTAATTAGCACCCAATCTAAGAATCTAAAAAACAGGCACAAGATTTATCAATTGATATCAAAACCAAATTTTTTTAATTTCTCCCTTTCATAGAAACTAATTCAACCAATAATTTCTTAAATTCATAAAAATATAATTTAACTGTATAAATGTTTCAAATTGTAACTTTCCATTTTCAAACATTAGTTGGTTACTCTCACTTGTTTGTGTCATTTATAGTTTTTTAAATTTTTATAGTCACAAAGAAAATTAGAAAAACCCATTAGGATATCATAAAAAAAATTATATGAAGTCACACATTGGTAAAAAATAATTTAATAAATTATTTGATAATATTAAAAATTCCCTAGAAATTTTTTTAAATAATGTATATACATGGAAGAAATGATTCCAGACCAAATATAGAAACAATGTTATTTTTCCTTAAAAACATTCTTTAAAATTTTTGATTAAATAGAATTACAAAAATGAATACAAAACATATAGTTTATAGAAACAACAAAAGTAGAATAAAATTTATGGAATTTAAGATAGAAATATTGCTGGTTCTGAGTGCAGTGGAAGTGCATGGGTGGGTGTACCCAACATTAATTTTTATATTAACAATGATCTATCTAAGATTCATCGCAATAATAAAACTCCAGATATTTGGAATAGAACGAATAATGAAAGAAATGAAGGGAGTCCCAGAACCATAGTGAGGATCATCATATGTTGGTAATAATTAATTTAATTAAAATAAAATAATTATCGTGATGGAATTCTCTCTCTGTTGAAGTTTTTGGTTACGATCTGATGTGATCTATTATTGCGTCATAGAATCCAAGTGTAGTATTCCTCTATTGGTGATCCAAACTTGACCCACGTATCTCTGGACATCACTAAAGGGATCTCTGGGTGCTAGTATGAAAGAGTCTTTGCTTTCGATGTCCACCTTAGATCACCTTGAGAGCCGCTTGAAAAAAATTTATCCTTGATCCGATGGAGGAGGATCTCTCTCATAGCTTGAGAGCATTCTTCGAAGAAAAGAAATTCTCTCTTGGCTTGAGATCTTTCTGTAGATCTGTTGTTCACAACCCCCAAAAATGGCTAGGCTAATGAGAATTAAATATTTGGTATTTTAATTACTTAGAATAATAAAATGAATTATTTTCCTGAAATCATTTATTCATTTCATTTAATTCTTAGTAATACACTATGTCTAATAATAACAGTTGATTATTATTATTACTTGACATGCACCTTTCAAATTATACATAATATAATTTAATGAAATAAATAATATAATTTCTCACAAATCCCCAGAAAAACTACAGGATGTGTATATTAATATACATGACATGTACGTTTCCATTTTCATTATTTCTTCCACCATATTTATTAGACCTTGAATAACATCGATTTATTTCTCAAATAAATATCATTGTATTACTCACTAATAAATATATAATTTCTCCCACAATATATTCTCTCGAATAACTAGTGTCGAAATAAATTTGATCATGTTTCCTTGAATAATTATTAAACCATAATCGGGAATAATCTTTATTCAAATAGTTAAATTATTATTTAACTAAGATACTTGGATACACTTAGTGTGTGCCCCTCTAGTACTCTTTCTCAGTGGAATTAGGTGGATTCTACCTAAATTACAAGGTTAGAATCTATCAACACACCAAGGAACCCATAGAGAAGGAAGTTAACGATGCAATGATGTGTCACCTCCTATGAACACTTACCGTGTAATGTGATCCCTTTTTCCCGATATCACGAATAAAGCATGTTGCATGCTAGTGTCATCAACCCATGTGCTTGATTATTCTTTCTTTGACTTTATGAAATTGAGATTTCCCATTCCTTACCATGGCCATGGATTTATTTAGGCAATATCAATTCCATCAAAGGGCCTAAGATATCAACTTCCATTATGAAAACGGAAGGGAAAATCCTTTCTTGCATTATCTATTAATGTTTTATTACTCATGATGCACCCAATATATCCTACCTCGTTGCAAACAGTGTGGCATCACAGTTTTCATCAATACATCTAAGTGCATGAGTTTAAATACTCATTAATAATAATCTTAAAGTCTAAGTACCAAAACACACTTCCCTAGATAGGAACATCCAATGACACTATGAAATATGGATTTCCTACTAGCGGGTCTCGTTATCATAATATCCTTCTAGATATTACCAAGGGAACACGCCATGAGAAGGTGCCTCAAAGTTTTATGAATCCTCACCCCTAGTGGCATGTATTATTTTTGTCCCTCAAATAACATCATCTGGCCATAGAACATATATTCAAGAATAGTGTTATGGCACTTCCGGTTTCTCATCATAGTAGGGATCTTCTATGACCCTTTAATGCAACATCTATCCATAGGACATTATCACATGCATTATCACACAGAAGAAAAATTAATATGTTATATGGTATTTATTATGGAATAAAGTACAAAGTAGCTAGTTCTAGGAAATCAACTCCAACAGACTCGCACTTGGACTAGAGCCAACTACTAACAACATTTTACCTGATAGCTCTCACATGATATTCATGCTTCTGCTGAGATGGGTCTTTATTCATTGGGTATTCCAAGCTCTCTTCTTTAGACACTCTTCTCACTGCAACTTCACCTCTTTGATAGAAATTCCTCAAGAGTTGATACATCCGGAGTATGTGCTTTGTCCGTTGATTTGACCTTGGTTATTTTTCAAGATCCATCACTGTAGTATTATCCCAATACAATGTGATAAGATATTTACTACTATGCACCACATTAAGATCCTGGAAAACATTCCCAATATAGACGACTTCTTTGGCTACATTAGAAGCCACTATATATTCAGACTATGATATAGAATCGGCGACAAATGGTGGATTTGAACTCTTCCATCTCACATCTCCTCTGTTGAGAGAAAAAACATATCCAGATTGCGACTTCAGATTGTTCTGATCTGTCTGAAAACCAGAATCAGCATACCCTCTAATGAAAAACTCCTCCTCTTTTCTATACACCAGGAACATATCCTTAATTCTTCTCATATACTTAAGGATAGTCTTAACAATGGTCCAATGTTTTTCTCCTGGATTTTCTTGATATCTTCCTACCATTCTCAGTGTATAGGAAACATAAAGCCGTGTACACAACATGGTATACATGAGGGATCCTATAGCCAAAGAGTATGGGATATCACTCATTCTATCTTTATCCTATTTTGTATGAGGACACATTTTCTTCGAAAGTTATAGGCCATGTGACACTAGAACCAATACACTCTTGGATTGTTCCATACTAAATCTCTTTAGTATCTGGTCAATGTATTTGCCCTAACTTAGTCCAAGAAGCCTCTTGGATATATCATGAATGATGTTGATCCCTATAATGTAGGCTTCTTCACCCAAGTCCTTCATACAGAAACACTTGTTAAACTAGTTCTTAACTGACTGTAAGATTGGTACATCATTTCCAACAAGTAATATGTTGTCACCATATACTATGAGGATAAAAACCACATTCCCATTAAACCACATATAAACACATGGATTATATTCATTCTTAATGAAACCAAATCCCTTTATGGCTTCATAAAAATGAATGTTCCATGACCTGGATGTTTGCTTTAATCCATAAATGGATTTCTGCAACTTGAAAACCCATTTGACTTCACCTGGTATCACAAACACTTTTAGTTGTGTCATATAAAAAACTTCCTAAAGTTTCCCATTAATTAATGCTATTTTGACATCCATATTCCAAATCTCATAGTCATGGTAAGTTGTTATGGGAAGAATGATTCTTATGTATTTAAACATGGAAACTGGAGATAAGGTTTCATGATAGTTGATTCCTTGATGCTATCTGAATCCTCTAGCCACTAACCTTGTTTTATAGGTGCTAAAATGACCTTCCATGTATAAATTTCTCTTGAATATCCATTTTCATCCAATTGGATTTACATCTATTGGCTCATCGACCAAAACCTAGGCTTGGTTCTGATACATGGAATCTATCTCAGAATTCATAGATTCTAGCCATCTTGTAGCTTCTGGGATTTCTATTTCTTCTTTTTATGAGAGAGTTTCATCATTTTCTAACAATAATGAATCACCATCCTCGGTGGCTAGGAAACCAAATCTATATAGTTCCCTTACCTCTCTTGATCTCTTACACAATACTTGTGTTTCTGGAACCTATACCACTGGGATGTGTGGAACTTGTTCCTATATCAACTCTTGTGTATCTTTAGCATCAACTTCGTCGAAGTCAATCTTGCTCCTATTATCCTTTTTGAGTATGTGATCCCTCTAAAGAAATATGTCTTGTCTACCGATAATCACTTTCTTTTCTGAAGGGTTATATAGCAAATATCCTTTCGTTTCCTTGGCATATCTCATAAAGGTACACCTTGTGCCTTGGGGTTCTAGTTTTTTGACTGAGAAGGCCTTAAGAAATTCTTGGCATCCCCATACACGTGTGTGCGATAGAATGGGCTTCTTTCCATTCCATAACATAGAGGGAATTCTATTTTCCACCTTAGTTGGTACTCAGTTTAATGTGTATGATGCAGTTTGTAATGCATGTCCCCAAAAAGATAATGGAAGATCGGCATGACTCATCATCGACCTCACCATGTCCAACAAGGTGTGGTTCCTCCTCTTAATAACACCATTACACTATGGTGTATAAGGATGAGTGAGCTGAGATAGAATCTTAGACTACCGTAGAATATTTATGAACTCTTGGTTCTGATATTATCCACCTCGATCAGATCGAAGCTTCTTTATCTTCTTACCAAGTTGATTCTCTAATTCATTCTTTAATTCATTAAATTTCTCTAAATACTCTAACATATACCTCATTAAGTATAAATATCCATATCTACTCAAATCATCAATAAAATTAATGAAGTAATAATATCCACCTCTAGCTTCTACTAGAAATGGTCCACACACATCTGTGTAAACCAATCCTAGAAGCTCTGGTGCCCTTTCACCCTATCCACCGAAAGATTGCTGGGTCATTTTACCTTGTAAACAATTTTGGCATTTATCAAGTTGTTTTAGATTAGTAGATTCCAAATAACCATCTTGGTGGATCTTTGTCAAGTGCTTCTCGTTTACATGACTGATACGATGATTCCATAACTGGGTGATGTATGAGTCATGTGAGTTTGTTTCGTTATTTATTGCCAACACCTGGTTTTAGTAATTTAATACATGAAAATCGTTATTTAAATGTGCCATAAAATAACATATGTTGTTCTTATAAAATAAACAACCCTTCTTTCCAAACTTGAAAATAAATCCATCCATATACCAACAAGATACAAAAATTATGTTCTTGGTAACACAAGGAACATAATAACAGTTAAGTAAAACCAAAATCAAATTAGTTGGAAATGAGAGATAGTAATTTCCATTGGCTAATGCAGCCAGCCTTGTTCCATTAGAAGCTTAAAGATCTACCTCTCCTCTGTTAATATTTCTCAATATACTTGGTTCCTATATTTGAATATAGATGTGAGCCCCACAGACTGTATCTAATACCTAATGTTTATAAATGTACAGATTACAATCGATAATGAATTCACCATTAGTTTCCCCATGCTTTTGGGTGAAATTCCTCTTCTAGTGGCATGGATTACTGCATGAAAAACACATTGCATCCTATTCCTTTCCCTGCCTCTAGAACTTACCCTTCTTTGAGGGATGGTACTCAGGGGATTCAAACCGTTTATAATTCCTTCGCCTCATTGCCATTTCCTCCCTTTTCTTATTCACCATAAGGATAGCAGGTTTGTCACACCCCATGTCCTTATCTACCTAGAAAATTAATGTCAGAAGTTTTGATAGACTCTTCTCATTGTTTCTCATGTTGTAGTTGACAATAAATCTAGAGAAGGTCTTGGGCAGTGATGATAGGATGAGATCTGTACACAACTCATCAGGGAAATTAATTCTTAAGATGTCCAGGAATTTAATGTTTCCAATAATCTTGAATACATGAGGTCTAGTTGGAACAGACTCTCCCAGCATAGTTTTGAACAAGGCATTGGGTATGTCATATCTCTCCTGTCTCGCCTTCTCTTGATAGAGATCCTTAAGGTGAGACATCATGTTATATGTGTCCATATTTTCATGTTTCTTCAAGAGCTCATTAGACATGGCCGATAGCATGAAGAATTAGAAATATGTGTCATAATTCATATGTTTCATATAGAGAGATATTTCTTCATCACTGGAATCTTTTCCAGGTGAAACTGGAATAGGCTCTTCCAGCACATACAATTTCTTCTCGTGGTGAAGTATGACGTGTAAAATCCTCTTCCATTCCTAGAAATAGGTGTCGGTGACAAGCTTTACTTCTATAGTATGGTTCAAAATGATATGTTTGAAGAAATTTTTATTTCCATTTCTAAAAATTATGATGAGAAATTGGTTATTACTTTATCATGATAAAACTGAGATAAATAAATAAATTAATACTTATTAGTCTCCCACTATTTTATAGAAGTCCAACAGCCCTCGCCATTGACATCGAAATATTCTGTTTCCTAAATATTTTAGTGGAAAGGATCCATATTTATCTTCACATTACCCCAACTAGTGTCAGTAAAGAAACTTTAAGGGTTTTAGGTAGGCATTCCAAATGCCAACTAAATTAACTCACAGCTCTTTGATCCGCTGAGTGGACTCCCCAATCCTAAAATCCTTTTATTTTTGGATTTCCTTAACCTTTGCCTCTTGGTTACACCAAGTCCTACTATGGAAGACAACTGTTGATGTGACCCAAGTCAGTTTAACCCAAAAACGTGAATAAGAATTCCCCGCTAATTGAAATCACCCCAACTAGGGTTACTTAATCACTTTGAACTATGGTTTGATTCTAACCAAGATTATGGAAGTCTATACCGACTTAATATTTCTCTGAGGGATTTTATCCTTATATATAAATTGTCATTTTATTATCATTGATTACATTCTTGTTACTATTAATTGGGATATACTTAAGTGATTAACCATTTCTAAGATAATATTTAAGCATAATCCGGTCTTATTTTAGTTTTATCATGCATGCTTGTTTAATTTATTAATTGTGTGATTGAGACAACACACCAAAAATAAATAAACCATGCACTGATAAAAATAAAATAAATGTTATGATCATGAGATTTTTATATTGGTTAGTTTATCTAGCAGTTGATAAACTAAGCCATGACCTAGGGGAGAAACACCTAGAACATTTTGGGTTCATGTTTATAGTTTTCCACCTATTCACCTTTGTATCTCCTTCGATTGGTTTCACCTTTCCTGCTTACTAGAGCCACCCCCGCTATCTTAGGAGCTCCATCCATTACATATTCTTTTATCTCCCTCAAAGGTAAGGGGTAAAATGGGGTTTTACATCAAAGAAACCTTGGGAATGTTGGCCCTAAATATTAATGAGGAGAAGGATCATAGACCAAAAAATTTAATTTAACTAAATTAATTAAAATAAACCATTCATATACAAAGGTTTTGGTCAAGCTCATGATCATTCATACATGCAATTATATTTATGCATAAATAAAACAAGCATTCAATTATTTAATTATTCTTGTTTAAGATAAATCACGCTCAAATCAATTAATTGTCTTTAATTAATCAATCCTTTTATATTAAACCCTTTTCTGAATTTCCTTGAGATTCTCATCTATCAAAATTTTTAACAAATAAATTAATATAAAATTATCTATGTACGAAACTTGTACCTTGGAGGAAACCTAGTGAATTCATATTCATAACTACCCAATGAGTAGAAATGAACATTACGTAGATGTCTAATTAAACACACATATATATAACACATATCACATGTTGTGCCTTAGAATTATGCATGCACTATGGTACACGTCTCAAGAGTTTGTATAATATAATAATAAATTTTAATAAATCGGTGTAATTTTGATGAGTACAAGGTATGCAGTTTTGACAACATGGTGTGTACTTTTGTTCACCACCCATCTGAAGTAAATGCCCAGGGACTTGGCGTGTCGATGTACTAAAGAATTTTTCAGAGTACACGGCATGTTTAGTGGGACACACGTCGTGTAGTATCTTCGTTACATGGTTTCCATCTGGGCAAGCCGTGTACGGGGTACATGGTCCTACACAAAACCAAAGGTACTACGCTCCATGTTCAATGGGCCACACGGTGTGTAATCTAGTAGTAGTTTGCCACCTATTACTGGTAAACACACTAAGACTTAAGGACTTAGATAGGATCCATTGACACAGCCTGGTTTGGCAGACCAGTCTGAATCCTTAAACCTAGACTACTTAGTGTGTATTGTAAAATACATGTTGTGTGTTCTAGTTTTGTATGGCCAGGAACATTTGGAACCTCCAGATGAGATCGTCTATTTTATTTTAATCAAAAATTAAAAGAAAAAATTGTTTCTCTAAGGTGGATGAGAAACGAGAGAAGAGGAACAGATCTCGAGATTCAAATTAGTAGAATGATTAATGTGAATTGAAACAACTAAATTATTAAATGCGTAAATCATCAATGACAAACTAAATAATTATAATCAACAATATTATCCCTCTGATACCACTTGTAGGCTCCAGGAACAGTAGAAGAATGTGGGTGGGTGTACTTAACTTTAGTTTTTCTATTAATAATGATCTATCTGAGATCCATTATGATAATAAAATGCTAGATCTTCATAATATAACGAAGAACGAAAGAAAATAAGGGAGTCCTGATACCATAGAGAGGATCATCATATGTTGGTTATAATTAATTTAATTAAAATACAAGAATTACCTTGATGGAATTCTCTCTCTGTTGATGTCTTCAGTCACGATTCGATGTGATCTATTGTTGTATCATACAATCCAATTGTAGGATTCCTCTAGAATTTAACCACACATTCTCCATGTATCTCTAGACGTCGCCGAAGGGATCTCCAGGTGCTAGCACGAAAGATCCTTTTCTTGCGATATCTGCCTTAGAACACCTTGATATCCTCTTGCAAAATGCTTTCCTTGATCCGGTGGAGGAGGATGTCACGACCCCCTCCCCACAAAGTGTACCCCTCCTAGGCCAGAAATGTGAGAAGGGAGATAATAACCCCTGAGTCCAGCCTCCAGAAGGCCCCGGGTTGGAGACTAGAACCGAGGGTATAATAAACACACAAATGGGAGGAATTACCCTCTAAGAGAACACATGTGTAAGGGAGAGATAAGGTAGAAACCAACCAACTCCAACTGAGAACTGAAGTATAAAATAAAAACCAAGTGAACATATGTAATGTCAAGAAGAAGTACTACAACTGAAAGGGAAAAGTGCTAGTACCCAAAAGAAAACGTAAAAACAGCAGTAACCACAGGCCCGAACATCTCCTGCAACTCTAAGCTAGTAGAAGCCAGCCTAATCTCTAACCTGATCCAAGTGACCTGAAAAATAGTTTATATATACGTAAGGTTAGTATCACAGTATACTCAGTAGGATCCTCCTTGAAGCCTCTTATGCAAAATTAAAGAAAGAATTCTAAATCCTAGGGAACAACAAGTTAAACTAACTCGTCACCTAAATAGGTATACTAAGTTCCCAACCTCACCATGGCTACTCTCACCAAGTAACGCATACAAGAATATAGCATATATTAAAGAATATCAAGGGTACCTCACTACTACTTTCCCACTTGTTTGATGCTTTCCCCCAACAACATACGTCTAGTGAATCTCTCTCCAAAGGCTTTCTCGTATACACTTGGTCTAAGCTCCAAAATCTACACCACGTGCACCACAAAGACTTTCCCACAGACACATGGGCTAAGCACCACCCCATCCTCACAACCAAAAGTAACTAGGTAGTTTTAAGAAGCCACCACAGCTCTCATAATGTGTATCATACATCAGGTATTATACCTCAAGCCATCATAGCCCATACGCCGAGTAAGTATCCTCAAGCCATCACAGCCTATACACGTTACACCTCTAGTAGTCCATAGGGTACTATATCCAGAATATATGTGTGTAACATAACCACAAGCCATTACAGCCCTCTACACACATATACGGGGAAAACTAACCATTGTTCCATAGGCACTAGTATCTACTAAGAGAAGATAGAAGGGATAAAGGGGGGTAGTCATCCATTCAACCTCCCATCAGAATATTGGGGAAAACACCCCCCCCCCCACAAGGATCAGAATCCTCGGGGTGTCAGTTTCCATTACTGATAGGGTGGATTAGCATATAGAAACACAAAAAGTACCAAATATATATAACTCACAACCACACTATGGGCATTACCTAGTCTTAGACACAACTGCAGCTAACGTCTCTCAGACTTTGGGCTGCTACTTCTAAGACTAGGTATCCTATAAGCACACAACCATTTGAAGAGATTTATTAGATTACTTCAATCCCTTTTTATCAGTTCCACTATATGTTAATTAATTCTTTAAACATTAATTAACCATGAACAATTCCACATTAAACTGAATTAGAATTACACCCAAAGTAAATTGTTCCTTCAAAATATCACAACCTCATCATTAAATTCTAGCATCTCCATCCCCATGTATTATCACCATTTAATCAATCTTTCAATATAGAATTACTTTTCCATATTCCCAGGCATTCTAGAAAATCATCATATGCTACTAAACACAAGGGGGATCAACATGGTGAGTAAATATACTACCCGTAGAGTCTTTGCGGCCAATAGCAAGAGCGTAGACCCATTCTCCCTCGAGTGGTTAAACACAGAAAGCATGTGGCATACCTCACGTTTCTTTTCCTCTTTCAGAAGAAGGGTAAGCAAAACTAGCTTCCTTGAGAAGTGGGGAAAAGTAAGCATATAAACAGTCAATCAAAGTCCCCAAGCATCCAACAAACACATAAATCCCATTCCATCATCACTTGTGTCCTCCCAGACACCCATATGCATAAACTAATTCATCTCGCCACTCTAGGCATCATCCGCTGCCACAAACACAAGGCCTCCCTGCCTCCACACATCACAACACCCCTCCAGGGTCACATCACAGCACAAGCAGTAGGAAAACAAAAATCACATCAATGGGCTCTTGGACCTTTAACAATCAAGAGGCTAACTCAGAAACCTTTAAGAAATTATTAAACAATCTGTTCTTTAATCCATCTCGAATTAACAGGTTTATTATTCGTAGGTTCCAAATTCGGGAAACCTAATCAGTAAGCTATCACAAATAAATAAACATGCTTACTGCACTAATTTGATTAACATCAAATTATAACAAGAACTGGATTCATTTTCAGGCCTCGTTATCATTATCCAACACTTATCAATTAATCCCAGTTTACGTTCTCTACCGATTTCCATCAAGAACAAATAGCTAAAAAAAGCATGCATAGATATCACACTATCTAGAAAAACAAAAGGCAATAACATACGATATATATCAATTTATGTATCCAGTCCAATATTTATTATGTCAATTCCATTGTGATCCACTAGGATAAAACATGCTAACGATACAATTGCATGTAAAAGAAAAGAGAAGCAATGAATCCCCTACCTCGAAGAGTTCTTGACGTTCTTTATCCACACAACGGGTCACGATCCTCCTCTCGCAACAATTGCATCCACCCGAGGATGCCACGGTACGTCTGCACCAACCAAACCCCAAGAAAATCCCATTAGAAGCATAGAGATTAAATGCTAATATGGAAAGGAGAACAAGAGAGGATGATCCCCGAAGGAACAGTGATATACCATACCTTATATCGAAGAATGATCGACACAGCTTGGTTGCATCAAAATAGAGCAGAGCCGATCCTAGGAGTAAGGTTTGATTGTGAAACTCCTACAGGAAGGATTTAAAGGGTCTAGAATCTCATAGCCGATAACAAAGAAGAAGAACAAGGGAGGATGAGTCTTGTTTCCTTTTTAATATTTAATGAGGGGATGGTTTAAGATCCGGTTAATTCTCCAATAAAAATGGATCGCATTAACCCACGCAGTTTGACCAAGTAAAAACATACCGGACTTAGGAATAATTAATATAGGATTTATGGCATTTGAATCGGACTTAAGAGTCCTTAAAATAAGGCTTTAAATATATTTTACGTCAAAGGAAACACAAAAGGGGCAAAACTGTAGGAAGCTGGAAACACTGTTCACCTACCATTACTGTACACCTACCGATCTGTGAAACCGATCTGTGAAACCGATCTGTGAAACCGATCTGTGAAACTGGTCGGTGAAACTGATCCATGAAACTGATATGTGAAACTGATCTGTGAAACCGATCTGTGAAACTGATCTATGAATTCGATCTGTGAAACTGATCAGTGAAACTGATCAGTGAAACCGATCTCTGAAACTGATCTGTCAAACCTATCTATGAAACTGATCTGTGAACCCGATCTGGGAAACTGATTAGTGAAACCGATCTGTAAAACTGATCTGTGAAACTGATCTCTAAAACCGATCTGTTAAACCGATCTGTTAAACCGATCTATGAAACCGATCTATGAAACCGATCTGTTACTATTTATAAAACTGGAAACATTGTTCATAGAACTGGAAAATTGGGATAGTGTTGGGGATAAGTCATCTTGACCTCCCGGAACACCTCCAACACCACATTTTCACAAAGTAATGGACCGGAGAGGTCCTGGCCATTACATTAGATACCTCTCAAAACATTCTCATCCTCGAGAATTTAAAACCAACCTAAGGAAAAGAGGGTCCCAAACAACCACATCGTAAGATACCTATCAGGGGAAAACCACCATGAGTTATTCTAAAGTTAGGACAAAACCACGACATCTGAGAGAAAGGTAACAAACAATCCATATCCAAAAAATTCCAGCATAAGATCACATCAATGGTACATAAAAGAAGGGATCAAATAAAACTCATCACAATAACTTAAAACAGCTCTGGGTACTGGACGCGAATCTGTGACTCATGTTCCCAGGTACTCTCCTCTAAGTCACCGTGTCACCACAAGACACGAACTAAGGGGATAGAACTCCCACGCAACACCTTCTCATTTCGTTATTTGATCTCCATAGGTCGCTCCTCAAAGGTTACATCATCATCAACATCGATCTCTCCCCAATTGATGATGTGAGAGTCGTCATGAAGATAACGACGAAGCTGTGATACATGGAAAATATCATGTACCCAACTCATCTATGGGATAAGTGGTACTTGATATGCCACATCTCCAACACTGGCTAACACCTCGAAAGGCCCAACAAAATTGGGAGAAATCTTACTTCCACGACCAAACCTTCGCTGCCCATGACGGGGAGTCGCCTTCAGAAACACATGATCCCCAACATTAAACTCCAAGGGTCTCCTCCTTTGATCAGAAAATGATTTCTGATGATCCCGCACTATCTTCATCCTCTCATTAATCATCTGAACCATCTCTATTGTATTCTGCACTAGTTCTGGTCCGAGAATCACTGACTCTCCGACCTCAGTCCAGCACAACATAGAATGGAAAGGCCGGCCATAAAAGTCTTCAAACGGCGCCATACCTATGGTGGAGTGGAAACTATTATTTTAAAGGAACTCCACCAAGGGTAAGTGCCTCATCCATGAACCTCCAAAGTTAAGAACACAAGAGCACAACATATCTTCAAGAGTCTGTATGGTTCACTCTGTCTTACCATCCGTTTGAGGATGAAAAGCAGTGCCAAGTCATAGTTGAGAACCAAAAGCATGTTGGAGACCCCTTCATACCCTAGAGGTAAAATGAGGATCTCGATCAGAAATGATAGTCCTAGTTACTCCATAAAGTCTCACCACCTCCTCTATATATTGTCTCAACAAAACTTCCACTGATCTCAACTCCTTGACCGCTATGAAGTGGGCCGATTTTTTTAAACGATCCACTACCACCCAAATAGCATCATGTCCTCCCGGAGCTCGAGGTAAACCTGTAAAAAAGTCCATTGAGATGTCCTCCCACTTCCACTGAGAAATATCTAATGGCTGGAGAAGACCACTAGGAACATGATGTTCGGCCTTCAGCTTCTAGAAAACTAAACATCAAGACACAAACTCCGCAACCTCACACTTCAGCCCAGGCCACCAAAAATGACTCCTCAAGGATCGGTACATATTTTTCACACCAAGATGTACTGCTAAGTGCGAACTATGGAACTCTCAGAGAACCATCTCGTGCATCGCCAACGGAATAAAAAGTCTGCCATGATACAACACTCTGTGTTGTTCATCCTCTGACCAACCATCAGGGGTCTCACCACAAAAAACTCTATCTCTCGAAACTTCCACCTATGGATCACCCAACTAGGACTCTTCCACCTTCTTCCATAGGGATTATTGCACCGTCATCTGGAAAAGAAAACCTCTACCTCCAACCTCTTCCATATTAATATGCAAAGCTGACAGTTCCTCCATTACTCTCCAGGAATCTCCAGATTCACGCACAACATCACTACGTGACTTTTGACTCAGTGCATCTGCTGCAACATTCCTTTTTCCTGGTGTATAAGATATTTAAAAGTTGTATTCCTGCAAGAACCCCATACACCGACATTGTTGTATGTTTAAGTCATGCTAGGAGAAAACATACCTCAAACTCTTATGATCAATGAAAACCACAAAGTGCTCACCAATGAGGTAATGTCTCCACAACTTCAGAGAAAACACCATGGATGCCAACTCAAGATCATGGGTGGCATAGTTGTATTCATGGGGACGTAACTACTGAGATCCATAAGAAACAACTGACCTCTGTTTCATGAGAACACAGCCTAGCCCCAGATGTGAAGCATCACAGAAAACATCAAATTGAACTCCCTCAACTGGAAGACAAAGAACTGGAGAACTTACTAACTTATCCTTTAGATACTCGAAAGTTGCCTGACACTAATCAGTCCATATGAATGCTTGATCCTTCCTGGTCAAAGTTGTCAGAGGAGTCGCAACTCGGGATAAATTGGCTATAAACCTCATGTAATAGCCTGTGAGACCAAGGAAACTCCGCACCTCTGACACTATCTTGGGGCTGCCCAAGACACCACTTCTTCTATCATCGATGAATCCATGGCTACTCCCTATTGGGACACAACATTCCCCAAGAATCGGACTTATCGATCCCAAAACTCACACTTTGACAACTTCCCAAACAACTGATGTTGGTGAAGAACTCCCAAAATGGCTCATAAATTCTCTGCATGCTCATCTTCAGATGTGGAGTACACTAGGATGTCGTCGATGAAAACCACCACAATCTTTTCCAAGAACTCATGGAACACAGAGTTCATCAAAACCATGAAAATATCTAGAGAATTCATCATGCCGAACGGCATTACAATGAACTCATAATTCCCATGACGACAATGGAAAGCAGTCTTCAAGATATCCTCTTTGTTCACACGCATTTGATGATATCCTGACTGCAAGTCGATCTTTGAGAACCAACTTGCACCCTTCAGTTGATCGGATAAATCATCAATCTGTGGAAGAGGATATTAGTTCTTTGTTGTCACTTTTTTTAAGCGACGATAATCGACACACAATCTCAAACTGTCGTCGTCCTTCTTCACAAACAAAACTGGTGCACCCCATGGTGACACACTTGGCCGAACAAAACCACACTGCAATAGACCATCAAGCTGTATACGTAGATCTCATAACTCAGAAGGGGCCATCCTATACTGAGACATAGATATAGGAGACGCTCTTGGCTATAGATCGATCCCAAACTCGATCTCTCATCGAGGGGGTAATGCTATGACCTCTTTTGGGAAGACATCAGGGTACTCTTCCACAACCCTAGGAAATGCCAACTGCTCAACCTCTGAAGAACAAAGAATCATCTCATCCATCAGAGATGATAAGGATGAAACGCGCCTATGACCCATCTGAGGATCTTGCTCACTAACAAAAACCACTTGCTCTCCATCCGCACCGAAGAAGACGACCTTCTTCCTGAAGAAATCCACGATAGCCTACACCGAATACAACCAATCCATGCCAAGAATGAAATCATATGGTTGTATTCGTAAATATACGAAATATCCCCAAGACAGGTGCCGCCCCAACACTAGATCAAAGTCTTTACATACTTCAAACAAGTTAGCTCGACCGCCAACTGGCGTAGTCAACGCCAAGCGCACTGGAATCCTATCTACCTCAAGTCCCAAGGCATGGACCGGGGTAGGTGATATGAAGGATTTTGTCACTCCTGAATCAAACAAGGCATACACCAAGGTAGAAAAGAAGCAAAGGGTACCTCGGACGATGTCTGGCTCACCTGGAGCTGGCAACACAAAAGCATGAAGCTGACCATGACCTCCTCCACAACCTCTATGACCCTGATGAAGACCACCACCATGGCCGAGCTCTACTCTCTGAGGATGTGGAGTGTCATGGGGTTGTCCTCTGCCTGTCCCATCTACCCTCTGGTGATCTAAAGCTGGTGCAACCTTCTTCTGTTGACTCGACTGGAACTGCCTCAACAGAGGAACCTGGAGCGGAGCTCCCAGTTCATGATGACTGCTCTGAAAAGTCGGGCACTCCCCCTGCTAATGACCATGATCAACATTAGAAAAACAAGTGCCTGATCCCTTGGTATAGGCCTGAGAGTTATTGCCTCTGAAGAAAAGAGATGGGAAGGGCTGGGACCTACCCCCGGGTGAACGGAAACTCTTTTTCCCGGAAAAATGGGAACCCCGGACCACATCTCTGCTTCGTGAGGAATCATGAAGATTCCCCTCTCGTGACGATCCAGTCCTGGCCAAAGTTCTCTCAACAACATCTGCCCTCGCCAGCACCTCAAGATATGCCTTCAGCATAAATGGGGTGACCTGACACTGGATCTCTGGACGCAAAGCCTCCTCCAAATGCCTTACCATGTCCTTCTCATCTAGTAACAGGTTTGAAGCATATCGTAGAAGGTTCCTGAATTGGATTCCAAACTCTCAAACATTGGAGCTCCCCTGTTGAAGGGTAAGAAGCTCCTAACGGCTAGATGCCTTCATGGTCGAGGAAAGGAAATCAACTCTAAACTTGTCTAAAAAATCCTCCCAAGAGATTGCTCACTCCTCACGATCCCCAAGGAACAAGAGCCACCACTGCCTTGCTGCTCCACACAGCATAATCACAACCAAGGACACCGAGTGCTCCTTCGGAGCACGAATCAAACTGAAGCTGATCTCGACCTCCTTTAACGAGTCTTCTGTGACTATATCTGAAACGGAGCCCTCGTAATTCTATAGACTCTGGTGATGAAACTCTCAGAGTGTCTTCCTCCAAGTGTCATCATCATCAACCTCTACCCAGCGGCGATCTGTAGGCACAGCCTGCTGGAAATCTTCTATGCAAACCTGACGAGGATGTCATCCTGGATCCATACCTCTAAAATAATAAACCGTTAGAGCTCCTAATCCTGGAATATATAAGACTCAAGATTAATTTATTGTTCTATTTTATTCATTTCAGGTTAACCTATCCCAAGCTCTACCCATTCAAACAAAGGCACAAGAATAATGATGCATGATCCTTCCCTAGGTCTCTACCCTGTAACTAGTATCACCTTGTTTAGTATCCATTGTAAACTTAATGGTCCATACATCAGATCATAGAGAGCCCTAAATGCCTATGTCTCAGTCGGTCTCCAGTGTTTACCTCACTTTCTAAACATGAATGACATCGTTGCCCTACCAACCCATGCCACGTCACCTGTTACTAACTCCAAACTCCATCATATACCTCATCCAGACCTCTGATACCACTCTGTCACGACCCCCTCCCCACAAAGTGTACCCCTCCTAGGGCGGCAATGTGTGAAGGGAGATAATGTCCCCTGAGTCCCGCCTCTAGTAGGCCCCGGGTTGGCGACTAGCACCGAGGGTATAATAAACACACAAATGGGAGGCATTACCCTCTAAGAGAACACATGTGGAAGGGAGAGATAAGATAGACACCAACCAACTCCAACTCAAAACTGAAGTGTAAAAGAAAACCCAAGTGCAAATATGTAATGTCATGCAAAAGTACTACAAATGAAAGCGAAAACTACAATTACCCAAAAGAAAAAGTAAAAATAGCAGCAACCACAAGCCCAAACTGCTCCTGCAACTCCAAGCTAGTAGAATCTAGCCTGATCTCCAACCTACTCCAAGTGACCTAAAAACAATTTATATATACGTATGGTGAGTATAACAGTATACTCAGTAGGATCCTCCCTGATGCCTCTCGTGAAAAAGTAAAGAAAGCAAGCTAAAGCCTAGGGAACAACAATTGAAACAAACTCGTCACCTAAACAGGTATAATAAGTTCCCAACCTCACCATGGCTACTCTCACCAATTAACGCATACAAGAATATAGCATATATTAAAGAATATCAAAGGTACCCCGCTACTACTTCCCCACTGGTTTTCTGCTTTTCCCCAACGACATACATCATGTGCATCTCTCTCCAAAGGCTTGATCTTACACACCTGGTCTAAGCTACACAATCAGCACCACGTGCACCACAAAGGCTTTCCCGCAGACACCTGGGTTAAGCACCACACCATCCTCACAACCAAAAGTAACCAGGTAGTTTCCGGGATCCACCACAGCTCTCATAACGTGTATCATACGTTGGTTACTATACCTCAATCCATCAATGCCCATACGCTGAGAAATGATCCTCAAGCCATCACATCCTATACACGTTACACCTATAGTAGTCCATAGGATACTATATCTAGAATATATGTGTGTGAAATAACCACAAGCCATTACAGCCCTCTATACACATATACGGGGAAAACTAACCATTGTGCCAAAGGAACTAGTATCTACCAAGAGAAGAGAGCGGGGCTAAAGGGGGTATTCAGCCATTCAACCTCCCATCAGAATGTTGGGAAAAATACCCCCCCCCCCCCAGGTCTCAGAATCCATGGGGTGTCATTTTCCCTTACTAACAGGGTGGAGTAGCATATAGAAACACAAAAAGTATAGAATATATATAACTCACAACCACACTATGGGCATTACCTATTCTTAGACACAACTACAGCTAATGTATCTCAGACTTTGGGCTGCTACTTCTAAGACTTGGTATTCTATAAGCACACAACCATTTGAAGAGCTTTATTATATTACTTCACTTACTTTTTATCAGTTCCACTGTATGTTAATTAATTCTTTAAACATTAATTAACCATGAACAATTCCACATTAAACTAAATTAGCATTACACCCAAAGTCAATTGTTCCTTCAAAAGATCACAACCTCATCATTAAATTCCAGCATCTCCATCCCCATGGATTATCACCATTTAATCAATCTTTCAATACAGAATTACTTTCCCATATTCCCAGGAATTCTAGAAAATCATCCTATGCTACTAAATAGAAGGGGGCTCAACACGGCGAGTAGATATACTAGTCGTCGAGTCTTTGCCGCCTATAGCAAGAGCGTAGACCCATTCTCCCTCGAGAGGCTAAACACGAAAAGCACATGGAATACCCCGCGTGTCTTTGTCTCTTTTGGAAGAAGGGTAAGAAAAACCATCTACCTTGAGCAGTGGGGAAAATTAAGCAGATAAACTGTCAATCAAAGTCACTAAGCATCCAACAAACACATCCATCCCATTCCATCATCACTTGTGTCCTCCCCGACACCGACATGAATAAACTGATGCATCCCACCACTCTAGTCATCATCCGCTTCCACAACCACAAGGCCTCCCTGCCTCCACACATCACAACACCCCTCCAGGGTCACATTAGAGCACAAGCAGCCGGAAAACTAACATCACATCAATGGGCTCTTGGCCCTTTAACAATCAAGAGGGTAACTCAGATCCCTTTAAAAAATTCTCAAAGAATCCATTCTTTAATCCATATCTAATTAACAGGTTTATTATTCATAGGTTCCAAATTCGGGAAACCTAATCAGTAATTTTTCACAAATAAATAAACATGATTACTGCACTAATTTGATTAATATCAAATTATAAGAGGAACCGGATTCATTTTCATGCCTCTTTATCTTTATCCAACACTTATCAATTAATCCTGGTTTACGTTCTTTACCGATTTCCATCGTGAATAAATAGCTAAACAAATCATGCATAGATATCACGCTATCTAGAAAAACAAGAGGCAATAACATGCGATAGATATCAATTTATTTATCCAGTTAAATATTTATTATTTCAATTCTATTCTAATCCACTAGGATAAAACATGTTAATGATACAGTTGCACGTAAAAGAAATGAGAATCAATGAACCCCCTACCTCGAATAGTTCTTGACATTATTTATCCACACAACGGGTCACAATCCTCCACTTGCGACAACTGCATCCACCCGAGGATACCACGATACGTCCGCACTAACCAAACCCCAAGAAAACCCCATTAGAATCATGGATATTACATGCTAATATGGAAAGGAGAATAAGAGAAGATGATCCCCGAAGGAACGATGATAAAATAAACCTTATATCGAAGAATGATCGACACAACTTGGTTACATAAAAATAGAGCAGAACCAATCCTAGGAGTAAAGTTTGATTGTGCAAATCCTATGGGAAGGATTGAAAGGGTCTAGCGTCTCATAGTCGATAACAAAGAGGAAGAACAAAGGAGGATGAATCTTGTTCCTTTTTGAATATTTAATGAGGTGACGGTTTAAGATCCGGTTAATTATCCATTAAAAATGAATCACATTAACCCAGATGGTCTGACCAAGTAAAAACATCCCAGCCATAAGAATAATTAATATAGGATTTATGTCATTTTATTTGGCCCTAAGTGTCCTTAAAATAAGGCTTTAAATGTATTTTACATCAAAGGAAACGTCAAAAGGGGAAAAACTATAGCAAGTTGGAAACATTGTTCACCTACCGTTACTGTACACCTACTGATCTGTGAAACCGGTCTGTGAAACTTATCGGTGAAACCGATCTATGAAACTGATCTATGAAACTGATCTGTGAAACTGATCTATGAATTCGATCTGTGAAACTGATCAGTGAAACTGATCAGTGAAACCTATCTCTGAAACTGATCAGTGAAACCGATCTGTTAAACCGATCTGTGAAACCTATCAGTGAAACCGATCTGTGAACCCGATCTGTGAAACTGATTAGTGAAACCGATCTGTAAAACCGATCTATGAAACCGATCTATAAAACCGATATGTTAAACCGATCTATGAAACCAATCTGTTACTTTTCATAAAACTGGAAACATTGTTCATAGAACTGGAAAATTAGGATAGTGTTGGGGATAAGTCATCTTGACCTCCCAAAACACCTCCAACACCACATTTTCACATGGTAATGGACTGAAGAGGTACAGGCCATTACAGAGTATCTCTCTCATAGCATGAGAGCATTCTTGGAAGAAATGAAATTATCTCTTGGCTTGAGAACTTTCTCTAGATCCATTTTGAATAACCTCCAAAAAGGGATATGTTAATGAGAATTATATAATTTGGATTTTAATTACATAGAATTATAAAATTAATTAATTACCCTAAATAATTTATTCATTTCATTTAATTCTTCGTAATACCCCATTTCTAAAAATAACAATTTACCTTTGTTATTACTTGGCATGCGCCCAGTGAATTACACATAATATTATTTAATGAAATAAATAATATTATTTCTCACAAATCCATATAAAAAATACACGTCATGTATATTAATATTCATGGAAAGTAGTTTTCCATTTTCTTTATTTTCTACACCATATTTATTTTTCCTTGAATAATGGTTATTTATTTATCAAATAAATATCACTCCATTACTTGCTAATAAATATATTATTTCACCCATAATATATTCTCTCAAATAACTTATGTCGAAATAAATGTGATTAGGAATACTTGAATAGTTATTAAACCACAATTGGGAATAATATTTATTCAACTTGTTAAATTAATATTTAATTGAGATACTTGGATGCACTTAGTGAGTGATCCTCTAGGCCTCTTTCTCAATGGCATTAGGTGGAGCCAGCCTAAAGTCCAAGATTAGCATCTAAAAACATGCCAATGCACCCATAGAGAAATAATTTAACACCGCAATGATGTGTCACATCCTAAGAATTCTTATCATGTAATGTAATACATTTTTCTTGATATATCGAATCAAGTAGGTTTCATGCTAGTGTCATCAACCCATGTTCTCAATTATTCATTATTTGACTTTTTGGAATTAAACATGCACATTCATTACCATGGACATGGATTTATTTATTCTATATCAATTCTATAAAAGGTCCTGAGATATCTACTTCTGTTTTGAAAATAGAAGGGACAAATCCTTTCTTGCATTATCTATTCATTTTGTATTACTCGTGATGCACCCAACATATCCTACCTTGTTTCGAGTAGTGTTTCATCACTATTTTCATCAATACATCTAAGTGTGAAAGTTGTAATACCCATTAATAATAATCATAAATTCTAAGGACCAATAAAAATGTTTTCAAATAGCAACATTCAATGACAGTATGAAATGTGGATTTCATACTGGCGGGTCTCGTTCTCATAATATACTCCTTGATATGACCAAGGGCACACACCATGAGAAAGTGTCTCAAATTTTTATGATCCCTCGCCCTTAATGGCATGTATTATTTGTGTCCCTCAAATAACATCATCCAGTTATAGAAAATATATTAATTAATAGTGTTATGGCACTTTGAGGTTCTCATCGTAGCAGGGATCCTCTATGACCCTTTAATGCAACAGTTATCCTTAGGACATTACCACATACATTGTCATACAAGAGATCAATAAAGATGTGATAAGGTATTTATTAAAGAATAAAGTAAAAAGTAGTTGTTTCTAGGACAACAACTCCAAAAAATATCATATAATTCCCTCAATAGATTCTTAAACATAAACAATCTAGAATAAGTATTATATTTTGAAATAAACCCTTACCACTTTGGTTAATTTCAAATTTAATTACATGAAAGAAATAACATAAAATTAAACATTAAATGAAAATAATATAAATATATTCATGATATATCATATCAATCGATAATTATATACCCCATATGTATTAAATAAGTGGTGAATATGACATATGTATCCTGAAAAAAAATTAAGAAGAGAAACCCTTACAAAGATCATAATATTGAAGTAAGAATTAATCAATGAAGTAATTTTATGTAAAAAATGTAAATACATGTAAAAATTGGAAATAAAACCTAAAATAATCATATTTCATTACATGTATAATCATGTAAAAACATAGAAAATGAATGTGTAATATAACCCAATGAAAAAAATTGAGTTAAGAAACCCCTTACCTCAAGTTGGGCTTTCTTAGTAAGTGATTTTGACCTCTATTATAATAAATATAAATTTATTATAAATATATAACATAAAAATATACTTATTAATAATGTCATATATGATCCACTTATAAAATTTCAACACCTATTCATTAATAATTCTTCATTAAAATCATCATTTCCTCATGTTAATTATTTCGTTTTTCATGTAAGTTTTAGTTTTGTAGTTTTGGTACTTCCATATTTCTCATGGTCCCATCATCTCTATAATATTAATAATTACATAAATATTATATATATTTATTACATACATATTTAAAAAAATTATTCAATTGAGGGCATGAAAAATGAATCACATCACTTCGTGGAGGTGGTAGTCCACATGTACACACAAGCGACTCTATCATTTTTTAATCGGTGGAAGGGTAAGAAGGTAAATGATATATTATGTTTCAAAAATAATAATTATGTCATAAATATCATATATTTTAATTATTTTTATATTTATAACCATTCAATTAATGTTGTGAAGAACAAAATACACAGCTTTTTGGAGATGGTAAGTCGTACATATGCACCAGGGATATTTTAATTTTTCATAATATTGAAAGGATATGAATAAGGTTTGTGACACTAGAATAATAATATTTTAGAATATAGAATATTATGATGATATTATATGAACCGAATTATATAATATTTTAAATGTGTATAAGAAGAAGTAAAATGAAAAGGCTGGGTTAAGATTATTACATTTTCTTTAATGAACCTTCATTGGATATCTCCTTAAGGACTCTAGGGATGGAATTTAAAGATCACTATATACTATATAATGTAGATAATGAATTTAATAATATGTTATTTCAAGGTTTATTCAAGATATATAGATCAATAAGTGTGAGGAAAAGGGGATAGGTGGTGTCCTTTTATAAGTGAGGGTAAGGGATCCCACAAAACTGCTTAAAGTTTTAAATTAATATAAATTAAATTTCATTTTAGAGTGGAATAGAATTAATATATTTTGAATATAAGATGGATATAATTATAAGTCCTCTCATAAAAACAAAATATATAAAATTTTATGATATTTTTTAACCCTTATATCATAGTTTTAACCCCTCCCCCATTAACCAGATTTAATGATTATCATGATGACAATATTTTTTCACATTAGGGGTTATAAAAGGTACTATAAAACAAAAATTTATCCATTAGTGGATAATAATAGGTATTATAGACCATATATCATTCACTTATCTAAATAAAATATTTTTACAAATTTTATTTCATTTTATAAAATATATTTAACATAAAATATCATTAAAGTCATTTTCGAGACTATTCATAAAATTGACTTCAAAAAAATAAAGATAGTAAATTATTTAAAAAAATCAAACATAGATAATAAATTATATTTATTTAAAAAATTCATGTAATATCATAAATCACATAAAAAATAATCCTTTTTTGGTTTCCAAAATAATTTACTTGATTTTTCTAACACTTGGACAAATACTATGTTTGCGTTGTGTAAGAATTTAAGGTTGTTATTTACTCACTAAAAATTAAAAATAATTTATCATGATAAATTAATTTTTCCATATTAAATATAAATATCTATAACCATTTATGACTTGTATTTATCATTTTGAAATCATATTAGAAATATTGAAATCAATAAAGACTCATTTGGAAATTATTCTTTACTTAAAAAAAGTATATATCTTAGAAAAATGGATCCAAAATGATATATTTTTTAATATATTAAGTTTTTTGTTGAAATAAACTCATCCAAAAGAATAAAATAAAGTTTTAGGGTGATTTTAAATCCTTTTCACATTAGTTTTAACCCTCGTTAACCCAATTTACCCATTACTGTTGTAATAGATTTTACAACCATTACTATTCATTATGACCAAAAATTAAGTTAACATATTTACAAAATTTGAAATTTATGGTTTAAAATATGGAATATATTTATCAAATTCAATTCCTAAATTTTTTAGAAATTACATTTAAAATAAACTCTCAAAACATGATCAACAATGGTTTTCTAGAAAAATGCATTATAAGTATAAAAATATTATAATATCAAAGATGATCATAATTTATATTTAAATAAAATTAATTAGATTATTTTTAACCAAAATTAAATAATTAAATTTTAAAAAAATTCAAAACAAAATGGAGCTTTTAAAATATTTCAAAAGAAAAGACGGTTTTCTATAAACGCAATATTTTTCACTATTCACAGAAAAATCAATATTTTTAGAAAATATCAAGAATTAACCATAAGATTATTTTGATATGATTATCTAAAAAATGATATTATTTTTATAAAATAAAATTTATAAATGTTTCATAAATTAATTATAATATTTCTCATAAAAAGTATTAAAATCCATTTTTGAAGAAAACATGTTTTGGAAGCATAAGATGAATTTACTAAAAATTAAGTGCTTATTTCCTAATAATTAATCAAAAAATGTATTGAGTGGGAAATATATATATATATATCATGATTTTTTTTAATCATATTCACACCCTCCAATTCGATGGCTAGGTTATAATAGTCATATTTAAAAATATTATTTCATGATTTATTTAAGTTTGGTGTTTTGTGTGAAACACGCTATTGAAAATAAAATTCTATTTAAAATAAAATATTAACAAAAATATTAGGGTATTATAAATTAAATTCCAAACCCATAACATATTCTCACCTATGAGGAAATATAATTTGAACCATATTTATATTACTCTCAAGAGTTTATCCTGATTCTTAACACTAGATAATAAGTGTCACATAGTCGGACGACTCGATTGTTGAAGGTACATTAGAGAAATAATAAAATATAAGAGTAAATGAGGTAACCTCAATAGGTAATGATGAATAAATAACTAAATATTTTCATGAGTTTTCATTATGCAAATTTCAATGATGAAATTTTTATAGGGAAGAATTTAAAACTAGAGATTCAATTATAGAAATCTTTTCTTTCTAAGGAAACTATAGAAAAATGCACATAGATTTATTTAAGAATGTAGATTCAAAAAATTTATAAATTTAATATGAATATTATAATATTATTTTCGAATTTATAAAATCAAAATTATCTTAGGATTTATTTTTTATATTTTTAATAAATAGTTGATTTTTGGGAGAATAGTGAAAAATACAGATTTTAAAAAACATTTACTTTTATAAAATTATAATGATGTAAGAATAAAAAAAATTATGAAATATTTTTAGAAAATATATATATTTAATATTTAATATAATTATTATAAAAATATATTCTTGAACATATAAAATATGCCTAATATTTTGGAATTCTAAGTAATGTTTTTATTTAAATAAAAATTATTTTTAGGATATTTTCTTTTAATCATGTATTGAAATTATTACATACTATATTGGTTTAGATTGAAAGAAAAATAAGTAGAATTATATTTAAATAATCCAATTAATCTCATTTTAATCAAAATTATAATTTATTTGGTTGTAAAATCATTTTTATGCTTAAAATAAACATTTTTCTAAAAGTGGTTTTCACTACGTTTTGAAAACTTATCTTAAAAGTAATTAATTCCAATTACAGGAGTTGAATAAATTAATAAAGATACCATATTTTTAATCATAAATATTAATATTATTTAATAAGTTTAACTTATTTTTTTCATAATAAATAGTAATTGTCATATATATTTATCACTATAATTAAGGGTAAAATGGGTTTAAGGGGTTAAAATAATGGGATAAGGAATCATGATAACAAAAAAACATGACTAAACCAGTAACACCCCAACCCTAGTTACCCAAATTTGGTGCATTATTACATAACATTGGCATGATCACAAAATATCAAGTCTCGAAAGATCGATTAGTTTAGTAGCGTTGGAAACACTAGATATATTCATAAAGTTTACATTACATCAATAAGTGAAAAACTACAACAACATATCGTATTCATATCCCCTCATATTATCCCTGTAGGTTATTCATAAAATACTTCTTCACATCTTGGGAAAAATATAACATTGAAAGGGGTGAGCTTAGATGCTCAGTAAGGATAACAATATATCGGAAACATTCATAAATAAACATAAAAATTCAAGGCAATGTATAACTAAAACAAAAGCCTTTTAAACCTGAACTTCAGCATAATATGGAAAGGATAAAATGAAATAATGCCATTTACTTATTCACATGTATATTCTACCAGTCGAATAATCACATGAAAATATCAATAACCACTTTCATAATGACGGAATGCATAATGCCAGACTATCATAACCACATAGCCAAGGACTCGTGTCAAGACTACAAATAAGATTTTGTCAAGGCATCATTCTAAGACACTAGTTTGTCTCATGAGACCTACCGATTCATCAAGGATCTATAGCGGGCTCCTCCCATCACTTACTAAGTCCAATGCATTCCTCATATGAAAAGTTTGAAACATAACATAAACATTCATATTAAAACTAGCATACGAAACGTCAATAATTTATCCACAAACCATGAATGGTATAAAAATAGCACATCCACAGTCAAACATAACTCATTCGATACAATATGAAAGAATGTATTGAATCATATTAACCTCAATAGAGAATAATGAAATATATTGACATAGATGAAAATAATCATTAAAACTATTAGAGAGAAATATCCACCTTTTTCTTGAAAACATTTAAAAGTCACACTATTTGTCAAGAATTCATTTAAAATAGATTTTTGAATCAAATTTTCCCATACCACTTTGAAACTTTTAAAAGGAATTTTGATTTTAAAACTTTAATGTCCATATAAATAAATCCTTAAAACCATTTTTAAAGTAAGTACATTAATGAGAAAGATTTAGAATAATAAATCATTAAAACATTTTAAAATGATATTTTAGTTAATGTTCCTAACCAAAAGAGAGACAATTAAATAAAAATAATTGAAGTAATAAAAAAATTAATATCATGAGAATAAATGGATTAATGATATATTATGTCAAAGTACATTATATATACCATATAAAAGTGATTTGGTGTATAACAACAAAGGAGTCTCAAATGGAATGTAAATTGAAATGAAATCTCTCATAAAGGAAATATCCTTAGGTTAAGGATAAATCAACAACATAATTATTTGTGATAAATATAAATACAGTCAATGTGATTGGATATTTACTGTAAAACAATCAAAGGACATTCACACATATTCTTGTAAAAACAACACCAATGAATTATATGTTTAACTCAATAAATAGAGATTTAGTTAAAATTACTCTTATCAAGTTCATATCGATGACTTGAGAAATTATCAATGGAGTGATTATGTGTATCAAAAGTATATCCACAGAAAGGGGAGTGGAAATTATGACATAAAAACATAAATAGTGATTTCATACATAATCTTGGAGTAAAATAATCAATGAAGTATTCGTAAAGCCGAATGAGTGGAAATTGAAATTTTAAATTCCCTTATCAATTTGGTAACTTACGAAACATACACCCATGAAATAAGGATCATAAAATGATGATGTAAATATATATAAATTAAATTATATTACACAATTAATACAATCATGGGTAGTACACACACCACATGCAATAAATAAGTGGTGAACAATGGAAATCTCATGGAATTAAAAGTGAGATAAGAAACCCCTTACTTTGTAATTTTTCCTTGGTCAAAGGTAGTTTAACCTCCTGTATAATGGTGAAATAATTTTTATTGAATTATACAAGAATCATTTACATTAATATGATATCATATATGATCTTCTAACATCGATTTGTTAATAATATCTTAGTATTATTTTCATTTCGGGTGTTAACTTACTCGTTTTCCTTTATATTATTTGTTACGTAATCCATGTTTGTTATGGATAGGTTGTATCTTATTCATATAAAGAATGATATCAATTCCTTAAAAATTATTTTTAATCATTAAATGATAATTAGACTCAAATTGATATGATGGGGAATGAATCTCATTGCGTTCGTGGAGACGGTAGTCCGTACGTACGCACGAGCGACAATATCATTCTTTTGATATTAAAATAATATATAATTGGATGGTATATCATATAGACAGAATAATTATCATGTTATATTTATTATTTACATTAATTATACATCATTATTATACCCATATAAATAATAATATATTGAATAACAATTACACCACAACGTGGAGACGGTAGGCCGTACATACACACGTATGGTGACATGTCATTCAGGGGATGGATAGAATAATGAATTTGTTTGTTACATATTTATAATAACATCAAAGTATATAGAATATACTGGATTTATTATTTTAGAATAGAAATAACAAAGAAATAAGAAGTTGAAGTAGAAAGGAACTTGAAAGAGGGTGGTGAAAACATTACCTCTTCTTCGGGTTCTTCCTTTTGATTTGATCAAAAGGGTTCCTTAAGTTGTCTTTCTGATAAAACTAAGGCCTATAGGTTTAATTGAGAGAAGTTGGGAGGATATTTGGTCAGATTTTGTCCGAGAGAAATGGCTTTGAAGTTGTGAATTAATGAGAAGTGGGAGTGCCCTTTTATAAGAAGGGTGAGGGGCTCCTTTGGAAAAGCTAGAAATATTATTTTATAATAAATCCATATTCGGTTTCTAATGGATCCAAAGTAGATTATGTAAATTTCAAGGTGGGGATAGGTCGAAAACAACTCATCCAATATATTTTAGACAGGTTTGGTTACATTATTAACCTTATCTTTTAGTTTTAACTCTTAGTTAATTAGTTTGACATTTACCATGTCTCTTTGTATTTTTATATTATATGGTTAATAAACTTACTATAAACTTCCAAGAGACACCAAAGTGGTCCATTAATGATACACCTATCATGATACAAGTTCTTTGGCTGAACCTTAGATTTTTAGGAATAGAATATGAATTAATAATATAATATTTGTTTTAGAAACACTTTTATGTCAATTTTGACACTATTTGGAATTTGATTTTTGTAAAACTCATAACGGCATGATTACTTCGAAAAAAATTAATTAAATCAATAATAACATGTCATATTATCTAATAAAATTAGTTTAATTCATAAAAGTCTCAAAATACATTTATTTGGATATTTAAAATATCAATTATTTTAAAATTTCATTAATTCGGTAATTATTGTATCATCATTGTGTCATACATAAATTAAATTATATAATGTCTAAAAATTATAAATAAAATACAATTATGTAGGAAATATTTTTATCTTTCTAATGAATATTTACAATCGAATTTATCTTATGTATAACCTTATATTAAAAATTGTTTAGTAATTAATTTTTGACTTTAACTCTTTTAACTCTTCTTTGAATTAAATAATAATAAATTTTCTAATCTAATCCAAGTGGACCTAAATGATACTATTTTATTCCTAAGATTTCTTTTGGTCGAGATACACTTTTCCAATAGAATTGGGACATCTGTTAGGGTAATATTAACATAATGTTTACCCTTAATTACCCTATTTACTTTTAACCGTGGTAAATAAAAGTAAAAAGTTATTATTCACCAAAAATAATTTTTATCTTATTGAACCACATTTTACTCCTCAATATTAACCGTGTCTCTCGGATTTTCAAAATTCCACTCACAGAAGCGGTAAAATTAAGTTTTATGTAAATTTCCAAATTCTCCTAGGGGGTGGGTAAAAGATGGTAAAAAGTTCAATAAAATTTTTATATATCTAAAATTATTTTAAACTAACTTCAATGAATTACATTTAACGTATATAGGTATTATGTATCTATTATGACCTTAATTAAATTTAAATAAAATAAATAATTATTTAAATAAAAATTTGGTTTTAAACTATAACTTAGTATTTTTCACTATTCATCAAAAATTGAATGTTTTCAGAAAAATACCAAAAATTAGGCCTAACCTATATTTGATATTATTAATTCAAAAATGATTTCTATTTTACAAAATTCATAACATTTAAGTTTCATTAATTAATTTAAAAATTAATTCCTGTTGTCAAAACAAATAGCGTGTTTTTAAGAAATAATAACTATCAAAAGATTGACACTTTTTTATGTCTGGTTTAAAGGTGAAATTACGTCCAATGAACAAAATTGTATTAAATGGTAAAAATATATTCGAAATATACTTTAAAATCACTCAAATTCATAATTTATCACTATTAATTATTTCTATTAAAAAAATTGTTTTTAATTAAAATTTAGTAATTTTCACTATTCATCAAAATATGAAAGTTATCTGAAAAGTACCAAAATTTCACCCTAAGCTAATTTAGATATTATGAATCCAAAAATGAAGTCCATTTTGAATGATAAAATTTAAAAAAATTCAAAAAGTAGGTATTAATATTCATAACGGCTAGTTTGATTGGTTGTGGTGTGTTAGAATCTCGAAGTTGCGTACAATGAAAGCCATTGCATTATTCAAAGGGAAACGTACTGTGGAAGATTGGGGTGTTACATTCTCCCCTCATTCAATAAATTTATTCCTCACAATTTTTTAAAATTGGTCTTGAGAATATAATGGAAAGTCCCACATCGGAAAAAGAGTCAATAAAACTATCAATTTAAAAGAAAGAAAGAGAGGTATAAAGGTCACCCAAGATAACCCATACTAGGATTCCATGAAGGAAAACATGGATATGGATGATAAAATATGTTTCAAGTTATGATGGAGAGGGATAGAAAACATGATCAGGATAAAGTTAACAACAAGAAAACCACAAACTTGTGTTAGGACAAACGGTCATTAGTCTCCTAGTAGGAAAAGTAAACAGACAACATTTTTTGTTTTAAGTTACATTATATAAGGACGAAAAATTCATTTATGATATTGACTAAGAACATAAAGAGATATACATACTTTTTAAGTAGAGTTTCATTCTTTAATAAATTTCTACCACTAACTCATTTTTTTAACAATGAGTATTCAAGAATACTTGGTCACACTGGAAGAGCTAGAATAAACTTCTATAGAATAACATGATCCATGTAGGATAAACTATATATTTACCTTGTCTTTAGAGATTAATCCAAACCAAAATGGTTAGTATAAGATCTGATGATCCCCCAAATGGATATTCCATTAGAGAAAAAAGACACTAATCTTAACTTCTAAAATTAAACCAACAATACCACAAAGTTAAATAAATACCATTCAATAATCAATTTTCCTTAAAATCCTTCAATATAATCCAAACTAATATTGAAACCCAAAACTTATAAGAATGTAGTCTTCCACGTTAAATTGTATCTCTAAATGACATCAACTACTCTTAAAGTCACATACTTTAAATTAATTAACCTAATCACATATTCTTTATTATTGGTTAATCATTTCCATAAATAACAAAAATAACTATAAATCCACAATAAAAACATAGATAAAAATCCACCATTAATCCTCAAATGAAATCCCATAGTATTCTATTTTCCTTGGGCATATAGTGTTCCCAAAAATGCGAACATCTTCCAAAATAAAATTTATCACCTAATCACCAAATCATTTTCCTATACTAAGTGTATTCATTTGATAAGACAAAAGATCCCAAATGAACTTATTATTGATCAATAAAATCATTTAACTAAAATAATCGTCACACTAACCAGGGACTTCATGTAGTCCAGTTGTAGGTGATAAATCCCAATCACACTTCGGTTGTGGGTTCGATTCCCACAGCTTTGTCTGACGCGACGGGTTGTCACAGGGTCTGCGTGTTGTCCTTTTTCAAAAACTATATTTTATAACATTAACAAAATGAGATAAATTCCTCAAAATAACCATAACATAATTTAACCACAAATGATATCTCATACCTTACATTTTCATCCCAAATTATAATAACTTGTAATTTCCTCAAACCCAATGATCATATAAAACCAAATGGTTATTTATAACTATATCCACAAGAGAAAAGATAATTCTTCCTCAAATATCATTCTCACATGGCAAACTGCAGGGTTACAAATACAAGAGAAAATAATTCCAAACTAAACCCATCAACAAGGAGCACTAATACTTTTTAAACATTTCTCTAACCATTTATTTCCACATAGCTTCTTCTTTGACTAAGAAAATATCCTATAGAATAGGGCATTCACTCGGGTAATGGCCAGGTCCCATACATTTACGGAAAATTATTGTAAACGGATTATTGGGACCATTTTTATCTTCTTCCATAGTACTCTTCATTTTTCTTCAGAAATTCTTCACTTTATATCCTTCCTTCCCACATTTAAAGCATTTCTTTGTCCCATTGAGACACTTTCATGGGTGTCACCTTCCACATTTCTTGCATGATGGAAATTAAGGATTCCTTTCTCCATGGTCTCCACTACTGGAGCTCTTATCATTCATCACCTTTCTCTTCTTTGTTGAGTCCGGAATTAGTTAATATATATATTGTTGATCATATTTTTGGAAAATTGATTTAGCATGAAGAGGATATCTTTTACGCCTATCAATATTCCATTTCGTTTCTCATTTCCACCACCGTTCCCACCTTGTACATCATTCTCAAAGTCACTATGACTTCCTTGGAATCCATCCATTGACTAAAACCAGAAAGCATTTTGTGAGTAACAGTAGTCATAAAATCATTTAGAGATTAACATGTCACCATATGCTCAATTTGAAACACATTAGGATTAACCAAGGTCATTTACTCTCATCTTATATATAATACTTCAAATCGGTTTGTGAAGAAAATATAAATTATCCTAAGCATATCCCCCGGGAGTGTCGTAACCAAGAGTGCAGCAAGGCCCGTTGTCGTGCACCAGTTCTCGTTCGAGTCTAGCTCAAAGCGGTGTTTTCGGGTTTTACCCCTAGGTACATCTATGCCAAAGCTGCATCTACCTGCTCGTATCTAGACAGAGATGTGTTGATCATAAAACTCATAAAATCTCTACAATACCAAAATTCTAGGAAGTTCTTCTATACTAATCCTCAAAGTCTATCTTAGGGCTATGTGCTCTAATCAGAGTTTATCTAAATATACCTCTCAATGTTTGTACTAAAATTCCTCTGATACCAACAGTAACGCCCCGAACCCAGTTACCCAGAGTCGGTGCATTATTACATAACATTGTCATGATCACAAAAGATCAAGTCTCAAAAGACCAATTAGTTTAGTATCCTTGGAAACATTAGATATATTCATAAAGTTTACATTACATCAATAAGTGAAAAACTAAAACAACATATTGTCTTCATATCCCCTCATACTATCCCTGCAGGTCATTCATAAAATTATTCTTCACATCCTGGTAAAAATACAACATTGAAAGGGGTGAGCTCAGATGCTCAGTAAGGATAACAATATAGCAGAAACTTTCGTAAATAAACATAAAAATTTAAGGCAATGTATAACTAAAACAAAATCTTTTTAAACTTGAACTTCAGCATAATATGGCAAGGATAAAATGAAATAATGTCATTTACTTATTCACATGGATATAATACTAGTCAAATAATCACATGAAAATATCAATAACAACTTTCATAATGATGGAATGCATAATTCCAGACTATCATAACCATGTAGCCAAGACCCCGTGCCAAGAATACAAATAATATTTTTTCAAGGCCTCGTGCCAAGACACTATTTTGTCTCATGAGACATACCGATGCATCAGGGAGCGATAGTGGGATCCACCTGTCACTTACTAAGTCCAATTCATTCCTCATATGAAAAGTTTTAAACATAACATAAACATTCATATTAAAACTAGCATACGAAATGTCAATAATTTATCCACAAACCATGAATGGTATAAAAATAGAACATCCACAGTCAATTATAACTCATTTGATACAATATTAAAGATTGTATTTTATCATATTAACCTCAGTCGAGAATAATGGGGGATATTGACATAGATGAAAATAATCATCAAAACTATTAGAGAGAAATATCCCCCTTTTTCATGAAATCATTTAAAAGTCACACTATTTGTCAACAAGTAATTTAAAATAGATTTTTGAATCAAAGTGTCCCATACCACTTTGAAACTTTTAAAAGGAATTTTGATTATAAAACTTTAATGTCCATAAAAATAAATCCTTAAAACCATTTTTAAAACATGGACATTAATGAAAAATATTTAGAATAATAAATCTTTAAAACATTTTAAAATGATATTTTAGTTAGAGTTCCTAACCAAAAGAGAGACACTTGAATGAAAATAATTGAGGTAATAAAAACTTTTTAATATCTTGAGAATAAATGGAATCATGATATACTATGTCAAAGTACATTATATACACCATATAAAAGTGATTTGGTGTATAATAAAAAAGGAGTCTCAAATGGAATGTAAATTGAGATGAAATATCTCATAAAGGCAGTATCCTTAGGTTAAGGATAAATCAACGACATAATTAAGTGTGAAAAATATAAATACTGTCAATATTATTGGATATTTACTATAAAACAATCAAAGGACATTCACACATATTCTTGTAAAAACAACACCAATGAATTATATTTTTAACTCAATAAATGGAGATTGAGTTAAAATTACTCTTATCAAGTTCATATCGATGACTTAAGAATTTATCAATGGAGTGATTATGTGTATCAAAAGTATATCCACATAAAGTGGAGTGTAAATTATGACATAAGAAAATAAATAGTGATTCCACACATAATCTTGGAGTAAAATAATCAATGAAGTATTCGTAAAGCCGAATGAGTGGAAATTGAAATTTTAAATTCCATTATCGATTTGGTAACTTAAGAAACATACACCCATGAAAGAAGGACATACAATGATGATGTAAATATCCATAAATTAAATTATATTACACAATGAATACAATCATGGGAAGTACACACACCACATGCGATAAATAAGTGGTGAACAATGGAAATCTCACGCAATTAAAAGTGAGATAAGAAACCCCTTACTTTGTACTTTTTCCTTGGTCGACAGTAGGTTAAACTGCTATATAATGGTGAAATAATTTTTATTGAATTATACAAGAATAATTTACATTAATATGATATCATATATGATCTTTTAACATTGATTTATTAATAATATCTTAGTATTATCGTTATTTCAGGTATTAACTTACTCGTTTTCCTTCATATTCTTTGTTACGTAAGTCGTGTTTGTTATGGATAGGTTGTATCTTATTCATATACAGAATTATATAAATTCATTAAACATTATTTTTAATCATTAAATGAGAATTATACTCAAATGGATATGATGGGTAATGAATCTCATCGCGTTCATGGAGACGGTAGTCCGTACGTACGCACGAGCGACAATATCATCCTTTTGATATTAAAATAATATATAATTGGATGGTATATCATATAGATAGAATCATTATCATGTTATATTTATTATTTACAAGAATGATACATCATTATTATACCCATCTAAATAATAATATATTGAATAACAATTACACCACAACGTGGAGACGGTTGGACGTATGTACGCATGTACGGTGACATGTCATTCAAGGGATGGATAGAATAATGAATTTGTTTGTTCCATATTTATAATAACATCATATTATACAGAATATACTGGAGTTATTATTTTATAATAGAAATAACAAATAAAGAAGAAGTTGAAGAAGAAAGGAACTTGAAAGTGGGTGGTGAAAACATTACCTCTTCTTCGGATTCTTCCGTTAGATTTGATCAAAATGGATCCTTAGGTTGGCTTTATGATGAAACTAAGGCCTCTAGGTTGAATTGAGAGAAGTTGGTAGGATATTTGGGTAGAGTTTGGCCAAGGCAAATGTCTTTGAAGGTGTGAATTAATGAGAAGGGGGAGTTCCCTTTTATAAGAGGGGTGAGGGGCTCCTTTGGAAAAGGTAGAAATATTATTTTATAATAAATCCATACTCGGTTTCTAATGGTTCCAAAGTATATTATTTAAAGGATAATGTGGGGATAGGTATAAAACAACTCAACCAATATATTTTAGACAGGTTTTGGTCACATTATTAACCTTATCTTTTAGTTTTAACTCTTAGTTAATTAGTTTGACATTTACCATGTCTCTTTGTATTTTTATATTATATGGTTAATAAACTTAATATAAACTTTTAAGAGACCCCAAAGTGGTCCATTAATGATACACCTGTCATGATACATGTTCTTTGGACGAACCTTAGATTTTTAGGAATACAATATGAATTAATAATATAATATTTGTTTTAAAAACTCTTTTATGACAATTTTGACACTATTTGGAATTTTTTTTTTGAAAATCATAACAGCATGATTACTTAGAAAATAGTTAATTAAATCACTCCTAACATGTCATATTATCGTATAAAATTATTTTAATTCATAAAAGTCTCAAATTTAATTTATTTGGATATTTAAAATATCAATTATTTTAATATTTCATTAATTCGGTAATTACTGCATCACCATTGTGTCATACATAAATTAAATTATTTAATGTCTAAAAATTATAAATAAAATACCATTATTTAAGAAATATATTTAGATTTATAATTAATATTTACAATCGAATTTATCTTTTGTATTACCTTATATTAAAAATATTTTAGTAATTAAACTTTGATTTTAACTCTTTTAACTCTTCTTTGAATTAAATAATAATAAATATCCTAATCTAATTCAAGTGGACCCAAATGATAATATTTCATTCCTAAGGTTGTTTTTGGTTGAGATAAACATGTCCAATATAATTAGTACATGTGTTAGGGTAATATTAATATCATTTTTACCCTTAATTACCCTATTTACTTTTAACCGTGGTAAATAAAAGTAAAAAGTTACTATTCACCAAAAATTATTTTTATCTTATTGAACCAAATTTTACTTCTTGATATTAATCATGTCTCTTGAATTTTCGAAATTCCAATCACACAAGCGGTAAAATTAAGTTTTATGTAAATTTCCAAATTCTCCTAAGGGGGGTAAAAGACAGTGAAAAGTTCAATAAAATTTTTATATATCTAAAATTATTCTAAACTAACTTCAATGAATTACATTTAACGTACATAGGTATTATGTATCTATATTGACCTTAATTAAATTTAAACAAAATAAATAATTATTTAAATAAAAATTTGGTTTTAAACTATAACTTAGAATTTTTCACTATTCATCGAAATTTTAAATTTTTCAGAAAAATACCAAACATTAGGCCTAATCTATATTTTATATTATGAATTCAAAAATTATTAATATTTTACCAAATTCAAAAAATTTAAGTTGCATTAATTAATTTAAAAGTTAATTCTTGTTTTCAAAACAAATAGCGTGTTTTTAAGAAATAATAACTATCAAAAGATTAACACTTGTTTAAGTCTGGTTTAAAAGTGAAATTACGTCCAATGACCAATATTGCATTAAATGGTAAAAATATATTCCAAATATACTTTACAAACACTCAAATTCATAATTTATCACTATTAATTATTTCTATTAAAAAATTTGTTTTTAATTAAAATTTAGTAATTTTAACTATTCATCAAAATATGAGAGTTATCCGAAAAGTACCAAAATTTCACCCTAAGATAATTTCAATATTATGAATCCAAAAATGAAGTCCATTTTGAAAGATAAAATTTATAAAATTTCAAAAAGTAGTTATTACTATTCATAACGGCTAGTTTGATTGGTTGTGGTGTGTTAGAATCTCGAAGTTGCGTACAATGCAAGTCATTGCATTATTCAAAGGGAAATGTACCGTGGAATCATGAGGTGTTACAAAACCCCATTGTTTAGTTGTATATATACCTTAAACTTATCATATTAAAATATATGACTATTTTTGTTCCACTTTCAAAAGAATATGGCTTTTTATTATTAATTTCTTTTAAGAAATTCTATTTATGTCACTCCCGTCTCATAAAAAAGGTCATCTATTATCCTACCTTATTAGAAAGAATTTAGAAATATATCTTATACAATACAAGCCTAAAATAATTTTTATATTCATTCCCTTAATATTTTATCTCTTTGTGTTACTCTAAGAATGTTCTAAGAATGATTAAGATGCAATCCAAAGGAGGTCTTTCAAAGAAGAGGTAGTCATCTAACAAAAATCTTTCAAATTTTATTTCTTATTATAATTAAACTAAATGTGTTATATAAATAATAAAATAGTTAATATAGTATCAAAAATATAATTATATGACATTATAATTATGGTAAAACCATTTTCCACTACTTTTTTCATACTAATAAAAATGAAAACATCGCTTGTGCGTATATACAGACAATTATCTCCATGTAACGGTGTAGTTTTTTTTCATTACCGCTTTATGTGGATGGTTATAAATATAAAATTAGTGAAATATATATGATATTTATGAAATAATTATTATTTTTAAAATATAATATATCATTTAATTTCTTACCCTTCTATCCATTGGAAAATTATAATGTCACTCATTAGTACATGTAGACTACCACCTCCACGTAGTGATGTGACTTATTTTTCCATTGCAACTAATAATGGACTATTATAAAATTATATATAACAAAAAAAATTATATTTATGAAATTTTTATCATTCTAAATATTTTGGAAGCATTTTATGAAACCTTCAACCATGAATAACATACTGAAGTAATTTTGTAGAAATTGACCGAACAACCTAAAAGTTCTCAACATAAGAAAGAGAAATTCAATAAATATATTTAAAATCATTATAAAAGGATGTTAACATTTTAATATAGATGAAGTAGGTTTTTAAGTAAGTATTTAATAAATTTAAATTCATTTTTAAATAGTATCAAACACATACAACTAACCATAGACCCTTGGTATGTGATTTATTTTACAATCTCATTTTATTTCAGGATTTTTTATGTTCAGATTTAATTTGAGAAAATTACGTGATCCTAATTTCATAAAAACCATATATTTTTTTATATATTGTTATTTTTGGGTTTTAAATATTTATTTTTCATTTCTTATCATTTTAGATCAATATTCAACATGTAAATTTCATGTAAGTGGGTTTTTTTTAAATCAAGTTTTAATGTTTTTCTTAAAACTCTTTTTCTTCCATGTCTATATCTTCATTAAAATGTTTTAAAGGATTCTTTTAATATTATAAAAAAATTATTAAATTATTTTTTAACCATTTTTTACTTTTTATAAAAAAAAATTAAAAGGAATCATTTAATTTTTTTTATAAACTCAATACTTTTTACTAATGGTGTGAATGAACTATTTATTTTAATGTAATCTACATAAACGGATTTTCATTCCATCATTAAAACTATTTTTATTTTAATATTAACTTAAAATTTTCTATGAATATTTTCATTGAAAATATTTTTCTAAATATTATAAGAATTTTTATTTAATATTATTTCAAAATAAAAGGGTATTATTTTCATAAAGTAATGAAAATAATTTTGAACAGTTTTTTATAACTACCTTATTACACAATGTTACAAGGAAGAAATTTTTATTATACTGATTCTGTTTTCTTTTATAAAGGATTGATTTTAATAAAAAAAAAATTTCTAATAAATCAATGGTATTTATTTTCTGATAATGTATTATACTTTATTTTGAGATTATTCACTTTATCTTGATCATGTTCTCTATCACTCTTCATTATTCATTAGATATTACTTTTTGCTTCATGTCTATATTTTTTTAATATCTTTTATGAATTAAAAATAATTTTTATTTCTTTAATTATTTTTTAGTTTTATACAATTTATATATGAAATACCATTTGGATGAATCTTATTAAGTTTTTTATTTTAATTGGGAGATATTATTCTTTAATATTATTGATTATGTGCGGATAATAGTCCAGTTGTAATGATTTTTTTAGAATGAATTATATTAATCATTCAAAATAATTTGAATTCATAGGAAATGAATGTTATTTTTTGGGACTGATTATAGATTTCCCCTCTATGCATTGATGGGTCACATGATACAAAATAAAATGTATTCCATATTAGATGGGTATCGCGTTTAAACAATCACATTTATTAAGATTTTTGTCTCATTTTTGAGGCCTTAATGATAAGATTCATGATATCTTAGTAGAGTGGTCCTGATCATGAAAGTCCAAAATTATTCATTTACTTTATTAAGAAATTAGTTTCCATTATCCATATGATTACTATGTTGATATTATTCATATATGTTCATTAATCTTATGTTATTGGTTTAATGACATGTGTTTTTATTATCCACTCTGCCTTATTTATTATGCCTTATTTACTCATGATATCTTCTATTATACGTAACCCTTACTAAGCATTTAATCTCACCCTTCATTCTTTTCATTCCCAGGGATATAAAGAAGGATATTGTGATTTATTTTAAGGATTGAATAATGTTTTTATTCTATTTAATTATATTTTCAATGTGGTATGGGAATCATGTTTGATTCTATTTTTCTAAGACTACTAAATAGATTGATCCAACTTGGAGAAATCCCTTATATCTTATACTATTGTAATAATTTAAACACTAACACTAGGATTCTGGATTAGGGGAGTTACTGTCAATATATTGGAAGCATCCTTATCTTCTTCATTAGGTGGATTATTTTTCTATCACCCAACATTCCAACATACAGTAACATTCCTTCCCAACCATATTAATAATACCTTGATAAAAAAATAAAACATCAACTCTATTAATTCACTTGGGCATTTCAATCCCCCTCTTTCGATTTTTTTTTAATACAAAAAACACTCCGAAAGTAAATCACACTCTTCTCCCCCTTATTGACATTAAATTCAAAGTAGAATTTGATAAAGACATTCATCTCCTAATTGTATTGAATTATAATCTTCTCTTCGTTTGTTCTCCCATTTTTTTCATTATTGATAGAATATGTGAATTCCATATGAGATAAGGGTGGCACCACATTTTTCGTATAAATGTTTCATAAACTTATAAACTATATGTCTAGGTTGGATAACTCGGTGTAAAAAACAATAGTGGCCAATTAAGAAAACAATTTTTATATATAATTAATAATGTGATATTACTCTGAGATTTACTTATTAAGGGCTATAAAAAATTATTTTCATGAAGTTATATGATCATTCACTCAACTTCAACAAAAAAATAAAAAAACAATGTGTAGGAGTAATTTTCTCCCCTTTTTGTTTTAAAATCACTCTCCCAAGGTAACTGGGATTAACATAAGCCAAAAAATAATGGTAAAGTGATCAAAATACCTCTAAATTTTGTTTTTATAAGGTATATACTAAATATAGATTTAACTATGAGATAATTACATAATAACATCTTCATGCTTTTGATATCTCTCCCTTAACTGATTTATCCCAATAATCTTTATCATGGATGTTATTATTCAAAAACATGATCTATGTATTTAGGATGCTAGTTGATGTCCAATGTCAATTGAGATATTGAAAAAGATTTTATACATGTTAATAATGTAACAATCCAAACATTTATCAATGGAATTTTCTTATTATTTTTATTTCATAAAACACATACATCACACAATGAGTCCAATAAAAACATTATTATCATAAATAAATAATGAAATAAGTAATATTTATAGAAATTAAGAAACCTAAATCAATAGAATAGTAATCTGACCATTGGAATACTAACATGGTCATTAGAAATAGTAATTTGGCCAATAGAATAGTAACCCCGCCTATAAAAGTATAAATAAAATTTATGTATCTTATAAATGAAAATATGATTATATCAAAGTATAAGTAAATAAATATTTTAAAAATGATAAATTAAGTGATTGTTTTTTTAAATGTAAATGTTTATTTATAATTTTAAAATTAATATAATTATTAAAATGAAAATTTATAAAATATATTCATAAATTGATATTTTATTTTATTATAATTATAAAATAATTTTATGATAACTTAATTAATTTTTCAAAGTGTTATAAAATCGGTTAGAATATTAAAATCGGAATTTTTGAATAAATGATATTCTTATTTAAAAACAAAATTTATTATATATAGAAAAAAATAAAAAATTGTAATACCCCAATATTTCATAGTACGTTATTTCTTCAAAGTAATTTAATAACTTGCGCTACACGCAACACCGAGTTTGAGCGCACCACGACTTACCAAACTAGCTGTTCAAAAGCACTTATGAATAGTATTATCTGTATTTTAAACATTCTATATTCCATATAAATTTTAACATCCATATTATGTGTTTCTTAGACATAATATAAGAACAAATTAATTTTTTTCTGATAAAGGAAGTATTATTCAAAAAATACAATTTTACCACATTTTAATGGTAAACCCTTTTAAAATACAATATTTGACACTTCTATATATTAAATTTGACAAAATAAACTTATTCTTTAGAATCAAGACATAAAATATCTCGATAAAGTTTTTTTTATAACTATCATAGTTGGGTGAATAGTGAAAAATAATAAATTTTAATTGAAAACAGCTTTTTTAATCAAATTAAATTATAGTGTTCAATTATATTTTTGAATAGTTTTGAAGTATAATTAGATTATATTTTTATCATTTAATACAATTTAGGTAATTATAAGTAATTTCACATTTAAATTTGACATAAACACATGCCAATATTTTGATAGTTTTTACTTTTTAAAAACACGCCTTTTGGTTTTGACAATGAGAATTAATTTAAAATTAAAAAAATAAAACTTTTATGTTTTTAATTTGGTAAAATAGACTTCATTTTTGAATTCATAATATCAAAATTTTCTTAGGGTGAATTTTTGGTATTTTTATGAAAACTTTCAATTTTTGATGAATAGTGAAAAACACTACGTTTTATTTAAAACTAAATTTTTATTTATATAATTATTTATTTTATTTAAATTTATTTTAAGTAAAAATAGTTATAAAATACCTATATAATTTAAATTTATTTCATTGGAGTCATTTTATAATAAAATTAGATGTATAAAATGATATTGAACTTTTTAACATTTTTTACCCCCCCCCCTTCTAGGAGCATTTCCAAATTTGCATAAAACTAAATTTTACTGCTTCTGTGATTTGATTTTCAAAACTCCAAGAGTCGCGGTTGAAATCAGTAAGTAAAATGTGGTTCAATAAGATGAAAATAATTTTTGGTGAATAGTAACTTTTGACTTTTATTTACCACGGTTAAAAGTAAATATAGTAATTAAGGGTAAAAATGATATTATAATTACCCTAACACATGTCCTAATTCTATGGGATAAGTGTAATTAGAACAAAAATAACCTTAGTAATAAAATATGATCCTCTTTGGTTCACATGGATTAGATTAGGACATTTATTATTATTTTATTTAAATAAGAGTTAAAAGTTTTAAATTCAGAGTTTAGTAACTAAATCATTTTTAATATAGGGTTACACACAACAAAAATTAGACTATAAATATTAATTAGAAAGATAATAAAATTTCATACATGATGGTATTTTATTTATAATTTTAAAACATTAAATAATTTAATTTATTTATGACACAATGATGATGTGGTAATTATCTTATTAATGAAGTATTAAAATAATTTGTATTATAAATATACAAATAAATGTTAATTGAGACTTATTATGAATTCCACAAATATTAAAGGTTAATATGACATTTTATAGTTGATTAGATAAATTTTTATTGAAGTGATAAGGTTTTTATGAATTTCACATAAACAGAATACCAAATAGTGTCAAAATTGACATAAATTAATTTTTAACACAAATATTATATTATTGGTTGATATAATATTCCTAAAAATATAACGTTTGGCCAAAGATATTAAATAATATTATATAAATCATTAATTAACTACTTGATGTTCTCTTGGAAGTTTATATTAAGTTTATTAATCATATAGTGTAAGAATAAAAGAAGACACGGTAAAAGTTAAACTATTTAACGAAGAGATAAATCTAAAAGATAAGGTTAAAATGGGAACCTAAACTTTTATAAAACCTATTATTTGAGAGTATTTAAACTCATAACTACCAAATTCTATAAATAAATTCATTTGGATCCATTATAAACCGAATATGAGTGTATAATAAATTAATATTTTAATCCTTTCCTAAAGTGACCCTCACCCCTCTTATAAAAGGGAACTTCCCTTCTCTCAAAATCACACCTCCAAATCCATTTGGCTCAGCCAAAACCCAGCCAAATATCCTCCCAAATTCCCTATCATCAACCTATAGTCCTTACTTTTATCAGAAAGCCATCCTAAGGAGCCCTTTTGATCAACTCAAAAGGAAACACACGAAGAAGAGGTGATAATTTCCCCACCCTTTTTCAAGTTCTTTTCTTCTGCCACTTCCTCTTTACTTGTTGTTTCCATACCAAAATAATAACTAAAGTACCTCCTAAATACTGTGATGTTATTATAAATATATTACAACCATATTAGTTATTCTATCCATCCTATAAATGACGAGGTCACCATACGAGCATATGTACGGCTTACTGTCTCCACGTTGAGGTGTAGTTTGTTATTCAAACACTTCATTATCTAGATGGGTATAATAATCATTAAAACTGATGTAAATTATAAATATAAAATTTTAATGATACTTTATATATGATATAACATCCAATTACATATTATTTCACCATCAATATTATGATATTGTCGCTCGTGCGTACGTACGGATTACCATCTCTACGAACGCAAAGAGATTAATTCCCCATCATAATCATTCAAGAATAATTTTCATTTTATGATTAAAAATAATGTTTAAGAACTTAATATTATTCTATATATTAATCAAATAAATCCTATCCATAACAAACCTGGCTTACATAACCAATCATATAAAGTAAAACGGATTAGTTAACACCCGAAATGATGATACTACTAAAATATTATTAACAAAAAAATATTGGAAAATCATATATGATATCATATTTATGTATATGATTCTTGTATAATTTAATAAAAATGATTTAACTATTATATAAGAGGTTAATATACCCTCAACCAATCAAACATACATGTTAAGGGTTAATTTCACAATCTCTTTATTATCCGAGGTTGTTTTTACGTAAGTATCTACTGGGACATATTTATTATCCATGTCCATGTTTCATAAGAGAGTTTTCAAAGGGATTATTTTTAAGGGAATTTTTTACTAAAACATCATTTTAAATGTTTTAAAGCTTTATTCTTCTAAACCATTCTCATTAATGTCCATGTTTTCAAAATGGTTTTAAGAATTTATTTATACGGACATGAATGTTTTAAAATGTTAATTCCTTTCAAAAGTTTCAAAGTGGTGTGGGACACTTTGATTAAAAACTATATTTTAAATTACTTCCTTTATAGATTATATTACTTTTAAATGATTTCATGAAAAACGGATATTTCACTCAATGATTTTTACTAATCATTTTCAACAATGTCAACATCCTCTAAGGGATATTATTCTTGATCGAGGTTGATTTACTATGATACAAATCTTACATATTGTATTGAAGGTTTTATGATATTTTTGACTATGGATGTGTTATTTTTATACCATTCTTGTTTTATGGATAAATTATTGACATTTTTTATGCTAGTTTTAATATTAATGTTTATGTTATGTTTAAAACTTTTCATGTGAGGAATGAATTAGACTTAGTAAGTGATGGGTGGAGCCCGTTATAGCTCCTCGATGCATCGGTAGGTCTCATGAGATAAACTAGTGTCTTAGCAAAAGGCCTTGGAGAAATATTATTTCTAGTCTTGGCACAAGTCCTTGACTATGTGGTTATAAAGTCTGGAACTATGCATTCCATCGTTATGAAATTGGCTATGGATATTGCATGTGATTACTCGACTAGTAGAATATCCATGTGAATAATTAAATGTCATTTTTTGATTTATTTTTGCCATATTATGCTGAAGTTTATGTTTAAAAGGCTTTTTTTAGTTTTATATATTGCATTAAATGTCTATTCTTATTTATGAAAGTTTCTGCTATATTGTTATCCTTACTGAAAATATAACCTCACCCCTTTCTTATGTTTTATTTTCCCAGGATTCCATGAAGTGTATTATGATTGATAAGCAAGGTTAAGCTGTGGAATTAATGGTGTTATCAAATAATCATTTATGTTATGTCTTATTTTCTAATGTGAAATGTAACATTCATGTATGTAATATATTTTATAAGACTACTAAACTGATCGGTTTTTCAGGACTTAATTCTTTGTAATCATTCCAATGTATTAAAATAATGCACCGACTCCGGGCTTTTGGGGTCAGGGGATTACAGTTGGTATCACAGGAAGTTTAGCAACAACCTTGGAAATTGGGTTAGATAAAGTCTGATTAGAGAACATTACCCTAAGATAGACTTTGAGGATTAGTATAGAAGAACTTCCTAGAATTTGGTAATGTAGATATTTTGTGTATTTTCAGAGAAATACATCCCTGTCTAGATATGAGCAGGCAGAGGCAGCTCTGGCACAAATGTACCTAGGAGTGAAAACTATGAAAAGGACTTTTAGGCTTGACCCGGGTTATCCTGGTACACAACAATGGGCCTTACTGCACTCTTTTTTATGACACTCTTAGGGGATATGCTAAGGATAATTCACATTTTCATTACAAGCCATTATCAAATATTTATAATTAAATACTTCCTCAAAGAAAACATTTTAGGATTATAGATTATATACATAATCATTTCAATTTAGGTTAGGTATTTTATAAGCTTGGAATTATGCATTGTGATTCATAAACTAACGTAGTGTATGCCATTGTTTAGAAATGGAACCTTGTAGAAGGAATGAGAATTCTAGAAATACGCATGATTGAAAGATTAAGAAGGATCATATAATTCATGGTATTAAGCCAAAATTTAAAAGGTAAATATTCTCCCACGTATTCTCATCATATAAAAAAATAGTATCATTTGTTAATAACGTAAGTAAATAATTCTCTGAGTCCTATGGATTTGAAGGGAACTAAGAGAAGAAAAGGATGGAAGAGAGAAAGATGGATAAAGGAAAGAGGGGAAAGAAGGATTTTCCCATATATGATAACTGTGGAAAGAATCACCTTGGTAAATTCTTGAAAGGAATGGGAGTTTTTTTAAGTGTGGAGGAAAAGGATGCTAATTACGTGATTTCAAGGGTAAGAGAAAGGTTTCAAATGTATAATGCTTCATCTAAAAGGATTTGGGACACTACGTTAAGTAATGTCCAAATCATTAGAGTATACCCCAAATGTTGTTATTGGATAATAATCAAGTTGTGATTCTACCAAAGATGAAGAGGAATGATTATATTTCTTATGTTGTTAAAGTATTATGTCATTTGAGTATTATATTAATGATGTACATGTTATAAGAATTAGAAAGTTTATAATGATTATACTGCAGTACTATTTCATTAAGGACTTGAGATTGTGGATCCAAGAAAAGTGACTCAATAATAGGTTGAATTTTTTGTAAAATATATGGTTGAGAGAAAGATAAACCATAATATGGTTCTAATACTGAGGTAGTGATTTTGGAATAATATATGATTGATTTGGATAAATTATATGGGATATTCTTGAATACCTTGAAACTGATTAATGATTTGTATATTCCATCATTGTTGGAGTTTACAACATTTTTAGATTGAAGTAGTATATCCAGTATTTTACAAAGAATAAGGTATAATGAATTTAATCAATAAGGTTTTATGTTAATTCAGGGTGTTACAGTGTTTTAAAAGAATACATAATGAAGGTACTCACATGTTATTAGGTGGAAAAAAGGATCTTCATTATGTTTACCTTATAAAATTATTATTCTGAGTTTGGACAGAAGTATTTTGGATAAGTCTAAAGGTTGGAATCGATTAAGTTTGACATTGGATACTATTGTTAAGGTTAAATCATTTCTTGATATTATTTTTTAATTTTCATAAAATGGAAAACCCGGAGGTCAGGCGACAACCTGTCGCGTCCGGCAAGGTCGCGAGACTTGAACTCGCAACCGAAGGGCGACAAGGGTGGATCACCTACCACTGGCATACGTGATGTCCTAGTTTTTATAATGTGGTTTTCTTAATATTCTGACAGATGAATTATAAATTCATTATTTTTGGAACCTTATATGATTAGGATAAATAGAATATTTTTGAATTCTATTATCTTTTAGAGTAAAACATGAGTTTTTGGTAGGAATTAGTTGAATAATGAAACTCTACTTGTCAAGTATATTTTTTTCCTCTTATTCTATGAATAAATTAATTCTTAAACTTTATGCAAGGGATCTTAAAACCAAAAAAAATTTATCCTAATACCATATGTTTTGTTGAACTGATGATATTTTAAATCATTATAGATTGATGGCTTTGAGGCCCTGAATTTTACACTTTTTTTTGATTGATGACCTCAATCACTCACAATAAATATTTACGTTTTTCCTCTAATTATGTGTCTCTAATTTCCACCAATGTTCTCCTAATTGATATCATAATTTGGTGGTGACTTTTTCATTTCCTTTTCCCTCTTATTAAGACTAAATTTTATTTACCCAAATTCTGATGTGGGTTTTCCACAAAGGTATTTTTCTATTTTTAACCTTTTATTTTCGAAGAACAATTTCAAATTGTGAGGATGCAATTTATTGAAGGAGGGGTGAATATAACAGCCCAATATTTCATAGTACATTATTTCTTAAAAGTAATTAAATAACTTGCGCTACACACAACATCGAGTTCGAGCACACCACAACTTACCAAACTAGCTGTTCAAAAGCGGTTATGAATAGTATTATCTGCATTTTGAATTTTATATATTCCATATAAATTTTAACATCCATATTATGTGTTTTGTAGACATAATATAAGAACAAATTAATTTTTTCAGATAAAGGAAGAATTTTTCAAAAAATGCAATTTTACCGCATTTTAAGAGCGGATCCTTTTTAAATCCAATATTTGACACTTTTATATATTAAATTTGACAAAATAAACATTTTATTTAGAATTGGGACATAAAAATTTATTTTTGATATATTTTTGGTGCTTTTCTGATAACTTTCATATTTGGGTGAATAGTGAAAATACTAAATTTTAATTAAAAACACCTTTTTAATCAAAATAATTTATAATGTACAATAAAAAATTTGAATGGTTTGGAAGTATAATTATATAATATATTTATCATTTAATACAATTTAGGTCATTATAAGTAATTTCACATTTAAATTTCACATAAACACATGGCAATCTTTTGATAGTTTTTAGTTTTTAAAACCCTACCCTTTTGTTTTGACAACTGGAATTAATTTTAAATTAATAAATGAAACTTATATGTTTTTTAATTTAGTAAAATATACTTCTTTTATGAATTCATAATATCAAAATTATCTTAGGTTAAATTTTTTGTATTTTTCTGAAAACTTTAAATTTTTGATGAATAGTGAAAAACATTACCTTATTATTTAAAACCGACTTTTTATTTAAATAATTATTTATTTTATATAAATTTATTTTAAGTAAAAATAGGTATATAATACCTATATAAGTTCAATTTAATTCTTTGGAGTCATTTTATAATAAAATTATATTTATAAAATTTTATTGAACTTTTTAATGTTTTTTACCCACCTTCTAGGAGTTTTTGCAAATTTGCATAAAACTTAATTTTACCACTTCTGAGAGATGAATTTCAAAAATCCAAGAGACGCGGTTTAAATAAATAATTAATATTTTGTTCAATAAGATGAAAATCATTTTTTCTGAATAGTAACTTTTGACTTTTATTTACCATGGTTAAAAGTAAATAGGGTAATTAAGGGTAAAAATGATATTATAATTGCCCTAAAACATGTCCTAATTCTATTGGATAAGTTTAATTCGACAAAAAATTAACTTAAGAATACAATATGATCCTATTTTGTCCACTTGGATTAGATTAGGACATTTATTATTTTTTTATTTAAAGAAGAGTTAAAAGTGTTAAATTCAAAGTTTAATAACTAAACCTATTTTAATATAGGGTTACATACAATATAAATTAGACTATAGATATTCATTAGAAAGATAAAATTATTTAATACATTATTTTATTTTATTTATAATTTTTAGACATTAAATAATTTAATTTATTTATGACACAATGATGATGCAGTAATTACCTTATCAGTGAAATATTAAAATAATTGATATTATAAATATCCAAATAAATGTAAATTGAGTCTTATGATAAATTAAAATAATTTTCTAGGTTAATATGACATTTTATAGTATATTAGATAAAATAATTCTAAGTGATAAGGTTGTTATGACTTTCACAAAAACAAAATACCAAATAGTATCAAAATTGACATAAATTAATTTTTAAAAAAAATATTATATTATTGGTTGATATAATATTCTTAAAAATATAAGTTTCATACAAAGGACCTAAATAATATTATATATGTAATTAGTGAACCACTTTAGGTTATCTTGGAAGTTTAGAGTAAGTTTATTAACTATATAATTTAAGAATACAAGAAGACACGGTAAAAGTTAAACTATTTAACTAAGAGTTAAATATAAAAGATAAGGTTAAAAGAGAAACCTAAACATTTATAAAACCTATTGGTTGAAAGTATTTAGACCCATAACCACCTAAGTCTCTAAATAAATTCATTTGGAGACATTATAAAACAAATATGAATGTATAATAAATTAATATTTTAATCATTTACTAAAGTGACTATCACCCATCTTATAAAAGGCACTTTTCCTTATCTCAAATTCACACCACCAAAGCCATTTGGCTCGGCCAACCCCTTACCAAATATCTTTCAAACTTCCCTATCATCAACCTAGAGCCATTACTTTGATCATAAATCCATCCTAAGGAGCTCTTTTGATCCACTCAAAAGGAAACACCTGAAGAAGAGGTAATAATTTCACCACCCTCTTTCAAGTTCTTTTCTTCTTCCACTTCACATTTCTTTGTTGTTTCCATAACAACACAATAACTACAGTACCTCCTGAATAATTTTATGTTATTATAAATATGTTACAACCATATTCTTTATTCTATCCATCCTATAAATGAAAAATTTACCATATGTGCGTACGTACGGCTTACCGTCTCCACGTCGTGGTGTAGTTTGTTATTCAAACACTTCATTATTTGGATGGGTATAATAATGAGTATAACTGATGTAAATAATAAATATAACATGTTAATGATTCTGTATATATGATATACCATCTAATTACATACGATTTCACCATCAATATAATGATATTGTCACTCATGCGTACGTACGGATTACCGTCTACACGAACGTGATGAGATTCATTCCCCATCGTAATCATTCAAGAATAATTTTCATATTCTGATTAAAAATAATATTTAATAACTTAATATAATTCTGTATATAAATCAAATACATCCTATCCATAAAAAACATGGCTTATGTAACCAATCATATAAAGGAAAATGGATCAATTGACACCCGAAATGATGATACTACTAAAATATTATTAACAAAGAAGTATTGGAAGATCATATATGATATCATATTTATGTATATGATTCCTGTATAATTTAATAACAATTATTTAACTATTATACAAGAGGTTAACATACCCTCAACCAAGGAAAAGTACAAGGTAAGGGTTAATTTCACAATCTATTTATTATCTGAGGTTGTTTTTACGTAAGTATCTACTGGGAAATATTTATTATCCATGTCCATGTTTCATAAAAGAGTTTTCAAAGAGATCATTTTTAAAGGAATTTTTTACTAAAACATCATTTTAATTGTTTTAAAGATTTTTTCTTCTAAACCTTTCTCATTAATGATCATTTTTTCAAAATAGTTTTAAAGATTTATTTATATGGACATGAATGTTTTAAAATGTTAATTCCTTTCAAAAGATTCAAAGTGGTATGGGAAACTTTGATTCAAAACTATATTTTAAATGAATTACTTTAAAGATTATGTGACATTTAAATGATTTCATGAAAAAGTGATATTTCTCTCAAATATTTTTACTGATCATTTTCAATAATGTCAACATACTTTACTAGATATTATTTTTGATCGAGGTTGATTTATTATGATAAAAATATTCTATATTGTATTGAATGTTTTGTGATACGTTTGACTTTGGATGTGTTATTTTATACCATTCATGGTTTACGGATAAAGTATTGAAATTTATTATGCTAGTTTTAATGTGAATGTTTATGTTATGTTTAAACCTTTTCATGTGGGGAATGCATTGGACTTAGTAAGTGACGGGTGGAGCCCGCTATAGCTCCTAGATACATTGGTAGGTCTCATGAGGCAAACTAGTGTCTTAGAACAAGGCCTTTACAAAATCTTATTTTATTCTTTGAACAAGTACTTTACTATGTGGTTATGAAGTCTATGATTATGCATTCCATCATTATGAAATTGTCTATGAATATTGCATGTGATTATTCTACTAGTAGAATATCCATGTGAATAATTAAATGAAATTATTTGATTTATCTTTCCATATTATTCTAAATTTTAATTTTAAAAGTTTTTTGTTTTATTTTTATACATTTCTTTAAATGTTTATTCTTATTTATGAAAGTTTCCACTATATTGTTATCCTTACTAAGCATCTGAGCTGACACCTTTCTTATGTTTTATTTTCATAGGATTCCAAAAAGTGTATTTTGATTGATAGAAAGTTTAAGCTAGAGTATTAATGGAATTATAAAAGTATCATTTATGTTGTGTTTTATTTTCTAATGTGTAATGTAATGTTCAGGTATGTAATCTATTTTCCAAGACTGCTAAATTGATCGGTCTTTTGGGACTTGATTCCTTGTAATCATGCCAATGTATTAAAATAATTCATCAGCTCTGTGCTTCTAGGGTCGAGGCGTTACAAAAATGGAGTCCAATTTTTAATTTCACATGTTAAAAAATGGTTAGGGTAATTTTTTGGGATTTTTCTAAAATAGTCAATTTTTTTGGTGAATAGTGAAATACGTTAATGTATGATATAATCTAAATACATGAATTTATGAGTAATTGTTGATGTATGAATGATTTAATCACCATTATATATAACCCTTATTATATATTTACTATATTTATTCATGATAATCAACACTATTGAAAGTGTTGAGCCAAAATAATAAACAAATGAACAAAATAATCAAAAAACACCCCTCTCCTCCCCTATAAATACTACCTCTCACCACCTTTTCTCCTCACAACTTCTAAGACATTAATATTTTCTAAATTCTACCCAATTACATCCCCAAACCTCTTCCTCAAGTCCATGGGATACTGGTCTCAAAAAAATACCAAACCCAAGTGCCTTAAGGATCTTCTCAAGGAGACAACATTCAAGAGGTAAAGTCCTCAATCCCTCTCTTTTATTCTCTTTTATTTTATTATCCTCTCCTTAGATACCCTATAAAAATTGTCACAATAACTATTTTATCTTATATATACTTTAATTGTATTGTGTTAATGTAATATCTGTCATAAAATATTATATATACTCTTTTTAGTCTAAAAATGAAAACATCATCTATGACATGTCAGTTCACATTCTTTGTGGACGATGAGTTTTCATTTTCCACTACCACCTTATAGTATGGTTATAAAATCAATATTATGGTTAAAAAACATTTATATACATATAATATGTTGTATAATTTTCTAAAACAAATATATACATATAATATTAATTAAAATTTTATAAGTTCATGATGGTTTTAAAAACTGCCAAAATAAATTAAAGTGTTTTCATCAATGTTTTATCTAATGAATCATCCTCATACAATATAAAAATGATATATGAAACCATTTAATTTTTTAAAGTTCATTAATAGTAAATAATTTCACTTATGGATAATTTATTCCCTATTTTACAAGAACTCCCATATTTATACTCAAGTGAACCAACCATAAACCACGAAATGAACACTCCCAGAATGAAGAAATTGAACTCTATAACTCATAGAAATGGCCATAAACAAACCTAAAAAAAATATAATAAATTAAATAAATGTATAATATGGTGTTTATATAGGTATTAATGAATCTAATTTGATTATCCATTATATTAATTACAATTTTAGATGGTATTCAGATATAAGTTAGGGGGATTCTCGAACCCAACTCCCTTTCTTTGAGTTATAACTATTTCATGTCAAATAACAATGTGGGTATTCCTTAATGTTCCATAAATATAATTTCATTTTTATTCCATTTTATTTTCAAGGGTATACATGTTTAAAATTTTGTTTTATGACAAATATATATATTTTTCCTAAATAAATATTCTTTCCAAAACAAATCATGACTCCTCTTGAAATTGTTTCTTCTTTATTCAAGATTGATGATTATTATACTAAGGATTTTTTTTTAAATCTTCTGGTAACCCCATATTTTATTCATGAATGTATGTTTTATGAAATTCTTATGAAAACCATTTCTTTCTATGGGTTATTCTATTACTATGATTGTTATACGTTCTATGTGGCTTGCATGATTATGTAAATGTTATGATGTGACTAGTGAACCTAAAATTATATAACCCTACAATGCATTGGGTAATATGATGTATCTCATGATATAATGTGTATTATTCATTAACATGATTATTTCTTTGTTCATAATGATTATGTTATGATTATTCACAAATTTTATGCATGAACATGATTCTAGGTTTCTTCACAACTATGTATAGTATTTGACCACTAAGACATGATGTTTAATTTTTATGAATTTCCTTATTCAATGACTTTATCCAATGTTTCTCTCATGATTCTTATGATGATCCTGTGATTATTTTATGATGATTATGATTACACTCACTCATGTTTTATTAATTAATGTCCCTTATTCATTATCTTACTAGGCTTGTAGATAACCACTTTCATTGATGTATATCCTCATGTGATTACTTGTACTATAGATAACATAGGGGATATTAAGAAGATATTGAAGAAGTAATTGAATAATATTTTTTTCTGATATTTAAAAGTTCTATATGATCCTAGTTTTATCAACAAACTAAACCTTTGTATCTTGTATTTGTAATATTATTATGTTGTTTATGATGTAATAGTCATGTAAGAAAAAATAGGGTTCCTATAGTTGGTATCAGAGCACGGTTTAGTTAAATATGTAACTATGATTAGATAATTTTAATGAAAACCCAAAGGATAAGACAAAGTATGTGAATATATTTTTAGGAAAATGAATAAAATAGGGATTTAATAAGATATTCCTTTAGTTTTAATTGCATAAATTGATAAATTATTGATTCTTGGTTGACTTACTTTTTTTTATACATTTTATATTTTATAAAATAGTGGGAACCAAAAGAAACTAGTCCAAAAACTAGTGTGAAGGAAAATGAAATGATTTCTTAAAAGACATTCCAAATGTCTTGTAAGGTGGAGTTTGAAATTTTATGGTGATTCTTATGCAGTTGTCTAAGGATATGAACAATAACCTAGGCAATGGGGAATATACACCTTCACCTAAGAGGGATAAACTAGATGTTAGATAATTTATGTGGCAATGACCATCGACATTTAGGGGATCTTTCGATCCATTTTTTGTAGAATAGTGGGTTACTCGATGAAGAGTATATTTTATATTCTCTTATATTTTGAGAATGATACAATGACTTTAGTCATCTAACATTTATATGGGGAGGCCAATCAATGGTGGGAATTTATTAAGAACACCAAGCCGAAGGATGAAATATAAGAGATTGAGTGGGAAGAATTTATGAAAATATTTCCTAATAATTATTTCCCTCAAACTATTTAGAAAAATATATAGAGATAATTCATAGAGATGAAGCAAAATTAAGGTGAATTAGTCATGTATTATGAAGAAAACCTCACAAGGATTACAAGTTATTCCATGGTTTTTTAGCAACCAAGATATCCAAGTTGATAGATTATTTAGTGGTTTAAAACCACACTTTAAAAAAGATCTAGTTATCTGAGACATTAGGAGTTATGAAGAAGTGGTCTGATGTACTCTCAAAGTAGAAATGGAGTTTGGATAATGGTACCATGTTTATGGAGATAGAAAGAGAAGAATTTATTGTCAAGTTGGTGGATAAAATGATAAAGTAAGAAATAGGATCCAACTACCAATGTGTCAAAAATATGGGAAGAAACATCATAGTAATTTTATAAAAGGTATGGGGAAATGCTTCAAGTGTGGGAGAGAGGTCCACCAAGCTCATGAATGTAGAAGATACATGAATAAATTAGATAATATGATGGAGTAAAGGATATAATCACCCATGGTATAATGATTAAACTATAGGGATAATGGGAGATGTGAATGTTAATGAACTAAACCTTGACTCCTTGAGGGTAATCGGTGTAAGTAACCACTAATGCCAAAGGATCAAGGTAAAGCCTATTCAATCACTACTACTGAAGTGGAGCAAGAAAACTATTTCATACATAGTACACTTACTATTCACTCAAGTATTTAAAAAGCCTTATCAGATTAAGTTAATACGAATTCCTTCATATCTTTCAAGTTTACTAGAAATGTTGAATCAATCCCCTGATAACTTGAAGTATATATATCCATAAAAGAAATTATAGGTGTGATCATTACAACCCAAGTGTTGGACTCTTCTCGTGCTGTATTATGTGGTAAAATTCTTCCAGTGAATCTCATGAATCTTACATTGGTGTAATTCAATGCTATACTGGTCATGGATTGGTTCTCGTTATATAGAGCACACATAAACTTTCAGGAAAAGGAAATATCTTTTCATATTCTGAAACATCCCATGTTACTCTATAAATGAAAGGAAGACCATGAATATCCTTTTGAAAATCCTTCAATGATTTGGTTGTTGATTCCTTATAATGAATCATACCTCACACAAATGGTTGAATCAAAGGAAGGTATCAACCTGGAGGGAAATCCCATTGCGAGGAAATACAATGTCATATTTCTTAAAGAGTTACCTAGACTTCCCCCAAATCATGAGGTATAGTTATCAATATACCTCATTCTCATAGATACTTCTATCTCAAAATTCCCATATAGGATGGCCTTGATCGAATTGGAGGAGTTTAAGAAGTAGCTACACGATCTTTTGTACAAAGGTTTCATACACCCCAGTGCATCACCTTAGGATGCACCAGTTCTCTTTATAAACAAAAAGGATGGATAAATGCGGCTATGTATCAAATACTGTGATCTAAATAAGATCACTATAAAGAACAAGTATCATATTCCAAGGATTGATGACTTGTCTGATAAACTATGAGGATCTCAATAATTCTCAAAGGTGGATCTTCATTCTGTATATCATCAACTGAAGGTGAAGAATGAAGATATTCATAAGACTGCTTTTCGTATAAGTTATGGGCACTATTACTATATAGTGATTCACATAGAACTTACTAATACCACTAAAATATTCATGGATTTGATGAATTGAGTCTTTAGAAACTACCTTGAAAGATTTGTGGAAGTTTTTATCAATGATATTATCATCTACTTCATGAGAAAAGAGGAACATGAATAATATCTAAGGATTGTGCTGGAGACATTAAGGAAGAAGAAAATGTATTCCATGTTCTGAAAGTGTGAATTTTATATGTATTAAGTCCCATTCTTAGTACACATGATCACAAGTGAGGGAATTTTGTTGGACCCTTCAAAAACAATGTCACTTGAGGAATGGCCAAAACCCACTAGTGTCATAGAAATCCATAATTGTTTTGTATCAGCAGGGTAATACTGATGTTTTTTGAGAAATTGATCATGATTTGATAGCCTACTAACTAGTTTAACAAGGAAATATTTAAAGTATGTATGGATAGAAGAATGTGAGGAAATATTCAAGGACCTACAAAAGAGGCTAATCACTACACTTGTACTTTCTCTACCAACAAGTGGAGATGGTTTTGTGATATACAGTGATGCTTCAAAGAAAGGACTGGATTGTGTACTCATGAATAATGATAAAGTGATGTATGATGCCACAAGGAAGTTGAAGATTCATGATAATAACTACCGAACGCATGATCTAGATCTAGTAGCTGTGATTTTTTCCTTGAATATATAGAGCCACTACCTCTATGGTGAGAAGTGTGGCATATATACCAATTATAAGAGTATAAAGTATATATTTACACATAAGTAATTAAACATGTGTCAAAGAATATGGTTAGATCTAATAAAGGACTACTAATTCTTTATTTATTACCATCCGAGAAAGGTGAATAAGGTATCTAGTTATCTTAGTAGAAATAAACTTGCTACTCTATCTGTGATGCAGATTGAGAAAGACCCTATCTTCATGGATATAAAAAGGATGGATTCAGGAATCATAAGGGTAGGGAATAATTACTATCTTACCCAAACAAAATTTTAACCGTCTATCCAATATAATTTTAAGGGGGAACAAATGGATGGTGTAGAGTTATAAAAGAATAAGAATGTAGTAAAGTAAAAAAAGTTATATGAGTTCCACATTGATGATGATGGGGTGATTTGGTTTGGATTAAAGTTTTGTGTGACTTCACCACTTGATATAAAGAAGGATCTATTGGGTAATGCACATATCTCACCTTTCTCCATCCATCCTGGAAGTACCAAGATGTACCTTTATCTTAGAGAACACTTCTGGTGGGATAATATGAAAAAATATATTGTAGAGTATATCTCAACGTGATTGAAATGTCAGCAAGTTAAAGTAGAATGACAGAAGTACAAGAGGATGATGCAACCATTTCCTATAACCATGTGGAAATTGGAGAATTTCACTATGGAAATTTTCATTTTTATCCCAAAAACATCCAAAGGAAACAATGTGATATGGGTTGTGGTGGATCGACTCACCAAGACTACCCACTTCATTACTATTCAGGAATATATCTCGCTTGAACAACATGATATGATATATATGAAATATGTGGTAAGGCTGCATGTGGTTCCAATTTCTATCATATCTGATCATGATCCAATGTTCAAATCAAAATTCTAGATATTTCATCAATATTATTTGAGTACTAAATTTAATCTCATCATGTCCTATCACCCCCGAAATGATGGCCAGTCTGAATGAACGATTCAAACATTTAAGGACATGCTGAGAGCCTACTAAATGGAATTCAAATGAGGATAGGATAAGAATATCTCATTAGTTGAGTTATCATGAAAAACATCTTCCACTTAGTATTCAGATGGCTCTATATGAATCTCTATATGGAAAGAGATGTATAAATCCAACCTATTGGGACGAATTTTGTGAACAAAAGATACTTGGATATAATCTTTTGTAAGAGATTACCAAGAAGAATATATCCATCCAACAACACATAAAATATACTTAGAGTCATTAAAATTGTCTCTAATGACAACCATCAAAAGAATTTAGAGTTTGAAGTTAGAGACAAATTTTTCCATTGAATATCACCATGGAAGTGAGACATGTTGTTCAGAAAGAAGAGGGTTAGACCAAGGTACACTGGCACCTTTAAGATACTTAATCACATAGAAGCAGTGGCCTTTTGGATTTAAATTCCAAAAAATATGTCTAAATTTCATGATGTGTTCCATGTATCTCTACTAAGTAATTACATACCTAACCCCTCACATGTATTGAATCCATATGTGGTAAAACTGGAGAATGACCTCTTATATGAAGAGCAATCGGTAAAGGTCTTGGATCTAAGAGACAAAGTCCTGAACAACAAGAAAATTCACCTTGTCATAGTGTTTTGGGGGAATCATAAGTATTAATAGGAAATAAGGTGACCTGAGGAAGCAACAAAGGAGAATTACCCTCATCTATTCTTGCATTAGTATACAAAATGAAATTTCGAGGGAGAAATTTCAAAATGGGGGAGGAATGAAACTACCCAAAATTTTATCAAAGGAATTTATTTATTATATTTATTTCATAAAATGAATAATTCAAATAGATAGAATAATAAAAACATAATTCTCATAAATGAATAATGAAATATGTAATATTTATGAAAATTAAGGAACCAGTACTGATAGAATAGTAGCATAACCATTGGAATAGTAACACAACCATTAGAAATAGTAATACAACCAATAGAATAGTAATTTCACGTATGAAAGTATAAATAAAATTTATGTATCTTAAAAATGAATATGTGATTATATCAGAGTATAAGTAAATAAATATTTTAAAAATGATAAATTAAGTGTTGGTATATTTGAGAAATGTAAATGTTTATTTATAATTTTCTAATTAATATAATTATTTGAATAAAAATTTAAAAAATATATTCATAAATTAATATTTTATTTTATAATAATTATATTATAATTTTATGAGACATTAATTAATTTTTCAAAGTGTCATAAAATCAGTTATAATATTAAAATCAAAATTTTTCAAACAAATGATGATATTATTTAAAAATGAAATTTCTCATATTTAGAAAATTATTTTCATAAAACCATTTTTAAATTATATATATCGCAAAATGTATGAGTGAATTTTTGGGGTTTTTTTTAAATAGTTGAATTCATGGTGAATAATGAAATACAATAATTTACGATATAAGTTAAATACATGAATTTTTTAGCCATTATTGATTTATGGGGGATTTAAGCCTCATTATCTCGACATATCCTTCTTTCTTTACTATATTTAGTCATGTTAATAAACACTATTGATAGTATTTGGCCAAAATAATTGACAAATGAATAAAATAACCAAAAATTACCCCTCTCTACCCCTATAAATACCACTACTACAAAAGAGGTCTTTAACAGTGCAAGAATAGGCCTTTATGTGTGATAGAAAATCACTGACTACCTTAGAATGGTTAAAAATCCAAGGGTTTTATTAGCACAAGAAAATTTCTAATAAAGTGTATCTTTACCAGTGCTGATAAAAGAAACCATTTATCAATGGTTTTTAAAGTTCCAATAAATGGATCTTTGTTAGTTATTTTAGTAGCAATGAAAAAGGCTCAATTTATCAGCACATTTAGTGGCACTAATAAAGGGTAATATTATAGTTCAATGGTATAGCACACTGTAGAAACAAAAACAAGGCATGCAGTGTGCTATAACAACACACTATACCACTAGAAATATCAACAAAAATTACCAAAATTGGATACAAATACTAAATTTAAATGAAATATAATTTCTAACAAAAATAAATTAAAAAATACTATTATAGATTTTGTCCGTTTTTTTACTAAAATTAATGTCAATTTTTAATAAAAAGGATCACCTTGAGTCATATTAGTCACACTATGATTCTAATTGAGGTGTAACTTATTTATACATGTCACAAATTACTTACGGAACATTTTTCTAAAGTACCAAAATAATTTGAATGTGTTTTCTTAGTTTTGAGAATGTCAAGTTTTTATTAAAATTAATGTCTCTTTTGAATAAAAAGACGCATTTGGAGTCATAATTGTCACACCATGCATCAGATTGAAGTGAATCTAATTCTTACATGTCATGAATGACTTATTGATAATTTTTATAAAGTACCAAGATAATATAAATGTGTTTTCTTGGTATTGAGTATGTCTATTTTATATTTAACTAAAATTAAATTCAATTTTGAATAAAAAGATGTGGCTAGAGTCATACTGGTCACATTTTGCTTCAGATTGAGGTGTGGATGATTCCTACATGTTTCAAATGAATTATGGATTAATTTATTAAATTATAAAAAAAAATTAGAATGTGTTTCATCTGTTTGATAACTCCACTTGTGTTTTTTACTAAAATGTCATGTTAAACTGGAAAAATTCACTTTTATCCATACAGGTGGCATAATTTGTGGATTTAACATGAGACTTATTCATACACATCACAAATATTTTATGAATCACTATTATAAATTATCAAGAAAATATGAGTGTGTTTTCTCATTTTTCAGTGATTGACATTTTTTATTAAAATGTCAATTTTAAACTAATAACAGAAACTTAGAGTCATACCAGTAACACTGTTCATCAGATTAAGGTGAGGATGATTCTTATATGTCAAAAATTACATATGGATAATTATCCTAAATTACCAAAACAATGTGAATGTTTGTTTCTAGGTTTTGAGTATGTCAGTTGTTTTTCACTAAAATTAAAATCAATTTTTAATAAAAAGATGCACTTAGAGTCGTACCGGTCACACCATGCATCAAATTGAGGTGTGTTTTATTCATACACATCGAAAATGACTTATGGATCATTTTACTAAAGTATAAATATAAACATAATGTGTTTCCTTAGTTTTGAGTATGCCACTTATTTTTTTTACTAAAATGTCATTTTAAACTGGAAACATATACTTTGAGACATATAGGTGGAATCGTCTGTGGGTTTGACATGAGACTGATTCATACATGTAACAAATGAATTATGGAACATTGTTACAAATTATCAAGATAATCTAAGTGTTTTTTCTCAGTTTTCAGTTAGTGACATTTTTTGTATTAAAATACCAATTTTAAACTAATAATGGAAACTTACAGTCATACCATTCACACCATGTGTCAGATTGAGGTGAAGCTGATTCCTACATGTAAAAATGACTTATGCATAATTTTCCTAAAGTTCCAAAAAATATGAATTCATTTTCTCACTTTTGAGTATGTTAATTTTTTTTAACTAAAATTGATGTTAATTTGGAATAAAAAAGACACACTTGGAGTCATACCGGTCACACCTTGAGTTGGATTGAGGTGTGGTTGATTCTTACACATCCTAAATGATTTATGGATCATTTTACTAAATTATAAAAATAATCAGAATTTGTTCCCTTGGTTTTGAGTACGTCTCTTGTGTTTTTTACTAACATGACATTGGAAATTAGAAACACACACTGTGAGCCATACAGGTGGAATCGTTTTTGGGTTTTACATGAGACTCATTCATATATGTCACAAATGAATTATGAATCATTATCCCAAATTATCAAGACATTTCTAGTGTTTTTTCTTGATTTTTAGTGAGTGAAACTTTTTTTTATTAAATTGTAAATTTTAAACTGATAATAGACACTTGGAGTCATATTAGTCACACCATGCATCGGATTGGGGTGTGGCTGATTTATACATATCAAAAATTAATTATGGGTCATTTTATTAATTTTCCAAAATAATATGAATATATTTTCTCATTTTTTATTATTTCATTTGTTTCACTATAATTAATGTCAATTTTGAATAAAAATATGCACTTGGAGTCATACCGGTCACACCATGAATCATATTGAAGTGAATAAGATTCTTACATGTCCCAAATGACTTATTGATCATTTTACTACAGTAAAAAAAATAATCAAAATGTGTTTCCTTAGTTTTGAGAGTGCCACTTTTTTTTTTACAAAAATTTCATTTTAAACTAAAAACACACACTTTGAGCCATATAAATGGAATTGTGTGTGGTTTTAACATCATACTAATTCATACACATCACAAATTAATGATGAATCATTTTTACAAATTATCAATAAAATATGATCATGTTTTCTTGGTTTTCAGTGAGTGAATATTTTTTTATTAAAATTTCAATTTTGAATTGATAACGGATTCTTTGACACAAGATCTCCTTGATGACCGTGATATATTAGTGATGGTTTTACTCTAATAGTTCTTTAGTAAACCTAATTACTTTGGTGGTTGATTAAAAACATATTCATTCAAACATTTAAGTTGGATTATATACCTATTTGATTATTGGGAGCTTTACATATTTTTCTTCAATAACACTAGTGAAGAAATTGAAGCTTCCAAAATAGAATGATCTCAGAGTTAGATTACTACACTATATAAAATCACTTAAACAAGTGGTGAAAAAAATTATTTTAATAAGTAACTTGAAACACTTTCACAATGGCTCTTATCTTAAGTGAAAATTGTAGTGTTCACTCTTAAATAATTTTTCTCAAACACAATCATGGTATGATTCTCATTCTACTTCATTGATCATAAATTTTATTGTTTTCAGGCTAGCACTTCTTATCCTCATCGGCCTCAATATACACCTTGATCTTTACCTCTGTCTCCTCTTCCACATCAGTCTCTAACTCTGTATCAGCCTCCAACTCTACCTCTGCATTTAACTATGACTCTTCCTTCACCTCTGCCTCTACCTCTGCCTCCACCTCTGCCTCTTTCTCTACATTCATCTTCGTGATTTCCCAACAATTTTTTTTTAGTTCAGTGCTTGTAAACAAATTTATTTCCTCTATTATACTTCTCCTTGAAAAATAGATCAAAAATAATATATAATAATTCTGACACTAATGCTTTACACCCCAAATATACTTTAAAGGTCATAACTCATACTAGATCACAAACATAGTAGGAAATCACCTAAATTTTTTGTCAGTATAAATTTTGACTAAAAGTACGTTACCCACTCATCTCTAAAAAATTTATTTTTTATTTTGAGTAACTAGGTTTTCGAAATTCTTGATAGTGCTGAGAAAATATAGACAAATAAATTATTATGAATTATATTTAATGAAATTTTAATTACTATAGGAAATTACCTATTGGGGGATACTTTTCTTTTCATTATTTTTTATTTCTCTCATAAATTTGAAAACATAATATCCAAAATCGACATCCTTATCTTGTTTCGTACACTGTAGAATCATTAACCAAAATAATTAAATTGTTTTGAAATTTTTTTATTGTTAAATATTTCTATTTATACCTCAATTTTTTTCCATTTATAGTAATCCATAGGATTTATCCCTTTAGACACCGACTTCATGCCGTGATCTATCCTGTATTTAGTGACATCCATATTATAACAAAATTCCTATAAAAACATATACTAAACATATAATTCTATGTTTATCTATAAAATGTGGATTGTAGTGTATTATATATTTACAATACACATCATTCGTGGTTGGTTGGTTTCATATCCATGCATTGGATCCAAAAAATAAATATTTGGGGTGTCTATATTTACTGTTACCTGCATCCAATATGTCTTAAAAATACAAAAACAATTAAGTAATGAAAAAATTAAAATATAATTTATGTGATTAGATTGTAGAGTTTTACCTTTGAATTGTAGGCATCAGAAATAGTCTTTAATCTGATTCTTTTTTATTAAACACTTTGAGTAACTCATTTTTTTCTTCTTAATTTCTTTCTTATCCAAAGTAAGTTCTAGTGTAGAAATGATAGAGGGATTAATTAATAAAAATTATGCTTCACACATTATTACCTTTATATCATTTTGATATAAATTCAAGTACAAAAAAATGAATATTTATTAACTTTAATAAACATATTATCTCACTGTTTGGACATACATATTATGAAAATGTACCTTTTGTATGTATTCACAAGTAAGATTCTCATCCATTCATGCTTGAGAATATCATTTAGAGTCTCAAGACCAATTCCATATATCACAGAATCTCTATATATTTATTATTCATATTTAATGTAATATATTGTTTTATCTTTAAATGTGTTCTCTGAATGAAGTTATAATGATAATAAATGTTTCTCTGGAACTGGAAGAGAGAAGGTACTCTCGGAATGCCTTTTTTTTCTTGTTCGATTCACTAGATTTTCTTGATTAGACCTTTTGTTTATCCCCCACTTTATCCATCTGTAACATCTTACCTCACTTCATACCTTTTATCATCAACTGTTACAGGTTTTTCATATGAATTGTTTTTTAAAGATGTACCTCATGTATCTTTATAAAATTATAAGGTCATATTCTGAAATATCCAATGGAAGCTTTAACTATTTTAATATCTGGACCATCATGTGGAACAAGAAACTTAGTATTTGGCTCATAAGCTACCTCAATCCCCACTCTCATGTGATATTTTGGGAGGTCTTGATTGTGTAGCTTATCTATTAGTAAATTATACATTGTACCCACCTCAAAATGATAGTAAATGGGTGTTTATAGATAGAAATCACATATAACTATGCCCTGGATAAGTTTAGTAATATAAATTTATCGGAAGTTGTTTGATTCACTTTTAGTGGAAAGAGTAATGAAAAAAATGATTACCCCAAGTAAGTTATGTAGTTGGGGGAATGACTAGCCTCAAAGATAGTGGGGTCATTTGGTTCATGTGCATATATTTACTCCACCACTAACTCTCTTTGATCCTTTCTTATATATTGGCCATCCAAACCATACTGAAAAATGATATCTTCCAATGATTCTATTTGTGTTTAAAATCATTTCACCATATTATATGTATCTTCATGTGGTTTTATATTCTAGAAATAAGTTCAAGCAGAGACTCCAAAACATAATCCTATAACGCGACCATATTGTTCAGGTCACTTCAATGCTACTAAAAGTAGCTTTTATTTTGGTATGGTCATTTCTGATTCTTATGTATAAACCATATAAAAAATATGGACATAAATAGATATTTTTATGTAATATTGTTATAAATCATAAATAATTACAATTATTTCATACTTATACATTCTTACCATATTTTTTTTTATTTTCATCAACTAATTTACCCTCCTTATTAACATGAGCCCCCTTCCATAGCACATGTTGTGGGATAGAAGTGGCTTCATATTTTGATTCATAAATCTACATATAAACAAAGAAACATATATTGTTTCATATCAAATAATTAAAATATTATTGTTAATTTAAAATACATACCAATTTATTCTCAAATTAAGCATGCCCTATCCTTCCTTTGCGATAGGGGTATGTTGGTTTTGATGCATGTTATTAGTTTCCAGCTCTCTTTTTTTGTTTCATAAATTAACAATTTTGAACCAAGTTAGATGAAATAAATAATTTCAAATAATATATTATAAACTATAATAAACCTGAAATGATTAATCATTATGATTATTGATGAAATCAGTCCATGTTTCCTACTTTATAATGTATTCATAACTAAGTGGTGGGTGGGGATTTATCTTCCCCTTACCATCCCTAAAATGTAACATTGTAATAAGTATCTAAAAGATTCAATGGTCTTTTCAAATTTCCATTAAGAAAAATTTCATATGGAAATATTCTAAAATAAATGAACTTTGTATAAAATAATAAAAATTAAATCAAAATTTCATTATATAGTTTTTTAGAAAAATAGAGAATGTATATTGTAACATTACCATTATATTTTTTCAAAGGATTTCCTTCGTTACAAGTTTTACATAGCACCATGAATCAATATTAATCAGTGCATTCAACCTCTTTCGGACCCCATGATAACTAATGTACATTGAATTTTTTGGGTTAATAGGTCGGTCTTGTTATTTCCAACCAACCTCAAATTGTATACCCTAAATTCTATCCTTGATAATTTTATTCACCACTGTGATGTTGTATAGTTGTTTCTTTTTTCCATCAATATGTTTTTGATCCCATAATAATTCAGAATTTTCATCATCAAAAGTATTTTCTTTCTTAGTATTGGTAACATAATCATGTGTAGAATATATATTTTTCATGAGTAGTAAAACATTTAATTTTTCTTTAATAACAAAAATACAATACACTCAATTAATAAAAGTCCATATTTACATGCATCTTTCATGGAAATTGTTACTATATTGAAAATATATATAGTAATTCAATACTCTATTATAACTAACCTTTAATACCGTTATTTAATCCATCATCAGACAATGATTTACTTCTGTATCTTGATGATTGAAACGCACGGCCAATTGTTTTCTATAAACCGGTCAAGGATCCGGTGCTCTTCTAATGTGTATAGCATCACTCGGGTCGAATCATCGGCGATGATACTTTGAAATAGTCATTTGTTTTTAGTTGATTGTATTCTGATTGGGGTTTATTTGTAGATATTAATTGAAATGACTAATTGATTATGATTGATTTAACAAACTGATAATTATTGGGGTGAGTTCATCATTAGTTTAGTTAAGCTTGTGATATCCTTGAGTTTTTCTTTATATTGCATTTAAATAAACACCCATGTCACAAGTTGACGTTGATTTGAATTCCCAAGTGTTAAGGCTTTAATCCAATATTTAACTTAAAATAGGGTTATAATATTGACCATATCTTGTTTATGTTACTTTATTTATGGTTCCAATAATCCATGTAAACAACACGTTAAACAAAACAAGTCATTAATCCATGACATGCTAAGTTCAACATACACAATGTTAATTCAACGAATACTCGTCGAGCAAAATCTCTCAATCGCTTAACATACCTAAATTAAAACTCACCCCAATGAGATATTTACTCAACCATTATGATTTTTATTAATCTGGTAATATATTTTTATGGTGATGAATTATAACGAGAATAAAAAGAAAGAGACAAGATAAGAGTAGTGTGCCGAACACACACATGAAATATTTTGAGAATCAAAAAATGGAATTTCGATTGAATGAGGAAGAAAAATAAGGGACTGTAATTGAAAATTATTCAAACTATTTTAAGACCATGAATATTATACTACAGAAGGTGGATAATAATAAGAGTTATTTAAGAAGAAACAAGAACTAAAATTTGATTGAAATGAAAACAAGGTTACACAATTACAATTGAAATCAAACATAAACAAACATGAAAGAGAAGTGAAAGAGAGGTCTCTCTTGTTGAAACAATATCAAATCATATCCTCACAGAACCTTGTAAATTCTCTAATAATGCCAAACCTCCTCATTAAGTGCTGAAGTTCCAACCCTTCTGAAAGGAGAGGAGGGATGTATTTATAGCCCAAGGTGGTGGACTGTTTACATTCCATAAATACCCCTTCACTTGTCTCACTGATATGGACATCCAGAAAGCCGAATCATGAGAAATATACTTCTTCAAAGTTGTATATAACAATGTCTTGTGTCTACTGTGAAAATGTTTCGGCCATTGGACTTATTGATCCAAAGTTAGGGTGATTTTAGTAAACAATTCTGATCTGTCCATTTCAATACAGACGTTTTTGAAGTCCATAATGTGAATGGGTTTTTGAATAGTAATATGACCTCAAATAAAAATAATTTCTTCAACATAGTTTGCCACCCAAATCTCCTCTTTCACACTGAAAAATCTCAGCTCGAATGGATTTCTACATTAGGACCAATTTCTATATTAGTATTCTATTTTTAATTCCTTGTCAGAATAGTGGGCTGGAATTAAATGCATCTGTTGGGCCTCTTTTATTTGTGATTGGGTTCTGAAATTTTTATCATGTACTCCTTGAAATATCCTCCGAACTTGGGATGCGAATTAAGGTATTTGGACTTCTGGATTGAGCCCAGTAATTCAACCTTCATATATGGTCCACTTTCTTCACAGTTTCCTTGGGCCTTCTTGTGGGGTCCATATGACCCTATAAATGGACTAATTTTCCAATGGTGAATTCTACTGAAATGTTGGAATTGGGATTGGTAACCCTACAAAACAATAATCATGCAATTTGGATAATTAGGGTGATAGTTATTGTTAAACCATTAAACAGACTTGAATCTGGATAAATTCAAATAGTGCTCAAAAATTATATTTAATATTTAAACCATAATATTTCACAAAAATTATGAAAATTTCATATAAAATAAGTAAAGGGAGTATGTAAAAAGATATTAAAATATTAATAACATCAACTCCCCCACACTTAGTCTTGTTCATGTTCTCATGGGCAATAAATATAAAAATAAGACAAACTCATTTTCACTCACCAACAAATCTTAAAAAAACATTTCCCAAATCAGGGGAGGTTTAGACTATTTCACTCATCTATATTGAATTCCACCATAAATTTTTATAGAAATAATGTTCCAAAAACAATTCATTTTTTCATGCTCAACTTTAGACATAGAAAATGGTGTCACTCAAAACTTACTCCTCTCAAGATGATAAAATTCATTTTTGGAGGTTCACTCTTTCACCAACCAAAAGTGAAAATCTTAGAGTTTGAAAAGAGATCTCATCTTCCAATCCCTATCCAAAGTGAAAAATAATCAAGAGATATTTTTAATGGGTTTTTCTGTGGCTATGGGACGGTAGGGATTTAATGTTCAAGAGAGAGAAGAAGAGGGTTACAATACCAACATAGAAAAAGAAATGCACATTTTTTTGAAATAAAACATGGAAGGAAATGAAAACACATATTTACAAGGGAATGATTGTGTGAAGAAAGTAAAAATAGAGGAATAAAATATGAATTTAATGAGAATATGAAATATTTACAAAACACAAAATGTCTCCCAATAATATAAGAATATAATGAAAGTGTTCTTTTTTTCTATTTTTTCTTTGTTTTTACAAAAGTTGACCTTGAAACAGATCTCACACTCATATCCCAACCCATGTTTGATATCCTCATGAAACTAATTGTAATAGTTATAACAAGATCAAAGGTTGAGAAAGAGTGATTTTTGACCTACCCAAGACACAACCCTTTTTTCTTTTTTTCTTTTTCTGATTTTTTTTTGAACACTTTTCAATATCATTTGTATAATACATTCCCAAAGCTGACTAAATGAACCCCCCCCCCCACACTAAAATGGATTATTTCCCTCAAGAATATGATAACACTCCAGAAAGTAAGGAAATGATACCCAAAAATGAAATCCATCCCCCCCACACTTAAATTTCAAAAACTTATGAAATGAAAATCCATGTTGATATTGGGTGGGATAAGGTATTGGGATTGTAATGTGGATATCAAAGAAAAGGTTTTCATAGGCTTGAAGGGGATTTAAAAAGGAGGATTAATATACAGAAAATGGGAGGCTATTTGGCTATTGTGATTCTCATGTGGTTCAGAAAATGCCTCTATCATATTAATGGACACTAAGGTAGGAAATTCATCTTGTAGGTCCACAAACTCAAGACTCACAAATGGTGGTGAAAAACACACATTTTGAATAGATGGCCATAGGTGGCCTTGGCATGAAATCAAATGTTGTTCCTCATGGTTTGGGAAAACCATTTTCCAAATCAAAAATAGAGCATTAAAAATTTGTTAGTTTTGACACAAGATTATTTATCCAATTTTATGATGAAAACACAAAATTTTTGAAATGAAAAATATTTATTGACTCCCCAAAATGGTTGGACAAAATTTAAAAATTAAATGGTGAGTAATTATGAGTCTTTGTTTTTGTTTTTTAGTTTTTTTATTAGTTTTTTTATAAAGACAACCCCGCAAAAGAGAAAGAGTAAAACAGGGAAAAAAAATGTGATGAGGAAAGTGGTAAGAAAAACAAAATGAGAATGAGGGAGGAAGAAGAAATAGAGAGATAGGGAGAGAGGGAGAAGAAGCGTAAAAGGGAAAGAGGTGCCCCTGGTTTGGATTTAGTGGGTTTCCATCTCTATCCAGTGGTGGGTCTAATGTGGATCCAATGGAAGTTGATTTTGTTCTAGGATTTTGTGTCCTCTCATGGTGATGTTTCAACCGATGTCCATTTACTGTGAATGTCCTTTTGGAAGAGGGATTTTGGACTTGCATTGCACCAAATGGGTAAACATTAGTAATAACAGAAGGACCTTCCCAATGAGAATTAAGCTTACCTGGGTGAAGCTGAAATTGAGAATTGAAGAGAATTATCTTTTCACCTTCATGAAATACCTTTCTCATGTTGTGTTTGTCATGGAGTACCTTAGCCTTCTCTTTGTATAGATTGGAATTCTCATAGGATTCAAGTCGAATCTCCTCCGGTTCAGCCAATTGCAACAATCTTTCTTCACCAGATTTTTCACAATCAAAATTATATGTTTTCACAGCCCAAAAAGACTTATGTTGGATTTCAACTGGTAGATGACATGCTTTACCAAAAACTATCCTAAAAGGATACATCCCAATGGGTGTTTTATAGGAAGTTCGATAAGCCCAAAGTGTTTCACCAAGTCTTTCAGGCCAGTATTTTCTGGTGGGTTTTACAATTCTCTCAAGCACTCTTTTCACTTATCTATTAGAAAGTTCAGCCATGCCATTTTTTTGGGAGTGATATGCAGTTGGAGTTTATAAACAACCCCATTCTTTTTCAAAATAGATTCCATGGTTTTATTACAAAAATGGGTTCCTAAGTCACTTACCAAGGCATGAGGTGTAACAAATCTATGGAAGATGTGTGTCTTTAGGAACTCACTAATAGTATGTAATCATCCTTTCTAGTCGGTTTGGCCTTGACCAACCTTGAAAGATAATCGACCGCAAGAAGAATTTATGAGAATCCATTGGAAGGGGGAAATGGTCCCATAAAATCAATTCCCCAAAAATCAAAGATTTTACGAAAGAATTAAGGGATTTTGGGGAATTTCATTTCTTTTAGAGATTGTGATGAACTTTTGGCAAGTGGGACATGATTGAAAGAACTCATGTGAGACCTTGAAGAGTGAAGGCCAGAAGAATCTAGAGTCTAGGACCTTTCGGGAGGTCCTTTGTGGTCCAAAGTGGCCACCTCCGGGAAGTGAGTGACAGAATTCTAAGATATAAGAATTATCATTTTCATCAACACATCTCCTAATTAACATGTCTTTCCCAGTTTTCCAAAGTTTATTTTCTTCCCAAAAATAGTATTTTGAATCACTTTTCAACTTTATTTTTTGTTCTTTTGAAATCTTTTCAGGAAAAACACCAAAAACCAAATAATTTACAATTGGGGAATACCATGGTAACTTTGGAGTGAGAGATGAAAGGTACTCAGTGGGGGATTCAGGATCGATGATTTTAGAAAGAGAAGATTATAAATTCTACTCAAGTGATTAGCCACAGGGTTTTCTTTTCCTGGTCTATCTTTTATTTCAAGGTCAAACTCTTGGAGCATTAGGATCCATCTTATTAGACTCGGTTTGGAATCACTTTTCTTGAGTAAGAACTTTATAGTAGAATGGTCTGTGAAGATGATGATTTTGGCACCTAAGAGATAGGACCGGAATTTATCTAAGGAAAAAACAACTGCTAAAAGTTCTTTTTTAGTGACAGTGTAGTGATATTGAGTTTCATCCAATGTTTTTGAGGCATAATAGATGAAATGAGGAATTCTTTCTCTTCTTTGACCAAGAACAGCCCCAATAGCTCTATTAGAAGCATCAAACATCAATTAAAAGGGTAAGGAACAATCAGGGGGTTGGATTATTGGGGCAGATGTGAGAGCAGTTTTGAGTTCAATGAAGGCTCTCTTGCAAACCTCATCGAAATGGAAAGTGACATCATTTTGGAGAAAACGAGTGAGTGGGAGGGAAATTTTACTGAAGTTATGGATGAATCACCGATAGAAACCAGCATGACCGAGAAATGAACTGATGTCTCGAACAGAATTGGGTTCAGGAAGTGATTGGATGACTTCAATTTTGGCAGGATCAACTTCAATACCATTTTTTGAAACTATGTTCCCTAGAACAATCCCATTTGCAACCATGAAGTGACATTTTTCAAAATTTAACACAAGGTTACACTTGAAACACTTTTGAAGGACTAGAGAGAGTGAAAGCAAGCATGACTCAAATGACTCACCATAAATGGTGAAGTCATCCATGAAGACTTCCATGCGGTGTTCAATGAATTCTGAAAAGATACTCATCACAAACCTTTGAAATGTTGTAGGAGCATTGATAAGTCCAAAAGGAATTCTTCTATATGCATATCTTCTAAAGGGGAATGTGAAAGTAGTCTTTTCTTGATCTTGAGGTGCGATTGGGATTTGAAAATAGTCTGTGTATCCATCAAGAAGGCAATAGTGTGACTTTCTGGCAAGTATTTCTACCATTTGATCAAGGAATGTAAGAGGGTAGTGATCATTTCGGGTTTCAACATTCAATTTCCTATAGTTGATGCACACACTCCATTTGTTCTTTACTCGAGTTATGACTAACTATCCATGTTCATTTGTGACAACAGTTATCCCACCCTTCATAGGTACAACTTGAATTGGACTAACCCATTCACTATCAGAAATTTGGTAGATAATACCATCTTGAAGAATCTTGGTGATCTCTTCCCTAACTACCTCAAGTATGAGTGGATTGAGTCTTCTTTGTGGTTGTCTAATTAGTTTGGATGACTCCTCCATATGGATATGATGCATGAAAAGGGCAGGTTTGATTCCTGGTATGTCATCTAGGGTCCAACCTAAGGCTTTTTTGTTTTCCTCTAACACTTGAACAAGTTTGGACTACTCGGTTTCAGTAAGTGTGGTAGAGATAATGACAGGATATGAGTGATCATGGAAGAGGAATGCATATTTCAGGTGTGCAGGAAGAGGTTTCAGATCAGTCTCATCTTTCACTTTTGGTCTAGACAATTCAGGAATGGAATAAGGGACTTCAGTTGCTTCAGATTCATTTTTCCCAATATTGTCCAAGGTGGAGCAATTTTGATTAGAGTTGAGATGGGATTCAAGAGATTTTTTAAGATCCTCTAAATTTATGGATTCTATGAATGAAAGGTCCACATTAACCTCACTATTTATGACTTGGTTAATCCTAGTGAAGATTTCACAAGTTCCTATCTCTTTAGAACAGGATGAACATGATGGAATGGGGTTCAATTGACTCTTAGAAGTGTCCTCAGAAGCATGGATTGAGAATGCAGAGTGATCCTTAGATGGGTATCGCATGGCTTGGAAAATGTTGAAACTTGACCAGTTGGTCACTGAATTCCATGGATAGGATGCCTCAATAGACATCAATCTTGGTCCTCACAGTCATGAGGAATGGTCTTCCTAGAATTAGGGGAGATCGACAAGAGTTCATCTCACCTTCCATGTCAAGGACATAGAAATCAGCAGGTAAGATAATATCATTCACTCAGACAAGGACATCCTCAATTATTCCCTCAGGACTGGTTGTGCTTCAATTGGCTAACTGAATGACAACACCCGTTGGGTGCAAGGGACCTAGACCAAGGTTGGAGAATATAGATTTCGGCATGACATTAATTGAGGCTCCTAGGTCTATGAGTGCATCATCAAAGTTGGAACTTCCAATTTGGCATGGAACCGTAAAGGTCCCTGGATCTTTTCACTTTATGGGAATAGACTGCTCGGTGGGAACATTTTCAAAGGTCCTAAGTTGCCTCTTGTGGGTGCACAATTCCTTAAGAAACTTGGCATACTTAGGAATTTTTTGATGGAATCTAAGAGAGTAATGTTGTCTTCAACATGTCTAAACATGTTGAGCATTTCAGGATCATGTTCAAATGACTTCTTTGGATTAGAGATAGCTTGTGGAAAAGGAATTGGATTCCTAAGTGGAATGGAAGGAGGTGAGGCAATGGTTTCAGGTTTCTTTTCAAGTTTCTTTTTCTTTTCATTTTCTAGGTCAACATTTAAAGGAGGGTTGGAGGACTTATCCTGAGGTGTAGCAATTTTCTTTCCCGATCTAAGTGCAATTTCACTTACATTACCCTTGGGGTTGGGTAATGGTTGAGCTGGGAGTTGGGAAGAATTGGATGGTTGCTGCTGACTAAGGTGGGATTCAAGTTGACCAATTTGGGTTTCAATGTTCTTTAAGCTTGAATGGGTGAAGGAGGCAAGATCTTCAACAGCACTTTCCCATGATTGCTTGGAATAAGAGGCTTGTCCCGGATTGGGATTGTCTTGATTTTGGTTCTTGGGAAATCGATTGAATTGGTTTGGGAATTGGGAAGGCTCAGTAGGATAGTGGAATCCAGGAGGAGGAATAGGAGGATTGATCCTTTGAGGTTGAGGGAAAAAAGGGTAAGGTTGTTGGGAGTTACCAACACCTTGACTATATTGAAACTGGTTTGGGTTTTGAGGATGGAATTGAGGGGGATGAGAGATGGGATTACCATACCTCAGGCCTTGGTTATAGGAAGAAGAGAATGGCTCAGAGTGAGGTTGGTTTAAGTTTCTAACAAACTGACCTGATAGTTGAGGATTGGTGTTTCGCTGAGTATATACTGCATTGAGCTCCATTGTTCCAGATGAATAGGATTGATCCTCTTGAAGTTGTGGACATGTGTCAGTTAGATGAGATGGAGAGTTTCAGATTCCACAGTTTTTTACAGGTCCAGGAAACATTGATTGCGGAGAAGATGGTGTTGGGGATTTGGTAACCACAGCTAGTTGTCACACAAGACCTGTAAGTTCACTCATCCACTCGATCATTTTTTTGGCTCAATTGATTGATTATCTTGGTCTTTTTTGACTTTAGCATGTGCTTGAGTATGAAATTGTTGTGTGTTTGTAGCCATGTTACTTATGATATCTCTTGACATTGCATGAGTTTTATCAACAAGAGCACTGCCACTTACGGCATCAATGAGAGTTCTCTCCATAGCCAATAACCTCTCATATAAGTATTGTATCAAGATTTGGTCAGGGATTTGATGGTGTGGGTAGGTTGCAACAAGCTTTTTGAACCTCTCCCATTACTCATGGAGTGATTCACTTGGGAACTGATTGATACCACTTATTTCCTTTCGGATAGAAGCAGTATGAGAAGCAGGAAAGAATTTCTCTAAGAAGATTCACTTCATGTCATTACATGTGGTTATAGAACCAGGAGGAAGGTAGTAGAGCCATGAATTAGTAGTGTCAGCTAGGGATAAAGGGAATGCTCGAAGCTTGATTTGTTCTTCAGAAACCCCTTGAGGTTTCATGGTAGAGCACACCACTTGGTACTCTTTAAGTTGGAGATGTGGATCCTCACCGGCTAGCCCATGGAAATGAAGAAAAAGATGAATCAAACCCTATTTGAGTTCAAAGTCAGCCTCTATGTTTGGATATTGAATACCAAGAGTTTGTTAATTCATATCTAGGGCAGCAAGTTCTTTAAGGGTTTGTTCCCTAGGATTGGCCATTTCTAATTCAACTGGATGGACAAGGACTGGTTCTTGAATTATTTGATTATCTCTTAAGTTCCTCCAAAGTTGGCGAAGAGTTCGCTTGATTTCAGGGTCAAACAAATCCGAGGGATTGTTTGGAAGGCTACGGGGCATTCAGAGAGATTTTGGAAGAAATAGGAAGACGGGTTTTTCTTTGGGTTTTTCTCAATTTCTTTTTAAATTTTTTTTTTGTTTTTGGTTTTTTATTACAATAACCAGAAACTAACGAATAATTAAAGCACCATCCCCGGCAATGGCGCCATTTGAAATACACGGACGATTGTCGCCTATCGACCGGTCAAGGTTTTGGTGCTCTTCTAATGTGTATAACAGCACTCGGGTCGAATCCTCGGCGATGATACTTTGAAATAGTCGTTTGTTTTTAGTTGATTGTATTCGGATTGGGGGTTTGTTTTCATAGCTTAAATGAAATGACTAATTGATCATGATTGATTTAAAAAATTGATAATGATTGGGGTGAGTTCATCATTAGGTTAGTTAAGCTTGTGATATCCTTGAGCTTTGCTTTATATTACATTTAAATTAACACCCATGTCACAAGTTGACGTTGATTTGAATTCCCAAGTGTTAAGGCTTTAATCCATTCCTTAACTTAACATAGGGTTCTAATCTTGATCATATCTTGTTTATGGTAGTGTATTTATGGTTCCAATAATCCATGGAAACCACACGTTAAACAAAACAAGTCATTAATCCATGACATGCTAAGTCCAACATACACAATGTTAATTCAACGAATACTCATCAAGCAAAAGATCTCAATCGCTTAACATACCTAAATTAAAACTCAGCCCAATGAGAGATTTACTCATACATTATGATGTTTATTAATTTGGTAATATATTTTTATGGTGATTAATTATAAAGAGAAGAAAATTAAAGAGACAAGATAAGATTAGTGTGCCGAACACACACACGAAATATTTTGAGAATCAAAAATGGGATTTCGATTGAATGAGGAAGCAAAATAAGGGACTGTAATTGAAAATGATTCAAACTATTTTAGGACCATGAATATTATACTACAGAAGGTGGAGAATAATAAGAGGTATTTAAGAAGAGACAAGCACTAAAATTTTATTGAAATCAAAACAAAGTTACACAATTACAATTGAAAGCAAACATAAACAAACATGAAAGAGAAGTAGAGGAGAGGTATCTCTTGTTGAAACAAGATCAAAGCATATCCTCCCAAAACTTTTTCAAGGCTCTAGTAATTACAAACCTCCTCATTAAGTGCTGAAGTGCCAACCCTTTTTAAAGGAGAGGAGGGATGTATTTATAGCCCAAGGTGGTGGACGGTTTACATTCCAGAAATACCCCTCCACTTGGCTCGCCTATATGGACATCCAGACAGCCAACTCTTGAGAAATCACCTTCTTCAAAGTTGTATATAAAAATATCTTCTGTCTACTGTGAAAATTGGGAGGCCATTGGACTTATTGAGCCAAAGTTATTCCGTTTTTAGTAAACAATTCTGATCTGTCCATTTCAATACATACTTTTTTGAAGTCCATAATGTGAATGGATTTTTGAATAGGAATATTCCCTCAAATAAAAATAATTTCTTCAACAAAGTTGGCCGCCCGAATCTCCTATTTCACACTACAAAATCTCAGCTCTAATGGATTTCTACATCAGGAGAAATTTTTATATTGGTGTTCTGTTTGTAATTACAGGTCAGAATGGTGGGCTGGACTTCAATGCATCAGTTGGGCCCCTTGTATTTGTGATTGGGTTCTGAAATTTTTATCATGGACTCCTTGAAATGTAAGCCGAACTTGGGAGGATAATTAAGGTATTTGGACTTCTGGATTGAGCCCAGTAATTCAACCTTCATATATTGTCCAGTTTCATCACAGTTTCCTTGGGCCTTCTTGTGGGGTCCATATGACCCTCTAAATGGACGAATTTTCCAAAGGTGACTTCTAATGAAATGTTGGAATTGGAATTGGGAACCATACAAAACAATAATCATGCAATTTGATAAGTAGGGTGACAGTTATTGGTAAAACATTAAATAGACTTGAATCAGGATAAATTCAAATAGTGCTCAAAAATTATATTAAATATTTAAACATTAATATTTCCCAAAAATTATGCACATTTCATATAAAATAAGTAAAGGGAGTATGTAAAAATATATTAAAATATTAATAACATAAATGATGTATTGGACTCCCTCTTTCAAACTAGCCTTCCTCCCATCATTGTGGTTCCAACGTTCCTTGATGACATACCTCCTGAAGAGTTATTATTTTATTTTGTTGTTTGATATTTATCTCACATATTTTGGGTACATAAACCTATGTTTATTGAACTAATCTAACCAAAATCCAATACATACCATGTAATGGTGATCATTTTTGGATGACTACTACTTAGAGTAGTTCAAACAATGTAGAAGAGATGGGGGATGAGTCTCAAAAAACAAAATGCAGTAATAACTATTCAGAATATGAAAGTTGATTTTCCATTGAGATTCAAGAATAAATTAAATGAAATTTTAATTATGGATTATTACATATTAAATTACAAAAATAAATAAATGAACATTCAAATCCACATGACTTCCACTCGTAGTCAATTACTTCCACTCACAAACATTTATTGTTTTCCACTTCTTATGAAATGTTTTTTTCTCGGGTCTTAGAGGATATAAAAACTTATGGTGGTATTGGTGTGAGGTGGATGGGATAACTTGAAATTCGTCAATTTCTCCAAGTTGTAAAGAGAAACTATCCTGAAGATGAATATGAAATCAGGGTCAGATATCTCTACTCATTATGGGAGGAATACCTCTGAGAGTAAGATTGGTACCCATTTAAATTTATCAATGTTGAAGGGGAAGAGAATCAAATGGTGTTTTTAGAGTGTTTTTTTCATAAAAAATGTGAAACATGAGAATTTTTAGGATTTCACACATAATAGTAGTATTATTATCCAACTATTCTTAACTAAGGAGTTCTAATAGGATCTAATGTGACTGCACTCAAAATAAAAGTAATTTTTGATGAAGTGTTGTCAAAAGTAATAGACTGATTTGTATAAGAAAATGCATATCCAGAAACCAAAAAAATTATTCATTATATTTTGATTAATTTTTTGGTGTTATTTTTCTTCTTAGGAAGTATTAAATAGAGGATGAAAGGTTGAAAGAGTTGAAGAATTAGTTGGTATATGTGGTATTCAAATCCATCTAAGTGGATTTGATAGAGATTAATGAATACAATCCGAGTGAGAGGTATTTCATTAAGGAACTTCGGAACCAAAATGATAGTAGGAAGGATAGTTTGAAAGAGGGAGTCCAATCCATCATCAAAATATGGAAGGCAATCAAGAATATAAGGATGGATTAAGTAATGGTAGTGGAGGTTAGTTTTACTTTAGTATTGAATTATTATATCTATTTTCAAGATAATAATAATTTTCATGCAAGATGCATGCAATTGTGGACTTATATTAACAGAGTGTATTGTATTGTTTATCTATCTTAACAAAATGAATGCTTATTTAAAAAACCTTTTTTTGAAAGCTATGGTCATTTTTTGGAATATTAATTTATGTTTCTTACTTCTATTATGTGTTTTATGCTTCTTTCATAGAATCATATGGTGATGCAGTTCGTAGTGGTCTCATATGAAGTTGTAATGAGTTTACAGAGTATTGGAGGCATTGTATAGGTATAGATAAGAGAGAGAGAGAGAGAGAGATTATGGTTTTTATGATGTTCATAGATTTTGGTTCCCATTTGTATCCCTAGAGGTATTATGCACATGGATCTAATAGCACAAAAATAGTACGAAATATTCAATTCAATATCGATCACAATGAACATTGTTGGATCATTTTCAATCACACAGTCATGATTATGTACTAATATGACCAGAAATCAATTTAGAAATCTACCACATATTACATTAATCATATATAGGTGTATCAATACTCAACAACTTTGATAAAACATTCACTTTCAATTCAGGAATATATACCCACATGTGCCTACCACTATTGTATAAAATTGACTCTGATTTCTATTTTTACATATGTTTACTTATAAAGAATATTTATGTTAATAACATTATGAAAAAGTTCTAATTATAATTTCAGATTAATTATAAGATACTCATAAATAAAGAAAAGAATCTTATGCATCCTAATACCATCAATAAGAGTATAATATACTAGGATTGTACCAATTACTATAGAAGAACCCTGTCTAGCGTCATCCGTAGACTAATCATCCACAAATAATCTACCATCCATATCCAATGACCCTTCCAATAAGTAATATCTCACATGGACCATTGGAGGTTTCCCAACCAACAACATTGATATAAATGTTTCGAGTTAAGAAGGTAATAAGGATTAAAGTGTCCATGGAACCTACACTAATGGAATCACTCAAAAAGTCTCCTCAATTAAACATGAATTAAAATAACTTTACTCTATTAGACTTGAATAAATTAATCTCACCCCACCTATATTAGAAATAACTTTTATCAACTCAAGGATTACTCACCTTCCAATTTTGCATATTTTTTTAATCCACCACAAGATCCCTCTAATAACATACATCCCTTTAAAGGGTGATTTCTTTCACTTATGCTCAGTATTTATCTAGAATTTTTTTAATCTTATATATTAAATTAATCTATTCAATGAAATCCTAAATTTATTATTATGATATATTACCATAAAATCTAAGAGGAACCATAGATATTATATGTTCTCGTCATTGAAAATTAAACCACATAGCTTGAACTAGATCTATAATTACCTCTAGAGAATGGGGATTAATATAAGTTCTAGTATATAGAGGATGTTCACTGGATTCTTCCTAAGGAGATCTAGGGTTCTAAGTAGTTAAATATTCTATATTAATGTTGATATTCACTTAATTTTCCCCTTCCAAAAAAAATAATCTTTCAAAATTAGGCACAAAATAATCTATATTAAATATGAACCCCCTATCCCTTTCTATCATTCATTTCTTTTTTAATAACTCTTTTGACACTTTCAATATAATTTAAAATATTGTGGAAGCATTGTTTTAAATATAATTATGAAACAACTAACTAATATTATCTATAAAATGGGTTACTAAATAAACTCAATCAATTAATAATTTATATAAACATATTCATCACTAATAAGTAAATAAAAATACACTATTCATTTATTATTCATATTTATATTAATAAAAATTTATTATTGATTCGAGAAAAAAAATAAAGACACGTAAGAACATGAAATTTCATATATTCTTTTTGTTCCTATGTAGAAACTTCAAAATAAGAGGCATGAAACTTGAGAAGATAGTTCAAGGAAAAATAAACAAAAATCAACCTATAATTCATATAGAAACTCATGTATCCAACATAATTATTCTATCTAGACATATTGATAGATTACTTATTATATCTAAAAAGTTTTTTTGATATAATCAATGCCAATATCCCTAGTTTCACTCTGATTCCATTTTGTAACATTTTTTAGCTAGTATACCCAAATAGTTCCCAATTAAGGTTAGTACATCACCTCAGACACACTTCCCGAACACTAAAGTCATGTTTCAATGATAAAGTATATAGATAAAATGTCTAATAAATGATTTAACCTCTTTAATGTTTAACTAAACTCAATTTGATCATGTTATAAAGTCAGCATTACCTTTATAGTAGTGTGTAGAGAAAAACTATTTTATTTAGTCATACAGGCCTATACACATATTTTGATTGACCTTACCATATGAAAAAAATCCTTCTCTTTCTTCAAAACAAGTTCCTATAGTGGAAAAAGGATGAAATAGAACCACTCATTTTATTTCAGTGGTGAGGATATGAGATATAGGGCTTATCATATTTAAGAACAGCGATAAAACACAAAACACGGAACCCAAAAAATAAAATAATGATATAGGAAAAGTAGAAAATAAAATACATTGGATTCTATCATTAATTCATTTTAGGGAATTAAGAGGAGATGCACTGGTGTAAGAGGATTTCTATGAGAGCTTGAGAATTGTGAGTGACTTGGTTGCAGTTAGGGTTCTTTTAAATAGAATGGGGACTCTTTTAACAATGTTTTCAGAAAATCTATGATAAAGATCCCTCTTATCAATGCTAAATTGATAAGCAGTGATAAAATTGATATTTATCAGTGCTACAAAATAACTAGTAAAATATATCTTTATCAGAACTAATGTTTTATCACTAATAAAGATTTATTTTAATATTTATTTTTAGCACTGATAAAGATCAATCTTTATCAGCACTGATAAATATTCTTTTTATCAGTGCAGATAATGGTTTTATAATTATAATTATTTAAATAAATTTATTATAATTTTATAATTATTTAAATATATATAATTATTTATTTATTATTTTATGAATACTTATTTAAAAAATTATTTATTTATAATGATTATTTATTTATAATTATAGTCAATATATATTTATAAATATATTTATTTATAAATATTTATTTACATATATATTTTTAACATTATCAATGGATATATAATATTAAATACATGCATTTTAAAAATGAGTGAAATTGAATAATTCAAAATAACTATGCTTTAAAAATATTAAAAAAATGGATTTGTTTTATTAACTAAATATAAATTATTAATAAAAATATAGATATATGTATATATATTGAAGTGAAGATGAATATATATTAAAAATACTAAAACATATTAAATAAATAAATATATAAATATATATAATTAATTAAAAATGATCAAATTCAAAAATAAACTAAAAAATAAAATATATTAAAAATGAATACCCTAACTATAATAATATTAAAAATAAGTAAATAAAATTGACCGATTAAAAACATAATATATTAAATGTATCATGTTACAATAAAATTCAAAAATATACTATATTTTGAATGAATTACATAAATATTAGGTGTAGGTATTTCTATATATTGCGTAAATATATTTGTGTGTGCATTGTATATATATATATATAGATATATTCATTAACTCTATATATATATATGTACATGAAATAAATGTAACACGTGATGTTTAATATATGTTAAATTTAAAAATCAAACAACATTACAAATAGATAAGACATTAATATGTTTTTAATTAACATTTTATTCATTTTATATATATTTATATTTAATATATATTATTTATTACTACTTAATAATTATAATATTTATTATACTTGTTCATCTTTATTAATAATTGTTTCATTAATAAATTTTTTGTAAAAAATAATTTATTTATTTATTCATTTTTCTGTTTAATTATAACAATTTATTCATTTTATATATCTATATTTAATATAAACTATTTATTAATATTTATAATCTATATATATGTATATTAAATTTATTCATTATTATAAATAATTATTTAATTAATAAAATGTTTAATATTTTTCTTAATTTACTCATTTTAAATTTTTATTTGTCAAATTATTTCATTTTATTCATTTTACATATCTATATATTTAATATATGTTATTTCTTAATTTTTAAAATTTATATATATGTATATTCAATTTATTAATTTTTAAAAATGATTATTTAATTAATGAAATTGTTAAAAATGTATTTTTTTTAATTTGTTTAATTATTTCATTTTATTTCAGGCCTTTATCATCCCTAAAAACACTGATAAAGGGTACCCTTTATCAGTTTTAAAAATGAAGCACTGATAAAGGTTAACATTTATCAGTGCTAAAATAAAGCACTGATAAAGGGTTCTCTTTATCAGTGCTTTTTTATCACTCATAAAGGGATCCATTTTTCTCCACTCTTTTAGAACTATAAAGATGGATTTTATCAGCACATTTTTCTAGCACTATTAAAGGCGTGTTTTCAATTAGTGTAACAACCCCCACCACCTCTTATCCTCAAACCTTATAAGCCTTTTAAATTTTATAAATTATGTTCAATTCCCTCCACAAGACTCTTCACATGTCCAATGACTTCTATTCTCAACAAAATACCAAACCCAATTTCATTAAGTAGGTTCTCAAGGAGACAACATTCAATCGGTAAAATCTCTAATCCCACTCTTTTAATTTCTTTTATTTTCCTATCCTCTCCTTACCTCCCCTCTCCAAAGTGGAATGATAACTCCATTATCTTATATAGACTATAATCTTATTTTATAAATGTGATATCCATCATTAAATATCTTCTCTCCTCCTTTTATTCAATAAATGAAAACATCATCTATGACTTGTTGATTAACCACATTAGTGGATTATGAGTTTTCATTTTTCATTACCACCTTCAATACTGGTCATAAAACCATTATTATGGTTAAATAAAATTTTATTATACATATTATAAGTTATATCATGTTTTAAACCAATATATAAATATAATAATAAATAAAATGATACATATTCATGATGGCCTTAAAAACAGCCAAAATAAATTAAAGCATTTTCATCAACATTTTTTTTGTTGAATCATCCTCATACCATATAAAAATTATATATGAAACCATTTAAATTATCATTGTACATCAATACTAAATAAATCCACTTCTATAGAATTTATTCCCATTTTACAAAAAGTTCTATATTTATACTTGAGGGAACCGACCATAAACCATGAAACAAAAACCTATAAAACAGTGAAATTAAACTCTATAACTCATCAAAAATACCATAAATGAAATTAAAAAAAACTATAATAAATCAAATAAATGTATAAGAGGTTTTAGATTTAGTAATTAATTAATATAATTTTATTATCCATCATATTATGTTCAAGTGCACAAGGCATTCAGACCCAAGTTAAGGGGATTATTGAACCCAACTCCCTTTCTTTGGGTTATACCTCTTTCATGTCAAATATCAGTGTGGGTATTCCATTAATGTTCTCTAAATATAATGTAATTGTATTTCCCTCTTCTTTATGATTATATACATGTTTCCAACTATGTTTTATGACAAATATAAATATTTTTTTCAAAAAAACTTTTCTTTCCAAAACACATCATGACTCCTCTTGAGATTGATTCTTCTTTACTTAATATTGATGATTCTTATACCAAGTATGTTTTTTCCATTTTTCTTTTAGGAACCCCAAATTTTATTCATGAATGTATTATTTATGAAATTATTATTAAACCCATTCCTTTCCATGGATTATTTTATGACTCTGATTATTATACGTTCTATGTGACATACATGATTATGTAATGTTTTTATGTGATTTGTGGGCCCAAAGTTATATAGTCCTCTAATTCATTGTTTAATGTGATTTATCTCATGAGATATTGTGTATTAGGTGTGAAAATTATTCTAGTTTTGTTCACAATGATTATTCTATTATTATAATCATATGTTATGCATAAAGATGATGTTAGATTTGTTCACAACTATATATGGTATTTGACTACTAATACATGATGTTTCATTTTTATGCATTGTCACATTTTATTCCATTATACAATTTTTCCCTCATGATGTTGATGATGATCTTATGCTTATGTTATGATGGTGATGATTATTCTCACTCATGTTCTATTAATTTATGTCCCTCATTTTTCCTCACACTAGGCTTTTAGCACACCCCTTTCATTGATGTATATCCTCTGGTGATTTCTTATAATAAGAAGAATATGAGGTCCACTAAGAAGATATTGATGAATAAATTAAATAATAATTGTGTTTTATTATTTAAAATTTATGTATGAGCCTAATTTTCCAAGGACACTAAACCTTTGGATCTTGGATTTGTAATTATATAATGTTTTTTATCTTTAAAATTATGTAATAGTCAGGTAAGAAAAAGTAGGTTTGTTATTGATAAAATGATATATATATAAATTTCCCTTGATAGATTAATCTCCCAGCTATATAATGTTAAAAAAATTCAATAATTTTTCCCTTTTCAATATTCACCTTCAATTACGAATGAAAAGTATCATAAGTGTTCAATAATGGGAATAAGGTGAGTTTTTATAAGATCCCTAAAAATTGTAAATGGGATGATAATTGGGCCTCAACCCAAAAACTTTATTCTATATAGCATTTACATTTTGATATTTCTTCATAGTTGTTCCACCCATGATTTTTTATATTTTTGTTTCTTTGGAAAGTATGGATTTAATTTATTCCTAATATTTATTCTTAGTTTTAATAAGTTTCGTTTGATTATTAATAAAAGAGCATTTATTATTTCCATATTCATATATCATCTTACAAAATTCTAACTTTGTTGGACTTATAACTAAGCACTCTTTAGGAACATGGATATCCTTCTTCTGGAGTATGGAATCCTTCCTTATAATACCACTATTACTACTTGAATTCCATGAATCCATCCCTTTGTTTTTTAGTGACTTGTTTTTACTCTTAAAACTATATTACATTTGATGTAAATATTTCCATGCCATTTTCACCTTACATAAAAAAATTTATCAGCCATTAGGTTACACTTTGGGAATAACCTCTCTTGAAATTCATATTCCTTATCTTAGATGTCTTACACCAAGTCAATCCAATTATTCCTCTCTTTTATTAATTATTCTCTTTGTATTAGCTAACATACATTAATACTCATTTACATGGCCTATTTACAATGTTTTGTGGTGTTAGATTGTCTCCCATAATATAAGAACCCCTATTTGGTTTTTCGTTCTTTTAATTATTCTTTTTAGGTTCAGTTTGTTCATTGATATTCTTTTTATCTGACCTAAATAAGACTTATCAAATTTTCTAACCTTTTTCTTTATCTATTATGTTACTTTTATATCTTCAACATATTATTTTTTCATGGTTGTTATTTATAATAAATCAATATAGTCATGACCAATTTTTTATAGTATTCAAAAAAATGAAAGCAAAAAAATATATTCTTGATTGATAGATCACTCATTTTTTGTAAAGTTTGGTTTAGTCTAGTAGGTGTTATTTTAGATTCATCTATTATCCCCTTAAATTTTTGAATTATATATCCTTAAAATATTGAAAATTATTCCTAATGTTAATGGACCTATGCACAAACTTCCAACAGCACCAAACTTTTCCAATTTAAATTCTTTATTTTTATTTAATAGTATTCTAGTCATATTTTACACCTTGTTCACCATACTATTTTTAAATATATTCTCAATTATTTTAAGATTTACTTGGAGAGTTTCTCTTCTTATATTTTTTTTATCCACCCTTGATGAAGTGGAGGATATCTTAGCATTTTTATCCACTCAAATTTTTTAATATTCTGATTTTAAATACGTACTTCCAGACCAACTGTCATTAGTATAAAAACATTTATAAGGAAAATGGGTTAAATTTATCCATGAGATTATAGTGTATGGATATAGAAAAGATATTGAGATCTTATTTTCCCTAGTATAATATTTATTATAAGTAAGTCTATTTTTATAAATTTTTGGGGTGTTAATTCTCTTCTCAGATGATTGTGAAGATTATATATGGGTGAATTCCAAATTTTTCATCTACACATCCAAATCAAGACTTTTCATATTTAGAATTTACTTTTGGTCTTATAGTGGTTTCACACTTTCTTTATTTTCTCTTTTCACTTTAATAATTTGATCTTTATGCATTTTTCTTGACTCTAGTAGATAATTTTCAATCTCTTTAATTTTATTTTTTTAACTTTTAAGTGAGAATTATTGACATTTATAGTGACATGTGTTAGATGCATCAATCATTTCTATAAAAAAAATTCCCACTTACAACTTTCTCACAAAAAATGATTTTCACTTTTTCGTCCATCAGTGAAAATATTTCATTCCAAATTGAAATAGATTATTCCTTAAATTTAATCTATTTTGTAAGAGTGTTATATCTTCTTACCATTTTAACTAATTTGTCTTTCATTACATCAGCATCCACCTACAACTATGAATTATCAATATATAGTCCTTTGATATATGAAAATATGTAAGTGACAAATTTAATAAGATCTTTCTTTATGTGATGCTTCATTACAGAATAAAAATCAGTAAATGAATCATTAAACACAACTACAACACATCTCTAACATAACTAATCAGAGGAATCATTCTCAATAGATTTATCAAAACACTTACCAGTTTGATTACCTTTAGGTAGTGGTGATTACTCTTTCAATTTTAAATTATTTCTTATATTCTTTACCTCTTTATTTTTTATATTATTTAGTGTCTTAGATTAAGCCTCCTCATTATAGAAATAGAAATATAAAAAAAATTCACATCTGAGGAACTTTTGTGAACTCTTAAAATCTATACTTTATATAATCAGATAAAAACACCTAGGTAAGGAAATTGTTATCCAACCAGAGGAAAACATATTCTCTAATACCACTTGATATTCACATAGGACCATCCAATCACCTATGAGGGGGTTTGAATCAGATGTGACTAATTTTTTCCAGAATCTTAATCTCATAAAACATTTATCCTTTTAAAATAATCTCAATATCTAAACCTTTTTTCCTATTGGGATAAAAATGAATCAATTTATTTATTACCCAATATGAAAAAACTACATGAAATAAAAAATATAAAGTGGAAAATATTGGTACACTATATTTTTAAAATGTTTGGGCCCATTATGAGAAACCTACTCATTTGTTTCGGTAATTTTCTAGATCCATAGATTCTCCACTATAATTTTATTATTAATTAAAAATGTTTCATCTAGAAATCGTGTTTAACCCATATCCCATATATTATACAGGTGATTATTCACAATATTACACCAGTAAATAGATGCCACCAATCATGGGTTCTTTTTACTAGATTATGCCAGTTCATAATAAGTCTTACACAACTGAAGAATATCTCTAGAACTATGGATTTCACTGCATTAAGATAAATAGATCTTCTTAATCACAGATACCTTAATTTCCTATAGATCTTGAATAATACTATCATGCAATTTTATTTATTTAACTACCTTTATCTATAGATACTAGTAATAATTTTTTGGTGGATTCTCACACTAAGTGTTTAAGGATCTCAACTACTAATAAATAAAAATTATTATTTCAATCATGTCAGGTATCCAAAGTTTATAAATATTTATAAATTCTGCAATTCATTGTATATCAAGTATTCATCTTCTTATTATTCTTTAACTGATTGGATCCAAATAATAGATTTTGGTTGGATTCTTTATCTTCTTAGATACCTAGAAAGATAGTATTTTTCAAAATTGTATTGGATTCTCAATTCTTCAAATCTCAAACTATTTTTCTCTCGATCTTGTGAGAGTTGCACCAAATTTATATTATTCTAAATATTTATATTCTAGGTCTTTATAATATGTTTTATATATTATTTATTATATAAATTCAATAAAAATTTCAGTTTCATGATTCTCTACCTCTTTTTCCTCAGCATTTCCACATGGGTATGTTCACACGATCTCTATTTCTTTTTGTCACAACCACTTATCTCCGCTGTAATTCTAGAAATTCCCTTTTGTTGTTTCTTAATAATTTTCTTCCAGTTTATTAATTATTACATTATGTATCCTATGATACTTGGTAAGAATATTCTCAAAAAAAATCTAGAAATATCCCATAAACAAATTAAACTCTATTACAATATGAAAATCATACAATAATACAACTATTGCAGTGTGGCTTATCTCATCATTGTCATGACGCTTGAGTTATCATAGTAGGATTCAATTTTAATTTCAATCTTATCATTTACCCTATTATAATATTATTCTATTAAAATCATTCATCTCAAATAAAAAATACCATTTTTGATATTTAAAACACTTGAGAATATTTTAAGAATAATCTCATTTATATTCTATAATTATTTATTCTATAATTTCTCTATTTATGATTTATATATTCTGTAAATATTTTACCCTTTGATCTTAATTTACATGGTAATTAATATCACCATCTCAATTCATTTCATGAATTACAATCTCATTATAATTTTTGAATCACTTGGGATTATTTTGGGCATCATCTGATTTTCATTCTAGAATTATCTTCTTTAGTTTATCCTTTAATAGAATCAGCTTCAATTGATTATTACTTATTGTGTGATCTTGTTCACCGTGATATGAGGATTTCAATCAATGAATTTTTCTTGAATAAAACTTCCATTTGTTATTTTTAATTCATTGAATTTTATTTTGAGCATCATTAGAATTTATTTCCCTTATAATATTTCTTTTTGGAAAACACAACATTTCACTCTTCAAAAATCTCAGAATTTCTGAAAGGGATGACTCTTAAGAAGTCATTTTATAGTCCATATCATAAATGAAAAATTACCATTAATATATTCTCTATTGTTCCCTACCTTTTCCAATTTTCTACTTTAAAATGTACTCTATAAGAATAAAATGACTCTTACTGAATTCTAATGACTCTATGAAATGAATCTTACAAAATGAATCATACATAACAATTATTAAGTTATTATCCCTATGAAAGGAATCCTTTTATTTATAAATGACTATTTTTTTGTCCTTGTGGATTTTATAAAAATTTTATAAATCTTATGAAATCAGCTCGAGTCTTACAAAATGTATCTAAATCTTATGAAATCTAAAACAAAATTCCATAAATGCTTTAAGTCAATCTAGAACCAAATTAAGTCAAATAAAATCCATATTAATTAGTTTAAATCACCTTATAACAACTTAAAATAATTTTGGGGACAATCAGAATAATTCCAAACCTTTTTAACTTATTTTTAAGGCATTTTTCATCATTTAAATACTCAATTTTTAATATTTCAATATATTCCCACTACCACAATATTCCATCTTCAAACTCAGTCAACCAAAACCTTCATTCATGTGATTTTCTTTAATAAATATAGTATCCTTATTGATATATAACACTATTAATTTTTCTACAAAACTCCATCTAGCTCTTATCAAAACATTAATCCTGGTTTAATCTCTTTTATACTCATAACTTTTCAAGTTTTTCACCAATCAGTTCAATTTTTAGTTAGTTATTCTATAAAAACTTATAGTAGACAGTGTGTCCTTCATCCTTCATCACATTTCATTAATATTTAAAAACAATTTCAAAAGCATCAGTTCCAATAACTTATACATAGAATTTGTTCGTCCAAGTATTCCAAGATAGCAACCTCACTCGATCGTCTTTACCCATCACAATATGAGAAATATTATTATCTTATTTATTAGGTGGATTCTTTATCCTACACCCTACATTCCAAAATACATTAACTTTCCTTTCCAACTATATTAACAAAATATGGATAATAAATATAACATCATCTCAATTAATCCACTTTGGCACTTTATTTTATGGTATGAATTTATTGAAGTATATTTGTACCAAAGAGAATGTTATGAATATTATGAAAAGGTATCTAACAGAGGATTCCTTCCAACACTTGAGAACATTATTTCACTATTACAAAATAGGAAATTAGTAGTTTTTACAAATGCTGCTAATTTTTAAGTTAAACACATTATAAAACCTGGATAATTTATCCACCTTTTAAAATGTGGATAATTATTATTTCAAATATGTTTTAAAAGTGAAAAGACTAAATTAAAAATTAAAAATTATTACATGTGTATAAATTTATAATAGTATTACCACACATTAAAAATAAATGTTAATCATGTAATATATATATATAATAACACATAAAGATATCCATGTAGATTCATATATATATACACACACACACATGCACACAGGTAAAAAGAAAATTAAAATCAATTGATAAAAGCTAAATAATTGATCATTAATAAAAAATGATTAAAGATGTGAATATATATATAATATCTTTACAAATTACTATTTATTTATTTATTTATTAGTATATTTATAAGAATTTATTTATTACATTATATATATAAATATATTAATATTATATATATATATATAATATGCATATATATTAAATTATGTATATATTCTTATAAAAATGTATTAATTTATATATACATATATATTAGTGTACATATATATAAATTTATAAGTGTATATATACACTTGCCAATATATTAACATATATATAAATATAATATATATATATTTAATTTATATATATAAATTTATAAAAATAAATATATTAATTTACATATATAAAAATATAATAATAGTATATTTAATAATATGTATTTATATATTTATATATTAATTTTTATTTATATACAAATGTATTAGAATATATATAAATATAGAGTAATACAATTATATAAAATAAATTGTCTATAGATTAAGAGGTGTGATCGCTCCATTCTATAACCACTAATTTTTTTTAAAAAACAAGAAGAAGGCTGGTGGAGGCCCGTTTATAGGTACACGCATGCACACACACCAATAAATACATATATATATACATATTTACATACAGACAACAAAACACACACACAATATAGTTATAACTAATTAATAATAACCATATAAATGATTCTTATTATAACACATACACACAAATATATGTATATATATTAATCTATATATGAATATATAAATTCATAAGTATATTTATAATAATATATATATGCACATATTAATAATATTACACATATAATTGAACTCTATGATAATAAAAAAAATATTTATATAAAATTAATATAATCATATATACTTATATACATATATACATAAAAACATAAAATATAAAACATTGTGAATATAATACCCTAGAACTCCCTGAGAGGGGAGTGGTTAATCAGGGTGTCAAATTTATCTTTCAATGATATGGATATTGTCCCCATATTGTTATGAACTTGTTAAACATTTTAGATAGAATCATGAAATTATCAAACACCCCTATGAAGAAATAGAAACACAACACATTAGTTTTACTTGGTTCACTGCTAAGGGATAATCCAAGGAGAATACGTTGATAGCATGTCAGTCATACCTTAATCTACTAAGATTCACTAGATACTATGAATTACTATTGATCAGACATGATCACTCTATGCAAGGTACACTTCCTTTGCAAGAATTTTAGGGATAACACACTGTATCCCTTGGATCACTTCTATTTAATCCCCCTTGATCATTGATTCGGGTGATGTCTTTCTCAGTTTACCGACTTTAAGGTCATTTTATTAGAATGGACACATAAGTCTTTGTCTCTAATAAGAATGAGACTCGATATGTGTCACTGTCCAAAATTTATTCCCTTGAATGCATTGTTTAAGAAAAATTGATGTTCAAAACCTTCACTTAATGAAACTATTAAACTTTTGTGCAATTAGATAGCTTTTCACAGAACTTTTACACTCTCGCACAACATCTTGGTTTTTTCACAACACTTTTTTAATTACATAACACTACTTCATTCAAATATTTTGAGAAGAAGTGGCTATGGAACTTCATTCAGAGATTTTCTTCAGAATGGAGGTACCCACTGGTTTATAGATGTTGTTGACCCCTATCACAACTTCTTTTCACACCATCAACCATGTACACAACTTTTTAGGTTTGCTGAACTTAATTGATTTTTCATTTCCTTTAGAAAAAACTCCATATTTATTTCATGGGTTCAAGAAATATTTATTATCATGAAACTTCAATACTTTTTTTGAAACACTTTCCTTAGTCATGTTTTGATGACAGATCCAAGAAAATGCATTTGTGCGAAACTTCCTAGTTCACTAAACATTATTTATTTGACATCACATTTAGCACACAAATCCATCTGCATTTCACCAGTTCGTGCAATATTTATTTTCATGAAACTTCAAGACTTTAACAAAACATATAAATCATATATATTGTGATGAGATGGAATGAAAACCCAATTGCATGATAATCCATGAAACTCCTTCACCCTTTCGCATAACTATTGTATTTCAATGACAATATTTCCTTTTCCAAAAATATATTTCTCCACCCACTAAATTTTGGACCCCAAAATTTTGGTAAACACTGAAAAACTATTCCACCTTCAACACTAAAGCCACATGTGTGGATCAGATCCCTTGTCTTAATCAAATAAATGAGGATTAACAAAAAAACACAACATGCCATCAATTTCTATCTGTAAAAACTTTGGTTCCAGTAGAGAAGAAAACAAAAAATAATGGAAGAAATTACTAATGTATATATATATATGTGTATATTAAAGTTGGGGTGGTTCCCAATTGGTAAACACCCTATCATACGACCTCAGTGACTTGGGTTCAAATTTATGTTTCGGATTATTTTGGAAGTTACTATAGCATTATTATAGTAGTTATTGTAAGGGTACTATAAAAAGTACTGTAGTGGAACTATAGTTATAACATCTTGGTTAAAAGTTATGTTATATTTTGTGTTTAAGATTTTGTTTCTTGGGATTGTAGGGTGTAATAGATAGTTCTAGGAGTTTTCTACCTGGAGATGCGATGGGCATTGGCTATATAAAATATTTATGCCATTAAATTTGTTCACAATATGAATAAGACGCTGGGAAGAATCCATAAAATAAGATAAACATATGAGAATAATATAATGCAAGAAAAAGGATTCACACCAAGAATTCATCACATAGGATTTTTAACCCAAGGTGACACCTTTTTCATCATACATTTCTTCGAAGGGATTCATGCTATGAATCTAGGATTCACAACATAAACCACCCCTACTCATTAGTTTTTATCACTCTATACACATAAATATTTGTTATACACTATGAAACCTCATTCCTTAAACCCTAGGTTCCTTTTAAGAACATTTTTGTGCTTCATTACTTTGGATCACTCTATTTTTCATGTTGATCTCCAACATGGTTGGTCTCTCTACTTTTGATTGTCACTTAATTATCCTCTCATTTTCTTCATTGATATTGGATTTGGTAATGGAATTGGGCTATGCTTTTTGGAGTATTTTGACTGGGATTTATTCTCTATCGATCATTTATAGTTCTCCATTAATTTTTTCTAGTCTTTCCTTTCTACCCTTGGTGTGTGTGGATCATGTTGAAGATGGTGTGTGGATTGAGTTTGAGGTAGTAATTTCCACCTCTATTTTATGTTAGATGAACTTTGAATTATTTTGATTTGTTAAAGAAATTATAAATGAATCAGCATGATAGATAATATGTATGTGTGTGTGTGTAAATGGGTGTTTGGGAAAATGGTTTTTCCATTATTTTGAAAATATAAAGATGATTTTAAATGCACTGTGAAATATATTTTTAATATTTTTTTCAAATCATGTTTTGATGAAAAATGTTTGTTTAGAATTGTGTTGTGAAATGTGATAATTCCTTTTGAAATTGTTTTATAAATGTCGCACATGGGAGCCTTGGGTGCCTTGTTGGAGGGTTGAGTATTGGTCCTTGTCCATTATTTTTTAAGGGATTCACTCATGGGGTTTTCCTCTATTCCCTAGGCCCTGGGTCATAGGGACTTAATCATGAAATTTTAATAGGTTCTCTTAGAGGTTTTTTCTCTATTACCTTGGCATTGTATCCTAGGGACTCGAGTGTACAATAGTAATTATTGATTTCAATAGTATGATTGACCTAGCTAGCCTGACCTATTGTGATCTCTAGAATATTTACAATTTTTATTTGGTTTAGTATAACTTTTTATATAAATTCTTTGATAAAATGAAACTGTTTTATGGATTTATTCATTGAAACTATTTTACCAAGATTCATTTGAGAGTAATAGAAAAAAGAGAACTAGTGACCATGCTTTTGATAAAAAATATTTAACTGCTTATCATGCCCCATATTATAAAAATTGATCATATTGGGATTATTGTACAGAGACTTGATATGGAACACCTAGGTGAGATCCTACTGAGCCTGTTCAGCTCATCCCCAACACATTCCCCCAGGAATATGTAGAACTTGTATTGTATTTTTATGTAGGAAAAAGGAAAGGCATCATAGTGAGGTCATTAGGTTTATGTCAGCAGAGTATAGATAACTAGCGGGGAGATGGTGGGGTTTCATCCAGTTATCACATAGAGTAGTTTTTTCAGTTTTTTTGTACTTTTTTTTATTTGAGGACATTTTTCGAGTTTTTATCTATCTGTTACCTTTGGGTTATATCATTATCATTATATTTCTATTTATGGAATATATTTCATTATGGTAGCTTTGTTACGATTTATATATATATATATATATTCTATATATTTTATCTCAGTTTCAAGGAAATTGTTCCCTCTAGTTTTTTTGAAGCTCGGATCCTAGTTGTCGGCCTATAGGGATCAGGAATACCCTTTAGGTCTATAGTGAATAGATTTGGGTACTAGTTTTAGAGGTAATCCCATATCATTTCATTACAAATTGGTATCAGAGGAAATATTTTTAACACTCTAAGATTTTATGAAATATTTTTTCAAAAAAAATTACTTTTTTTGATAGATTGTGTTAAACGCAACACTGATTTTAGACAAACTGTGATATATTATTAAAATAATATTATTTGACTATTATAGCATAGTTGTTAAATTAGCAGGCATAAACAGGATTTACTAATTTATGAGAAATATAAAAATATCTAGCTCAATAAAAATATTTTGATTAATTGTTAGGAAATATACAGTCATTTGTTTTAGTAAAGTTGTATTATTCTTAAAAAATTGATTTTCTTCAAAATGACTTATTGCATTTCAGGAGAAAATACATAATTTTGAAACTTTTTAAAATTTTATTTAATATAAATAACTTCATCATTGAAATTATTGTATCACTATTATCTTAGGTTTAATTTTTTATAATGTTCTAAAAAGATTGATTTTCCAGTGAATAGTGAAAAATACTAATTTTTATTGAAAATTATATTTTTATTTCAAGAATGTAAAGAGTTTCATTTGATTTTAAAATGTTTTACAAGAAAAATTATTTCTATTGTATTTTAAATAATCTAATTAATTTATTTTTAAAAAAATTATGTTTGAATTTTTTATTAAAAACTTTTTTATACGTAAAATACATTTTCCTAAAAAATGTTTGTATATGCGTAATGTGTTTTTATGTTTATAAAGTAAATTAAAAACTATTTTTGAATTATTTTAATTTTATATATATATATATATTATTTAATAAAATGTTTTAATTATTCATATAATATTTTTACTATGCATGAGATAAGAATAAATATAATTTTTTTCTTGAAAAATATATTTTTCTAAAAGCAATTTTCATCATGTTTTGTGAAAATAATTTAAAATTAATTTATTCCAAATATATTTATTTATTTGATATATCAGATTCTATATATTTAATTATGATGTTCAAATTTGGTAAATAAACCCCTTTTATTTTTTTCCAATATGAATCGTAACTGTGGTAAAATTAATCACCCCAGAAAATGGTAAATCAAGTTAATCTAGGTTAAAACAAAGTGATAAGACCATAATACTTCACACTAATTCTTATCAGATAAAGTTAATTTCTCTATTTTCTCCTTATCCTTAAAATTTATTTGTTTAATGGTCACTTATCCATGAAAATTACCAATCTAATATTTAAGTCAACGAAAGTTACAAAAATGTCACTCTATTGGTTTTAAATATCTCTAATGTGTTAAAATAGGGAAAAAATAAATTTATGAATGAATATAAGATTCTATTTTTATCATAATGAAATTATTTTCATGATATAATTTTTTTTATAATTTTTAGTAATTATATAATGACATTATATTCTTTTAAAACACTAATACATTATTTATCCAATTAATAAAAATGTAATAAGTTATTTTAAAAATATTAAAAGTAATATAATATGAGTAATTTAATTTGTACCAGGAATTTTATAGATTAATATTAAAAATTATTATTATTTTAAATAATTTTATTCAAATTCCCAATTTTTTTTTGGATTTTGAGTCAAATTAAATGAATAGTGTCTAAATTAGAAATAAATATATTTTATGATAATAATATTTTATTAAATAATTTAAAAATCAAAAATATATTAAAATATGAAAAGGTGGAAATCTATGGCCTAAACATTCATCCATTTCCCATTTATAGGTCATTTTTAACCATATTTCCCCTAATAACTTTAATATATTTTAATCTTTTAATAAATTCAATGTAACTCCCCGACCCCAGTTACCCAAATTCAGTGCATTGTTACATAACATTGGCATGACCACAAGAAAGATCAATTCTCAAAAAACCGATTAGTTTAATAGCCTTAGAATAACTAGATACATTAATAAGGTTTACATTACATCATAAAATGAAAACTACAACAACATCTTTTCTTCATAGTCCACACTCATGTCCCCACATACTATCCCTGCAGTTCATTCATAAATTACTTCTTCACATCCTGGGAAAAATAAAACATTGAAAGGGGTGAGCTCAAATGCCCAGTAAGGATAACAATAGAGCAGAAACTTTCATAAATAAGAATAAACATTTAAGGCAATGTATAACTAAAAAAAGCCTTTTAAACTTGAACTTCAACATAGTATGGAAAAAATGAAATAATTCCATTTAATTATTCACATGGATATTCTACTAATCGAATAATCACATGCAATATCAATAACCACTTTCATAATGATGGAATGCATAATTCCAGACTATCATAATCACATAGACAAGGCCTCGTGCCAAGACTACAAATAAGATTTTGTCAAGGCCTTGTTCCAAGACACTAGTTTGTCTCATGAGACCTACCGATGCATCGAGGAGCTATATCGGGCTCCAACCGTCACTTACTAAGTCTAATGCATTCCTCATTTGAAATGTTTTAAACATAACATAAACATTCGTATTAAAACTAGCATACGAAATGTCAATACTTTATCCAAAAACCATGAATGGTATAAAAATAGCACATCCACAGTCAAACATAACTCATTCGATAAAATATGTAATATTTTATTGTATCATAATAACCTCAATCGAGAATGATGAAGGATTCTTGACATAGATTAAAATAATCATCAAAACTATTAGAGAGAAATATCCCCTTTTTTTCTTGAGAACACTTAAAAGTCACACTATTTGTCAAGAAGTCATTTAAAATAGATTTTTTAATCAAAGAGTCCCATACCACTTTGAAACTTTTAAAAGGAATTTTGATTTGGAAACTTTAATGTGCATATAAATAAATCCTTAAAACCATTTTTAAAACATGGACATTAATGAGAAAGATTTAGAATAATCAATCTTTGAAACACTTAAAAATGCATTTTAGTTAGAGTTTCTAACAAAAAGAGAGACACTTGAATAAAAATAATTAAGGTAATAAAAACTTTGTAATATCATGAGAATAAAGGGATTCATGATATACTATATCAAAGTGTATTATATACACCATGTAAAAGTGATTTGGTGTATAACAACAAAGGAGTCTCAATGGAATTTAATTTGAGATGAAACTTCTTATAAAGACCATATCCTTAGGTTAAGGATAAATCAATGGTATAATTATGCGTGAAAAATATAAATACACTCAAAATTATTGGATATTCAATGTAAATCAATTAGAGGACATTCACACATATTCTTGTAAAAACAACACCAATGAATTGGATATTTAACTCAACAAATGGAGGTTGAGTTAAAATTAATCTTATCAAGTTCAAATAGATGACTTGAGAATTTATCAATGGAGTGATTATATGTATAAAAATTATATCCACAGAAAGGGGAGTGTAAATTATGACATAATCAAATGAATAGTGATTCCACGCATAATCTTGGAGTAAAATAATCAATGAAGTATGTGTAAAGCCAAATGAGTGGAAATTGAAATTTCAAATTCCCTTATTGATTTGGTAACTTATGAAACATGCACCCATGAAAGAAGGATAATACAATGATGATGTAAATATCCATAAATTAAATTATATAACACAATGAATACAAACATGGTCAGTACACACACCACATGTAATAAATAAGTGGTGAACAATGGAATTCTCACGGAATTAAAAGTGAGATAAGAAACCCCTTAATTTGTAATTTTTCCTTAGTATACAGTAGGTTAACCTCCTGTATAATGGTGAAATAATTTTTATTGAATTATAAAAGAATCATTTACATTAATATGATATCATATATGATCTTTTAACATTGATTTGTTAATAATATCTTAGTATTATCGTCATTTCAGGTGTTGACTTACTCGTTTTCCTTTATATTCTTTGTTACGTAAGCCGTGTTTGTTATGGATAGGTTGTATATTATTCATATCCAGAATTATATCAAGTCCTTAAACATTATTTTTAATCATCAAATGAGAATTATACTTGAATGGATATGATGGCGAATGAATCTCATCACGTTCGTAGAGACGGTAGTCCGTACGTACACACGAGCGACAATATCATTATTTTGATATTAAAATAATATATAAATGGATGGTATATTATATATACAGAATAATTATCAGGTTATATTTATTATTTACATGAATTACACATAATTATTATAGCCATCAAAATAATAATTTTTTGATTAACAATTACACCACGACATGGAGACGGTAAGTCGTACGTACGCATGTATGGTGACATGTTATTCAAAGGATGGATAGAATACTGAATATTATTGTACCATATTTATAATAACATCACAGTATATATAAGATATTGGAGTTATTCTTTTATAATGGTAATAACAAAGAAAGAAGAAGTGGAAGAAGAAAGGAACATGAAAAAGGGTGGTGAAAACATTACCTCTTCTTCAGGTTCTTCCTTTTGATTTGATCAAAAGGGCACCATAAGTTGGATTTATGACTAAATGAAGGCCTCTAGGATGAAGTTAGGGAAGTTGACAGAGTATTTGGGCAGAGTTTGGCGGAGCCAAAAGGCTTTGAAGGTATGAAGTAATGAGAAGGAGGAGTGCCCTTTTATAAGAGGGGTGAGGGGCACCTTTGGAAAAGCTATAAATATTATTTTATAATAAATTCATATTTGGTTTCTAATGGCTCCAAAGTGTATTATTTAAAGGTTAAGGTGGGGATAGTTCGAAAACCACTCAACCAATATAATTTAGACAGTTTGGGTCATTATATTAACCTTATCTTTAAGTATTAACTCTTAGTTAATTAGTTTCACTTTTACAATGTCTCTTTGTATTTTTATATTATATGGTTAATAAACTTACTATATACATCCAATAGACCCCAAAGTGGTCCATTAATGATACACCTATCATGATATAAGTCTCTTTGTCAAAACGTATATTTTTAGGCATTTAATATCAATTAATAATATAATATTTGTTTTAAAAACCCTTTTACATCAATTTTGACACTATTCAATAATTGATTTTTTTGAAACTCATATCAGAATGATTACTTCGAAAAAAGTCAATTAAATAAATCCTAATATGACATATTAAACTAAAAAATTAGTTTAATTAAATAAAAGTCTCCAATTATATTTATTTGGGTATTTATAATATCAATTATTTTAATTATTCACTATTATGGTAATTACTGCATCATCATTGTGTCATAAATAAATTAAATTAATTAATGTATAAAAATTATAAATAAAATATCATTAGGTAGGAAATCGTTTTATATTTCTAATTAATATTTATAATTGAATTTATCTTATGCGTAACCCTATATTAAAAATGTTTTAGTAAATAAACATTGATTTTAACTCTTTTAACTCTTCGTTGAATTAAATAATAATAAATGTCCTAATCTAATCCAAGTGGACCTAAATGATAATATTTTATTCCTAAGGTTGTTTTTGGTCGAGATAAACTTGTCTAATAGAATTAGGACATGTGTTAGGGTAATATTAATATCATTTTTACCCTTAATTACCCTATTTACTTTTAACCGTGGTAAATAAAAGTAAAAAGTTACTATTCACCAAAAATTATTTTCATCTCATTGAACCACATTTTACTCCTTGATATTAACCGTGTCTCTCAGAGCTTCGAAATTCCACTCACAGAAGCAATAAAATTAAATTTTATGAAAAATTTAGTTTTTTAACTACCACTTAGTTGTTTCACTATTCATCAAAATTGAAGTTCTTCAAAACAATGCCAAAATTTCACCCTAAGCTATAATTGATATTCATAATTCAAAAATAATTTCTATTTTACAAAATTCTAAACATATAAGTTTCATTAATTATTTTTATAATTAATTCCCACTGTCACAGCAAATAGCGTGTTTTTAAGAAACAATATATATCAAAAGATTGACAATTGTTTATGTCCAATTTCAAAGAGAAATTAATTCTAATGAACACCATTGGATAAAAAGGTAAAAATATATTCTAATTATACTTTAAAACTAATCAAATTTATAATTTATCACTATTAATTATTTTGTTTAAAAAAGTTGTTTTTAATTAAAATTTAATAATTTTCACTATTCATCAAAATATTAAAGTTATCCGAAAAGTACCAAAATTTCACCTTAGACTAAATTCTATACTCCAAATCCAAAAATGAAGTCCATTTTGAGAGATAAAATTTCAAAAAATTTAAAAAGTAGGTATTACTATTCATAACGGCTAGTTTGATTGTTTATGGTGTGTTAGAATCTCGAAGTTGCGTACAATGCATGTCATTGAATTATTCAAAGGGAAACGTATCGTGGAAGATTGGGGTGTTACATTCTCCCCTCCTTCAATAAATTGAGTCCTCACAGTTTTTTAAAATTGGGCTTGAGAATATAATGGAATGTCCCACATCGGAAAAAGAGTCAATAAAAGTATCACTTCAAAAGAAAGGAAGATAGGTATAAAGGTCACCCTAGATAACCCATACTAGGATTCCATGTAGGAAAACATGGATATGGACGATAAAATAAGTGTTCAGTTCTGATGGATAGGGATAGAAAACATGATCAGGAGAAAGTTAACAATAAGAAAATCACAAACTTGTGTTGGGACAAACGGTCCTTAGTCTCCCAGTAGGAAAAGTAAATGGACAACATTTTTTGTTTTAAGTTACATTACATAAGGACTAGGAATTAATTTATGATATTGACTAACAACATAAAGATATATACATACTTTTTAAGTAGAGTTTCATTCTTTAATAACTTTTTACCACTACCTCATTTTTTTTGAACAATGAGTATTCAAGAAGACTTGGTCACAATGGAAGATCTAGAATAAACTTCTATAGAAATACATGATCCACGTAGGATAAACTATATATTTACCTTGTATTTAGAGATTAATCAAAACCAAAATGGATATTATAATATATGATGACCCCCCAAATGGATATTCTATTAGATAAAAAAACACTAATCTTAATTTCTAAAATTAAACCATCAATACCCCAAAGTTAAATAAATACCATTCAAGAATCAATTGTCCTTAAAATCCTTCAATATAATCCAAACTAATATTGAAACTCAAAACTTATAAGAATGTAGTCTTACATGTTAAATTGTATCTTCAAATGACATTAATTAATCTTAAAGTAGCATACTTAAAAGTAATTAACCTAATAATTTCCATAAATAACCAAAATCACTATAAATCCACAATTAAAACATATATAAAAATCCACCATTACTCCTCAAATGAAATCCCATACTATTCTATTTTCCATACAACAGAGTGAATAACTTCCAAAATAACATTTATCACTTAATTATCAAATCATTTTCCTATACTAAGGGTATTCCTTATATAAGACATAAGATCCCAAATCAAATTATTAATGGTCAATAAAATCATTTAACTAAAAATAATAGTCACACTAACCACGGACTTCACTTAGTCCAGTGGTAGGTGATAAATCCCAATCGCACTTTGGTTGTGGGTTTGATTCCCATAGCTTTTTCCGACGCGACGGGTTGTCACACGGTCTGCATGTTGTCCCTTTTCAAAAACTATATTTTATAACATTATCAAAATGAGATAAATTCCTCAAAATAACCATAACATAATTTAACCCCAAATGTTATGTCATACCTTGCATTTTCATCCCAAATTATAATAACTTATAGCCTCAAACCCACTGATCATATAAAACCAAATGGTTATTCATAACTATATCCACAAGAGAAAAGATAATTATTCCTCAAATATCATTCTCACATGGAAAACTATAGGGTTACAAATACAAGAGAAAATTATTCCAAAGTAAACCCATAAACAAGGAACACTAACACTTTTTAAACATTTCTCTAACCATTTATTTCCACATATCTTCTTCTTTGACCACGAAAATATCTTATAGAATAGGGCATTCACTCGGGTAATGGTCAGGTCCCCTACATTTACGGCAAATGACTGTAAATGGATTCTTGGGACCATTTTTATCTTCTTCCATAGTACTCTTCATTTTTCTTTGGCAATTCTTCACTTTATGTCCTTCCTTCCCGCACTTAAAGCATTTCCTTGTCCCATTGAGACACTTTCCTCGGTGTCTCCTTCCACATTTCCTGCATGATGGAAATTGAGGATTCCTTTCTCTATGGTCTCCACTGGTGGAGCTCTTATTATTCATCACCTTTCTTTTCTTTGTTGAGTCCGAGAATTGGTTAATATATATATTTTTCATCATATTTTTGGAAAATTGATTTGGCATAAAGATGATATCTTTTACGCCTATCAACATTCCATTTTTTTTCTCATTTCCACCATCGTTCCCACCTTGTACATCATTCTCAAAGTCACTATAAATTCCTTGGAATACAGCCATTAACTAAAACCAAAAAGCATTGTGTGAGTAACAGTAGTCATAAAATCATTTAGAGATTAACATGTCACCATATTCTCAATTTGAAACACATTAGGATTAAACGAGGTCATTTACTCTCATCTTATATATATAATACCTCAAATTGGTTTGTAAAGAAAATGTAAATTATCCTAAGCATATCCCCCGGGAGTGTCGTAACCAAGAGTGCAGCAAGGCCCGTTGTCGTGCACCAGTTCACGTTTGAGTCTAGCTCAAAGCAGTGTTTTCGGGTTTTACCCCTAGGTACAACTGTGCCAGAGCCTCCTCTACCTGCTCGTATCCATACAGGGATGTATTTCTCAGAAAACTCACAAAATCTCTACAATACCAAAATTCTAGGAAGTTCTTATATACTAATCATCAAAGTTCATCTTAGGTCTACGTGCTATAATCAGAGTTTATCTAAATCTAGCTTCCAAGGCTTGTACTAAACTTCCTCTGATACCAACTATAACGCCACGACCCCAGTTACCCAGATTCGGTTCATTATTACATAACATTGGCATGATCACAAGAAACATCAAGTCTCGAAAGACCGATTAGTTTAGTAGCCTTGGAATAACTAGATACATTAATAAGGTTTACATTACATCATAAAATGAAAACTACAAAAACATCTTTTCTTCATAGTCCACACTCATGTCCCCACATACTATCCCTGCAGTTCATTCATAAATTACTTCTTCACATCCTGGAAAAAATAAAATATTGAAAGGGGTGAGCTCAAATTCCCAGTAAGGATAACAATATAGCGGAAACTTTCAAAAATAAGAATAAACATTTAAGGCAATGTATAACTAAAAGAAAAGCCTTTTAAACATGAACTTCAACGTAGTATGGTAAAAATGAAATAATGCCATTTACTTATTCACATGGATATTCTACTAATCGAATAATCACATGCAATATCAGTAACCACTTTCATAATGATGGAATGCATAATACCAGACTATCATAACCACATATCCAAGGCCTCGTGCCAAGACTACAAATAAGATTTTTCCAAGGCCTTGTGCCAAGATAGTAGTTTGTCTCATGAGACCTACCGATGCATCGAGGAGCTATAGCGGGCTCCACCCATCATTTACTAAGTCCAATGAATTCCTCAAATGAAATGTTTTAAACATAACATAAACATTCGTATTAAAACTAGCATACGAAATGTCAATACTTTATCCAAAAACCGTGAATGGTATAAAAATAGCACATCCATAGTCAAACATAACTCATTCGATACAATATGGAAGATTTTATTGTATCATAATAACCTCAATCAAGAATGATGAAGTATTATTGACATAGATGAAAATAATCATCAAAACTATTAGAGAGAAATATCCCCCTTTTTCTTGAAAACATTTAAAAGTCACACTATTTATCAAGAAGTAATTTAAAATAGATTTTTAAATCAAAGTGTCCCATACCACTTTGAAAATTTTAAAAGGAATTTTGATTTGGAAACTTTAATTTCCATATAAATAAATCCTTAAAACCATTTTTAAAACATGGACATTAATGAGAAAGATTTAGAATAATCAATCTTTAAAACACTTAAAAATGTATTTTAGTTAGAGTTTCTAACCAAAATAGAGACACTTCAATACAAATAATTAAGGTAATAAAAACTTTTTAATATCATGAGAATAAAGGGATTCATGATATACTATATCAAAGTGTATTATATACACCATGTAAAAGTGATTTGGTGTATAACAACAAAGGAGTCTCAATGGAATGTAATTTGAGATGAAACTTCCTATAAAGACCATATCCTTAGGTTAAGGATAAATCAATGGTATAATTATGTGTGACAAATATAAATAAACTCAAAATGATTGGATATTCAGTGTAAATCAATCATAGTACATTCACACATATTCTTGTAAAAACAACACCAATGAATTGGATATTTAACTCAACAAATGGAGATTGAGTTAAAATTACTCTTATCAAGTTCAAATCGATGACTTGAGAATTTATCAATGGAGTAATTATGCGTATAAAAAGTATATCCACATAAAGGGGAGTGTAAATTATGAAATAATCAAATGAATAGTGATTCCACACATAATCTTGGAGTAAAATAATCAATGAAGTATGCGTAAATCCGAATGAGTGGAAATTGAAATTTCAAATTCCCTTATCGATTTAGTAACTTATGAAACATGAACCCATGAAATAAGGATAATACAATGATGATGTAAATATCTATAAATTAAATTATATTACACAATGAATAAAAATACGGGCAGTACACACACCACATATAATAAATAAGTGGTGAACAGTGGAATTCTCATGGAATTAAAAGTGAGATAAGAAACCCCTTACTTTGTAATTTTTCCTTAGTATACGGTAGGTTAACCTCCTGTATAATGGTGAAATAATTGTTATTGAATTATACAAGAATCATTTACATTAATATGATATCATATATGATCTTTTAACATTGATTTGTTAAAAATATCTTAGTATTATCGTCATTTCGGGTGTTAACTTACTCGTTTTCCTTTATATTCTTTGTTACGTAAGCCGTGTTTATTATGGATAGGTTGTATATTATTCATATCCAGAATTATATCAAGTCCTTAAAAATTATTTTTAATCATCAAATGATAATTATACTTGAATGGATATGATGGAGAATGAATCTCATCACGTTCGTGGTGACGATAGTCCGTACGTACACACAAGTGACAATATCATTATTTTGATATTAAAATAATATATAATTGGATGGTATATCATATATACAGAATCATTATCATGTTATATTTATTATTTACATGAATTACACATCATTATTATACCAATCAAAATAATAATTTATTGAATAACAATTACACCACGACGTGGAGACGGTATGTCGTACGTACGCACGTATGGTGACATGTAATTCAAAGGATGGATAGAATAATGGTTATGATTGTACCATATTTATAATAACATCACAGTATATATAAGATACTAGATTTATTATTTTGTAATGGTAATAACAAATAAAGAAGAAGTGGAAGAAGAAAGGAACTTGAAAAAGGGTGGTGAAAACATTACCTCTTCTTCGGGTTCTTCCTTTTGATTGGATCAAAAGGGCTCCTTAATTTGGATTTATGACTAAAGGAAGGCCTCTATGATGAATTGAGGAAAGTTGAGAGATTATTAGGGAATAGTTTGGCCGATCCAAAAGTCTTTTAATGTGTGAAGTAATGAGAAGGAGGAGTTCCCTTTTATAAGAGGGGTGAGGGGCACCTTCGGAAAAGCTAGAAATATTATTTTATAATAAATTCATATTTGGTTTCTAATGGATCCAGAGTGGATTATTTAAAGGTTAAGGTGTTGATAGGTCTAAAACTACTCAACCAATATAATTTAGATAGGTTTGGGTCATTATATTAACCTTATCTTTAAGTATTAACTCTTAGTTAATTAGTTTCACTTTTATAATGTCTCTTTGTATTTTTATATTATATGGTTAATAAACTTACTATATACATCCAAGAAACCCTCAAGCGGCCCATTAATGATACACCTATAATGATATAAGTCTCTTGGACGATCCTAATATTTTTAGGAATTTAATATCAATTAATAATATAATATTTGTTTTAAAAACTCTTTTATGTCAATATTGACACTATTCAATAATTGATTTTTGTGAAACTCATATCAGAATGATTACTTTTAAAAAAGTCAATTAAATCAATCCTAATATGTCATATTAACCTATAAAATTAGTTTAATTCAATAAAAGTCTCCAATTATATTTATTTGGGTATTTATAATATCAATTATTTTAATTATTCACTATTATGGTAATTACTGCATCATCATTGTGTCGTAAATAAATTAAATTATTTAATGTCTAAAAATTATAAATAAAATATCATTATGTAGTAAATCCTTTTATCTTTCTAATTAATATTTATAATCTAATTTATCTTATGCATAACCCAATATTAAAAATGGTTTAGTAAACAAACTTTGATTTTAACTCTTTTAACTCTTCTTTGAATTAAATAATAATAAATTTCCTAATCTAATACAAGTGGACCTAAATGATAATATTTTATTCCTAGGTTGTTTTTGGTCGAGATACACTTGTCCAATAGAATTAGGACATGTGTTAGGGTAATATTAATATCATTTTTACCCTTAATTACCCTATTTACTTTTAACCGTGGTAAATAAAAGTAAAAAGTTACTATTCACCAAAAATTATTTTCATCTCATTGAACGACATTTTACTCATTGATATTAACCGTGTCTCTCGGATTTTAGAAATTCCACTCACAAAATCAGTAAAATTAAGTTTTATGAAAAATTTAGTTTTTTAACTACCACTTAGTGGTTTCACTATTCATCAAAATTGAAGTTTTTCAAATCAATGCCAAAATTTCCCCCTAAGCTATAATTGATATTCAGAATTAAAAAATAATTGTTATTTTACAAAATTCCAAAAATATAAGTATCATTAATTAATTTTATAATTAATTCTCGCTGTCACAACAAATAGCGTGTTTTTAAGAAATAATATATATCAAAAGATTGACAATTGTTTATGTCCAATTTCAAAGTGAAATTAATTCTAATGAACACAATTGGATAAAAAGGTAAAACTATATTATAATTATACTTTAAAACTACTCAAATTCATAATTTATCACTATTAATTATTTTGATTTCAAAAGTTGTTTTTAATTAAAATTTAGTAATTTCCACTATTCATCAAAATATTAAAGTTATCCGAAAAGTACCAAAATTTCACCTTAGGCTAAATTTGATACTCAAAATCCAAAAATGAAGTCCATTTTGAGAGATAAAATTTCTAAAATTTTAAAAATCAGGTATTACTATTCATAACGGCTAGTTTGATTGGTTGTGGTGTGTTAGAATATCGAAGTTGTGTAAAATGCATGTCATTGCATTATTCAAAGGGAAATGTACCGTGGAATCTTGGGGTGTTACATTCTAAGGATGTACCTCCCTTCAATTATAAAAGTCCTATCATCCTTTCTCTTATTGAAAAAAAATTGAGCCTTATATATTGGAAAAACTCTAACATGTTCTCTTTTAGACTTACCTATAAAAATTATAGAGTTTTTTTTCTTCCCAAAAATCCAACCCTAGAGCACTTAAGAGGAGATCTAAGGGAGTTTTTTCAATGAAGAGGTAATCGCCTTAACAAATAACATTATTTTTTATTATTATTTTACCGCTCATAAATATAATATATTATTCATAAAATAATAAATTCAGTATCATAAATAAATTAAATTTTATTATGACTTTGAAAACACATTTATTCACCCTTTTTCTATCAAATGGAAAGTATCATTCCTACGTACATACGACTTACCATCTCTCTGTAGTGATACAATTAATTTCTCATCACCGCCTTTTATAAATGAGTATTATGATGGTTTTAATGTTTATATATGATAATTATGAAAAAATATTATTTTTTATGATAATATTATATTTTTCTTCTTATCTTCGAAACCATTAGAAAGCAATAACATCGATCATGTGTACATGTGGACCGCCACCTCCCCGATGCGGTGTGATTTATTTTTCATTTCTATTTTACATAGGAAATAATAAGGACATATTTAATGAATATATGTGGTATATTTAATATATTAAATAATCTATAAAATTAATTTATTATTTACCTTTCTTTTTTTTCATATGTCAAAAAATGAAAATAATGTTCATTTGTATGTATGGCCAACTGTCTCCATGAACAGTGTTGTTAATTTTTCTATATCTACTTTTATTAATGACTCTTAACATATATATAAGGAATATTTATGATATTTATATCATTATTAACATTTTATATTATATAACCATGATCCAAATACAAGGACCAAAACTTCTGAACCAAAATATATATGAAAAATGAAACATATATCACCTAAATCCATTATTTTAATATAGAATTGTTAAAAAGTGGGTAATAAAATGTCATAAGAAAATAATATATGGTATTATATATATTATTATGTTTATTTAATTTATTTATTTGAATTATATATTTATTATATAGGATATTCCAATGCGTATAAAGTAATTTGAACTTAAGGTAATGGATTTTTTCTCATATTAATTTGTGTAGAACACATGCCTTCTACAGCACTTGTTTATTTTGTGTACTGTATATACTTCCCATGAATTATTTTTCTGAATATTATCAAGAATATCATGGGATATAAATATCAATATATAGTTCTTTATTTCATGGTGATTATGATTAAATATTTACCAAAGTGGTATGGTTTTTATGTTATAATCTCATTGATTATCAAGATTGGATATGATTATGTTTCGGATAATGAAATATTATGATTTACCTCTAAAAACTCATTAATTTTATTATAATATGTTTATTTCTTGAAAGTAAATTTTTTCTATCCATTCTAATCACCTTAAGTACTCAATTGAATTAAAATATGATTTTAAAGACAATCAACTTCATTTCTCTCTTCTGTCAAAAAAAAATTTTCTTCCATATCCATGTTTTCTAAAAAAGATTTATTTTTTTTACTGTTATACTATGATTTTTTAAATTCATTTTTATATATTTTTAATTTTTTTAAAAAGGTTTAAAAGGAATATTCATGTCATTTTTATAAACAATAAACTTTTTACTTTTTTCCAAAAATGTGAAAGGAATGTTTTCTTTTAACTTATATGACATGAATATAATCTCTTTCAATCATGACATCTCAATGTTTTTAAGATTACATTATAATTTTCCTAGATTATTTTAAAATAAAATATTTTCCATTATATTTTTGATATATTTTTATTCTAAAATATATTTTCAAAATGGAGAGGTTATTTTCTTCAAGAAATATTTTAGATAATTTAAAGGGATTTTCATATATAACAACGTCATTTGATGTTAATTGTGATTTACTAGGGATATAATACATTGAAAACATTTTTTATATTTCTATGTATGGTTAATTGTTTTTGTTTATTAGATATTTATAAAACCCATTATTTTCTATGGGTTATGCTATAGTGAATTGATGAAATTTTTAGGAAACCTATTTTCATTACACAAGTTATGATGTGATGATGTGATGAATGTTTTTGGATCTTATAGAAAACATATATGTAGGGATTTCATTATGTTATGATGGTTAAATTATAACAAAGGATGGTGGTTATGTTATGACTAATTATGGTGGTTTCTTTATAACCAAGTACGGTGGTTACATTATAACCAAGGACGGTGGTTATGTTATAATCAAGGAAAGTGGTCACATTATAACCATGGATGGGTGGAAACTATATCTCTCACCAATGAAATGGGTAAATATTAAAATCTCATAAGATAAAAATTAATGGAATATGAAGTGAAAATAGTTCAATAAGGGACTTTATCCACTATGATAGTCATGGGAGTGAACCTTGACTATGAAGATGGTTTGAAGAGTAAACCCATTCTACTATTATTGTATTGGTAATAATCCTTGACTACTAAGTAAAGATTTTATATGATTATTTTTAATCTAAATAATTATGTCTCATTCTAATGTTATGATCTTATGTCTCATTTTTTTATTTCTTTTCTGATTCATGTCTTATGAACTGCCAAGTTTTATACCATGACACAATATTATGATCTATGATATATGGTTTATGGTTTTCAAATGTTATTTTCATGTTCTTATACCCTTATGTTCATATTATACTCAATTGATCATCGATATCTCCCTTTCTTACCCTTATTGATCATATTATCTCACCTTTTCTTATGTGTCATTTTCTTAGGTTATGAAGAAAGGTACTAAGTATGATATTTCTAAGAATATTTTCTTGTTATGAAGAACTTACTGGGAGATAATATAGATCTTTTATTATCATTTTTTATGTGTCTAAGTTTCCAAATGAACTAGAACTATATGATTTTATCATGGATCATTATGTTTTTTAATAAATATTCATCTATTAAGATGTGATATCTATGTATGAAAAGTTTGGATCACTATAGTTGGTATCAGAGCAAGGTTTAGTTAAACATTGTAAACTAGGATGAGAAAACTTTAATGAGAACCATATAGATAAGTATAAGTATATGATAAAATCATAAAGTTTTAGTAATGATCACAAATGATCTAGGTTAAACCTATGGTCATAGAATAATGCTTCATGATTTAGACATCCTATAAGTGATTTTTCAGGATTATGTGGTTTTCAACCATGATTATTATTTCTTACATTATGATTTTGGTTTGAGTCTATGGTTAGAAACATAATAAATTGTGTTAGTGTTTAATTTGATGGAAAATTTAATGATTTTCATCCTAAGAAAAACAATTATGGGAGATGGGATTTAAAATATATTTGTTATACTCAAACTAATTTCTCAATCTATAAATCATATTGAACTTCTAAACAAGAAATAGAAGGAACAATATTCTTTTGAGTCCTTTGTGAGGTAACATACACCTTATTTTATTGGTTCTATTGATCCACTAGTTTCTATGGAATGGATCAGTTCAATTAAAAAGATATTTTCCATTATTTGGTATTTAAAACATAAAAAAATCATTTTTTCTATAATTTAAAAGGAAAATCAGATCATTGGTGGAATCTTATCAAGAATATGAGGTAATAAGAATAAATTGGATGCATTAAATTTCATGAGTTTAAGATATTATTTTTCAATAATTACTTTCCTCATATTATTCATATGAAAATGGAAAAGGTATTCCCTAAGTAGAAATAGAAGGGTGATGAATCTTTTGGTACCTATATGGAAACTTTTAAAATACTTTTGAGGTATACTTATAGTATTATAGTCCAACCTAATATTATTGTTGATAAATTCTATAGTGGATTAAAACCAAGTCTCTGAAGGGTGTTATCCATAAGTTGATTCAATAGATTTGAATAAATAATTCGATGTGCTATCAATGTGGAGATAGAGATTTGAGTTTCCAATCAATCTTATGGTTTTGATAATAAAATAAAGATTTAATTCAAAGGAAATTGAAAAAACATGGAGAGATAAATATGATCATTCCTTTATGATCAATTTGTATAAATAAACATAAAAGAAATTGTCTTAAGGGAACTAGTAAATGTTTCAAGTATGTGAAGTAAGGTCGTCAGGAAATTGAATTCCAAAATTATTGAGCAAATTTAACTAATGATATGAATAGAGATAAATCTCCATAGAATGAACCACCCAAACTATAGTATTTAAAATGTAAGGAGTATTTCAATTTTGAAAATAAAAACCCTATTCTAATGGATAATAAGTAAAAAAGAGACACAATAGCCTTTGAAGTCAATAGAAAAAGGGAAATCATATGTAATCACAATAGTTGAAGTGAATCATGATGATTAGGAAACATTTATCCTCCAGTCTAGGGTTGGGGATTTCATGTTGAAGTTTGTATGAATAAACCATATAAAAAATATTATTATTCATCATTTATATAAATTTTAAGTGATTCTAAGAATTTATTATCCCTCTCTCTATATATTATGGAATAAATAAATCACAATTTATATTTTGAATCAACTTTTTATTCTTTATTAGTGTAAGGATGAACCCATACTTCCAATCGAAATGTCTATGGTTAAGAAATTAGCTTATTTAAGGAATAAAAGGTTAATTGTCTTTTAAAAGCATATATTATTTTATTGTGACTTCATTATGGGAAATGACTAGAGTGTATACATTTTATTATGTTAAATTATGACTAAATAAAATTATTTCAACATGGTCATTAATTTGACCATGGAAGGATATGTGATCAAATAATTCCAATCTTTTGGATTTTATTTTGGTCAGTCGTATTTTGAAGGATCATTAAGGTTAACTATTTATGTAATGGATTAAAATTAAACCTTGAAAGTCATTGAATAAATTTTTTTATCTATTTTCATAAATAATTAGAGGCATAATAAATGACTTACGAATATTATAATATCTTAAAAGTAAATTTTAGTTCTTCGTACATAAAAAATTTAATCTTGAATATTCATTTCTTGGAATGAGAGATGAAGTGGAAATTGATAAAAGAAAACCCAAAGTATTATATTAGATAAATAAATATATTTTGATATTATCAATTTGAGGAAACAAAAAATAAATTTAGATCCATTTAGTAGAAAATCAAGGAAGCTTAGAGTTCACATAAATGTTATGTTGGCAATCATCAGTGTGACCTGGAATTTGAAGTTGGTAAGAATATTTTTTGTGAATTTATCCCTAGAATAAGGTTATGATATTATGAATGAAGGAAAATATAAGAAGTAGGTATATTGGTATTTTTAATATTATTTATTGAGTAGGTACGGTATCTTATTGCTTGGTACTTCCACCGAACTTCTTCCAAGTTTACAATGTGTTAGATATATCTTTCCTAAGAAAGTACATTATTAATCCATTACATGTAAAAAAATCATAGGTCATATCATTAGAACATGATATTTATTATGATGGAAAATATTTTAAATATTGCATCATAAAGATAAAGTGATATGGAATAATACTACTCAACTTGTGAAGGTACTCTAGATAAATCACGAAATTAAAGAAGTTACATGGGAACCTAAGGATGTAATGAAACAAAGATATCCACAATTTTTTTATCAAATTGATGAATTTTAATGGAGGAGTTAATTTTATAGGGGTTATAATGTAACACCCATAGATTTTATGAAATATATTTTTCAAATAAATTTAATTTCTTTGATAGCTTTCATTATACACAACACTGAGTTTAAACAAACCATGATATATTATTAAAATATTATTATGTAACTGTTCTAACATAGTCATTAAATTAGAAGGTATTAATTGGATTAACTAATTTAGTATATATAAAAATATATCATACTAAATATAAATTTATTGATTATTTATTAGTAAATAAGAATTTAATATGTTTTGCAAAGTTATATTTTTCTTAAAAAATAGTTTTTCTTCAAAATGGTTTTTATTGTTTTTTATGAGAAAATATATGTTTTTTTTAAATTATAAAAATTTTATTTCATAAAAATAAATACATTTTTTAAATAATCATATCAAAGTAATATTAAGGTGAATTTTGGAATATTTTCTAAAAATACTGATTTTTCAGTGAATGGTGAAAAATACAGATTTTTATTAAAAACTATATTTTGTTTTGGGCATGTACAAAGAGACATTATGTTTTATAATAATTTTATATTGAAATTATTTTTATTTTACTTTAAATAATCCTATTAGGTTAATTGGAATCATTTTTATTCTTGAATTTAGTATAAAACTCATTTTTATACGTAAAAAGCTATTTTCATGAAAAGAATTATTTATGTGTGCAATGTGTTTTTATATTAATAAATTTAATTAATAACTATTGGTGGATTATTTTGATAAAATATATATTATATATTCAATCAAAATTTTTAATCATTCAGCTAATATTTTTATTATCCATGGGATAAGAATAAATCCATTTTTTAAACTATCATTTTCTAAAAGATGTTTTCATCGCGTTATTCACTCTTATTTTAAATTTTATTTATGAAACATATAGTTATAAAATTTGATAAAATATATTACATTTTTTAAATAATTATTTTTAAATTTTTTAAATGTTCCCCTTTTATTTTTCATCACATTAATTGTAATAATGGTGAAATTTGTCACCCAATTAAAGGATAAATCAGGTTAATTTGGGTTAAATATAAGTTATAAGGCCATAAGATTTCATCATAATTAATACTAGATAAATTTAATTTAACATTTATCACATTAGTCTTCAACTTGAATTGTGTAGTGGACACTTATCCCTGAAAATGACCTATATATTTTTTAAATCAAATAAAGTTACAAAATGTCACTCTCTTATTTTTAAGTTTATCTTATGTGTCCGCATAGAGACAAAATAAAGTTATGAAGGAAAAAAGTGTCTATTTTGAGATTGATGAAATTTTTTCATGATAGAAATTTATTTCTAATTTTTATTTATTTTATAATGACCTTAAATTCTTATGCAACCTAGATGTAGTATTCTTCCAATTAATAAAAAAATATAAAAAATTGTTTTTAAAATATTAAATGTAATATAATTTGACTGAGTTAAGGTGTTACCAAGATTTTTTAGATTAATATGACATATTATTGTTATGTTAAATAATTATATTTTAATTACAAATTTTTTATGTATTTTATGTCAAATTAAATAAATAGTGTATAAATTGAAAATAATGATATTTTATGAAAATAATATTTTATTAAATTATATAAAAAAATAAATTATGGAAAGGGGATGATATGTGGTTTAAAATTACATCCATTTAAAATTTATTTTCCATTTGAAACCATCTAACTTGAGAATTACTTTAATATATTTTAATCTTTTATGAAATTCCATGGGTGCCCCTCCCCTCAATTATAAAAGTTCACCCTCTTTTATCTTCATCATACCAATTTGATACTTATATCTCAACCAATATATTCCAAGATCTATTATCCAATTACCAAGTAATATTATAGTGGTTTTTTTTATCATGAACCAGATCTAGCCTCCATCAAAAATGATGCCCAACCTGGCATGTGGCAAGGTCTGAGGGGTGTTCTCGATCCCCACGAGCTAGCAAAAGTGCCTGGGTATCATAAAAAAAGTGTTTGGGAATGATTTACCTAAATTTAGAATCATTAAACAACCAAAAATAATAAATAAACTGAATATGAAAATTTAATCCAAACAAGACTTTAATAAAATTCAGAAATAAAATACATGGTTTTAGAAAAATCCCTAGAGGGCCACAACTCAAAAGTATCAGTAAAAATAACTCCAGGGAGACCACAGGTCAAAGGTCCATAATCCCCAATCCTCCCCCCCAACACTACACCAAGAATGGAAGCTAACAACCCGAACCATCAGTAATAAAATCTTTGTCCAAACCAACGACAAAGATTACCAAGTATACTTACACCAAAGGGTGTAATTAGGGTGTGAGCCTAATCCCAATAGGATTTCACCCAAAATATTCCTTGTGATAAACATTATAATATAAAAATCTTTCATGTTTTCGTAAACAAGAAAAGGTAGTAACAATTCTCTAAAGGATGCAACTTTAAATGAAAACAGTTTCCAAGGGGTCTATTTCAAGGAATGTACACTTTTAAATAAAATTCCCAAGTTAATGAATTTTTCATCCAAAATCACCGTATAATGAAAGTGATTATCATATATTCAATTAGAACTAGTCAAGGGAACACCCTTAGGAACTAGCTAGCTATGGGCCCGAGGAACCTCATATATTGGTGAAAAGAAACCATAAAAGATATATATTCTCGTGCATGAGCCAATAGTAGGGAACATACCCATAACCTAGTGCTCCCCAACATTATCATAATAGTTTAGTTATTGTTTTCATCATCAAACTTGTTAACTGAAATATACACTAATCCACTCTGAATCACTAGCATACTAGTACATGTATGCCCACCTAGATACTCAGGTTTCCCTCTTTGTGCTCAATCAATTTCCACATCTCATAAAATAACATTTTCAAATGAAAATTAAATTTCAAAAATACACAAACAAAACATACCACAAGAATTTCTTAAAACACTCCATTCACATTCAAATTCATTTTAACATCATACTGACACAAAACCCCATTTAAACATGTTTCACACCCTTCCTAAAATTTAATAAAACATTTCAACAACTCATAAAATGTTCTCAAAACATTTTACCTCATTGATCATCATTTTCTCTTCAAAAACCCATTTTAATAGCATATTCCCACCAAAATAGTACATAAACATCCTTTTTACACTTTTTATAACTCAATAAACTATTTACAATTTTTATAAAAAACTTCCAAGATGTATGACAATGTGTTCCACGTAAAACCCATTCAAAAACCCTCTTTTAAGGCCAAAATCACACCAATACCCTACCAAACAATATTTTTAAGCCCAATCCACAATTAATAAACCATTTTAATATGTTATAAAATGAACTCAAATGATACCACAAATGATACACAAGAAAAAAACACCATATCAAGAAAAAATGCAAAATTAAAATTAAACGCTCATCCAATTCCATTAAAAATATATTTTTCACCATAAAAACATATTAGTAACATGATAAATAAGTAAATCAATCATGATAACTCATTAAATAATTCTTACACATGGAATCACCTACCTTTTGTTTCAAAACCCCCAAATCATTGTGTGAAACTTCAACCACACCATCACCACACCACAAAGGAGTGAAAACGAACCTAAATCGACAATATTGGATGAAGAAACCCAAAATCAAACTCTTGTTATGAAACCCTAGTTTCTGGACATTTGGAAATTCAAGAAGGAGGGAAGAAACACTAAGTAAATGGAAGGAACAAGAGAGGAATTCACTTACTTGAGAAACCTTGAACAAGTCTCCCCAAATACATCAATAGTTGAATCTCCAAGAATCCAAAATTGGAAGGCATGTTCTAACAAGGCTGATTAGGTCAAGTAGGGACTGAAATGGGGGAAAATAGTTAAAATGAATGATTTAAAAAGAAAAAAATTCCCTTTGCAAATTTGGATGATTTGAGAAACCTTGAGGCAATTTTCCCTAATTCAAGATGAAGATGAGCTCCAAAGATAGAAAATAGAAAATGGGGGTGCGCCTTGGGTTTGTAGGCTCAAGTGAGAGTTTAAATGAACCTGAAATGTTAAAAATTAATGAGATATAAAAGAAATAATTTATTTCCTTAAATCTAGAAATGGGCGCACATGTTGGCTCAATGCCTGAATAAATCACCCAAATCCACCATGATTATAAGTTCATAAGGGATCCAAATGCATATGGTTATTTTAATATGTCAGGGTAGGCCAAGTAGGAAGTGTAATGGGTGAAAAATGTTAAAAAATAAGTAGTTATAAAAGAAAAAAATCATTTTTAAATATAGAAATGGGATCAGGTTTGGCTCAAATCTTGAAGAAATCACCACAATAAACATGCCCCATAAAAGTTGCCACTATGTGTGTCATAAATTCAATTCCATGTCACCTCATCCTTATAACTTCTCTTTATAAATGACAAGGCCAAATACCATCAAAGAATTCCAAGACTAATGACTTAGATTAAGAACACCTGAGACACCAAATCTAATACTAGAACACCAAGAAACCAAGAGAAAACTAAGAACCAAAATAAGATTTCAAAAAAAGCTTGGAATTGAAGTTTAGAGTGTGAAAATTCTCCCCACCATAAATATTTCCTCACCCAAAAATCCACAGAAATGCCAGATGCAAAAAAACCCAATCGATAGACCAATATGGACTCCCTTGACAAGTTTTCTCACCCCAAAAAGGCTAAAACACTTCCAGTTGATCAATCAAATGAAGGGATACTCTCACAAACCAAAATTTACCCCACTTACCTGAAACTATCAAACATATTCAAACCACATCCCATTGGGCATTCTCAAATCCAACATTTACCCAAGGGATAATTTTTTGGTTAGATATCTCTGAACAAGACTAGCTACTTCCATGCCAACACCAAGAAAACAACCGAATTACTGATACGGGGAGACCTGAATGGACTCCCCACCATAAATGCCAAATTAATTTCCTAAGACAGAACCAGGACACCCAGAGTGGGAGACTAAATGGACTCCCCGCTATAAGGTAGATACTAACATTATAATTTCTCCATAAGAACCTATATGAGACACATGTTGGGTCTCCCCACTGTAAGAACCAACTATCTTTACCAACTAGCAAGGGATGACATAAAGAAGTCCCCATAAGATCCAATCCCCACTGCAATGGGGGGTGATCAATGAAACTCAGAACCAGGAATGACACTCCACTATTCACCACTTCCACTGGCATCACCATCCTTGACTGAGCTTGACAAAGAACAAGATCAAAAAGATCCTACCAGGTTGTTCATACATGAATAACTACACTAAGGGTTACATACACAAGGGTTCAAGCACTAGGTTTGAGGGGAAAAACCACCATTACCCCCTAAAACAAAATAGGTACTTATCTACCAACATGAATTAAAAACCTAAGGGATAGGGTCCCCGCATCCCTTTTTACCACACAGGACAACTTGAAAAAAAACAACCACCTCAAAACTTCAAACTATCTTCATATATCACACTAGAGATGGAAGTGAAACCAAAATCCCTTACACCCCTAGAAATTTCCTGATTGTGTGAAATGATTCACTCAAAGGCCTAAGGCTAGAGCCCTGATGTTTGAAGCATCTTCTTCACCGCAGTTTGGAGCTAAATATCACAATGCCCCATGAAAATCACTAGCTCAAAAAACACACCTTTACCCAAAAAGGGACTTGGGTGATTCTCATGCATCACCTCTTTCACCCTAAAAAAGAAACAGTAGAAGGAAAACACATAAAAGAAATCTTCACTTAGAATGAGAAATTAAAATTTTTCAAAATAGAAATATGCTTTCACTTAAGGAGAATCCCTAGAAAGGTTCCACAATTTCCACCTTTTCCCTCAAAAGAAAACACAATGAGACACCACCAAACATGAAACTTTCAAGTGATAGGGTCATTACTAGAAGTGAAACCTTGAATAGTGTTCCAAGTATCATGATATTGCCTCAAGAAATCATAATAGCCTCAAACGACCCATGTTTTTCACACCAATTCCCCAACATGAACCTTTTCCTTGATGAGACTACTGAAAGACCCAAAATGCCCTTTAAGACATCATTTTACACTAAGGACCCTAGATTGTGTTCACATTCCTCACTAGAATTCCCCTTCACCACTTCCAATAAAACTTGTAGACACAACGGTGTCAAACTTCACATTTGATTATTTAAGAAACTCAAGAAACATAAGAAACCAAGGTGTATTTCAACCTTACACAACCACTTTCATGCCAGGAAAGGATCCACTTAACCGAAAACGTAGAGGGGTAGATTCAATCCTAAAACATGGGAAGAGAGTCCATACATTTCTCAACTAGAGGGCCTACCAATAGTAAATCACCCATGGAAGCACTTCAATCATGCAATAACTTTTTTGGGGGGTGCACCCCAGCCAACAAGAAAATAAAAGGACTCAACCAAGATGTTACTTTGATCAAAACATACCACAAACCAGGTCCAAACACAAGAGGAGAGCAACTGCAAGGGATTCCTGAGACATTTCTCACATAGGGCCACCAATCAACACTTCAACCCAACATACCAACAAAACAAAAAACCAAAACATCATTCAAACAAGTGGGGTTATCAAACTAAATACACCCCATTAAAAATTTTCAAAAAAACATATTACACAACACCCAAAGCAGTCATAAAGACATAAAATTTTATTTTAAAATCATCTCTTTGAAAATAAACGGGTCGGCAGTTGGCACGTCCACCAATGGTACCCCATGGGCCTCACACATTCATGTTTCCACACCACACCAGGCACCCTCCTTATATTCATACTGTAAATCTTCCATATGTTCCCTTAACCATCCATCATCCCATTTAAATACATTAATTTGGTTACTCATAGAAATACCAAAGGTTAAAACAAACATTCCTTCCACTTTTCAAAACCAATACATTCAACCGATACTTCTTTTTTAACAAATTTCTAACCAAAGAATCAAATACCCATTTAAATCTTAAAAATCATTTTCATAAAAACACCAAACATTAATTAAAACTCACTTTAAAGTAATACACATTACTTTCAAAACATCTCATCCCATTTCAAAACACTTCTGGTTTTATGAAAAATGCTATTTTATCAACATCCATTCATTTTGAAACTCATTTATCCCCATTTAAAACATGTTCCCATAAATTCATTAAAATTTTCCAAATCCCACCAATTACCAAATAAAAATTCATATTCAAACATAAAATATAAATTCCAAAACTCTTCATTCTAATCAAAACACTTTTCAGTAGCTCAGAAAACTATATTTGAAACATATTTTCAAATCCCACCTTAACACAATTCACACTTTAAAAAGAGTTCTAAACACCCCATTTAATCTTTCAAAACCATTCTCAAATTTCATTTCAACCTTTTTAGAAATAAAACCATTTCATATTTACTAGAAAATCATTTCAAAAAAATTCACACTTCTTAAAATCAATTCATCGTTTTTATCTTTCTTTATAACCAAGTTTCCAAAATTACAAAATAAAAATACCCAAGGCAATGTAAGGGAATATTAGTACCGGCAGGTGTCTTGGACATATGGTTGTCATCCATATTCCAATAACTTAACCATAATGGATAGTGTTCTAGGAAAATATCCTTATCCACACATGGCAGGTCAGGCCCAACGAGCTCATTGAGACCATTAAACCAACTCTATTTTCATTTCCCCAATCATCGACGAACCATGAGAACAAAATAAATCAGATAAAACCCAACTTAACATGGTGACATAAATATTATCAAGATGTGTGATGGCTAGGAATACTACTCATAATCAGAATTTCAAGTCCCAAAAATCTTAGCTTCAGTCTACCTAGACTCTTTCCCAAAAGAACATGACCCAAAAAGAGCGAACCTTCCTTTTATACCATTTTTTCATGAACCAGATTTGGTCACCATCAAAACCGATGCCCGATCCGGTCCTTGGAAATGGTTGAGGGGCGTTACTAATCCCTACGGGATATCAAAAGTGCACAGGTATCATAAACAAGTGTTTGGGAATGATTTACCTAAATTTAGAAGCATTAAACAACCAAAAACAATAAATAAAATGAATCTGAAAATTTAACCCTAAAATCATTTAATAAAATTCTGAACTAAAATAAATGGTTTTAGAAAAATACCAAGAGGTACACAACTCAAAATTAGAAGAACAAATAACTCATGGGAAACCACACAGCATGGTTTCATCATCCCCAATCCTTGTCTACAACACCACACCAAGAATGAAAGCTAACAACCCAAACCACTGCCAATAAAAGCTTTATCCATACCTATGAAAAATATTACCAAGACAACTTACAAACAAGGGTGTAAGTAGGGTGTGATACTAAGACAATAGTATTCCACCCAAAATATTCTATGTGATAAGCATTATAGGATAAAAAACTTCCAAGTTTTCATAAACAAGGAAAGGTAGAAACAATTTTCTAAATAATGCAACATTAAATGAAAATAGTTTCCAAGGGGGTATTTTAAGGAATGAAAACTTTTAAATAAAATGAACAAGCTACTGAATTTTCCATCCAAACACACCATATTCTAATGGTGAGTATCATATATTCAATGAACCCTAGTCACAAGAACACCCCTAGGCACTAGCAATCTGTGGGCCCCAGGTACCTCGTATCTCTTTGAAAAGTAACCATAATAAATATATATTCTCATGCACGAGAAACTAGTTGGGAGCATACCCATAATCTATTGGTCCCTAACCTTATAATAATATTTTAGTTAGTGTTTTCATCATCAAACTCTCTATATGAAATAGGGATGAAACCACTCAGGATCACTAGCATACTAGTACACGTCCGCCCACCTAGATACTCAAGTTTCCCTCTTTGTGCTCAATCAAGTTATAAATCACATAAAAAACCATTTTCACTTAAAAATTCCATTTCCAAAATAAATACACTCCAAACATCCCACAGGCATGTCATATAACACTCCATTAACATTTAAGTTCATTTTAACATCATACTCACACAAAACAGCCCGTAACCATGTTTCACACCCTTCTTACAATTTAATAAAACATTTAAACAATTCATTAAATGTTCTCAAAACACTTGACAACATTGATCATCATTTTCTCTAACAAAACCCATTTTAATTTAATACAACAACCAAAATAGTACATAAACATCATGTGCACACTTTTTATAACTCAATAAGCCATTTATAATTTTCATAAAACAGTTCCAAGAAGTATAACAATGTTGTCGTACATAAAACCCATTCAAAACCCTCTTTTAAGGGAAAAAGCACACTAATAACCTACCAAACTATATTTTTCATCCCAATCCACATTTAATAAAGCATTTTCATATGTTATAAAATGTCCCCAAATGATAGAACAAGAGTTTTACAAGAAAAACACACCATTTTAATAAAAAATGTAACTTTAAAATTAAACACTCAACCAATTCCATAAAAAACAGATTTCACACCCCAAAAAACATATGAGGAACAAGTTAAATAAGTAAATCAAGAAAGATAACACATCAAATAATGCTTACACATGGAATTACCTACCTTTTGTGTCAAAACCCCTAAATCATTGTGTGAAACTTCAACTGCACCACTATCGCACCACAAGGGAGTGAAAATGAACCTAAATCTACAATATTAGACCATGAAACTAAAAATAAAACCCTAGGTATAAAACCCTAGTTTCTGGACATTTGGAAGTTCAAGGGAGGAGAAAACCTAAGGAAATGGAATGAGGAAGATAATAATTCACTTGAAAAACTTTTATGAAATCTCCCCAAATACACCAATAGTTTAATCTCAAAGCATCCAAAATTGGAAGGGAGGTTCGAATAAGGTTGAGTAGGTTAATTGGGTACTAAATGGGGGATAATAGTAAAAAAATGAAAGATTTATGAAAGAAATAAATTCACTTTGAATGTCTAGATTATTTGATAAACCATGAGGAAATTATCCCAAATCTACATTGAAGATTAACTCCAAAAATGGAAAATGGAACATGGAAGTACACCTAGGGTTTTTGGGATTTAGTAAGAGGTTTATTTGCCAAATTTTTTTAAAAATTAATGATTTATAAAATATATAAATTATTTCCTTAAATTTATAAATGTGCTCATAGATTGGCCCAATGCCTGAATAAATTACCCAAATTCACCATGATTATGAGTTAATAATGGGACCAAATGTATATGGTTGTTTTAATATGTCATGGTAGGCCAAGTGGGAAGTGGAATGGGTGAATAATGTTTAAAAAATGAATGAGTTATAAAAAAAAAAAAAATTTTAAATCTAGAAATGGGCTCACGGTTTGGCCCAAATCTTAAATAAACCACTCAAATAAACATACCTCAAAAAAGGTACTACTAGGAGTTTCACAAATTCAATTCCAAGCCACCTAATCTTTATACATTCCCTTTAAAAAAATACAGGTCCAAATACCATCCGAGAATTCCAAGACTAATGACTTAGATAAATAACACCCGAGACACCAAATCTAATCCTCGAAAACCCGAAAACCAAGACAAAATTAAGAACCAAAATATGATTTGAAACAAATCATGGAATTCAAGATCCGAAAGTAAAATGTTTCTTTCTATAATAAAAACCCTAGATCCCTTAAGAGGATATTTAAAAGATTAATTACAAAGAAGAGGTGATCCCCTTAACTGATCACTATATTTTTAATTATTATTTTACCATCTATAAATATGTTATATTCCTTACAAAATAATAAATTCAGAATCCTAATTATACTTAAATTCTATTGTGATTGTGAAACTACTTTTATTAACCCTCCTTCTATCAAATGTTAAGTGAAAATATTGCTCATGTATATGTATGGATTACCATTTCCCCATAGCGATACAATTCATTTTCATCACCATATTTTATGAATTAGTTTTATAATGGGTGTAAAGTGTGTATATTAAAATTATTAAATAATTATACTTTAGGAATTATAATATCAAATCTATATTCTTACCTTCTAAACCGTTGTAAAATGATAATGTTGATTGTGCGTACATGTGTACCACCACCTTTACGAAGAGATGTGATTAATTTTTCATCTATGTTTTAATTGGATGGTAAAATATATTTTTTTAATGAATATATATGTGATATATATGATATAATAATTATTATTAAGATGTAATTTATTATTTACCTTTCTTTTGTTTCATCCATCAAAAAATGAAAACATTGTCCATGCCTACGTACGGCCCACCATCTCCCTAACTGGTGTAGTTCATTATTCTATAACTAATTTTATGAGTGAATATAAATATTTATATAATGAATATTTATAATATATATATATATAATAATTAAAATTATTTATATTATGGAACAATGATAAAAATACAAGGACCAAAACTACTGAATCAACACATACTTGCAAAATGAAATAGATATCACATGAAATAATAATTTTAATAAAGAATTACTAATAATAAAGTGATAAACGGATTTAATTAAATCATATATATTATGATATAAATTATTATTCTTATTTAATATATGTATAACAAATCTATATTTATAATACAATGGACTCCAACATGTATGAAGGAAATCAGACCAAAGGTAAGGGATTTTTGTCTCACTATTATTTTTGTGGGACACAAGTATATACTATACATGAATATATTTTAGAATTATTATAATAAAAATTTTGAGATATAAATATCCATATAATTTTATTTATTTCATGTGGATTATGATTCAAAATTTACTAAATTTTTATGGGTTTTATGTTATAATCTCATTGTTTATCTCAATTGTTTATGATTATGTTTCTAATGATAAGTCTTACAATTTACCTCCCAAGAAACTCAAGAGTTTTATTCCCCTGAGGTTATTTCTTGAAAATAAATATTTTTCATTTATTTTCCTCACCTTATGTTCTTAGGATACTAAAAATATATTTTTAAGTAAAATCAACATAGATTCTCTCTTCGGTCAAAAAAATTATTCCGTATATGTGTTTTCTAGAAAGGTTTTTAAAATGTTTTTACTATTATAATATGATTATTTAAATTTATTTTCACCCATTTTTTACTTTTAAAAAAATAGTTTAAATTGAAACTTCTTGTAATTTTATAAATAATGTACTTTTTGAATTTTTACCAAAAAATTGAAATGAATATTTTCTTTTAACATATACAGAAATAAATAAATTCTCCGCCACCAGGACTGCTAAATGTTTTGAATATTTATTTATAATTTTATGATATTATTTTCAATGAAAATTTTTTCCATAATGTTTTAGAAATATTTTTATTTTAAAAGTTATTTTCAAAATGGAAAGGTTATTTTCCTCAAGAAATATTTCAGTAATATTTTAAAGAAATTTTCAAAGATGATAACATCCTTTGATGTTAATTATGTGTTACTGATGATATGATCCATTGATACCAGTCTTACTCTTTCTCTAGATGGTTAATGTTTATATTGATGAGAGGTTTATGAAACTCATTTATTTTCTATGGGTTATGCTATAGGGAAATGATAAAATGTTTATGAAACTTATTTTCATTTCATGGGTTATGATGTGATGATATAAAGAATTTATTATGATTTGGGGTCACATGTATGTATGGTTTTCATTATATGATGGTTGTTATATTATAACCAAGGAAGCTGGTAACATTATAACCAAGTATTGTGGTTACATTATAACCACGAATAGTGGTTACATTATAACCAAGGATGGTGGTTAAATTATAACCAAGGATGGTGGTTACATTATAACCAAGGATGGTGGTTACATTATAACCAAGGATGGTGGTCACATTATAAAAAGGATAGGTGGGAACTATATCTCCTCCAATGCATTGGTAAAAGATTTATATCTCATGATATAAATAGGACTACAATGGGAAGTTAACCCAGTTCAGTAAGGAACATTGTCTACTATGATAGTCTTGGGAGTAAAATTTTATTACTATAATGGTTTGGGGAGTGAACCCATTCCCCTATGATTGTCTTGGAAATTATCCTTGATAGCTAAGGAAATTATTGTATTTTCTTATGTGTATTCAACAAGCATGTTTCTTATACCAATTTTACGCTCTTGTAGATCATGTTCATTAGTTTATTTTAAGATTCATGTCTTATGAACTGCCAAGATTTATTCCATGACTTATGATTATGATCTATGATATGATGGGTATGATTTTCAAATTCTATTATCATGTTCTTGTACACTTATGTTCATATTATTCTCAAGTGATAATTGATATCTTCCTTGTTTACTATTATTGAGTATCTTATGTCACCCATTCTTATCTTTCCTTTTCCTAGGTTATTAAAAAATATACTTATTATGATATATCTAAGAAGAGTTCGAGTTATGAAGAACTTATTGGGAGAGGATGCATATATTTTATGAACTAGTTTTTTATGTGTCCAAGTTTCCAAAGGCACTATATTTATATGATACTTACATGGATCGTTATGGTATGTAGTGAATATTCATATATTAAGATTTGATATATTGGTATGAAATTTCTAGGTTGATATTAGTTTCCCCTCAAGAGTCCTTTCCTTGGAATGTCTGGTAGAAATGAGATTGGATTTTTAGATCTTGAGAGGTAGTTTTTGGTGAGTTCTTGGAAAGATATTGTTGTGACGGGGATTAAGTTACAATGAGATGTTGGGATGTGTTTCTATTATGTTTCATTTTGTCCTTGGTCTCGATTTTTTTTATGATTTTCTATTTTAAGCTGATATTTTTCTATGGTATGGTCATTTACATCTATTTATATTTTGTAGTAACATGCCTATAAAATGTCTTCCATAAGCTACATAGGAATTTGCATTGAGAGATTATCTTTAAAAGAATCACCCTTTGGATTAGGATCTTACAGCAGCTATCATACAGGAAGTTCGTTCTACGGACCAAAATACACCACATGTTCAGAACCTAGATGTTGAGGAATATCCAGGGGCTAGAGAAGATAAAAATCAATCTCAAGAGTTCATATATGAGAAATCTCATCCTTTAATGGAATAAATGATCCCTAAGTGGTGTAGTACTAGATATATAAAATAGAATAGATATTTGACATCTGGAATACACCTGAGTATATTAAGGTGAAGTTCACAATATCCAGGATTGAGGGTCCCAAAAAGTGATGGTGGGATTCCATTCTATAGAAAATTAAATGCATGGGATTGGATTAGAAGGGTTAAAAAACCATATTCATTCAGTAGTTCTTCCTAGAGTCTTTGATGATGTAAAGTTCACTAGAACTCCAATCATTGTAATAGGGAAAGTACTCAGTATCAGAGTAAACCAATCAGCCAGTAGAGCTAGTTTATTTTTCTCTAGAGGTATTGAAGAATGATCAGCTAAAATCTCTAAAATACCTATAGGGTTTTCGAATAGGTATTTGATCATGAGTATAAATGTTTAATCTTATCATCTATGCTGACATGGTTGATAAAGATATGATGGTGTAAATGGATGTGGTGGATAATATTTTCTCCTCTAATGCTTCTCTTCCACCTAGTGGAAGATTTAGTAGTGTGTAGGGAATGAATAGAAATTGGCACAATTATTGCAAGAGTGGTGGAGGTGGTTCTCAGTAGCAAGAATCTACTATACCATCTATAGTAGCTATTATTGTTCCCCTAACCTTATATCGATGTATAATGGTAGTTCACACTCAAATTAATTTCCCCTCACCCGTAAATATTTGTAGTTCTTGTGGCCACTATGGTAATTTGTAGTGGTTGTACTGGGCTAGGTCAATTCCCTATTATAGTAATGGATATTTGGCTCTAAATTCAACTATAGCTTAGTCAAAATATTCAAATTCTTCAGGGATCTATCAAAATGACTCAGGAGTAAATCACCTTCATATAGCATGTGTTTTCGGTGAATATTGACATGGGATGAGTGATAGTGAGAGGTAATATCATTATTACTTCTTCTATAACAACTAATTTGTTTGATATAGGTTCCTCACACTCATTTATATCTCATCATTTTTTATTTTACTCAAGCATCAAATAGAGATCATTCCCTTTTTTATAGACTTGGTGAAATCTCTAGGAAAGAGGGCAGAGATAGGGTTTCTATATCCATCTTATTCTTATTCAAGAATTGATATAGAGTCAGTTTAGGATTTTCTTATTCTTGATTTGGATCTATTTGATGTCATCATAATGATATATAGTTTATTCACTCGTCGTTATGGGATTGATTGTTATCATTTGTTTGTTTCATTCTTTACTATCGATGTGAGCTCTCAGGTATTTTAGAGAGAGTGGGATCTATGGTCTGGTCATGAAGGACCTTTCTAACAAGAAATTATGTGTTTTTTATCTAAAATTTTAATCCATACTAATGATTTTTCATCACTTGTTGGTACTCACATGGTTTTTTGGGACTTCCCCAATATATTTATAAATAAATTCTTTGATATTACTTCAGAAAGAGAGGAAGATTTTATGATTGATCTAGTGTCATGTACATGGAAGATTTCCATACCTTCTTATCATAAGGAACCTGAGGAGTTAAAATAACTCAAGGTCCAATTAGATGATATGATAGAGAAAGGTTTTGTTCACGCTAGTGTTTCACTAGGGGAATACCCTGTTATATTTTCTAAGAAGGATAATGTTCACATAATTTGTGTGTGGACTATAAAATTTTGAATTGGGTAACTGGTAAGAATAAGTGACACTTCCCCATGTGGATGAATTTTTTGATTAGTTAAATAAAGAAAAGTGGTTTTTCAAAATTGATCTTTATCCTGGTTATCATCAGTTCATATTTTGGGGGTCTTATATCCTAAAGAATATTTTTTAGGGTAATTATGGTCCTTAAAAATATCTTGTAATGACTTTTGGTATAACTAACACTCCTATAATTTTTATGGATTTAATGAAATGGATATCCCATCAGTATATTGACACCTTTATTATAGTGTTTTTAGAAGATATATTGATTTTTTTGAGATCAAAGCATGATAATGAGAACCAAATAAATTTAGTTATAAGAATCTTGATGAGTCAAAACCTTATGGGAAACTTCCTAAATGAAGTTTTTAGATCCAAGAAGTGAAGTTCCAGGGGAACATAATTTCTGAATGTGGCATATCAGTTGGTCTTGAGAAGGTGGAGGATTTATTTTCATGAGATATCCATGGAAAATATTTTATATACAAATCATTCTAGGTATGGATTGATATTATTAGTGGTTTGTTAAGTATTTCTCAAAGTTGGTATCACCTTTGACTACTCTTACCAAGAATGGTGTAAAGTTTAAATGGGATGTCAAATGTGAGAACTATTTTTATCAGTTGAAATAGATTCTAACATAATCTCTTATTTTGATTTTACTGAAGACTGATAAGGGATGTGTAGTATACTTTGATTTTCCAAGTACTATTATGGGTTACATGCATATATTGGGTGATCATGTTGTGGCTTATGGATCTCATCTATTTTGACTAAATGATAAAATTTACACCACCCATGATTTACATCCTTCAACATTTATGAATGTGTTTAAATATTGGTGGTGTTATCATCTGGGGGATAGGTTCATGGTATTTTTTATTATAATATTCTAATCTATATATTCTCTCAAAAGGATCTGAATCTTGGGTAGATAATATGGGTGGAACACCTTTATAATTTTGACTTCTACATCGCCTACACCCTGTGGAATGGGAATTCCATCGCTGACACTCTCAGTATAAAATTTATACCATTGGTTTTTTTAGAATTTAAGTAAGCATAGAACCTTCTGGGGATCTTTACAAAGATATATTTAGAAATACAAGATGATGATTCGGGTTTGGTCCTGACTAGTTCTTATCTATCATCATCTATACTTGAGTTTATTTTAAAGGTTCAATTGTATGATCAAGATTTTAGAGGAATAAGGGAAACCTTATATGGTTGGGATACCGTTTTTTGTCTCTACCATCTGATAGTATTCTCCACTTTGGGGATCAATTTTTCATTCCATCATCTATAAGAAATTTAGTTTTTCATTATTATCATTGTTCTTCATTATATATTCACCCTAGAACTATAAATATGTATTATGACATGATATGGAATTTATGGTGGCTGGGTATGAAGTGAGAAATTTTTTATTATGTGTCATATTATTACACCTACCATCATAAAAAGGAAAAGCACCTAAATCCTTTCAGTATTCTCTAGCCTCTTCCATTGCCGATATAGAAATGGGATGAGTTTTCCATGGACTTCCTCATTAGATTACAAAGGAATCCTTGTGGAAATAATTATATCTATGTGGTGATTGATCAATTGATGAAATAATCTCATTTTATTTGGATCAAGGACCAAAATAAGGTTAAATATCTAGATAATATGCACATTCAATAGATTTTGAGGTTTTATGGTGTTCCCTATACCATCATCTCTGATAGGGATCCCATATTTACTTCCAGGTTCGGTAAGAGTCTCCAAGAGGTGATGGGGACTTTTTTTAGGTTTAGTACAATTTACCATTCATAGACAGGTGGTCAAACAAATCATGAAATTCAAATCCTGAAGGATATTCTTTATGCATGTATCTTGGTTTTTGGTGGATCCTGGGATATCCATCTTGGAAAAGTTGGATTTTCATATAAAAATTGTTACGAGTCATTGATCATAATGGATCCCTTTAAGGATTTTATGGTTTCCTATACTGGTCACCATTTTTGGATAGAGGTTGGTAATTCCACTCTTGTGGATTTTCAGTGAAATCTATTGGAGTTTTTCGTTGTTGACTAGGTATTCATGAATGAATTTTCTTAGTTTGGTCACTATAAGCTATAAAAATTGGGTAATATGGCTCTAAGATATGTTAACCCATTTTAGGTTGCAGAGAAACTTGGTTAAGATTATTATTAGTTAAAATTACTAGATCAGTTTATAGGTATGCATGATTTTTTCCACATATCTCCGGTTACGAAGTGCCATCCCAGTCCCTCTTATATTTTGAGATTGGAAGAGTTTGATTTGGATCCAAATGTTTCCATTTTGGAGAAAAATATTTAGATCCATAATTCTTGTATGAAATTATTATATTGAATGTTTGTTTCATTGGTCAAAGATTTTTGGTGGAACGGATCATATTCTCATGAGACTTGGGATCATGAATCATCAATGATAGAGTAATAACCATACCTATTTATGGATCATCATTATTCCACATAACTTACCAGTTATTTAAATTCCTATGGTGGAGAGAGTCATAACATCCTTATTAAAATGAATACTCTATTTTATGTTTAAAAGTGTGTTTCTTGGGTTCAGAGTGCATCGAAGATATTTATATGAGTTTTTATGTAGGGGGGTTGGGTTTGGCGCTGGCTTCATAACATATTCATTTTGTAAATGTTATTCATAAATGAATAATATTCTAGGAAAAATCCATGAAATCAGTTCAAATTTTGAAAAAACCAATATACAATGGAAAAGGATTCATAGTCTGAATTCTTACCTTAGGATTTATAACCAATAGAAATTCAATTTTCAACGTACATGAATTAAGATGGATTCAGTATACAAATCTGGTATTAATGAAATGAAACTCACTTTTCTAGTGTATTTTATCATGTTTCGAAACTAACTCTCTATCATTTGATGTGTACACCCCTCCCTTGAAACATAGGTTCCTTCCAGGCAAGTTAGAGTGTTTCATTCCTTCTAGATAACTTTGTTATTCACATTGATCTCTAAAGTGGTTGGTTTATCTCCCTTTGGTAATAAATTCCTCCTTTTCTCATTTACTTTATTGATATGGGATGTGGAAACAAAATTAGGCTATGATTTCAGTAGTCTTTTGATTGGGATGTGATCCATGTCAATCATTTGCAGTTATTCTCTCATTGGTCTCATGTTTCCTTTATACCCTTGGTGCATGTGGATATCGTTATAAGTGGTGTGTGACCCAATATTGAGGTAGGTGTTTCTATCTATAGCATGTGTTGGATGAACCTTGAATTCTTTTTATTTTTTAAAAGTTAATCTAAAGTAATTGTCATGATTGTTTGATTTTTGTGTGGGTAAATAGGTGTTTGATAAAAAATGGTTTTCCCATCATTTTAGTAAAAGAAATTTGATTTTAAAATCATTATGAAATGTATTTGTAAATTTTTTTTTAAATCATTTTTTTGAGGAAAAGGGGTTTTTTGAAACTGTATTGTAAAATTTATAATCACTTTTGAAATTGTTTGATATATGAAACACATGGGATCTTTGGGTGCCTAGGTGGAGGGTTGAGTATTATGCCTTCTTCATTGTTTTTTTAGTGGGTAACTCATGGGCAGTTCCTCAATTCCATAGTTTGTGTGTCATAGGGCCTTGATCTTGAAATTGTAAGAGGTTCCCTTAGGGGGGTTTCCTCTGTTCCCTTGGCTATGTGTCTTGGGGACATGAGTGTTCACTATTCATTATTGATTTTCCTGGAATTAGTGGCCAAGATATCCCAACCTATTATGATACTTGGAATTTTTACCATTTGGATTTGGTTTTGTACTATTTTTTTATATGCATTCTTTTGATAAATTGAAAATTATTTTTGGGATTTATGCTTTGAAACTATTTTACCTAGATTTTTTTATAACAATGGAAAAAGGGGAACTATTGATCATTATTCTATTAAAAAATAACTACTTATCATTATATTTTTTCATAAAATTGATAATTTTGGGATTTTTATACATATACTTGAAATGTAACACCTATCTAGTATCCTATTGATCCTATTTATATCACACCCGACACATTCCCTTAGGAATGTGTGGACCTTATATTGTATTTTTATGTAGGAAAAAGAAATGTAATGCAATGAGGCAGTGAGTTTTATGTCAGTTGTGTATGGGTAGCTGGTGGTGGGATAATGGGGTGTCACCCACGTATCACATAGAGAATTTTTTTCCAACTTTTTAGTTATTTTTGGTTGTTTGAGGCCATCTATTTTGGGTTTTTATCTATCTTCGACCTTCGAGTTGTATCACTACCATTATTTTTATGGTTAAGGAATATATTTATTACTTTTTTTATTTCAAATTTATATATATATATATATATATTCCATTTATCTTATCTAAATTTGGGTTAAATCAATCTATCTAGTTATTTTTTTATGCTTGAGTGCTAGAGGCCTACCCATGAGGATCAACAACTCCCTTAAAGTATATTTTGGATCAATTCGAGTTCCCATTTTAAAGGGTATCTTGGCTCGGTTTGTTATTGTAGTAGAATAAATATTCACACAAATTTTTATTTCAAGCTAAAAAAATTTTCCTTTGGGAAACAGTGTCTTCATGGAACTATTGGTCCTTTAGAGGGCTTTTGGGCCACCATTATTGGACAATAGGTGGCATGGTAGGACTAGAAAAATGGGTCGACTCAAGAGGTAGGTGGTGAGGAAATACATGAATTTTATTCATATATATTACATTATTTTAGATTAATATTCAATACATCTCATAAAAACAATCACCCAATTACTATAAAGGTTTATTGTATTTGGAGACCTGATACGTAATGATTTTATTTTACGAAAGATCTTCAACATTTCCTAAAAATTTCTTCTCACATTGTACACTTCTTATAATTACCCTACATAAAACCTTTATTCATAACCTATGGAAAATAAAACATAAGAAAGGGTGAGATCATATTCTTAATACGGGTAAACATATGAGATATCAATTAATGGTCATAAGTGAGAATAAGAATAATTTTATGAGAACATGATCATAATTTAAGAAACACATACCCAATTATTCAAATATCTTTAATCATGAAACATTAAATAATTATTTTTTAATAAAAATACACAATACATAATAGTGTGGAATCAAAAATAATAAATCATGATCCACAAGAACATATCATAAGAATAAGACATAAGTTTGGGGAATACACATAAGCATAGAAAATCATTTTCTTGGTCAAGGTCCACCACCAAGTCTATCATATTGGATTGGGTTCACTCTTCATTACATAATTTCATTAGTCAATGTTCAATCTCAAGATTATATTATTGTATATATTCCCTTACTAAACTAGGTTCACTCATCATTTCATTCTTTATTATTCATTAGATATTTATCTTTATCTAATGAATTGGAGGGAAGTATAATTTTAGGCACACACTTCACATTATGAAAACTGTAGATGTGTATTCCATGATATCATAAACCATCCATTTTATCACCATATCATAAAATAGGGAAAGGAAATGTATTTTATAAACATTTTATTATTTAATTATATCATAACTCGTGGAAAATAAATGGGTTTTATAAATTTTTCATCATAATTTAATTAACCCATTGGAAAGAAATGAGTTTCATTAAATCAATGTTAAATCATCATCATCATAATTCATACAAAAAAATAAAGTGGATAGCATCATATTATCATGTCCCCATTGAATTATAATAATCCTTAAAGGATGTTGGAATTTTTGAAAATGACCATTAAAAGTACATTCAAACATTTCTTTGAAGTCATGAGAAAAATATCATTTTTTATAAAATTTTAAATAAAAATTACTTGAATATTGAGAAAATTATTTTAATTAAAAATAAACATGGAAATTATAAATTAATCTTCAAATAAAATAATAATTATTATAGTGGTAAAATTCATTCATACAGTACACCACAAATGAGAACATTCTTTTCACGCTTTTTTATAAAAAGTAAAAAATTACATGTTTAGAAAATGTTTCACTAAAGATATTATTTTTAAAACATTATAAATAAATTTAAATGAAATGAAAATGATATTTTTAAAAATTTAAATTATAGGTACAAACATCCATAAACCAATTTTGGAGAGCATTGACATGGAAGAAAAAGTCCATCGGCCAAAAAATAAATAAAGTTGACTTTTTTTTTAAAACATTTCCTAGATTATTTTAAGTGACAAAGAGATGAATATGGTAATAATACATAATAATTCAATTAATAACCAAAGTATAATAAAATAAATGAGGTTTCTTATATAATATCCATATAATTTCCCTTAGCAAAAATTTACTATAGATAATCCCAAAAAGAAAAGAGATTATAGGATAAACCCTTACCTCAAGAATCGTATTTCTTCATATGCATTGAAATATCATGTATAATAAATAAATATTTATTATAATTATATTATAGAACCATATTCATACAGAAATTAATATTTATCATTCATTTATAATTTCCAAATATTATTTTGTTAACAATATTCATTAAAGTGAACATTCGAGTGAAAACTGGTTTGTTTTCCATGAATGTCTTGGTTTGATGGTACTGGTACTTGAACCTTGGTCATGTTTTCATAATATTTATAATATTAACCATGAAATAAGTATAATTTTTATTCATAATACAAGTTTTTATAATCATTCATATAAATTGGTGATGAAAAATGAATTACAACACTTTGTGAAGATGGTAGTCTGTATGTACGCATGAGTAATGTTTTTACTTTTAAATGGATAGAATGAAATAAAGGTAGTAATAATTCACTTTTATAGAATAATTATTATATAATAAATATAATATTTATTCATTAAATCTATAATTATTACCTACCATGAAAATAATAAAATAAAAATGAATCACATCACTTCATGGAGGTGGTAGTCCACACATACGCACGAGCGACATTATCGTTTTTACAAATTATATAAAGGTAAGAAGGTATATAATATATTATAATATAGTAAGAATAATTATTTCCCTGATATAATATATTAACATTAAATCCATCATAATAATAAAACATTAATTTTGGTGATGAAAAATTATATACATCGCTTCACGAGACGGTAGTCTGTTCATACACACAAATGATGATTTTATTTCTCGTTTGATGGAGAATGGAATGAATAAAGGTGGAATCATAAACATAATTAAATATAAATATATGGTTTATAATTATGTTATTATACCATCATTTTTATTATATAATTTAAGGTGGTAGAAGAAGAAATTTAAAAAAACATTGGGTTAAGAGATATACCTCTTCTTTGGACAAACTCCTTTACGTAGCACCTTAAGCCTTCTAAGGATGATATTTTGACAAAAAACATATAAAACATTGGTAAGGATGTTAAGAATGTATGTTTTAAGATATTTGGTTCATATAGAAGGCTCATTAAGTGTGAGGAAGATATGATAGGTGGTGTTATTTTATTAGGAGGGGAGAGGACACACTTGGAATGTTTCAAGTTATTAAATTATATTATTATCTTAATCAATCCATATGGCACCAAATTAGAATATTTTATAATTAATGAATATATAAGGTCTAAATATACTGACACAATATGATTTAGATAAGTTTTTAAGTCATTTTACACTTAAATTTTTAGTTTAACCCCCTCTATTAATCCATTTTAACTTTTACCATAGTATTGAATATTTATCATGGTTACTATTCTTAATGACCAAAGATGTAAGTGTACGAATTAAAAAAAGTGTACATGATGATTCTAATTATGTAATAAATCTTATAAAATTCAATTTCTGTTAATTTCATATTCAAAATTAAAATCAGACTCGCAAAACATGATGAAAAAATGATTTTTTGAAAAATGCATTTTTAAACCAAAAAAATGAACTTATAAAAAAATAAAGTTTAATGATGATTAATATGTAATTAATTAGATTATTTATAATTAAAGGAATATTATTTTAAATTATGTTCAAATTTAAAAAATATTAATACTTCTAAAATATTTCATTTAATGAAAAATTGAGTGTTTTACAATAAATTGGTATTTTTCATTATTCACTAAAAATAAAGTTTTTCAAAAAAATCCCAAATATTAACCTTAACATAATATTGACATGTTAATTTAAAAATTAATATTAATTTACACAAATAATATTTATAAAAAAATGTAATAAAATATATTTTGAAGAAAATATTTTTTTAAAGAATAAAATGATGTTACTAAATATTGAGTACTTTTTTATTATCCACTAAACTTTATACATATTTATTAATAATGTTTTTAATCATATTTATACTCGTAATTCCAATGTCTAGGTTATAATACTACATTATATAATTGTTTATTTAGACTCATATTTTGAGGTAAAATAAGTTATCAAATATATTAAATTAATTTAAGGAGAGACATATCATAAAATCTCATGGTGTTACATTCTACCCCATTATAATAATTTCACCCTAAAAATTCCATCACACTAATATAAAAAATTGATGATATTTATTCCTCATCACATATTCAGGTTCCTATGTAGCTTTCTCAAATTTTTTGGTTTCACAATAAAACATTGACCATGTGAGTGGTCTTATTTTGCTACACTTTATCTCTTTGATCTAAAATATCCACGAGTTATTCTTCATAAGAGAGATATTGATCCAGTGGTATAAAATTTGAGTTTATTTCATGTAAAGAATTAGGGTTGAACATACTTTGGATAGATACATGGAATATATCATGATCATGAGAGATGTTTGGTAGAAGTTCCAACGATAAGAAACTTTCTAATCTAATAAGGAGTCTTGAAGGGGGTGACATATCTAGGGATCAGATTTCCCTTTTCCCAATATCATAAACTTGTTACATGTAAAAACTTTATAGTAATTCCTTATCACCAACATCAAAATTTGGATCTCATCAAAAAATTTCACCATAAATATTTTATTAACTCTATGCTGACTTGATGTGCTTTTGAATTGATCTAATATTTTTTATTTCTCTACTATATCAAGTTTTAATAGCTTTTATTTTCCCATTTAATCCTAATATTATTTATTTATATACTTAATTATATATAGATATTTATAATGATCTATTTGAATTCTCGATTAAAAGTTATTTTTATAAGAGAATTCTATTAGAGGAAGGTGTTGATCCCAACCATCTTTCAAATCTATAGAATAAGATCTCTGAATATCCTCTAAGGTTTTAATGGTACTCTATGACTTAAAATATATTTTAGGATGATATAAATTATTGAAAATAAACTTTTTATCTAGAACCTATTGAATAAATCTTTATAACTTTGAGTTAAACCTCATATCATGATCAGATATGATACAATGTGGCACTCTATGCATCTTTCACTTCCTTATTGTATATCATGGAAAGATGGTCAAGATAAAAATCTTCTCTGATTGAAATAAACTATGTTTATTTCATTAGGTAATCGACTACAACCCAAGTAGTATTATTCCCTTTAGATTTTTTGGGGAATCCAATGGATAAATCCATGGTAAAGTTTTCCCATTTCCATTCTAGTATGTGTAATGGTTGTAACAACCCCTTAGAATTTTTTCTTTGAACCATAACTTACTAAAATAATATGAATCAAGATAAATACTATATAATATCCCTTTTATGTTATCCCACCAAAAATAATCTTTATGATCCTTATACAACTTCATAGTTCTATGATGAATAGAGAATAATGAACTATGGTCATCGTCCAATATCTACTTTATCAATTCATGTACTGATTAGACATAGACTTTGTTCCTAAACCTTATCATTCCATTACAGTCATGGTTGAACTCAGGAATATTTATCACCTTATTCTATAGTTCTGCATCCTTCTTTTTCACCTCTTTAATCCTCACATGGGTAGATGGTTTAACATTTATCTGATAAATATATGATTTTCCATGTTTCCTAATGATTTCAAGATCCATATTCTAAAAATCCATAAATATTGAATCTATTTAAATCCTTATCATAGAAAAACTATCATGGTATTTATGAATCAAAGTATCTTCCACCTTTTTCACCTTCTTAGAGTAGTAATTTATTGATCAAACATAATATTTAATCAACTTTAACCATCTCCTTTGGCACATATTAAACTATTTTTATGAGAATATATACTTACAAATATTATGATCAGTATATATATGATATATTTTACCATAAATATAATTCCTCTATATTTTGAATGAAAATTTTAAAACTTCCAACACCAAATTAAGATTTGGTAATTTTTTATCATGAATTTTCAATTAGTGTTAGGCTTATTCTATTACTATATAATTATATATGAGAAAACACTGAATTCCCTTATTTGATGCATCACTATATATCACAAACCCTAATAAACTATAGGTTAGTATGATTACATGATCACTATAAAACCTTCTATTCAACTCTTTTAAATTATCTTCATATTAATTGGTTTATAAGAACTTAACTTCCATTCAAGTCAACTATGTGAGTGGATTAAATAGTCATTGAAAACAACTTATAAAGAATTATTAGTATATATACAACCCAATAAAACTATAGATCTCGGTTACCATGATTTTCATGTCCTATTTTTCATGTCATTCATATTTTATAGATCCATTGATATACCTGCACTTGAGATTATATGACCTAAGAATGAAACTTTCTATAACCAAAATTCACACTTACATAATTTGGCATACAACTTTTCTTTCCTTAGGGCCTTGAAAACAATCTTCAAATGATATTCATAATCATCATTTATCTTTGAATATATAACAATATAATATGTAAATACTACCATAATATGATCAAGGTAATATATAAAGTCTATATTCATTAGATGCATGAACATAGTGGGGACTTTGGTAAGTCCAAATGGAATTATTATAACTTATCAATGAACATACCTCATACAAATTGTTTCCCTTGGTATATCCTCTTTCTTGACCCTCAATTGATGATTTAAATAATGGTGTTAAATCGTATAAAAGTATGGAGCTCTATATATTTAATCAAAAAAGCCATAAATATAGGGTAAAGGATACTTTTTATTGATAGTGATATTGTTAAGTTCTTAATAATCAATGGAAATATGTATTGACTCGTATTTTATCTTGACATAAAGAGCAGGTGAACCCTATGGTGATGCACTGGGAATATGAATACTTTATCAAGATTCTCTAAGATTTTATTTTTTAATTCTTGCAACTCAATTGTGTTCATTCTATAATTATTATTTGAAATAGATATAAAACCATGTATGAGTTCTGTTGAAAAATCAAATTCATGATTCAGAGAAAATCTAGGAAAATTTTTGGAAATTACATCAGTAAAATATTGAATAATTGGAATATTTTGTATATTAAGTTTATCCTAAACTATTTTAGATAAAAATAACCCATAAATGGGTATTAAAACACATACAATGGAAGTATATTATATTTTGAGTTCATAATAATCTTCAAACTAAAATAATATCTTGGGTTGAATTGGTATATCAAATGTGATTTCCTTATACTAGAAATTTACAAGGGATCTATGTAGTGAGAGAAAATCAATTCTCAAAATCACATCAAATTCTACAAAAGGAAGAATAATAATATTTTCGTCAAGAACATTCTTATAAACTTAAACATTACATGCCTAAATCTAAAATGTAGGATAAGTGTCCCTTATCAATTATGATCAACTTCAACAATTGACATAGCATAGACCCTTCATTGTTCTAGGAGTTATCCATTGAACTAGAGAATCAAATCGGATAATTCCAAAGTTCCCCAAAAAACTAAACATTTAAATATAAATGGTACTTTAAGATTTTCATTATTTACCTCCATCAAACTATTCATTTTACATTTCTAATTACTTGTTTTATTACCTTAATTTCCACATATTAGACACCTTCTTATTCCTTTGAGATATTTTCTAGTGTTCTTTTTCCCACATTCTTGATATGAAGGAAGATAAATATTCATTCATATATGGTTTTTATCAACTGAATTCCCATTAAACTCCATTTTTATATTATTATGTATGTTAGAAAACTCAACCAAGTTGAGTTTATTAATTATATATAAAGATAGATGGTTATTCATAATCATAGAGTTTCACATTATAGATCCCATTTAATTTGGTTGGTCATAATGAAAACCATTGAATTGTATATCACATTTAGGGTTAAAAAAGATTACACTTGACTCAATTCATAAACTAAAACAAAAAAAGCATAGTGTGAGAAATAGTAATCATAGTGAGTAATCATGTAGTCTTGATAAATCATTCATATGATATATAAATCATGACACCTTATTTTCAATATATGACACCTTAGTTTTAACCTAGTTCATCCATGGTCATCATCTTTTTAAATCATTCATAATGGTTTATAAAAAAAGTGAATTAACATAACCATATCCCATGGAACTATATATCCAGGTGTTCATACTTATACCTACTCATCATGCACCAATGATGATCATGTTAATACTCAATTTTCCTCATTCATAGTTTTCACCCCTAGGAGCATACATTCTGTAGTTACATCCACTTGATAGTATCCACACAAGTATTTATTCTCTAGGAAAACCACACCCCTTTCATTACCATAACATATGATTTTATCTTATAATTAGGGTTATAATAAGTGTTATTACTAAATATCTCTCATCATTGTTTCTAAAAATAACTAAACCCTACACCGATACCATCTGACGAAACCCAATAAATGCATTCATATATATTACATAATTTAAATATGAATATTCAATATATCACATAACAGTACATTCCCTAGGACAATAAAAGTTTAGTTTCTTTGGATACAAGATACATAATTATATAATTTCATGGATGATCTTCAACATCTCTCACAAATTTCTTCTCAAATATTAAACTTCCAAGACATACCATACTTAAAATCTTTATTCATAACCTAGGTAAAGGGTACACAAAAAAGGGTGATCCCATATACTCATTAAGGGTAAACATAGGATATATCAATCAATGATAATAAGTTATAATAAGAATAATGGTATGAGAATGTGATCATAACTTAAGAAAGTCATACCCAACCAGTCAAAGATCTTTAAACAAGAATAATAGAATAAGGTTTTTTCACTCAAAAGACATAAGACACAAGTGTGTTAAATCACTAATAATAAATCATGATCCATTATAATATATCATAATCAAAAGACATAACTTTTTTGGAATACACATAAGAAAATAAAATCATTTCCTTATTCAAGGATCAATACCAATATTATCATAGTGGATTGGGTTCACTCTCCATTCCACTATTTCATTATTAAAGGTTCAATCCCAATACTATCATAGTGGACAAAGTCCCTTAATAAAATGGTTTGAATCCCCTTCCATTCTATATTATATCATGTGATATACTCATTTAAAAAATGCATTGTATGTCTATGTAATTCTAGGATCATCCATCACATATTGAAAACCTTGCATATGTGTGCCAAAATATCATAAAACATTTATCATATCATCGTATCATAACCCATGTAAAGGAAAATGTTTCCTAAACATTTTTCCATAGTATAATATATAAAAAAAATGGTTTTCATAAATGTTTCATCTTAACTTAACTCATGATAAAGAAATGGGTTTCATAAAGGTTTCATCTTGACTTGACTCATGAGAAAGAAACAAGTTTTATAGAATAATCCTTAAACCATCATCATCATAATTCATACACATAAATAAAGGTGGATGATATAAAAACATAATATCTCCATTGAAACATAATAATCCATAAATTATAATGAAATAAATAACAAATATCTTTAAATTAACATTCTAACCATTCATTGATGACACGAGAAAAATATAATTTTCTTTTGTTAACATTTTAACTAAATATTATAAGAATATTAAGAAAATTATTTTCATTTAAAATCACCACAGATTCTTGTAGATAAATCTTCAAAGAAAATAATTTTAATGTTTAGAGAAAATACATTCATACTATATACAATAAAAAGTAATATTATTTTTAAATTTTTTTAAAATTCAAAAACAACTTATTTTGAATAAATTTATTTAAAAATATTTCCTTTAAAAATTTGTAAATAAATAGAAATATAATGAAAATAAACTTTTTTAAAAATTTCAACTATAGTTAAAACTTCCATTATATAATTTTTAAGAGAATGTACATGGAAGAAAAAAATCTATTGATCTAAAATAAAATAAGGTAAAATTTTATTTTAAAAATATTTATTGATCATTTTAAATAAGAAAGAGTGAAAATGGAAATAATACATAAAAAATTAATAACGATAGTATAAGATTATATATTAGTTTTTAAGGATAATATCCATATAATTTTCCTCAATATAAATTTAGCATGGAAAGTCCTGAAATGAAATGATATTATAAAATAAACCCTTAACTCGAGAACCGTCTTTCTTTGTACGCGTCCAAATACCATATATAATAAATATAGATATTATATATATATATATATTAAGGAAATATATTCATACATAAATTTATATTTATAATTCATTTATAATTTCCAATTATCCTTTTATTAACAACTTCATTAAAATGAACATTTGGGTGACAATTGGTCTGTTTTCCACACAAGTTTTGGTTTGATGGTTTTGATACATGAAATTTGGTCATGGTTTTATCATATATATAATCTTAATAATGATATAAGTAAGTATTTATTCATCATATACACTTTTATAATCATTTATATAAATTGGTGATGAAAAATGAATTACATCACTTCGTGGAGATGGTAGTCTGTACATAACCCTGAGTAATGTTTCCACTTTTTAATGGTTGGAATGAAAGAAATGTAAATAATAATTAAAATATATAGAATAATTATTATATCATAAATTTTAAAAAAATTTATTTAATATATCTTTATTACTATTCATGTAAATTGTAAATGAAAAACAAATCACATCACTTCATAAAGATGGTAGTTCACACGTATGAATGAGCAATGTTTTCATTTTTATGATTGATGAAAATGTGAGAAGTTATATTATATATTATAATTATAGAATAATAATTACTTCATAAATATAATATATAAACAATTAAATCTATCATAATAACCAAACATGAATTTTTTTGATGAAAAATGAAATGAATCGCTTTGCGAGGTGGTAGTTTGCACGTACACACAAACCATGATTTCATTTCCCATTAATCGGAGAAGAGAATGAATAAAGGTTGCTTAATTAACATGATAAAATAAAAATATATGGTTAATATTAATTTTATTATATCATCATGTTTATCACTTAATTAAATGTCATATAATATGAAATAAAAAATACTCGATTACGAGCTCTACCACTTCTTTGGATTACCTTCTTTGGCTTACACATTAATCCTTATAAGGATACTATTTTGATAAAACTAAAAAATCTAGATAATGGGAAATTATTTTAGGAAATTATATGGGTAGGTAATTTCCCATGTAAATGGTTCATGAATTTTAAGAAAGATGGGAGAGGCGATGTCCTTTTATAAGGGATGAAGAGGATATACTTGTAAATTTTCAAAGATTAAAAAATATTCATGTCGTACTCAATCCATATGGTTCCAAATTAGACTATTTTATAATTTATGAAGATAAATTATATAAATATAGAGATAAAATAGTACTTAAATAATTTTTTATGTAATTTTAAACCTTATCTTTTTTGTTTTACCCCTCATTAATACATTTTAACTTTTATCGTAGTATTGATTTCTAACCTTGGTTACAATTCATAGGGAACAAAAATTAAAGTGTCCTAATTATAAAATTTGGATATTATTATTATGTTTATGGATTAAATTTTATCAAATTAAATTTTTATAAGTAGAAAAAATAAATTTAAAAACAAACCATCAAATTATGGTGAAAAATGGTTTTTAGACAAATGCGTTTTAAAACCCAAAAATGAACTTATACCAAAATAAAGTATAATGTTGATTAATATATAATTAATTATATAATTTTTAATTAAATTAATATTATAATAATTTATAATCAAATTAAAAACATAAAAATACTTTTAAATTAATTGATTTAATGAAAAAGAAATGAAAGATTTACAAAAATCAGGCACATGAGCCTCAACTCGGTTGGTGAGGACTTAGCAAGTGCATCAAAGTGACTTAAGATTAAATCTGGGTGGAAACATATTTTAGGGTTGCTGTATAATACTATAGTAGTCACTGTAGAAAATAATGTTCGGTACTTTATCAGATGGAACTATTCATCCATCTGGGCCTTCAGGCCATCGGTTTGGTCCTCGGGTCATGTAAGGCCTTCGGGCCACCCAAGGACTTTGATAAAGTTGTATATAAAGTATTTAGGGACTCCTCAATGTCTTTAAGATATCTCAAGGCCTTATATCCATATGAAATTATAGATGAAACTAGTCAAGATTATAAGGGACAAGGCTCTAGGTGAAGATTCAGAGGATACACATTCACCAAAGTAGAGCTAACTTGAATTGAAAAATTGAGAGGGTATAACATTCCCATCAGAACCAGAAATGTTCATATCTATACAGGACAGCTATAAAACCAACCTTGTAAAGGTGGAGTGTTAATATCATGACATTTACTAAATAGGGGCAGTTCCAAGTTTTCTTGTCTGGTTGATTCCTCTAAGGCATACGGGTCATGTAATCTCTTAAGACTTTATGAATTTTAAGGGTTACACCTCACCCCAGAAAGTTGGATTATCAAAAATAAATAAAAAATGAAGGCCTTCAGTCCATTTAGGAGTATTTACAAAAAATGGCATTTTTCACTATTCGCTTAAAATATAAATCTTTTTAGAAAAATCCAAAAATATCACCCTAATTAAATATTGACATGATAATTTTAGAATTTATATTAATTTTCTAAAATAAAATTTCAAAAAATGGTATAAATTAATTATAATACTTATGCACAAAATGCAACAAAAAAACATTTTTGAGGAAAACATATTTTTGAATCATAAAATGATGTTACAGGAGATCGGGTACTTAATTATTATGCATTAACCATTATACATATTTTTCCATAATGTGGTTAATCAAATTAAGATACACCATTAAAATGGATATGTTATAATAGTAAAATATATAATTTTTTCATTTATACTTAGGATTTCATGTAAAATAAGATATCAAAAAAATAAATTTATTTAACGATAAATATATCATAAAATATCAGTGTGGTATGGGTTTTTCATCATGGAGACATGTAGTTTCCACTGAGTAAGAGTCATAGAAAGATTTCTGAGAATAATTTGTCCTATTAAACATTAATTTATCCCCCATTAAGTTTTGATGTGGTGTGGATTGGTTTCCTGCCAGTGACTATCAAGTAGTGGGACCAGTCATATGATGTAGTGTGGTAAGTAGGTGATACGGTTGGGAACTGTTCAGTGTATCATTGAGTGTGAAGGTCAAAAGAGATATGAGTGTAATTAAACCTATCATTCATCCCTCTATCCTCGCTTTTTTTTGTTGTAGGGTTTCCCTAGCATGATGCATCAGAGGGAAGCATAATGCATTAATTCTTGGTAGTGTGGAGATATAGAATTTAGATGGGTGAAACAATTTGATAACTACTGGAAGGGGGTGACAAGGAATTTGAATAGTGACATGACATGATGCAGGCTACTCCATTAGGACTTCAAGACAAATTTTGGGCCTTCATGCCACTAGGGTTATCATTCCATGTAATGTCCTTTGGTTTAATGGGCCTTCATACCATTATATGTAATAAAGTAGGTTAGGTGGGTGTTTGTCCTTACTTATGGGGAGGGATGAGGCATGAACCACTAATTTGTCTAGCTATGTGTTTTTTTTGATTTTGTTTGTAATCCCCTCTACCTATAAATAAATAAGAATATTTATATTAAGTTATATATATTAATGTTGATTTATATATTAATATATATATATAATAACAAATATAAGAATTTATATATTAATATATAATAACATATTATTATATGTGTGTGTTTGTTTGAAAAACAGTAGCATATATAATAATTTATATATTAATATTTATTAATTTTTCTTAAAGATGGGGCCACAGCCTCTTTTTATTATTAAACAAAGGAACCCCTTTATTTTTGGGTAGAGTGTAACGCATTACATAGCATATAGTCCTAAGACCCGTCAGCCCAATTACATGGTCCAAAGGACCCATGACCACATTCACCTATGCATGATTCATCAATCGAAGGTCGCATCCCAAATTACCTTGATGACCTGAAGGCCTAGTGGCCTGAAAAATCATTCAAGGTGAATATAATTTCTATTATAATACTGCTATAGTACCTTTTACAGTTCCCATATTGCTACTACAATACTGTTATAGTTTAATGAATATACTAAAAAATAAAATTGTTAGTTGGGTTAGATCTTTCATAAATTTGGGACACACTGGTCACGGATTCAAATCCCATTAATAATGTATTTTATTTATGCAGGGGGTGGGGGATGATAGAGGGTGGTACATTTTGTGAGGGTGAGGGATGATAGAAGGGGGGAGGGCTGATATCATGGTTGTGGGTGGGGGAGGAATGATTTCTTGCATGGGGGTGGGGAGGACATAATGTGAGGGCTGGTTTTGGGTGCGTACGATAGGGGTGAGTTGGTTAAAATAATTATTAAAAAAACTTATATAAAAAATTCAAAAAAAATATCCACATTTATGGAAAATGTGGGTAATTATTGACTCATTTATATTCATTTATATTAAATGTGGTTAAATTATCTGTGGTTAATTTATTCATGTCTATAAATGAGGATTAATTACATGTGTACTGTTTCCCATTTTTTTATTAAACACTAGTAAATGAATTATCCATTTTTATAAACATGGATAAACATAAAACCAAATCAAGGTTAAATACAATTTCTCCTATAGTGTTTAGAATTTATTTTCTCTCAAAATATCGATAAATTTTTTGTTTTATTTTACATGTTTCATTCCTTTGCAATTGATGACAAGGGAGGAGAATATAAGGAACTCTTTTATGATAGGGGCTCTATTTTCTTTATAGAATAGTAGATATAACAACTCAATCTAAGCATATTTTTATTTTATGTGATTCACATAATTTAATCATTACACCTCAAAAATAGTCACACAATCCCAAGAAGTGAAGGTTTAGTATCTTTGAGGACATGACAAATAAAAAAATTATTTTACAAGAATTGTGAGCATTACTTCATAATTGATCCACACTAGACTCCCCTATAGACTTCTCATAAGTGATAATAATATTTATAACCTTGGGAATAAAATCATAATAAATATGTTAGCTTGGATTCTAAACGAGGTAAAACATAAGCGATAACAATAAAAGATCATATGTTAGTGTAAGATGAGAATATAAGTATAATCTAGATACATAAGAAAATAATACCCAAAAAAGTTATATATCATAATTCATGAATCCTGGGATAAGGATTATAAAAACATAACACATGCATCAAAATAGTTTGGATACATTAATCAATAAACATGAGCCACAATCATGGAAAACCCATGTGGGTAAACTCATTATTCCCATGAATTTGTGAACAAACTCATTATGTCCATGAATTAAAATTTGAGAAAACTCATTATTTACATGACTATTTGAACAAAATCATTATTTACACACATTAAAATATAATAAAACTGATTAAGCCCATTCCTTTGTGAGAAAATTCATTATGTCCATGCATTAAAATGTGAGCAAACTCATTATGCTCACACCTTTATGAACAAACTCATTTTAACCATGACTTATTGTATCCTGAGATATCAAACATAAACAATGAATTGGTGGGATATATAGTACCCCACATATAAATTATCTATACATGTGTTTTTTAGTATAAATAAATCATTCATTATATCATAAATATCCCATGGAAATAAAAATGGGTTTCACTTCATTTCCAGATTCTACCGTCAAAAATGACCTCAAAAACATAAATGGTTGACACCAAATATTCCATTACCCAAAAATATTATTTCATAATAAAATTTTATGGTGTTTCATAAAAAGTAACTTCTATGTAAATAATTCATTTGGATATAAATAATAAAATGGTATTGAAATCATAAATGATTTTATTGGTAATGTTTTTAACTTTGGCATAAGTGATGAAGATATGGTTCACTTTAAAAAATTATTTTTGGAGATGTCTCTTTTAAGAAATTGAAAATATGATATTTTAAAAATAAAAAAAATTATATAAACGTCAATAATTAATCCTTGAAAAATACATAAAGTTTTCAAAAATATTATTTTATAATATTTTGAAAACATTAACTTCTTTAAAAATAATCTTAAAAAAATGATCCTTAAAAATATAAAGGTTTCAAAAAAAATTATGTGAAAACATTGAAAAACATTCAATTTTAAAAAAAAATATTAAGATAAACTTGAAAAGAAAAAAAATTATCAAAATAAATATTGAGTGAAAGACATTACAATAAATTTTGAAAATATGGAAAACCTATAATATTTTTAAATACCTTTTTTGAAAACCCAAATCATCAAAAGAGTAAAAAAAATATTTTTAAAATAGTTTAATAGAATTATGATTATCACATGACATAAAACATAATTAGGTTTTAAATAATAAATTATAACATTAGTGGGAAAGGAAAATACAGACAAGGGAGGGAAATATTCATTAAAAAGGATGGGAATTATTCTCAATAATAATATACATTTTGATAAAGAAATTTTATCTAGGTAAAATATTTGACATAAAATGTAATTTTCCATTATACAGGATAAAATCTGAGGGTTTAAGAAACAAACCTTGCAAAAATTTCAAGAATAATCTTTATAACTCAATAAATGGATTTTAGTTAACAAAAACCCTTACAACTTTGGTATCTTTTTAATTGAAATCCATTTGAAGAGAGAAAATGATATGGATCTTAAAAACACAATAATTAAATAAATATGTTAAAGGAAATTCATTAGGTAGTAATCACACCATATTAAATATATCATGGTGCACAATAAGAAATATGTCTCAATAAATTTAATTTTAGAAAAATAACCCTTAAACTTAATTAATGAATTCCTCTAAAGTAATTGAATATACTATATAAAAAAATAACTATCTTAATAACCTATTTTAGATCCTCATTCATATATATAACCATTTATAAAATTAATTAGTAATTATTTTCTACATGTATATCAGTTAGTCATTATCTATTTTCAATATCGGACCTAAGTAATCTTTATTGTTTTGAATTAATTTAATAATAGAGGTGTTTTTTCATTATTTTCCCAAATTACATAATTATAAGATCATATAAGGTAATATAATAGATTATTTATAATTATTAATAATTTCATAATTTCATTCTCTAGGAGATATGGTTATAATACTTATAGATGAAATCGGTGATGAGTGTGTTTTAATGATTTTTAAAGAACTGATGTTTGTATGTTAATTAATGACTTTAATGTCAATATTACCATTATAAAACAAAAATAGAATCATTATTTACTTATTAAAATTATATATTATCATTAATTAATTTTTCATAATAATCCATAATATTATTTTAAATCATTTTCCAGTATGTGTTTAGACTGATCCAAACAAGAACATACCATGATTAATGGATGGGTATAGTTATAAAAGTAGTTTATTTTGAAATAATATCATTATTAAAAAAATATAATGATATAATTTAAATATTGTTAAAGGTTTTAATCTTATTTTAATATATTTTAATTAATAATTAAGAAACTAGATGAAAAAATAGATGCATTATTTTTTAGAGGCGGCAGTCCACACGTATGCACGGTTAATATTTCCATTTCTCAACGAATGGGATAGAATAAATGTTAATTATAATTTATCTATTAATAATCCTCATTATATTATATATTTCAAATTTATTCATAAATTACATCCTTATAACCATCTAATATAGGTGGTGGTGAAAAATGGAAAACATATCTTCATGGAGGTGATAGTTCGCAGAAACACACGAATGATGTTTTAGTTTTTCTTAATGGATAAGATGCAGGGTGTTTAATGGATATTAAAAAAAGTTAAAAGATTAATTATACTAAAAATACTTAAATCATTATTTAATATTGTGAAAAAAATATATTTTAATGTAAATATAGAAAAGAAACAATGTTAGGGAAAACTAGTACTTACGTTGAGAACTTTGAGAATCCCTTGGAGGATTCCTGGTAAATGGAGGGATTAGGAAACAATTTTGTGTCTATAAGATTAATTAAGTGGTATAATATTCTAGTATAATTAAATAGTTCATATTATTAATATGAAATAGAAATTTTGGGTGGTTTTAAATGGGTGGTGAGAGGCCCCTTTTATAAGTGGTTAGAATGGAATTTTTGTCAATATTTCATCTTAATATAAATATTTCACATGTTTCACATGTTAATAAGTCACCAAAAAGTAAAATAATATATTAGAGAAAAAAATTGATCCACATATCAACCACTCAATTAGAAACTTGTTTTTAACATGATAGGAATTTTATCCCTTTATTTAGCCCTTTTTATCCGTTTCGGTTTTTGTCGTGATAACATGTTTTTACCTAAGTAATTATGTTTTTATGATAAAAAAAATTTAACATATTATATAATTTGTACATACAAATTAAAAATATGAAATCCATTTTATTAGATAATATTTCTATATGTGATAAAAATTAAATTTTATATTAGTTAAAGTAATGTTTAAAACCCATTTTTAGAACAATATTATTTTTAAGATTAAAATTTTATGTGTATGATAAAATTATTAATGTCTTCAATGATTATGGTATAATTTTTTTTATTATAAAACGAATAAAATTTATATGACTTTCAAAGCATTCCAAAATAAAATTTTACCAAAAAGATATTTAATTTAAAGAAAAGACCAAAAATAATTTCTTTTATTGGAAAATATTAATTAAGTTCATAAAATGTTAAACATATATTTCCTTATTTCAGAATGGTTTTTAAAAATTTATATTTTTACTCATTATAAATATATTTTATCATGAATAATATTTTATATATTTTTAATTTATTCCTACTTCTCAATAGATTCATAAACATTTTTAGCAAAAACTACATTTTTTACTATTCACTAAAAATCATTTAGATTATTTTGATATGTGGAATTAATAAATTAATATATTTTTTAAAAATTAAAATTCTAAAAATTATAAATTTATTTTTGAAAATGAAAATACAAAATCTAAAGAAAATCCATTTTTATTGAAAAGTTACCTTTAAAACATTAAGTGTTCTTAGTACAATTTCTTACTAACTCCTAACATAGATAATGTTAATATGTTAGTTCATATATTAAAATATTATATATTATCAATATAATATTTTTTTAATTAATTTATTTAATATATTTGGATAAAATGCACGAAAAAATTAGAAAAATGGTAATTTGATAAATAACAATCCTTTTTTAATATTAAATCATATTAATTATTTAACCTTTGAATGTAAGAAATTTTAGTTGAGTAATATCCTTTTATTTTCAATAGGTTTTATTATTCAAAAAATATCTTAATAATATTCATCTAATATATTGAAACTAGTTTTTGTTCGATGTTATGTGTGAAATAAGTTATGGTCATGGAGTTTATTTAATGAAAAATTATATAGTAAAATATTACGGCATTTCATTCTCCACCTTAAAATAAATTATGTCCTCATAATTTTTATTACTACTAACTAATGAAATAGTTAAGGGTGTCTGTAAGATATACATGACTCAAGATATAACTTATAGAGATATATCAATTTTTTAGCATAGGAAACATATTTTTTCCTCACATAATAGGTCAATCCTAATATTTATTTTTCCTCTAAAAATATAAACCAAAATTCAGTTTTATTTCTAATCAGGACCTATATTATATAATTTTCTTCTAAGGGTGTTTATATTCATCCTTTCATTGACAGACTACCATAGTTTGATATGAAATATAATCTTATTATTCTGAATTATTTTATCCCTCTAAGTAGAGATAACTAATCCATTTCAAAAATAAAATTAAATTCAACTAAAGGATAATAATATTTTTGCAAGGCATGTTATCATAAACCTTAACATGGGATACAATACAATAATAAGTTTTCTTTGATAATAAAATCACTAGGATGGTGATTTAATGCCCCATGAAAACTTCCAAGATAAACTATGACAAAATATAATAATTCATCCAAAATTATAGACCATATGATAAGTGTTTCTTAATTATCATGATCCACAATAGAAGTTTATATTGGAGAGTATTACCTTTTTCCCTTGGTTTAGGGGATTTTCAGGCCTATAGTTGTAACACCCCAACTCCTATAACCCAGATCCAGTTCCTTACTTTATTACATTATCATGATTACAAGGAATATAATCCAGAAGGACTGAATAGTATAGTAGACTTAGTAAACTAGATACATACATGGTTCCATTTTAAATTGAGAATAAGAAATAAAAAATAATACATAACAAAATTAAATGATTATAATACTTTAAAACTCTTCAAAATATTTATTCTTCATAACATAAAAAAAAAAGGAAACAAAATAAGGGTGATATCAAATTCTTAGTAAGGGGTTAAGTACAATAGATACTATCATGAATCAATAGGAATAATCGACATGGCATGGTAGATAACAAAAAACGCATGTCATTTAATTAATAAATCGATAATGAAATGAATCCATATATTTTTTCATAGTGAAAATATACTGGATAGGAATAAATGAATGATGAATTAAGGAAATTATTAGTTATTAGACATCATGTATATGGCACATTAACCATTGTACCATTAAGATGTATTCTTAAGATAGTTTAAGTATGTGGGTAGAAACCCATCTGATTCTTCTTGAAAAAAAATGATAAGGGTTTTTCTCTAACTAGTTTGATGCATGAGACCTATCGATGCAACAAGGGTCTTTCATTAACCAATCCCCAACCTGTGTCTTTCATGTCCAAAGCATTCATCATATATCAAATAATCGATTTAAAAATAAGTTTTTAAATCAAGGTGTCCCATGCCACTTTGAAATATTTGAATCATAATTCATATAAAAGTAAATAGTTATAAAATTAAACATTTAATACCATGAATATAAATAAATTATTTATATGATATATTAATGGTTCATTACACCATAAAAAATAAATAAGTGTTGAATTAGTTATATCTCACATAAATAAAAGTGAGACAAAAAAACCCTTACCTTGAACTTTACATTATTTGAACGTACTTTTAACCTTCTGTGTAATGGTTTAAATCATGTTATTAATTTATACCATAACCATATTCATATTTATTATATCATATATGATCCTATTATACCATTTTATCTCCTATTGGTTAATAATATTTTGTTATTTCCCTTGTTTTGGGTGTTAACTGCTTCATTTTCCTACGCATTTCTTGTCGTGTAAGTCCTGGTTCTTGTGCATAGGATATAGTTACATCATATCCTATAATTATATTAAGGTAATATATATCATTTTTATTGATTATATACTTTCTTATAATCATTCTTTAATGTTGAACATGTAAAATGAATCACATCACATCGTGGAGATGGTAGGTCATACGTACGCACAAGCGACGATATCATTCCCTTAATGGTGAAAGGGTAAGGTAGTTTATGGTATATTAATTTTTCCAAAATAAATTTCATGTCATAATTATTATATATAATTCCATTATTTTATCATTATACACATTCAATTAAATTGGTGATGAAAAAAATACACCACAACGTGGTGATGGCAAGTTGTACATATGCACATTCGGTGCTTTCATTTTTCATGGGATAGAAAAAAGGTGAAATATGGTTGTCCTATAATAATAATATCATATAATAATATATATTATACTATATTTTTTACTTTATCATAGAAACAACATATTACTAGGAAGGGTAAAAGGAAGAAAACATGAAAGAGTCGATAAAGACGATTACCTCTTCTTTGGCAGACTTCATTTAATCTCTTCTTAAGTGATCTAGGGTAGGTATTTTCGAAGTACCATGACATATATAACTTAAATATAAATGTTTATAATATAAATTTTTAGGGTTTTTAAGAGGTATATGGCTCAAATTTGTGTGAGTAAGTGAGGGAGAAGGTTCCATTTTATAATTGAGGTGAGGGGTACTTTCGGAATTCCTCAAAATATTAAAATAGAATTAAGATATTATAGAGACAAAGACTTCTAAATGGCCTATAAATGAATATGGGAAGACATTTTAGATCATATCATTTCCAATTTTTGATTATTTAACATTTATGTGACTTTTAAATAATTTAATAAAATATTAATTCAGTAAAATATCATTATTGTCAAATTTAACACTATTTATTTAATTTGACTTCAAATACATCAAGAAAAAGTGTTAATTCGAATATAATTATTTCAAGAAACTCTAATATATATTATAGATCTATAAAATCCATTATACACATTAAATCATCTTAAATATATCAAAATTAATATTTTTAAAATCAATTACTTTATTTTTCTATTAATTAAATAAATATTATTTTAGCATCGAAGAAGAATTTAAGGTAATTATATAATTTATAAAAATTAAAAATAAATTTTAGTAATTATAATAATTTCATTAATATCAAAATAGACATTTATTTTCATTTATATCTTTATTTTTTCCCAATGTGTACACATAAAATATATTAAATACAAATATGGTGGTATTTTGTAACTATCTATGATTTAAATAATATATAATCCATTTCCATGGAACAGTATCCATTAAACAACTAAAATTAGATCTCAAGGAAAAAAGGGTCAAATCCTATTAATCAAAAAAAATTCGACAAGTTTAGGTCAAGGTTATACCCCTATCTTTTGTTTTTAAAGCTTATTAAACCTCTTTGCCTTTTACCATGATAACATGGATTTTTACTCTTTCATGGTTAATATTGTTATCATAAAATGAAAAAATAACCTTAAATGAATCACGGATTAAATTCTCAACCATATACAAAATATTTGGCCCAATTTAGATTTTTGTAAATTTTATATCATTTAATAAAATATTATCTATTTAAAAATATTATTATTGTCATTTTTGATACTATTAATTACATGAATTTTTAAAAATATCATAACAATAAGATATCTTCAAAGAAAATCTTTTAATACGTTCCTAACATTTCAAGGTCATCCATAAAATTCATGTATGACATTAAGTATTGCAAATTATATTTATTTTCATATTTTTAATATAATTTATTTTATATTTATATTAATTGAACAATTACTACATAATCATTTTGAAAACCATTAAGGTAATTATTTCTTCCCTAAAATTTAAAAAAAATTACCATGATAAATATAACTACTTTATATTTCAAAATACTATTTATAGTTGAATATACCCATTACTTAACCCCATATTAAAAGATTTATCTTATTAAAAATAAAAAGTATGACATCTTTGAATTTTCTTTAAAATAAAATACTATAAATGGCTTAAATTCATCCAAGTGGATCCAAAAGCACAAAAAATCGGACCAAGGATTATTTTTGTTAAGAATAACTCATCTAATAAAATTAGGACAAGTGTTAGGGTAATTTTCTAATATTAAGGGGCAAATTTTCTAAATTTGTACCTTCTAATTCCAAATATGGAATCCATTTTTCAAAATTCAAAACACATATATTTCTAGAATAAATTTAAAATTAATCTCATAGATGGGGTGAAAAATGGGTTTTTATAGTGAAAACATGCAAAAGTTTGAAATATTTTTATATCCACGTTCGATATAAAAAAGATTAAAATAACCTTCATTAGATTAATAGATGTATTATTGATATAATTTTACATTAGAACCAATTTAAAATAAAATTTAACATCATAAATTATTTAGATGAAAAGTTATTTTTTAATTAAAATTCAGTATTTTTTTACTATTCCTCAAAAAAATAAAATGTATCATAAAAATACCAAAAAAATAAACCAAAGTAAATATTTATATTCTAATTTAAAAAATAAAGTTTATTTTTTCAAATATAATATATAAAAATGTCAAATTTTAGTTTTAAAATTAGTGTGTCATTGAAAGGAGGAAAAATTTCCTTTAGAACAATATGGTTTTTTTGTGAAAAATTAGATTTATTTTTATATCATGTCTATAAAACACATAAGATGAATGTTAAAAATTATATTGAACATATTATATATAAATTTTATAATGTGTATAATATTATTTATTCTTTCCAATTTAAATGTAATGTTATAATAATATTTAATTGTTCATTTAAGATAGGTGTTGCATATAATGAAAGATTTTGAAAAGATTAAATTTAAATAGATACATACCATAAAATATTAGGGGGTTATATTCTACCCACCTTTAATAAATTTCTTCCACTAAATTTGAAATTTCACTTCAAAAATTAAAGTTTGATTCTCAACAATTCTTTTATGAGAAACCCACATCGGAAATAGGTTTAATAAAACATCCTCTTCATAAGAGGGAAAGGGAAATGATAAATCCCCTTAAAAATTAGGCTTTTTAAAGGATAAATTTAGTGGAAAGTGAAAACATGGACATGGAAGAGAAATCGAACTATTAAGTTATAATGGAGAGTGATGGAGAACGTGGTCATTGGAAATTTAACCATCATAAAACTGTAAATTTATGATCGGTTAAAAGACTATTGATTTCTTTGAAATAAAAGTAAATGGATGAAGTTTTTTCTCTAAAATCCTTTTCCAAGAGTTAAGGGATTCCTTTAATATCTAGATAACAAATTGATAAAATAAACATACTTAATTACTTTCCATGTCCACAAAAAAATCACATCCTTTGGTTGTGATTCGATCTATTTTCACTTCATTCTTTATGCCAAGAAATGGATGTTCAAGATGAATTTTATTGTATACCTGAAGCACTTTAATGAATCATAAGATCTACAATTCATTCCTTCATCCTTTAAATTTTTACTGATTGAAAAATGGCTAGAACATGATATCCAATATAATAAATAATAGTTTAACCTCAAAACAAAATCTCCAATGTTCAACTTAATCAATTCTATAAGTATTTAATTTTAAGACTCATCCAAAATATGTCTATCCAAATTCAAAGACCAAAAATTTATAATGAATATAACTAAATTCCCAAAATCAACTTAATATTAAATTTTTCCCAAATAACTTTACGTAACACTTATTGTTGCATACCAAATATATGAATACCTTGATCACCTTAAAACATTAATGAAAACATGTATGCTTCCAAAAATAAATTCATAGGTTTTTTAATATATTCCTTAAATCCAAACATATAGTAAACCCAAAAAAGATAACATAAATCATCAAATAACTAACCAAATTCATATTCACCAATACTATCCCATAAATAGCTCTTTATCATTATTATCTCAACATCAAGAATATATTAAGGATTATATTCCCTCAATAATGTGTTTTAAAAATGATAAACTTTTCACAAAATCACTTTTCTTGGTTACCTATACTACTCATCATGTGTTTCCAAATCATTAAAGAATAGGTACTTCAGTACAATCCTTATATACCCCAATAATCATTAATAAAATACTTTTTGAATCCATATACATAAGAGATTTAATCATTCCACTTCATTCTTAAGCCATTAACTATGCTTCATAATCTTATTTCTTAACATATCCTTCCTTTCATATTCCATTTAAGGTTTCATCATCATAAATAATATAACCTTGTTGGTTCTATTTATGATATTTCCTCCTAGTACATGGATTTTCTGAACATTCAATCATCGATAATACCTGAGGCCATTTTTCTCATCCACTTCATTAACCAAACATTTCATTTTTCATTGGTAATTATTTACTTTATATCCTTATTTAACATACCCAATACATATTACTAATCCACTAATAAATTTACTTGGATGTTTCTTCTCACATTATTAACATATAGAAAACTGAATCATCTTTCCTCTAGGTTTTCCACCACCCTATCCCTCATCAAAATCCATCCTTTTGTTATTTTTTTAGTATGAGAGTCGGTTAAGGTGCATTTCTTTAATCATATATCATGATAACTAGTTAATAATAACCAAAATATTCATCATTGAAATCATTATCCCATTTTATTTCTCATCAACACATTGTTTATCATATTCATCATTAACCATGTTCCTTTTGGTTCTATCCATTGACTAAAACCAAAAAAAACATGGTGTGACCGATACTAATCATACTGATATAGTCATGAAGAATCATTTATAGGATGTATAAATCATGAAATACTCTTCTCAATATATAAGTCTATAGGTTTAACATTAGAGATCCATGGTCATTACCAAATCTATAGGATGATATCATATACATAGATTTATCCTCGAAGTCATTCATAGGGTTATGTTTTCTAATCCATGATTTTCTGTATATAGTTCCCAAGGTTTCTACTAAACTTTATTTTATACCAACTATAACGCCTCAACCCCAGTAACCTATATTTGATACCTTAATTTATTACATTGGCTTAACTATAATGAATTTCATCTTGAAGGACTTAATAGTTTAGTAGTCTTGGTAAACTAGATACATATATGGTTCCCTTTTTACATTTGGAATGGAAAATAAAACATAATACATAACAAAATTAAATTCATGGAATCCTAAAAAACTCTTTCAAATATCTCTTCTTCATAACCTGGGAAAAGGAAAAAATAAGGGTGATCTTAAATTCTTAGTAAGGGGTTAAGTACAGTTGAGACTATTATGAATCAATGGGAAAAATCGACATGGTAAGATAGATAATTGAACACAAATGTCATTTAATCAATAAACTATGAATAAAACGCATCCATATATTTTTTTCATAGTTAAAATATCTTGGATAATAATAGTTGAATGTTTAATGAAGGAAATTCATAATTATTGGACATCCTTTATCTAGAACATGAACCACTATACCGTCAAGACCTATTCTCAAGATAGTTTAAGTCTGTGGGTAGAAACCCATATGATTCTACTAGGAACAAAAATGTGAAGGGTTTATCACCAATTGTTTTGTCTCAATATACCTATCGATTCATCGATTGGATTTCATTAACCGATCCCCAACTCATTCCATTCATTCCCAAAACATTCCTTATATATTGAATAATCAATTTAAAAATATATTTTTAAATCAAAGTGTCTCATACCACTTTGAAATATTTGAATCACAAGATCCATAAAATTAAATAGTTATCAAATGAAACATTAAATACGATAAAGATAAAGAGATTTATGATATAATAAATCAAATATGCAGTACACCACACAAAATAAATAAGTGGGGAATAAGGCATATCTCACAAAAATAAAAGTGAGATGAGAAAAACTCTTACCTTACACTTTCCTTTAGTTGAAAGTTATTGAACCTGATGTATAGTGTTTTAAATAATGTTATTAATTTATACAATAAAAATATCCATATATATAATATCATATATTTTCCTCCTATACCATCGTATCACCCATTTATTAAAAATATTTCATGGTGTTAGTTACTTCAATTTCCTATGCATGTTTTGTCATGTAAGTGCTAGTTATTATACATATGATATAGTATCATAATATCCTAGAATTATATTAAGGTCATATGTATCATATTTATTCATTATATACATTCTTATAATCATTCTTTAATGGTGAACATGGAAAATGAATCACATCGCGTCATGGAGACGGTATGTCATATGTATGCACAAGCGATGATATCATTCCCTTAATGGTGAAAGGGTAAGGAAGTTTATGGTATATTAATTATTTCAAAATCAATATGCTGTAATTATTATTATATATATCCATTATTTCCACCATTATATCCATCCAAGTAAAGTGGTTATGAAAACAATTACGCCACGATGTGGAGATGGTAAGCCGTACGTACACACACGTGGTGCTTTCATTTTTTTGTAGGAAGAATAAAAAGTTAAAATGGATTTATCATAATTATAATAACATATAAGAATATATATTATACTTAATTTATTACTTTATCATGGAAAACATATATGAATAGTAAGTGTAATAAGAAATACACTTGAAAGAGTCGATAAAGACAGTTACTTCTTCTTCAATGGACTCCTTTAAATATATTCTTAAGTAATCCAGCATATGTATTTTAGAAGGACCAAAACCTCTAGAAATTTACTATGGATATTTAGAATAGAAATTATTAGGGTTTGTCAATATATATGGCTCAAATTGGTGTGAGGAAGTGAGGGAGGAGGTTCCCCTTTATAATTAACATGAGGGTCACTATCAAAATTCCTCAAAATATTAAAATATAATAAGAATATTATAGATAAAATTACATTAAATGGAATATAAATGAATAAAGTAATACATTTTAGACCATATATTATCCCCTTGGTGATTATTTATCATTTTTTTATTTTTAAACTATTTAATGAAATATTAATTCAATAAAATATCGTTATTGTCAAATTTAATATTATTCATTTAATTTGACTTCAAATACATCAAGACAAATTGTGAATTAAAATATAATACTTTAAAACATTTCAAATATATCTTATAGATATATAAAATTCTTTATAAACATTAAATTGTCTAAAATATATCAAAATTAATATTTTTAAAATCAATTATTTTTTTGTTAACTAAATAAATATTGTTTTTGCATTGAGGTAGTATTTAATGTAATTAAATAATTTTTAAAAATTAAAAATAAATTTATATAATAAAAAATATTTCATTAATATCAAAATACACATTTAATTTTGTTCATATCTTGATTTTTTTCTAATATGGATACATAAATGATATTAAATAAAAAGGGAGTGACATTTTGAAACTATATTTGATTTAAATAATATATAAATTTTTTCATGTAAAACTATCCATTAAACAACTAAAATTAAATATTAATATGATAAGAGTCAAATAATATTAATAAAATATTTTTTGGACAAGTTTATGTCATGGTTATACCCTTTTATTTTGGTTTTAACCCTTATTTAACCATTTTGACACTTACCATGAAAATAAGGATTTTTTACTCTTTAAGGGTTAATACCAGGAAAGCTCAGCCAGAGACAAAGTCCCTGATCGTTTATTAAAATAAAAGGAAAAGTACAGCAAGCGAACAGTGAGAACAAGAGCATACAAATACAAGTTATAAACCATACCCGTCATCGAACCCATCACCTGCTCCATGATCAAATGCCTCATCCGCAGTTGCCGACTCCCATTCCGAACTTTCATATTGCTTCATAATCTTCACATACTTCCGTCTAATATTTAACTTCTCCAGTTGCAAGAACTCCTCAGAAGAATTCATCCCTTTACCATTGTTCAAATAAGATCTGGTATACATCGGCCTTGGCATAGATGAGTAATCTTTCCTCTGCCTTCTTTTTGGAGGGGCGGTCATAATACCCACACTCCCTGCCATCTCCTTCTTCCCAAACTGATCAACACCACTAAACAATGTTTGGTATCTGCCATCATTCTCCTCCTCACTGTCAGACAAGTCCCCCCATTTCCCAGGTAAATACACCATCTGATGACCCTTATTCATACCTTTCTCCTGATCCACATGATTGTTAGGGTCAAGCAGTGCTAAGCACTGTGGTTGTACCACAGTCCTGAGATCACCAAGCACCCCAGCCTGCAAGAGGCCTTCACTAGATACAGCATCCTGGGAGTGTAACTCAACCTGCATGTTGCCATTTTCAATCCTTGAAAACTCCTCACCAACATGACATATTTCCCTATGATCCTTCTCTTAAGCATAATGAAGGGATCCCTGCCCCTGTACCTATCCATTGGTGCTACTATTCTTAGCATAGGTCAGGTCCAGACCCATCTCCTCCCTACCATGCGACTCAATAGGTTCAGCAGATAACTGACCAGGAGCCAAATCAGTAGTAGTTTGATCTTGACCCACCTCCGTTTATTCATTCTCCAGACCAGAAAAGCAGTTTCTTACATCAATACTATCCACCTATTGCACATGAGTGGTCTTCAGCCCAAGAGAGGCCCTCACCCAACCATCATCCTCCTCCGCATCAGTCTCTGCATGCACAGACACAACAGGTCTATCCACTACCTTCTTACCCCTACTGAAACCAGCACTTGTTCACTGCCCACCCTAGCAGGCTGGACTACCTACCTCACATCATTGCTCAAGACTCCTGCATTGGAAATCCTCAGATCACTTCTAAGTCTTGCAAACACCTCATCAACCTTCGGGTTCAAAGACTCCTTCATCTCCCCCCTGCGCGTGCCATCCAGAGTACTAATACTCATAGGGCATGTTCTTGTCCAGACTCCATTACCCAGATTCTACTCCCTTTTCTTAGGTTTTAAAGCCACCATCTCTGCAACCGTTGGCGCCAAAGCTACCTGCGATACCACCTTCCTACCTCTGCAATCATCCCTCAAATGCCCAACCTTAAGACACTGAGAGCAATAATCAAACCATGACTCAAATACAACATTCTACTTGCACCTAAATTCCTCACTTATATCAATGAATATTGACTCAACAGGCTGTTTCAAAAGGTCAGCTTCAACACAAATTCTCGGTGAAATCGGATGGCAAACAAACCTAGTTATACTGTCCGAACATAAGTAATGACCAATAAGATTACCCAGCATTCGGATGATGGAAGGATTTTGACATGGAAGTGGTAATTCAGGAAATCTTACCCAGATTTCCATATTCGAGGAGTCTCAATTCAGATAATGATCATATTACCATCGGAAGATTAGGAAACTACATCCATCACAGGTACGCGGGGTAGAGGACCAGGCCAGGATCAAATCATCCTCCGATGCAAAGTGAACCATTATATGTTTAGAATCTAGAAGACCCACAGTGGCGCGCTCCTGAAGCTTCCACGAATCAAAGATGAAACGATAAAACAATCCACAGACGGGCGTCACTTCTTGAAGCGTGCAATCAAAGTTAGATTCAGCAGGGTCGAGGCATCATTAAACTCCTGATCCATGACCGAGAGCTGCAGAATCCCTTCATGCAACTCAGGAACTTTGGGGGAGAGAAAGATTTCAGGGAACAAAGTCAATAGGTCGGGTTTTAAGAGAGGTAGAAATCGATGATTACGAGAGGATTGCAGAAATCCCTCCTCCACCAATGGAGGAGGGATCTGTTCGGAGCTCATCACCGCCTATGGCGGCCGTCGCCATTCCCGAACCCTAACTCCCTGAACGCTCTCCAATCTCCTTAAACGTGTTGGTCAGTTTAGAGGGTATTGAGGCGGCCTTACCCCACCCCTTGTTGCACGTCCCCAGCTAGGCCCAAGGTGTCCAACCATGGGCTTGGGCCAGTTCCCATGGAGTCGAGGGGATGAGTGGATCGCTGGCATATGGTGCATGTTGCATTTGTGAGGACTCGAACCCGGAACCTCAACGACGGGACGCCACCGCCTTGAACCAACTCACCCAGCCCCTACGGGCTTTGAGGGTTAATATTATTACCATAAAATCCCAAAAAAACAATAAATGAATATTTGATGAATTTTTTAACCATAACCCAATTATTTGGCCTAATTTTATATTTTTATAAATTTTATATCATTTAATAGGATTAATAGCCTCATTCATGAGCGGATCAGGATCATAAGAAGATGTTCAATGTCACGATTAAAAAACACCTTGCGGTGGTTCCTGCCTCTGAGGATTTGAGTTTGAAGAAGAATTTTGTGGATGTACTTAAATATTCTAGTAATTTTCTGGAGTTTGAGTGTCCTCCACCTGGTAGGATCATCAGGAAGGGGAGTGTTTTCCATGTCACAGCTGATCAGGTTGCTGTTGAAGAACAAGTCAGCCTCTGTTGGTTCCCTATTATTGCCTGCGTTCTCCTTCTGAAAGAAGGAAACCTTTAGAAATTCAATGATATTTCTCAATGAATTTCACAGATATGGGGGTTTTACAACTAGAGGATGATTTATATGGTTTGTGGGTATTATTGTGTTCTTTTTTCATCTGAAGAGTCCAAAATGTGGAGCATGGAGCTTTGGATATGTTTCATTGAATCCTGGATTTCTTCGAATTTAGGAGTGGGATAGGAACTTTGATCCTGATAATGTCAAAGATACTTATTCTCAGGTATTTATTCACATTCGTAATCTGAATTGGCTTTATTAGTATCCTATAATTCTTTGGGGCATTTCCTCATCTGTTGTAAATCCCATTTAAATGGATAAGTAGACTACAAATCCTAGATTTGGTCACTTTGTGAGGGTTCTAGTGGAGGTAGATATGGCTTCTACACTAGTCGAGGAGGTTGTATTAACCACTAAATATGATCGGTTTAATATGGATATACAGTATGAGAGGAATCCAAAGTTCTGTTTGAATTGATAATTTTTTGTCATATAGATTTTGAATGTAATAGGAATAAAGTCTGTGGATTGTGTAAAACTAAAGGTCACACTGATTCCTTTTAAAGGAAGAATAAGGTAAAAGAGCTTGGAACTTGTGTTGAGTTGATTAACCTTATTAATGAACTTGTTATTCAGTAATCAGAATAGGTTCTTGTTGATCCCACTACTGAGCCTGCTATTCAAGAATTGGTGCAGTCTCTTGTACAGCCTACTGCTATATTGTCTAAACCTGTTACTCAAGCTTCAATGCAGGGAACTATTGAGCCCGTTTTCCAAGGTCCCATACAGGTACCAGCTGAATTTATTTCTCCCACTTCTGAGCCAGTTATTCAAGTCCTAGTTCCGGATCCATTGAAGAGACCCCTTGATCCTGTTTTCTAAGCCTCAGTACAGGCACCTGCTGATATTTTTCCTCCCTCTTATGAGTCTTCTATTAAGGTCCTTGTGTATGTTCTTATTGAGTCAACTAATCACTTCACGGAACCTATTAATCATGTTTCAGTGCATTCTTTTTTATCCTTCTACATGAGCTGATTTCTCTATGGATACTGAGTTTTCTAAGTAAGTTCTAGAGTCTACCAAGATGAATGAGGCTGTCAAATCCACTGAAACTCTTTTTCAAGATCTAGTTCATCCAGCTTTGATAAATCATGCTAGTTTGAACTCTATGAAAAATCTGACGTCCCATTCTGTTGATGGGATAAGGACCAGTGAGCTGCCACAACCTACAGAGGGCTCTTTTTCTCAAGTTACACTGTCTAAGGCTGCATGGAATCCCTCTTTACCGGTCATTCAAGAACCGGTTCAATATCTAAATAAGTTCACTCTTTTGAGTGGTTATTATTGGTGTGATGACAAGGAGGAATCTTCATTTCAAGAGCAACCTCGGTCTTTGGAATGTCTGGTGGCTGTTTCAGCTCCTGCCCCACCTATTGCAGATTAGGGAAAGAAGAAGAAAAGTGATAATCATATCAGGCAAGTGAAACTGCACCGGGATGATGGGCCTAACACCAGGTCTAAATCTTCCCTCCAATTAATATTTTTCTTTGGAACTTCCATGGTCTTGGGAATTATCCCACGGTCACAGCCCTTGGGCATTTTATTGTGGCCAATAAACCTTGATTTATTGGTATTGTTGATCCTTGAATGCCTTCTATAAATGTAAAGCCTTTAAATAGTTGACCCTTGTGTAATCTATAGTTTCCCATTATTCCTATCATAACTCTTCAGAATCACTTTGGGTTTTGAAACATGAAAGCATCTCTTTCATTTCTTCTTTTCATGATCAGTAATAGATCACTTTATCTATTGGGATTGATGGACATGTTATGTTTTTTACTTTTTTTATGCCTTGAATCAGTATACTAGAAGACGTGCTTTGTGGTCAGCCATGGAGAGTATAGATCTTGACATGATACAGAGCTGGGTTATTATTGGTGATTTCAATTTAGTGCTTTGGCATGAGGAAAAGATAGGTAACAGTTTCAATAGTCTTGCTACTAATGAATTCTCTTCCTATATTGATATTTATAACTTGATTGAGGTTCCAATCATGGGAGCTAATTTTATTGGAGAAGATACACTTTAAATGGGCTTCAAGGTAGAAAAATTTATAGGTAATTTTTTCATATGGATGAGGGAAGTCATTATTTCTCCCTATTTAGTATCACTCTTCCAAGAGTTCATTCTGATCATAATCCTCTCTTAATGGATCTGTGTCTCACCAGGTTAAGATCATCGCATTTCCCTTTTAAGTTTAATAATTCATGGTTTACTATCCCAGGTTGTAGTAATATTGTTAGTGAAACATGGGAGACCACTTTCATTGGAATTCCTTTTTATATTATGGTTATGAAACTTAAGGCTGTGAAGGCAAAGCTTAAAGTATAGATTAAATAGTCACTCTCAGGCCTTGATCAGGATATTCAAAGTGAAAAATATAATCTCCTATAGTGTCAAAGACTCAATTAAGGTTAAGATGTGATATTTAGGGATGATCTGCTTTCTCTTTATAAATTTAATGAATAGTTGGCCTTAAAGAAAAACCTTTCTTATACTCAATATAATTCTAGGTGGATGAAAGATGGTGATATAAATACAAAACTTTTTCATTTATTTCATATAGAATAGAATTTGAAAAGAGGAATGAATTCACGCATGGTTGATATAGTTCTTTTCAGCTCTTAAAATGATATTTTTTGTGATGGTTGTAAATATTTTGAAAATCTATACAAGGATTTAAGGAATGAAAATACTCATAAAATGTTCGAGAATGTATCTTCTATGGTTAAATCCTCTCAGAATGATAGGATCACTAATTCCCCCACTGAGGAAGAAGTTAGAAAAGCTGTCTTTTCTATGAATGCTGATAGTGTGGCAGGGTTGGATGGTTTCTCTAATAAATTATTCACGTCTTATTGGGATATTTTTTATACTGGTTTTGTTAATGCAATTAGATATTTCTTCTATAATTCTTACATTCTTTTTGGTGACAATTATAGTTTTTTTGTTTTGATTTCAAAGAAGGAGAATGCTCTTGATATTCGTGATTTCAGGACTGTGGAAATAGGGAATACTCTTCCAAAGGTTATTAGTAAAATTTTGGAAAACAGATTTGGAAGTAATGCTAAAGATTTTATCTCCACAAATCAATTTGGGTTTGTGCCTAGAAGGAACATTCAAAATTTCTTGTACATGGCTTCTGAATGTGTCAATATTGTGAGGAAGAAATTTAGGTTTGGTAATATGGCTCTTAAAGTTGATATTTCAAAGTATTTTGATACATAAAGTGGATTTTTATTTTTTCGGTGTTAAAAAATCATGGTTTTTCTAATGGTTGCATCAGTTTGATTAGCTTCATTCTTAAGATTTTTATGCTTTCTGTTCTTGTTAATGTCTCTCCTAGAGGATTTTTTGAGTGCTCTAGGGGAGTGAGACAAGGTGATCATTTTTCTAGACTTCTCTTTGCTATTGTGGAGTATTATTTTAAGCATTTTTATTTTGGATCTTGTGCATGCTGGTTTGTTTCAATAAATGAAGTTTGAAATAGGTCTTTTTCTCCTTCACATATTTTATATGATGATGATATTCTGTTGTTTGGAAAGGCTGATAGGATCACTATTCAATATATTAAGGATAATTTTGAGCATTATGAGGAGGTTTTTGTTCAAGTTATCAATTGGGGGTGATCCACTGTGTTTTCTGGGGAAGGGGTTATCATTTTTAAGAAAAAACAATTGCACAGAAGCTTGGGGTTAAGAGAGGATCTCTAACTTTTAATTATCTTGGGGTTCCCCTTTTTTGGGGTGCTGTTAAAAGATGCTACTTGGAAAATATTTATCTCATAATTCTCTATCAGATGGCTACCTGGAATGGGAAATCTATGTCTCGGGTAGGGCGTGTATGTCTTGTTAATTCTGTGATTACCTCCATGTGTGTATATGTTTTTATCTCTATAGATGGCCTAGAAATATTCTCAAATAGTTATAGATATTGATTCGTAACTTTATTTTTATTGGATATGTTAATGAAATAAATCTTGTTATAGTTACTTGGAGTGATTGTATTAGGCCTATTGACATGGCAGGTATGTGGTTCAAGGATCTTAACCTTTTTAATGAATCACTCCTTAAAAATTTTACCTGGTCCCTTTTGACTTCTAATGATTTCTCTTTGGAATTTTTGTACAATAGAATTGGGACCAAGCTTTTAAATGGGTATTCTTTTTATGTCCCCTCTTCGATTTGGTCTTCCATCAAGCATGCTTACCATAACATTCCCCAATCCTTAAAATGGGTGGTTTGTAGAAAATACTCCTTGAATTATTGGCAGACTATTTGGTTATCTTGTGTTATTGTTGATGTTGTTGACATTACTCCTCTGATGAAGCATCTCTCTATTTCTAAATTTCATAATAATGGAAATTCTTAGGAGCTTCTTCCAGGTCCTTTGATAATGTAATTGGATTATTATCATTAATCTATTATGGATACTATGATTTGGATGTCTAATGTTTTTGGTTCCTTTAGCACTAAGGAGGACTATAGATCTATGTGTGCTACCCCTCTACTAGTCCCTTCTTGGTTGTTGATGTTTCACACTACCTTTATTCCACCTGATCACTATTTTCTCATGTGGAGGATTTGGAAGGGTAGACTTCTATTGCAAAGGATGTTGCAGAAGGCCAGGTTTTCTCTTGTACCTGTTTGCTTTTTTGTCTTGATGTGGATGAAACTGTTGATCATTTATTCATCTCTTATAAATCTTCATCTTGTCTATAGAGTTACTTGTAGGGAGTTTTTGGATTTCGCTTGAATCTGGAAATTTTTTTCCAACTTATGGAATCTATGTATCAGGTCAACTGTAGTACTCAGGTTAAACCTTTGTTTCTCTCTGCTATTTTAGTGTTGGTATCTTTTATTTGGAGGTCCCAGAATGCTCTTGTTTTTTAGAACAGAATTACACCGATTTCTGTTGGTATCTGGGGGCTTCATCTTGGTATTACGGTGGCTTCTCAGGCTATCATTGGTGTTATCCAGAATGATGTTTCTGATTTGATAGTTTTACAGACCCTAGTCATTTCCGGTAGATGCAAACAACCCCTTGTCATGAAGTATATTCGGTGGATACCTCCAATTTCTCAGTGTCTGAAAATCAACATTGATGGGGTGGCATCAGGTGAACCGGGACCTTCGGGTTGTGGTGGCGTTTTCCACACTTATAGGGGATTCGTTAAAGGTTGTTTCTACAATTTTTTAAGAAATGGTTTGGCAATTGAGGATGAGTTATAGGAAATGGTTAAGGCTGTCTGGTATGCTTCTTATCATGGTTGTATGGTCTTATGACTGGAATTTGACTCTACTTTGGTTGTTAAAATTCTTCGAAACTGATCAAGGAATGTTCCAGGGAGAATGATTTCAGACTGGGATGATTGTCTCAAGATTGTGGAGTGGTTTTGTTTATTTTTCACTCATGTTTATAGGGAGGTAGATCGGGTTGTTGATTCTCTCTCCAAATGTGTCATTATGGAGGTTAGTTCTTTTTGGTCCTTTGTCACACCAACCTATTGTGGGTTGGTGGATGCGGATGTGTGTGGTGATGTGTACACATGTTTTTGTTAACCCCCTTGTTTATTCACTCTTGTTACCTTTTATTTTTTATTAATAAAATTTTCTGGGAATAGTCTTTTTACCTGAGCTTTCTGGTAAAATATCATTATTGTCAATTTTGACACTATTCATTACATGACTTTTTAAAAATACCCTAATAAAAATATATCTTCCAACCAAATATTTTAATACATCCCTAACATTTCAAGTTCATATATAAAATTCTTTTATTACATTAAGTATCTCAAAATATATTTTTGAAAATATTTTTAATATCATTTATTTGATATTTTCATTAAGTAAACAATTGCTGCAACATCACTATGAAAGCCTTTGAGTTAATTATTTATTCCCTAAAATTACAAAAAAAATAAAAACTATTAAGATAACTATTTTATCTTTCAAAATAATATTTATAGTTGAATATATCCCCTAGGTAACCCCATATTAAAATATTTAACTTGTTAAAAACAAAAGTATTACATCTTTTACTTTACTTTAAAATAAAATACTATAAATGGATTAAAGTCATCTAAGTGGATCTAAGAGCTCCTAAATTGAGACCAAGTATTATTTTTGTCAAAAATCACTCATCCAATAAAATTATTACATGTTTTAGGGTAAATTTATAATATTTATAATATAATTTTTACCCTTAATTACCCAATTTACCCTTAATCGTGGTAATTAAAACTACTAAAGTTACTATTCATATTAGAGAAAAATAAAAGGTACTTATTTAATAAATTTTTACCCTATGATTAAAAAATTTGGAATCAATTTTTCAAAATTCAAAACACATAATTGGATAAAATTATTTTAAAATTAATCCCATAGATGGGGTGAGAAAATAGATTTTTAAAGTGAAATCGTGCAAAAGTGTAAAATGTTTTTATATCCACATTCAATATAAAAAAATTAAAATTTCCTTAATTTCATTGATATATGTATTATTTATCTAATTTTATATTATACCCAATTTAAAATATAATTTAACATCATAAATTATTTCGATGAAAAGTCAGTTTTCAATTAAAATACAGTTTTTTTACTATTCATCAAAAAATGAAACATATCAGAAAAATACCAGAAATTCATCCAATATAAATTTTGATATTCATATTTCAAAAATTAATTTTATTTTGTCAAATATAATTTATAAAAATTTCAACATTTAGTTTTATAATAAGTATACCATCAAAAGGCAGAAAAACTACCTTTAGAAAAATATAGATTTTTATATGTAAAAGTGGATTTATTTTTATATCAAGTCTAGAAAACAAATAATATGGATTTTAAAAATTATATTGAAAATTTAATATATAAATTTCAAATTTTAGTTAATAATATTCATTCTCGTCAATTTAACAGCTAGGTTGGAATAATATTTTATTTTTCATTTAAGTTGGGTGTTCCATGCAACATAAGCTTTTGAAAAGATTAAATTTAAATAGATATGTAATAAACTGACACACAAGACACTAAACTGGTGCTCTAAGCTAGTGGGTTAAAAGTCCTCATTTGTGCCTCCTCGTAATCCAGATATTGCCGACTAGCAGTGAGGGCCTAGGGTGTGATCGTGGGGAGACTATGCCCTCATATGAGAGTTAGGAAATAGTAGAAATACTTATGTATCATATACATCAGAAAATAAATAGAGTGAGGAAGAAATAAATAACTGAAATAGAAGATGTTGTAATAATAAATGAAATGTTGTAAAATACCGAATAGTTATCCATACAAAACACACTAGTCACCCACTAGGATGACCATACAAATATAGGAGTGCAAAAGAAACTAAAAGTAAAGGTATAGGGATTTACTACTAACTTCAAGACCGACCAGATACCCAGTCTCTAGACACTGTTAAACTACGCCAACCTAATTAGAAGACCATCATGAGTAGCTACACACAAACATGTAACACTAATCCTTAGCCTTATCCACCATGAAACTCATGTCTAACCTAAAAAAAGACATAAGGTCTACACGTACACAGAGGTGCATGTGCAGGGGTGAAAAATAATCTCAATAGGCCACCCCGAAAAGCAACCTATAAATTTGGTGTTATAAGTGTATGAAAAATTAACTGCTCAGCCTCACTAAGACACAACTGAAAGTAAAGTAAAACAAAACATGAAACCACGTTCAAACCTCGGGTCTGTAATTCGGGTCAAATGGGAAAGTTCCACCATGGATTTCCATATCTATATATGTATACTTGTATAGTCCCATACCTATACATAAATACATAAATATTAATATTCATTAGTAAGTGAATCGAACAACATGAAACCACATCAGTAGTTGATCGTTGTGTCCATAATCCTGATTACATGGACATATTGTGTAAGGGCATTAAGCTGGACATCATTCCACTCAAGCTGTGTATCATTAAGTCGATCTTTGGATCTATAATCCCAATCAACATATACATGCTTCGGTCAACATATGAAAATTATGTGAGCAAACTACATCACTATAAGGGGCTAATCGTCCTATACTTGGGTTCACCCATACTCACCTCCAATCACAGAAATAAGGATAATGCTTACTGAAGTTCAATCCAATAAAGATCACTACAACCAACTTCAACCTACACCAAGTAATCATGTGTTAGGCCCCAAGGGATGGATCTAAGGAATAATGACCAAGGTATCCACATCGACCTACACCATGTAATCATAGGTATAGCATCCATCACATTCATGCCATATAATCAATTATCACATTCATCATAACCAAATTGTATAATAAAATGTCAAACCACGAAGGGTCGGGTCTAAGGAACTCATCCAAGGAATCCTCATCAAATCCCAAGAGCGACTCACTGGAAACTCATAAAAGGAACTATTTGGGGTCCTAGGATCATGTCAACATATCATGTCCTATGAAAGTCCAAGAAATCTAGATCCAAGGGGTATCATGGCCCAAGGAATCCCACAAAATCAATACCTAAGGATCATACTCAATCCAAGGCATCCACAACTATGTTCAAGATCCATGGAGATCCATCCATGGAATCTAAAAACAACAACCAGCCTATGAGTCCACCCAAGGAATTCCTATATTAGGGAATCCAAGTATCACTCAAGGCATACAAGTCATCAGCCCTCTATGTCTGTCCAAGGAATTACTATAATAGGAATCCAATTATCACTCAGGGAATACAAGTCAACAGCCCTATGAGTCTATCCAAGGAATTCCTATAATGGGAATCCAAGTATCACTCAGGGCATACAATTCAACATCCCTCTGAGTATGTCCAAGGTGACAATGTGAATCCAAGTATCACCCAGGGAATACCATAAACATCATGTAAGTCTTGATAGCTGGATACTAAAAAATACCTCTGGTCATCCCAAAACAATATATATCAATATATATATATATATATATATATATATATCCAGGCTCAACAGCCAAGTCCCAGGTAGTACCTCTAGGTATACTAGTAAATATCAGAAATATCATGGCTCAGAAGCTGGATCCAAGGTAAGAATTTTCGGGCATCCTAACAAGTAATGCAGATCCCTAGAAAAATTTCTAGGCACCCCAAAAAAATAAAGATGTCTCACATCCGGATCAACAACCATCAACCATGAATCACTTTTGGAAACCATCATTGCATCATTAATAACTATTTAAAAGAATAAACAAATGAGTGAGGGTGACCCAAATTCCCAACCCATCACTCCATCCATAGCCCAAGGTGCTTATCATTTTGGCATGGGTTCTAAGGTGACACAGGCTACCATATCTACCCAGACCCGACATACAACTCAGGTTCAGTCAAACAACGGGAACCCTCTGAGTCCCTCAAGACAAACACAGAAGATGCATCCTACTTGGGATCCTTTGTTCTAAACACAAGCAAAGGAATCCTACTCAGGATTCTTAAATTTAAAAGTTGAAGGAGGAATCCTACACAGGATCCTCAAAATGACACACAGTTGAGGGATCCTACAAGGGACTCCCTAGATCAGTATATAAGAAAAGGAATCCCTGAGGGGATCCTTGGTAACCAGATAGAATATAGAGGCATCCTACATGAGATCCTTGATAACAATTGTGCTCATGACCTCTTAGGTCAAAAGGGTACATCTCACAAGGGAGGCATCCTCAAAGTATAAGACACTAAAGCATAAGTCACGAGAGATGGCTCATAACCTATCTCAGATTAGGATCTCAACTAGGTTGGTTTGAACACCCAACCTAAAATTCACGTAAAGTCTATCTCTCTCAATAGAAAAATTAATTGGATTACTGGAGGAAGAACCTATCCATAGAGATAGAATCCCCAAAACACCCATTAGGAGTCCTCATATCACACCACAGGTTTCCCCACTGCGATCTATATGAAAAAACTACTCAGAAGGGGCTACTCTCAGGTCCAATTCTTACTTCAGGGAAAGAAAACATGAAAACCCCTCAAAGGGTTAAAAAGGGGAAGTACACTATGTTTCATCCTTGGTACAAAGTTTGTACTCCCAATGCACAACATGGGCATGTACCCCTGCTGACCTATGTGTGTAAAATCCCTAGGTACACTACATCTAAAATGGGTACATGGAGTGTACCCAAAACGGGGTACATGCATATGTCCCTCAACAGTCATGGCCATCTAATTGGATAGGCCCTTTACTTTTACATGGTGTGTTACCCACATGGGGTCTGGCCATGTACACTATACATCCATGTACCCCTACATAGGTTCGCCTAGCCGGGTACTCAGCTACACAGTTGAGCACTAGTACACAGCATGTACACCCATGTGCACAGCATGTACTCCTTAAACTCCATCTTCCCTGAATAGGAAGAACACATGGTGTGTCACCCTAGACTACACACCATGTATCCTAGTTTTTCCAAATGGAAAACCATCGGATCAGCCATAAACCCTGTTTTCACCCCCAAATCAATAGATCTGACCACTAAGGGCCTCATATAGGCATAATTGGGCTTTAAATTTTGAAAATGGAAAATCTAGAGGGATCTACTGTAACACCCCAAGATTTTGTAAATAAATTTAATATTGAATGCATGAAACACTAAGTCCAAACAAAACCCCACTTTGTTATAACCTTGCATGTAAACATAATTTTTCCACCTCAGAGTTTTGAATTTCAAAAAACTAACATACATGGTTGCATTCAGTAAGATATTTAGAGTCTGATAAGATCAACTTACATTTTTCTACAAATAGTTACTTGACACTTATGAATAGTAATGTACCCTTATGAATAGTAATATGACCCTTATGAATATTAACCACACCCATGAATGTATAAATAAAATTTAGATGTCGTATAAATAAAATAGAGTATTTTAGAAATTATTATTTATGTGTTGGTATTTTTGTAAGTAATAAATATTTAATTAAAATTTTAAATTGATAAATTAATAAAATTATTTTCCATAAAAAATTATTCCTAAATAAATATTTTGTAGTACTATGATCTTAGGATATTTTTATGAGACCTTAGTTAATTTTTGAATGTATTATAAAATCAATTTTAAATTTAAAATCTGTATTTTTCAAGTAAATAATGATTTTATTTATAAATTAAATTTCACATATTTATAAATTTATTTTCATAAAATGGAATTCATTTTTTGATTCTACATGTCAAAAAATTGGATTGGTGAATTTTTTGGATTTTTCTAAAATACTACAATTTTAGGTGAATAGTAAAATATGATAATTTACAATAAATACTAAATACATGATTTATTGAGTAATAACTGATGTGAGACTGATGTAATACCACTTCATTCGAAATCACGTGTAAATATTACTATTATTGTTCACAAGAATCAATACTATTGGTTGTTTTTGGAAAAATAATAAAATAATGAGTAAAATAATGGGAAAACCCTCCTCTCATTCACTACAAAAACCCACCCTCACTCCCTCTTCTCTTAACTCCTCTCAAGACTTGTGCCTTGTCTAAATTACGATAAAATATCCTCCCAAGATCCTACCACACGTCTATCAGCCCTTTTTCTCATAAAAATATCAAAACCTCTCCCCTAAATAGGATCTCAAGAAATATTTCTTCAAGAGGTAAAATCCTCTTTTCGTTTATTTTATTTCAAGTTCCTTTATTTTCTTTTTCTTTCCTCAAATCCTTTCATCCAAATGTTTTGATGAATATAGTACCTTAATTGTACTGTAATATTGTTATTATAAAGGAATAATTCTTCATCATCTCTCATTTACCCTTCTTTTATACTAGAAATGAAAACACCACCTGATATGTGTTAATTTATCACATTCAAGGACAACGGGTTTTCAATTTCTATTACCATCTTTAATTCTGGTCATGAAACCATTTTGATGGTTTAAATAGACTATAATATATTTATTATAACTTATTTAAGGTCCTGTAATCCTTTTTTACACATGATATTAATTTATAAATCAAAATGAGTTCGTTGTGATCAAAAACAACCAATTAACCCAAACAATTGCCATTAATGTTTTATATAATGATTCATATTCACTTCCAATAAAAAATGAATTTTATAACCATGTAATATTATTATTGTTCACTAATAACATATAAATTATATTCTGGACAACCATTCTCATTATACATGTTTATCCGTACATGAATATAAGTAAACCAATCATGAAAACCAAGGAAGAAAACACTCCCAGACAATGAATTGAATCATCTAACCCATCAAAAGGCCATGAATGAACCTAATAAAGTTATAATAAATAAATTTAATGAAGATTAGGTTCTTTAATTATTAATTTATGAACCTAAATTTGATTATTCAGTTCATTGAGATCAAGTGAGGAATACCTTCGGACTTAAGGTAAGGGTTTCCTATCCGAACCTCCATTTTCTTTCGGGTTACTATTTGTATCAATTTATCCCAATTAATTTATTAATAATTCATATTTACTCCTCATAATTTATTTTTTAATGTTAAATATATATGTACCAACCATAATCATACCATCGTTTATTGGGACTTATATGTTTTAAAAGGATCTTTCAAAAATTCTTCCCGAAATACAAGCTCGATTCAAGTGAATTTCCCAAATTCTTACCTATTTTCAAGGGCAGTATATAATATATTTTTAGAAACCATTATCTTTATAAAAAAACTAATTTTATTATGAAAATACTATCTTACTGCACTTATATATTTATACAAATACATTTCCAAATGAACACTTCTTTTCAAAGTAAAAGATTATTTATCTCAAGGATTACTCGTTGATTTTATAAGAGTATCTTCATCTATTTCATCACTCTTGTTGACTATTATGTATTATTGGGATTAATGTTTTATTATATCATCTAAAATATTTAATTGAATGTTTATTATTAGTTTGAATGTGTATTTGTTGCCTTAAAACCATTCACCTATTTACTCTAAATGGTTAGTGTATATGCTTAATGTTCGGGGAACATTATTGACCTTTCATATATTAGTTTCAATATGAATGTATATGTTGTTTATGTTTATCACCATTCATATGAGTAATTTATTGGACTTAATAAGTTATGGGTGGGGCCCACTATATCCCTTGATGCATTGGTTGGTCTCATGAGACAAACTACGGTCTTGGCATAAGGCCTTGACAAAATGATTATTTATGGTCTTGGAACGAAGCCTTGATGGTATGGTTATGATGTCTAGAATTATGCATTACATTATTATGAAACTAATAACTGAAATTTTATGATTTTATTCTACTGGTTGAATACCCATGATTATGTTTTATTATGGAATTATTTATTCAACTCATATTCCTGCCATAATGTGTTCAAGTTTGTTTTTAAAGGCATGTGTTTCTAGTTATTCACCATGCCTAATGTTTATGTTTATGTTTATGTTTATGATATATTCCACTGTATTTCTTACCCTTACTGGGCATTTGAGCTCACCCCTTTATTATGTTTCATTTTATCAGTACATGAAGAAGTTTATTATGAATTACCTATAGAGAAAAACTTAGAGTTGTGGATGTTCCCAATAAAAATTATATGTTGTATTTCATTTCAAGTTGAAATGTGGAATTTATGTATGTATCTTATTTAAAAATATTCTAAACTACTTGGTCATTTGGGATGTATATTCCTTGTTTATATGCAAATGTAATAAAATAAGGCACCGACTCTGGGAAACTAGGGTCAGGTCCTTATAGTTGGTATCAAAGAAGTTTAGTAGAAAACATGGAAACTAGATTTAGAAAATGTAGATTAGGGAACAAAACCCTAAGATAGTATTTGAGGATAAACATATAAGAACATCCTAGAATTTTTTTTATGGAATATATTATGTGGATATTTCTATAAAATATATCCATTTTTTGATACTACAAGTGGACGTGGTTCTTATACAAATATACCTAGGAGTGAAAACTCCGACAAGGAGTTTCGGGCTTGACTCAGGGTATCATGGTACACGAAAATAGGCCTTACTATGCATCTGGTTTGACACTCCTAGGGGATATTCTTAGTATAATTCAAATTTTCTTTATACACCATTATGAAGGATTTAAATGTAAATTTTTTCTCAAAGAAACCATGTTTATGATTATCAGATTATCTATGTGTAGAATTTCAATTTTTGCTAATTATTTTTATATATTGATATTATACACTATAATTCATAACCTAATATAGTGTATTCCATTATTTAATAATGGATCCTAGTAGAAGGAATGGAAACCTCATGAACGCATGTGTCCCATGTAGGGATTTCCCTCTGATTCAAGATAATGATGTTGGCTCTGGTGCTATGACTAGTTCTGAGAAACTTATAACTATACTAGGAAAGCTTACTCAGGTTATGAATAATAACCTTACCTATATGGATCATCTGGATCCACAATGTGGGGGAACTATGTTAGACCACCTTATGTGACAACAACCTCTATCATTTAATGGGACTACAAACCCATTCGTAGCGGAGTAGTGGATAAGTTCATTAGAGAAGATATTTCTCACTTTGGGATGTAACTAAAGAGAAAAGGTTGTTGTGAAATTTTATCAACTATCAGGAGATGTGGGTCAGTGGTGGTCTTTAATCTAAAACACCAAGGAGGAGGAATAAATAGAAGAAATGGAATGGACGGATTTTAAGTAAATATTCTTAGAAAAATATTTCCCTCATTAATAGAGAGAAAATATGGAAAGGTGGTTTATGAATCTGAGGCAAAAAGAGGATGATAATGTTACAAAGTATGAATCTAACTTCACATGGATAGAAATACATATTGATGACTACATACGTAATCCAAGGAGTAATATTTATTAGTTATTTTATGGTTTAAAATTATTCTTCTAAAGGTATATAATCTCCCAAAGTTTCTCATCATATGAAGATATAGTCTCAAGTGCTATCAAGATAGAAAAATAATTATCTAAGTATTATGATTTTAAGGGAAAGAAATAGAAGAAGAGGGTTGTTGAAAACTTTGGAAAAGGAAATAAGAAAATTTAGAAGAATGTAATAATTTCCCTTCCACCCTATTACAATTGTAGGAAGAGACACCTTGGTACATGCCTGAAGGGTATGGGTCTTTGTTACAAGTGTGGAGAAAAATTCCACCTATCCTGAGATTGTAAGGGGAAGAAAGAAGCTACCAATGTTCAATGCTACAATTTCCGGGAGAGGGGATATTATGAAAATGATTTTTCTAGGCATCAAGGAAACATTCCTCAAAGAAAGATAAGGGAGAAAGACCAAGCTTATGTGGTCACAACTGCGGAGGTTGAAATTCTTAACGATGTGGTGGAAGGTACTTTAATAGTCTCCTTAAACATAGCCAATGCTATATTTGATTCTGGATCATCCCATATTTTCATATCTTCCCATTTTTCTAAGAAAATTATGTATTTCCAATTTGATTTAATAAGGGAGTTGTCAGTCAAAACTCCTAAGTATTGTTACAACAAATTTGTGTCCAGAAGTCAACATTATAGAATATAAATGTGCTTTTATCGACTGATTTTATTATCATACCCATGATTGACTTTAATATAATCCTTAATATAGATTTTCTTTAGAAACATGATGTGAGAATTTATTGTAAGAATGCGGAGGTTACAATTTTTGAGGATGATGTGGAATCCCTTATCTTTAGGGGAGAAACATCACCATCTAATTCTCTTCTAGATCCACCCCCAGTATCTAATGAATTAAATTATTAGGGAGGAATAGAATGTATTAACTATGGGTGAGGAAAATAATATTCAAATAGAGGATGTACCTATTGTGCAAGAATATATTGATGTGTTTCTAGAGGATTTACTGGGACATCCTCCAAAGAGGGAAATTGAGTTTTCCATTAACTTAATTCTTAATTCAAGGCCCATATCAAAGACCCCTTATAGAATGTACACAGTTTAATTAGTGGAAATAAAGAAACAAATAGATGAATTGAGTGATAAAGTATTTATTCACCCTAGTGTTTCTCCATGGGGATCCCCTATTCTTCTCGTTAAGAAGAAATATAGATCTATGAGGTTGTGCATTGACTATAAGGAGATCAATTTTATTAAAATAAAGAACAAGTATCTCCTACCTTGCATTGATGATTTATTTTATCAACTTCATTGATCCCAATATTTTTTGAAGATTGATATTTTATCAGGATATCATCAGTTTCATGTGAGGAAAGAAGATATTCCAAAGACATCATTTTAAACTAGGTATGGGCATTACGAGTTTATAGTAATGCCTTTTGGACTGACTAATGCACCCTCTATTTTCATGGATCTAATTAATAGAGTTTTCAAGGAATATCTTGATGACTTTGTGGTGGTATTTATTGATGATATCTTAGTATACCCCAAAAGCTACGAAGATTATGAAAATCAGTTGCACGCTATTTTAAAGACTCTTAGAAGAATTGAATTGTATGGGAAGTTTAGAAAGTGTGAATTTTGGCTTCAATAAGTTTCCTTTCTTGGCCACATTGTCTCTAAGGATGGAATATCTATTGATCTTATGAAAATAAAATCTATGCAAGAATTTCCTACTCCAACGAACATAACTGGGGTATGTAGTTTTATTGGTTTAGCAAGTTATTATCAGTGTTTCATTCAAAACTTCACCCATTTAGCCAACCCAATGACCAATATTACACATAAAGGGGTTAAGTACATATGGACAGAAGAATGTGAGGAGTGTTTCGAAGAATTGAATAGGATATTAGTGAATTCTCTGATCCTAACTCTACCATTGGGGAATGATGGGTTTATGGTCTATAGTGATACATCAAATAAAGGACTTGGTTGTGTCCTTATCCAGAATGATATAGTTATTTCTTATGCATCAAGGAAGTTAAAAATTCATGAACAAAACTATCCTACTCATGATATTGAGTTAGATGTTGTGATATTTTCTCTAAAAATATGGAGACACTATATCTATGGTGAAATATGTGAGATATATATGAATCACAAGAGTATGAAGTATATATTCTCACATAAAGAACTCAACATGAGGCAAAGGGGATGGCTTGAACTACTCAATGATTATGATTTCTCCATACACTACCACCCAGGAAAGGTAAATATGGTAACTGATGCATTGAGTAGGAAGGATCATGGAGTTTTAAACAAAATGAGGATTGAAATGGATCCTATATTCATGGATATAATAAGGATGGATATGGGAATTATCAAATAAGGTGAAACATCATTACATTTTCAACTAGTTCCCCAACCATATTTATTATAAATGATTAAAATCTCTCAGCCTGATGATGAGAACCTTCAAAAGAAAATTAATGTAGTGAAATATGGGAAGTTGGTTGACTTCATATGTGAAGATGAAATTATGAAATTTGGGAAGAGGCTATGTGTTCCCTTTATACTCAAGATAAAAAGAGAGTTACTGGATGATTCCCATAGCTCTAATTTCTCTATACACCCTGGTGTCACTAAAATGTAAATATATTTGAAGGAACATTTCTGGTGGGATAACATGAAGTGGTAAATTGTGATTATGTATCAATATGTTTAGTCTATCAATAGGTGAATGTCAAATGACAGCATCCTAGAGAGGTCATGAAACCTCTACCTATTCCTGCATTGAAATGGGATGACATAAACTTGGATTTTTTCACTGAATTATACAAAACACCAAGAAATAATGATACAATATGGTTAATTGTTGATCGACTTACAAAATCATCACATTTCCTCGCTATAAGGGAGGATTTTCCACTGGAGAAATTTGCATGACTCTATATTAATAAAGTTTTAAGACTTCATGGAGCACCTCTTTTAATAGTTTCTGATCATGATCATTGATTTACATCAAAATTCTATAAAACTATTCATAAATATTTAGATATTGAGATTATTTTGAGTATTGCTTATCATCTTCAAACTGATGGGCAATCATAAAGGACGATACAAACCTTAGAAGACATGTTGAGATCATGCTCACTAGACTTTCAAGGTATGTGGGATCAATATTTATCTTTGGTGTAGTTTTCCTATAATAATAGTTTCCATTCAAGTATTCAAATGGAACTATAGGAAGCACTGTACTTAAAGAAATTCCGTACACCAACTTGTTGGGATGAAGTTGGAGAAAGGAATCTTGTGGACCTAGAGCTTGTGGAGGAAATAACTACGAAGGTAAATACTATTCAAGGATATATCAAAGCAGATCAAAGAAGAAATAAAATCTATGCTAATAAATGAAGGAAGGATTTGGAATTTCAAGTGGGAGATCATGTTTTCTTAAAATTATCTATATAGAAGGGTGTTATAATATTTGGGAAGAAAGGGAAACTAAGACCTAGGTATATAGGCCCTTTTGAAATTTTAGAGATAATTGGAGAAGTTTCATATCGTTTGGATATGCCACCAAGCCTTTCAAAAGTACAAAATGTGTTCTATGTATCATTGTTGAGAAAGTACATGCCAGACCCAATGCATGTCCTCACTTCTGAAGGTATATAATTAGAACCTGACTTATATTACTGTGAAGAGCTCATCCAGATTCAAGACACTAAAGAACAATTATTGAGGAATCAGATGACTTGATTGGTAAAGATACTTTGGAAAAATCATAAAATCGAAGAGGCAACATTGGAGCCTGATAAGCTTATGAAGAAGAACTACCCAAATCATTTTGTGAGGTAACATTCTGGTAATTTTGAGGATGAAATTTTTGTGAGAGGATTATGTAACACCCCAAGATTTTGTAAATAAATTTAATATTGAATGCATGAAACACTGAGTCTCAACAAAGAACCACTTTTCATAAACCTAGCTAGTAAACATAATTTTTCCACATTTTTGTTTTGAATTTCAAAAAACTAACACACACAGTTGCCTTTAATAAGATATTTAGAGTCTGATAAGATCAACATACATTTTTGGTGAACAGTAACTTGACCCTTATGAATAGTAACATACCCTTATGAATAGTAATATGACCCTTAAGATAGTAACAACACCCATGAAAGTATAAATAAAATTTAGATGCCTTATAAATAAAATAGAGTGTTTTAGAAATTAATAATTATTTGTTGGTATTTTTGTGAGTAATAAATATTTAATTACAATTTTAAATTAATAAATTATTAAAATAATTTTTCATAAAAATTATTCATAAATAAATATTTTGTAGTTCTATGATTTTAGGATAATTTTATGAGACCTCTATTAATTTTTTAATGTATTATAAAATTATTTTTAAATTTAAAATCTATATTTTTCCAGTAAATAATGATTTTATTTAAAAATAAAATTTTACATATTTAGAAATTTATTTTGATAAAATGGACTTCATTTTTGTATTCTACATGTCAAAAAATGGTAATAGTGAATTTTTGGGATATTTCTAAAATACTTCAATTTTAGGTGAATAGTAAAATACGATATTTTACGTTAAATACTAAATACATGATTTATTGAGTCATAGTTGATTTAATACTAATGTTAGACCACTTTGTTCTAACTAACATGCACATATTACTATTCTTGGTCACAAGAATCAATACTATTGGTTGTCTTTGTCACGACTCGTCCCTCGGGGCCTATGTCGTGACTACCCCAAGCCCACCTTCCATAGGCCAGGGGCTGGTGACTAGCACTTAAAAACATATTCCCTAAAAATGGGAATGAATTTCCTTTATAACCTTTATCTCACACAACTAAGCACAAATCAGGATACAAGCACAAAGTAAAAGTATGTAGTAAATAGGGTGTGTACAGAAAGTAAAAGGGCCCAGAATATAAGCCCAACTATAAAGTACAAGAAAAATTGGAAAAGTATAACTAAAACTGAGTACAGCTCCTATGAAAACCCACCAAGGACTCCTACTTTAAGGGTAGGTACAACTCTCGAATGGTCTTCTATGCAGTACGCCTCGTCTATGGTCCACCTCCGAGCTACCTCCAGTCCTGGTACCCTCATCCTCAGTCAGTGATGTCAGTCGTCTGCACCAAACACAACAAGGTGCGGGCGTAGCCCGTGCAAGGGTGATTATAACGATACTCAGTAGGGACCCCAATACCCTTGAAGGTCTCAAAAAATCCATAAAGGATAAACCTCAAATCTTAAAAACAACTGACAACCCTACTTAGGTATATGCCCATACATATACCTAAGTTATCGCGTAAACTCATCTCAATCATGAGGAAACAAGAGGCCCAACTCAAAATCCAAAAATCCCAATTGTTCCATGAAGTAAAGAATATCACAAAGATAAAGACTCATCTCACACCAGGTATACAACTCTAAGAAATAGAATTACGAAGCTGACCCGCATAGGATCGCTATGGAAGCTGATAGCCAGCCACAGGATTCTCTAGGGATAGTAACAAGTAACATTCCAAACACCTCGGCTGCTAGAGAACTCCTCCTCTATTGATTACATTTGGTCTTATGCGTTACACAGAAGCACTTCCCACTAACCTTTTACTATTGAGGTACTCCTCCTGTCGAGTATCGTGGGTCTGCCACGTCACACAGATGTGCTCCCCACCGTGGGTCTCCCGCGTCACACAAAGGCGCTCCCCCTCATGGCCTGCTGAGGTACTCATCCTGTCAAGTACTGTGGTCTGCTGTGTCATACAAAGGCGCTCCCCACCATGGTTCTTCCACTTCACATAAAGGCGCTACCCACTGGGCCAGTCGAGTCACTCTGAGTCGAAAGGGTCAGCAGTCATCAAGTCTCAGCCAGTTATAGGGTTCTGTACGTACCGTGCTTAGGAGAACCACTCCACAAGCCATAGGTCATACATCTACCACCCCTAAGTTCCACAAAAAAGTAACCCAAAGGTCTGTCGTGTCAAAAGGGACCCAAAGAAACAGACGGCGTGTCAATCGGATGCTCGGTCTGTAAGTTATTAACGTTTCCGCTCCGAGGGCCCAGTTGGATTCGGGGTCTGATCCAACCCGAATATACACCAACATTATATAAAACTCAAGTGGAGAATATCAAAAGTACCATATCGATCCAAGGATTCTGGCACCACATATGGTTCGTCAAACGGATGCCTGGCTCTCAAGTTATGGCCAAAAAGGTAAAATTGGGTCCAGATGGGCCTGGGTCTGGTCCGACCCAGTTAGACCGACCCGGCCCGACCCATCCTGGACCGACCTGAACTAGTCTGGGTTCGGCCCGGATGGCCTAGTCTTGGGTGAGCCTGGCCCGCAAAGGGGGCGGCCTGGCCCAGCCCGCAAAGGGTGCCGCCCACGGTGGGCAGGTGGTCTGGCCTAGTCGCAACCTGTGGGGAGCCCCCCCCAGTAATCCAAATGACCCGATGGTCATTCGGTCACCCTACAGGCATATGGGACCACTCCTCGATCCCACACAGTGCACCTAGGCTAGCCCGATTCTCCTTCCAATGGCGTGATGGCATCGTTGTCCACCTGCGACAACCCGGGTGTCGACCGCCCTCTGGCCTCCGCCGCGGCCCAGCGGCCGTGTCCTCTTTCTCAACCGGTGGCACAGATGCGCGCCGCCGCTCTGCCATGTGGCCAGCTAGTTTCCAGCCGCCACCCTGCTCCGCCACAGCTGACGGGCCTCGGCCCCCTTCACAACTGGCGGTGTGGACGTGCGTCGCCCTTCCTCCCTCGCGGCCTACCAGGTGTCAGTCGCCGCCTTCTTCCGCGAGCCACTGTGGCTTCGTTGAAATCCTAAAAAATTATACAATCACATATTCATGATCCTTGTGTCGAGGGATTCGTGTTGATATATCGTGCTCAGCAAAACTCTATATTTCCAGCACCAATAAAAATTAGGGGGTTGAAGAACGCATGAAGAACACATAAAGAAAAAAAAGGAAGAGAAGCAAGGTTAATGTGTGAGACGATGGCTATGTTAGTTTGTCCATCGTCGTCGTGAATTTAGGATATGAAGATTCAATTGAATAAATTTAATTTGTAAAAACCCCTACCTTAAGATCATTGGAGAGCATCCACGTTTGAGTAAGTGTCGGCGTTCGTTGTCCCAACAACAAGTCTCAAATGACACCGCTCGATCATCATTCTTCAGTTCGTAGTTCGGGGTTATTCATCACCGCCCAATAGAATCGGCTCCGTCCTCTATGAGTTTGGCGCCGGGGCACTTTACCAGGTCTTCGTCACTTGGTGAAGTCGTGCCAATTCCTCCCCCCAAGCTTCATATAAATAGCAGAGGGGGAGAGTAAGTAACGATCGTGGAATTTATAAATTTTTATTTAATAGGAACCTTCCTAAATTCCAACGACATTATTACTTAGTATTTTAAGGGTCAATCCATTTAATGTCTTGACTCTCCACGGGTCCCACACTACTGTTTTTCCATTGGTGGAAAAGAAATAAAATACAGAGATTATTTTACTTTATTTCCTTTTCAAAGTCACAAAAAAATAACTTCTTCTCCATACCTACTGAGGTCAAAATGAAGTCTCCCTTAAGCGAATCTCGGCCCTGTGTATTCAACGGTGTCCTCATATTTTTAATATGAGCACCAGTTCAAAATTTAGAAAGTGCCGCTCACAGGTTTACTGAACGTACCTGAAAAACAGTTCGGAAAATTATTAACAGTCACTCTCAACCTGCGTTGGTCTAGGTTAGGCTCTACCAAGTGTATCACAGCCCAAAAAAACAACGGTATTCTTAGATGTCAAATCCGAGTTACCATTTAAAAGTTATGAAATTTACAATAAAATAATTGTCACTTCATTATTTTATTTACAGCAAAAAACTAACTTTCACTTGTGGCTTGCACCGGGCAATGTTAGTATCTGCCTAAAGAAAGAATACCCTTACGAGTTCAGTAGTGGTCTCGAATTTTTAATCTGAGTAACTGTTTGTGAATTATAAGAATTTGAAAAATAAAATAACATTATTTAATTATTTTTTATATGGTTATGCCATTTTCAGGTTTTCTCAGAGGAGGCTCGCGCCGACTAAACTTAAGTCGCGCCTAGGGTAAACCCACCATCCTAAGAGAAAGGGTGCCCTCAAAATTATGATTCGAGTAACCCTTTAAGAGTTATTCCACTTTTTCAGAAAGCTTCTTACATGCGCCAATTAAAGTTTAAAAAAACTTCGACGAATCATTTCGAGAACTCTAGGCCTCAGAATCTCGTGCTGTCAGATTTCATGGTCTTGAAATAATTACATATAATTAAAAAAGATACCGAATTTCTAGGAAATTACATTCTCCAAACCTTAGGGATTTACATCCCCAAAATCCACAACATAAACTAGGGAAAGAAGTGGGGGTACTGAGCATGTATTTGAGCCTCCCGCTCCTATGTTCTCTCCTGGAGGTTCCTATGCTTCCATCGAACGTGCACCAGAGGTATCGACTGCCCATGAAGGACCCTCTCCTGTCGATGCTCAATATCTACTGGAACCTCCGTAAACATCTCCATATCATCAATTTCCATCTCGCCATGATCAATGACGTGAGATGGGTCATGCACGTATCTTCTCAGCATGGATACGTAGAAGACATCATGCACCCTCTCCAACTGTGGTGGTAGTGACAAGCGATATGCCACCCCACCAATCCTCAGAAGTATCAGAAATGGTATAATAAACCTTGGTGATCACTTGTCGACTCGACCAAATATCTGTAGTCCCCATCAAGTGGATACTCACAAGAAAACATGTTTTCCCCTCCTATAACTCAAAAGGTCTCCGTATCTTGTTTGTATAAGACTTATTCTTACTCTGTGCAGTCTTCATCCGCTCCTGGATGATCTGCACCTTCTCTGTGGTAGCTCATACCATCTCTGGTCCCATGAGTATTGACTCCCCTGGGTTTTTCTAGCACAAATGTGATTTGTAAGGTCATCCATCAAATGCCTCAAATGGTGCCATACCGATAGTGGATTGATAGTTGTTGTTGTATGCGAACTCCACCAAAGGTAATTGATCCTCCCATCTGCGGACAAAATCAAGGACACAAGCACATAGCATGTCCTCGAGGGTCTGTATGGTCTACTTCGTCTGACCATCCGTCTAAGGGTGGAAGGCAGTACTCAATCGAAGTTGTGTCCTGAACGCCTCCTACAACCCCTTCCAGAGCCAGGAAGTAAAACATGCATCATGATCGGAGACAATTGTAGATGTCACTCCATGAATCCGTATAATCTCATGTACGTAGAGGTGTCCCAAGCCCTCTACTGAACCCTACTCTCAGATAGGTAGGAAGTGGGCCAACTTGGTGAGTCAGTCTACGATCACCCATATGGAATCATGTCCCATGGATGTACATGGAAGACCCATCACAAAGTCTATGGAAATTCCATCCCACATCCACTCTGGCACCTCTAATGGCTAAACTAAGCCTGCTGGAACCCGATGCTCAGCCTTCACTTACTGACAAGTGAGGCATCGAGAGACAAACTCTGCCACTGCCTTCTTCATTCCCGACCACCAGTGTTGATGTCGGAGGTCCTAGTAAATCTTTTCCACTCTAAGATGTACCACTAGAGGGGATGTATGGAACTCCCTCAACACTTCCTCCCTAAGTTCCACTGGTACCATAGTACACCCTCTGAAGAGGATAACATGATTTCCACCTTTAGAAAACTCATCAGGTGCAAGTTCAGTGGATATCTGAGCACATCAAGCCTCATAGTCAGCGTCCCCAAGCTACGCCTCCCTGACTCACTGAAGAAGTGTGGGAGTGACTGTCATAGACTGGAGGAATTCTTCTCCATCTCTATCCACTAAGGATATCTGCAATGTGGCTAGCTGCTATTTCGCCTCACTCAGCAACTGCAGACCAGACCTCCTATTGAGTGCATATGCTACCATGTTCCCCTTCCCAAGAGTATAGACTATCTTAAAGTTATATTCCTGGAGGAACTCTATCCATCTCTGTTGTCTCAGGTTCAGGTCCTTCTGAGATAAGATATACCTGAGACTCTTGTGATCAGAGTAGACTATAAAACATTTGCCCATCAAGTAGTGTTGTCACATCTTTAGCACAAAAACCACTACTGCTATATCCAGGTCATAGGTAGCATAGTTCTACTTTTCAGTATCTATCTCAACTTCTAAAATATCTTTTGACACTTCTCTATCCACAGGAAAGGCTCCCCATTTTTCGTCAAAGCTTACATGGGTGTCTCTACCCAGGAGAAGTCGGGTACAAATCTCTGGTAGTACCTAGCCAAAGCAGACGACCCTCTCCCTTCGGGGAGGTAATCTTGGAAGCATATTTTGAAAATATATCCCCATTCTCTTCCACTTCTATTTGGAACTGAAAACTCAAAACACATGTTTCCATGAGGGTAAGTTTGGCCGACTCAAGAGTGATCGGTTGCACCCTTCTATGCATGAGTTTATCCTGTGCTGCCTGGGTTTCCTTTTTCACCGACCAAGGAAAATCCCATTCCAATGTTGTATGTAAGACACAACCCTTTTTACCTAATACAGTCAATCTGAGTATGAACTATGGATGTCCAGTCCATACCCAAACTAAAGTCATAAGGTCTCGACGCTTCCACCAAGAGCTTCCAACCAAAACTCTCACCTCAAGGGTCAGATCACACTGTCAACATAAGTGTGATTATCAAGTATCCTCCCAAAGGTATCTCCAAACGTTAGGGTAAAGTCAACAGCTTAACCAGAAACTCTAGGTCTTGGACAAAATTCATGGAAGGAAGGAATGATTGGTACCTATGTCTATTAATACAGCAGCTAGTAGTAGAAACAGACTATTCATCGAATCATTCCTAGAGCCCTTGGGTTGCACTCCTTGATCATATGCAGCTACTCCCTTCCCCTATCATACAGCTCCCTGAGCCTGGTGGGGACCAAAAGGGGGGGTGGTTGTAACATGTTGAAATGTACACCACCTCATGATTCTCTCCTATCTCTACTTCCACGTCTGCAGCCCTACTGATTCATCTGTCCCTAAAACTTCTTCTTCCCAAAACATTTTTACACGTCCAAGTCTCTGAGACTGATGCCAGTTTCCTACTTTCCCACTAATAACATTAATTGGTTGTATCCTCTCAGCCAAAGGACATTCAACCACAAAGGTTCTCTCTAGCACCCTAACATAGGTAGAAAAACATAGAGGAATAGTGTTGGATCAGATATTCCTAAAGACATCATGCTCGAAATTCTGATCCCTAAAGTGATGATCGTATCGTATTCATAGAGTACCAGGAATGGTCAGTACACCTCGATGAATACTCAGCTACTGACATTTCATCATGATGAAGATGTAGAAGCTCTAGATAACTCTCAGAAACCTCCTCAAGCCAGTCCTTAGTCGCCTGTGAGTCGGGCTCACTCAGAACCTGAGGGGTATCTGATATTGAAACTTATGTTAGGCACTAAGCCTAAATGTGTCCTTTACCCATACCGCTAGTTGTAACTGATGACGAATGGGTAGTGATATAGCTTACACACTACCAGAAGGTACTATCTCAGGAAACGGTCGACGTACTGAAGGATCATCACTATGCAGACCATCCTCATGGTTACTCACGGGAAAATACTAGAAGCTAAGATCGCTATATGCTCTGCTAGTGTCTCAACTAGGTGGAAAACTCTAGCCACTACCTCCAGCTAGCCCTCAACTGCCTGGGAATCTGACTCGCCTAGAATCCTTTGAGGCCTATGTCACTATAACTCATGAAACGTAATCAGTCGGCGTGCATCCTCTACTGGTGGGGTTGGTGGAAATGCTTGTCCAACGGGTAGAGGTGTTTCTAGTACACCACCCGAAGGTGCTAACACCGTTAGAGGGCCCTACATCGATGCCTCATTGCTCTGTTGTTCATCATCGTGTACCCTCTTAGGAAACTTGGGTGGCTATCTTTGTGGTGGCCTCCTGATAAGGAAAAGTTGGGCCATGGTCATTAAGTTATACCTAGTGAGCTGACTCCAAATAAATCAAAAGAAAAACTTTTCAAAAACACACGCAATCAGTGTTTTCGTGCGCTGACTTGGAAATCAGAATTCAGGGTCCTAGTGTATGGATACATCGGCCTCTGCACCAACACTGAACTCCCCAAACTAAAAACCACACTCATAACACATAACACTATTGATTCATAGAAAAGATCAGAGTCTTATTTTTTTGGTAGAAATGAACTCCTCTGATACTAATTTGTCATGACTCGTCCCTCAGGGATCATTCCGTGACTACTCTAATCCCACCTTCCATAGGCCAGGGGATGGTGACTAGCACTGAAATCCGTATTCCCTAAAAACGGGAAGGCATTGCCTTTATAACCTATAACTCACACAACTAAGCACAAAGTAGGATACAATCACAAAGTAAAACTATGTAGTAAACTGGGTGTGTACAGAAAGTAAAAGGGGACAGAATACAAGCCCAACTATAAAGTACAATAAAAACTAGAAAGTATAAGTAAAACTGAGTATATCTCTAGTGAAAATTTGGAAAGGACTCCTACCTGAAGGTTAGTTACAACTCTCGAACAGTCGTCTAGGCGGTACGCCTTGTCTTTGGTCCACCTCTGAGCTACCTCCAGTCCTGGTACCCTCGTCCTCAGTCAGCGTTGTCCGTCATCTGCACCAAACACAACAAGGTGCGGGCATAGCCCGTGTAGGGGTGAGTATAACGATACTCAATAGGGACCCCGAGACCCTCGAAGGTCTCACAAAATCCACAAAGGATAAACCTCAAAACATGAAAACAACTGACAACCCTGATTAGGTATATGCTCATACATATACCTAAGTTGTCGAGTAAACTCATCTCAATCATGAGGAAACATGAGGCCCAACTCAAAAGCCCAAATCCCAACTGTTCCAAAAAGGAAAGAATATCACAAAGATAAAGACTTAGCTCACACCAGGTATAAAACTCTGAGAAACAGAATTATGAAGCTGGCCCAAATAGGATCATTATGGATGCTGATATCCAGCCACAGGATTCTCTAGGGATAATAACAACTAACATTCTGAACACCTTTGATGCTGCAGACCTCCTCCTATATCGAGTATAGTGGGCCTACTGCATCACATATAGACACTTCCCACTAACCTTGTACTGCTGAGGTACTCCTCCTGTCGAGTACCGTGGGTCTGCCACGTCACACAGAGGCGCTCCCCACCGTGGTTCTATCACGTCACACAAAGGCGCTCCCTCTCATGGCCTGCTGAGGTACTCCTCTTGTTGAGTATCGTGATTATGTCGTGTCACACAAAGTTGCTTCCCATCGTGGGTCGTTCGTGTCACACAAAGGTGCTCCCCACTGGGCCAGTCGAGTCACTCTGAGTCGAAACGGTCAGCAGTCGTTAAGTCTCAGCCAGTCGCAGGGTTTCTTAAGTATCATGATTGGGAGAACCGCTTCCCAAGAAATACATCATACCTCAACCACCCCAAAGTTCCATGAAAAATTAACCCAAATTTCTGTCACCTCAAAATTTACCCAACGTAATAGACGGTGCGTCAATCGGACGCTCGGTCAGTAAGTTATTAGTGTTTCTACTTGGAGGGCCCGGTTGGATTCGGGGTCCGATCAAACCCAGTTGTACCCCAACATTATCCAAAACTCAATTGGAGTATATAAAAAGAATCTTCTTGATCCAAGGATTCTATCATCGTAGATGGTTCATCAAACGGATGCTCGGTTCTCATGTTATGTCCAAAAAGGTAAAACTGGGTCCAGATGGGCTCGGGTCCGGTCTGACCCGGTCAGACCGACCAGGCCCGAACCATCCTGGACTGACCTGACCCGATTTGGGTTGACCCAACCTCGTCCGGGTCTGGCCCGGATGGCCTGGGCCATGGCGGGCCCAGCCCGCTGGGCTGTGGTCCGGCTCGGCCTGCGAAGAGGGCGGCCCGGCCCGCGAAGGGAGTGGCCCGTTGGCGCAGCCCACTGGGCGGCCCGCGATGGGCAGGAGGTCTACCCTAGCTACAACCTGGTAGGGAGCCCCCCCCCCCCCCCTCGGTAATTTGAATGACCTGATGGTCGTTCGGTCGTCCTTTTGGAACACGGGACCGCTCGGCGATCCCGCACGGTGCGCCTCGGTCGGCCAGTTCTCCTTCCAGTGGAATGACGACACCAATGTCCACCTATGGCCGGCCAGGTGCATTCCACCCTCTAGCATCTTCCACGGCCAAGTGGCCACAGCCTCTTGCTCCACCGGTGGCATGGACGCACACCACTGCTCCGCCATACGGTCTGTCGGTTGTCGGCCGCCACCCTGCTCTGTCGCGGTCGATGGGCCATGGCCCCCTTCACAACTAGCAGTGTGGACACATGCCACCCTTCCTCCCTCGCGGTCGGCCGGGTGTCGGCCGCTGCCTTCTTCTGTGAGCCACTGTGGCTTTGTTCCAAGCTTGAAAAATTATACGATCGCATATTCGCGATCCTTGTGTCAAGGGCTTCGCGTCCATATATCGCGCTCAGAAAAACTTCATATTTCTAGTTCCAATAAAAATTAGGGGGTTAAAGAACGCATGGAGAACGCTCGAAGAAATAATAGGAAGATAATCAAGGTTAATGTGCGGGACGATGGCCATGTTCATTTAGCCATCATCATTGTGAATTTAGGATATGAAGATTCAATAGAATAAATTCAATGTGTAAAAACCACTACCTCAAGATTGTTGGAGAGAATCCACGTTTGAGGAAGTGTCAGCGTTCGTTGTCCCCGCAACAAGTCTCCAACAACACCACTCGATCATCATTCTTTGGTTTGTGGTTTGGGGTTGCTCGCCACCACCCACTAGAACATGCTTTGTCCTCCAATTGTTTAGCTTCGCGGCACTTTACTAGAGCTTCGTCGCTTGGTGAAGTCATGACAATTCCTCCCCCCGAGCTCCATATAAATAAAAGTGGGGGAGGGTAAGTAACAATCGTCGAATTTATGAAGGTTTATTTAATAGAAACATTCCTAAATTCCAATGACACTATTACTTAGTATTTTAAGGGTCAAGCCATTTAGTGGCTTGACTCACCGCAGGTCCCACACTACCGCTGGTCCATTGGTGGAAAAGAAATAAAATAGTGAGATTATTTTATTTCATTTCCTTTTAAAAGTCACAAAAAAAATAACTTCTTCTCTGAACCTACTGCGGTCAAAGTGAAGTCTCCCTTAAGTGAATCTCGGCCCTGCATATTCAACGGTTTCCTCGGATTTTTAATCTGAGCACCGGTTCAAAAGTTAAAAAAACGTCGCTCACGTGTTTACTGAACATACCCAAAAAAAAGTTCAGAAAATTATTAATTGTCACTCTCAACCTGTTCCGGTCAAGGATAGGCTCTGCCCAAGTGAAACACACCCCAATGAACCCAATGGTATTCTCATATTTCCAATCCGAGTTGCCGTTTAAAAGTTATTAATTTTACAATAAAATAATTGTCACTTAATTATTTTATTTACGGTCAAAAACTAACTTTCACTAGTGGCTTGCGCCGGCCAATGTTAGTATCTGCCTAATGATAGAATAACCTCATGATTTCAGTAGTAATCTTATATTTTTAATCTGAGTTACCATTTTTGAGTTATAATCATTTGAAAAATAAAATAACTTTATTTAATTATTTTATTTATGGTTATGCCATTTTTGTTTTTCTCACAGGAGGCATGTGCTAACTAAACTTAAGTCATGCTTAGGGTAAACCTGCCATCTTGAGCGCAACGGTGCCCTCAAATTTCTAATCCGAGTAACCATTTAATAGTTATTCCACTTTTCATGAAAACTGCTTACATGTGCCAATTAAAGCTTAACAGAACTTCGACGGGTCATTCAGAGCACTCCGGGCCTCGGAATCGTGCGCCGTCAGATTTTGCAGTCTCAAAATAATTCCATATAATTAAAAAAAATTATATGGAATTTACAGGACATTACAATCATTGAAAAAATAATAAAATAATGAGTAAAATAATGGAAAACCCTCCTCTCCTGCACTATAAAAACTCACCCTCACTCCCTCTTCTCTTCAATCCTCTCAAGACTTGTGCCTTGTCTAAATTCAACACAAATATACTCCCAAGATCCTCCCCCTCATTCAGCAGCCCTTGGTCTCATAAAAAGTCCAAAAACTCTCCCTTAATGAGGATCTCAAGGAAGATTACTTCAAGAGGTAAATTCCTCTTTTCATTTCTTTTATTTTATGTTCCTTTATTTTCTTTTTCTTTCCTCACCTCATTTCATCAAAATGTTGTGATGACTATAGTACCTTAAATGTACTGTAATGTTGTTATGATAAATAAATAATTCTTAATCATCTCTGATTTACCCTTCTTTTATACTAGAAATAAAAACAACATCTAAGATGTGTTAATTTTTCCATCCAACATCCCAAAGGCCTTCAAATATTTTTATTATTGATAAATCCCCCTTTTAAGGGAAGAAGGGGGAAACCCAAAAGACATCATGGAAATAGGAAAATCATACTTGAAGGAAAAAAGAGTGAAAACCAAACTAAAAACTAGAGCAACCCCTCCCCAACATAAAATATGATGAAGTACTTCAAAGTTACAATACAAATCAGCAAGCAAGTGTACTGTGTCAAAGCATAGGCCTGATCTAGTAGCTAATGCCATACCCTCTCAAACAACCAAATCTAAAGAGCGTTGTAAAGATGAAATACTAGCTCTGAATCCTTCTATGGGCATGTTATAAGTGAACGATTCCGGCTTCACTAACTTCCCACCTCTAAGATCAAACAAAACAGCTTCCACAAAACACATAAATCCACATCAGCAGCCATCAAGGCTGAGATCTAGAATTCACCCATAAAACTGAAAATTTCAATTACAACAAAACCAAATCACTGGTAGATCTATAATAAAAATTAATGGGTAGAGAAAAGTCAAACTCTACCTCAACAATCACCGCTAAAACTGAAATAATAAGAGCCTTATCTCGACCATAAGGCACCCTTCGAACACATCCGCAACAATCCAACAAGGAGGAAAAACCAAGGATTATGAAGAAAAATCTTCGTAAACTAGGACTGGATGATCCAACACCACGTCGATGGAGCATCTCTATTGAGGGGAGATGAGTAGGTTTGAGAAGAAAACACCACTCTATGATGGAATCAAATAGAACCAAGCCACAGAAGAACACACTCTAACTTCCAATTCGGACGAACCGCGGGAGGAAGAAGGTACCAGTAGGGAAGATAGGTGGCCCTCCATCAAGGACACCACTGCAAGAACACCAACAGTACACCAAAATCAAAACAAATTAAGTGAAACACCCCCCCCCCCTCCAAATCACATCAGAGAAGATATCAAGCTGCACCAAAACACACTCGAAGCTGAAGGTGAGCCAAGACCAGATCCGGAGTCTAGAAGCCATCGCCAATACATGCCACACTGAAGCCAAGCTTGGACCCCGAAGCCAAAAATTATCACTGCACTTATGTCAAGCTGAAATCAATCCACCAAAAACTGACTCTGAGATCCAGACCCACCAGAGCTCGTTGCACCGAGTTCCTGACCACGCCAAAGCCAGACCACGAACCTGAAACGTCAACAGAATACTCTAACGCTGATCCAAGATCCTAAGCGTTGACACCAATCCAAACTAACTATCTGAAGGAGATAAGGAGAATAGAATGACAAGCAAACCCTGAAATGTGGGATGGTGGGGGGAGATGCCGCTTAGAGTCCTCGATTTGAGATGTGTTAATTTATCACATTCAAGGACGATGGGTTTCCAATTTCTATTACCGTATTCAATTCTAGTCATGAAACAATTTTCATCATTGAAAAAGACTATAAAATATGTATTATAACTTATTTGAGGTCCTATAATCCTTTTTTACACATGATTTTAATTTATAAATCAAAATGAGTTCGTTGTGATCAAAAAGTGCCAATTAACCCAAACAATTATTATTAAAGTTTTTTATAATGAGTCATCTTTACTCCCAATAACCAAATGAATTTTATAACCATGTAATCTTTTGGTTGTTAACTAATAACAAAAAAACTTATATTTTGTACAACCATTCTCATTTTACATGTTTATCTGTACATGAATATAAGTAAACCAATATTGAAAAATAAGGAAGAAAACACTCCCAAATAATGAAATTGAATATCTTAACCCATCAAAAGTATATGAATGAACCTAATAAGGTTATAATAAATCAATTACATGAATATTATGTTCTTTAATTATTAATTTATGAACCTAAATTTTATTATTCAGTTCATTAAGATCAAGTGAGAAACACCTTCAGACTTAAGGTAAGGGGTTCCTACCAAAACCTCCATTTTCTTTCAGGTTACTCATTGAATCTATTTATCCCAATTAATTTATTAATAATTCATATGTAATCCTCATAATTTAAATGTTAACTTTATATGTATGTGTACCAACCAGAATCATACCATCATTTATGGGTAGTTATATGTTTTAAAAGGATCATTCAAAAATTCTTCCTGAAATTCAATCTCAATTCAAGGGAATTTCTCAAATTCTTACCTATTTTCAAGGGCAATATATAATATATTTTTAGTGACCATTGCATTTATAAAAAAACTAATTTTATTATTAAAATAATGTCTTACTTAACTTCTGTTTTTATACAAATATGTTTCTAAAAGAAATGTTCTTTTCAAAGTAAAAGAGTATTTATCTCAAGGATTACTCGTTGATTTTATAAGAGTATATTCATCTGTTTCAACACTCTTGTTGATTATTATCTATTATTAGGATTAATATTTTATGATATCATCTACCATAATTAATTTAATGGTTTATGATTAGTTTTTCTATGGATTTTCTATCTTAAAATCATTCACCAATTTACTCTAAATGGTTAGTGTTTATGCTTAATGTTTGGGGAACATTATTGACATTTCAAATATTAGTTTAAATATGAATTTATATGTTGTTTATGTTTATTACCATTAATATAAGGAATGTATTGGAATTATTAATTTATGGTTAGGGAATTATATAGCCCCTCTATGCATTGGTAGGTCTCATGAGACAAACTATAGTTTTGGAATAAGGCCTTGACAAAATGATTATTTATAGTCTTGGAATGAGGCCTTGATGGTATATTTATGATGTCTAGCATTATGAATTCCCTCATTATGAAAATAGTAATTGAAAGTTGATGACTTCATTCAAATATTAGAATAACAATGATTATGATTTATTATGGAATTATTTATTCATTTTGTATTCCAACTATAATGTGTTCAAGTACATTTTTAAAGGCATGTGTTATTAGTTATTCACCATGCCTAATGTTTATGTTTATGATATATTTCTTTGTATTTATTACCCTTATTGGGAATTTGATCTCACCCCTTTATTATGTTTCATTTTATCATCACATGAAGAATTTTATTATGAATGACCCATAGGTATAAACATAGAGTTATGAATGATTCCAATAAAACTTATATGTTGTATTTCATTTCATGTTGTAATGTTAAACTTATGTATATATATTGTTTCTAAATTTTCTAAACTACTTGGTCCTTTGAGTTGCATATTCCTTGTTTATATTCCAATGTAATAAAATAAGGCACTATCTCCGAGCAACTGGGGTCAAGTCTTTACATCTACAATGAAAACATAAATGGGCCTACCTTTGGTCAGAAACTGCCAAAGATTGGCTCGATTTGATGGTCCACAGTTGCCAAATGTCAATCCAGTGCATCGAGAGCTTCACAACAGCTCCTCCCTATATTCATCTATCCTTATATTTCTCCTTCCCTCTCTCATATATTGATCACATAGTGTAGGATCCCACAAAGGTTAATATGAGAGAATCAGTAAGAAGAAAGAAAAAAGGAAAGTAAAGGGAAAAAAGAAAATAAGAAAAAGAACAAGGGGATTAGGGCGACCCTAGCACCCAACTCAAGTTTATGCCTCTCCTAGGCTAAAATCCCCATTTCAGAATCAAAAATAGTGATAGAATCTTAGTATAACACTCCATTCAAAATTTATGTCTAAAAAAACCTATGAGAACAATTTAATATTTAATTTATTGGATATTAAATATTAATTATTCTGCTAAAATTTGAATAGCTTTAATTTTCCACCAAACTCCTATCCTAGGGTAAACAACATATTCTAGGATCAACAGAGTGGTCAGAAAAAATATTTGAGATCATATTCTATGTGAAAAGACCATTTTTACCCTCATGACTATTTGAAAGCAAAAAAAATCAATTTCCTACTCAAAATTGTAGTCTAAAAAAACAAGGGTCCTTACAAAATCCCCACTATAAACCTTATCATCCTTGAGAACCCTAGTGAAAATACCAATATCCATTCTCTCAACCTAAGAATATGCACAACCAAGATATTTGGATTTTACAATGACCTACCTCATAGCATCACCAATTTTATCCTACATAGAAGATGATTAATTGTGACTGATATGGTACTCCCCACCATATTAATACCCTTATCATCATCTCAAAACAAAACTCTAATTCCAAAGGCATAGGGAATATATTAAAGTTCAACTAAAAATGAGAGTCACCAGTCTCACACAACCAAAGGTGTACTCCCAGCCATATGGTTTACCTAACACTGCTCCTCGAGTGAAACCTCAATAGGTTTTCTCTTCCAAACCAGGAAATACATTTAAAAAGAAAAGGATCTTAGCTTACGGTTAATGCCCTGTAACAACCCAAACTTTCATTAATAGAAATTCCTCTTAATATAATTGAATGTCTTATTATAGTTATATAAAATGTGAACTTCATTGTTTTATGTTTCTAGATTTTAAAATACCGTTATAAATTGTGATCGTCTCTAATATAGTCATTGAACAGTGATCACATAATTAGTATAAATATAGAGATTTAAGAAATCCAATTTACACAGACAAAGAAAGTGATTGCCTCATATAGTAGACTTTCCCCATATGAATACCATTTTTTGGATCTCTAAAAGGAGGTGGCATCATTGGGTTTGTCTCTTGACCAATCCCAAGCCAATCTTGAACACTTTAAGCTTGAGTGGAACCAACTACGGGAGAAGTGGAAGTTCATAGAGATTACCACCTAAGCGATGTTATCTAAGCCACCCCAAGAGTATGTGACTATCGCACACCTTAACGTTCGGTCTTATTTGGATGTTATAATGGGTGATGTAACAAGACCCTATCACTATGACTACTTACATTATTCTTTTATAGAGAATATATATTCTTTTTATTGTTACCTTGTAAATAGTTTTTCTAAAGTAAAAATAGTATTTTTAGTAAATATTCAACTAAATAATCTATTTTTATCAATTAATGGATTTTTGAATTAAATAATATTTTAATAAAATATTATTATTATTATTAAATCACTTTTTATTAAATATAAATTATCGTATAATTTTATGAATGTAATTGTAATTTTTATTAAGGTTTGAAAGCTGTTTTTGTCAAAACCCATGATTTTTTGATAAATGTAGGTTTTTATTCTAAAAGTTATAAAATTATTTAGATAAAATGAATATTATTTTTGGAATCAAGATATCGATATTATCTAATGGTAAATTTTTCATAATTTTCTGAGACAGTCAAATTTTTGGGTAAAAATTAAATATCATTTAAATATATAATGTGTTTTATGACATCATAATGACCCAATAGTAATGTAATAAAATACTATAAACATTATTTTTGGCCAATATATGTTTTAAAATTAAAATAATGTTATTTTAGATTTGTTTGATTTATTTTACAAAGATTTAGTGGACCCTTCAAGACTTATAAAACATTTTATCTTTTTAAATTGTTTTCCTTGAGAGTGTGACTCACCTCCACATAAGAAACCCTTTTATTTTAAGAATTTCAGACATTTTCCTCATAAAATATTGTTTTGAACTCCCCTTTTTCAAAAACCACGGTCAAAAATCATGGGATGGATTTTGTTTTTGATTAGTTTAATGTGTGGTGTCCCAAACCTAAATAATAAAGAATTCCCTCTCCTTTCCTATATAAACCCATTCATGCTCCCACTTACTCTTCACTAAAATCCTTTTAAGTTTTAACAACCCTTTCCCTTCTCTCTCTATAATCCTCATAAGGTTCCCCAATATCCAAAGAAGCCTCTCCCAAGCCTTTGGGATCACACTTCCAAGTAAGGGATTTCTTCCTTTCTCATTTTTTTTCCAATTTTCTTTAAGTTGTTATGCTCTTTTCTTCAATTAAAATGTTGGGGTATGATTTATCACCTCCAACATACTGCCTTTTTTATGTTTGTATGATGTTAGACCCCTTTACCTCTCATTAATGCCTCCAATTTACACCTGTTACCATGCCAAAATTTCATGAGGGATTTCTCTCTCCTATTTTACATACAAGTAATTCTTTTGAATTGTGCATCTAAATTCCATTAAATTTGTTCATACATGTATCAATATTACTCTCTTACTATCCATTTCATATAAATATGATGAGACACCCATTTCCCTCTCATCAACCATTTTTTATGAGTTTTTATTTCACAGCGTTATGCTGCCGAAATTGCACTATGATTTTTCAAGTCAATGTATTTGTGTAGTGAATACCTTTCACATTTCTCTCTGAATAGTATTCACCTTTATGAACATTTACTTATTGATTATAAAGATTCATGTATTTATTCCACATCCCTTTATCATGGAATAAATTATGATTATTGATTTCATGTTGTATGATCCATGTGGCACACTTATGCATGAAATGAAATGTTTAAGAAGGGTGCACCCTGATAACACTCCAATACATTGGGTAAAATATAGTATCATGATATGTCATGTGAAATTAGTGTTGACTCATTATAATTCAATTTAAATGATGTTTTATTTGTGCTTCATGTGCAATGAGGGTTTACTCATGCTCTATGTGCAATGAGCCTTGGCTCATGCTAATTCCATGTTAAGTGTTGTTGCCACATTTCCATGTTATGATTATCATGCTTTATCAAGACTTTATGTTCATGTTTCTATTGTGATCTATTGATATGCCTATTTTCTAACATGCATTTTATTCCTTATTTTATTCCATGTTTATTCCCTTACTGGGCTTTATATCTCACCCTTTTCATATGCATGTCCTTAGGTTATCCCATGCAATGCTATGTACGAGGGAATGTAGTGGTCATGTAAAGAAAGATTTTAATAAAGATGTTGTATTTCATGTTTTAAGTTGTTATGTAATGATACTAAGCCCCAAATACACTAGACCACTCAATCTTCTATGTTTTATCAAGTGAATTTTATGTAATATATCATGTTTAAGCTTCTAATAAAAGAAGGGTTGTTATAGTTGGTATCAGAGGATAGGTTTAGTTATTTTGAGATTAGAATTAGAAAACCCTAGTGAAGAATTATAGACAAGAATAAGTATAATAAAAATATCCCTAAGTATTGGTGAGTATTGAGTAAGTGGTTTATCAAGAAAATACATCCATATCTAGATACGAGCAGGTAGAGGCAACTCTGGCACAGATGTATCCTAAGGGTAAAACCCAAAAACACCGCTTTGAGCTAGACTCGAATGGGAATTGGTGCACGAAAATGGGCCTTGCTGCACTCTTGGTTATGAAACTTCTAGGGGATATGCTTTGGTAAATTCACAAGATTAGTATGAACCCTTATTAAGGGAATTAAAAAAATACCCTAAGAATATATGTTAGAAAGTAGATCATGAATAGAATAGATTGAATCCTATGGATTCATAAGTTATGGAAATAAAATTTATTTATAAGTCATCAGTTTTGTCCTTGGATTACCCTTTATGTATTAACCCTAACTTTCCTTTTATTCCATCCAATGGCTGGTAATAGGAGGACTCGGGCTAACAACTGATGTGAAGATCAATGTGATGACTGTGCTAATGAGATGCCCAATCCGATGGGGGAGGGAATCGAAAACTTTGTCACACTTCTCCCTTAGTTAACTCAAGATTTGAATAGAAACATGGGTCAAGAGGAATGTTCAACCCCCCCCCCCCCCAATAAAGAACAATTAACTGTCAAGAGATTCATGAGACAAAGGCCACCAACTTTTAATGGATCATATGATCCCTCAATAACTGAACAATTGATCAAATCCATTGAAAATATCTTCTCCATCCTTCAATGTTCTGAATAAGAGAAGGTTCTCCTGGCTACTTATTGTATGGAGGATGAAGCTGATCAATGGTGGATGTTGATCAAAAATACATAGCCTGAGGAGGAGATCGATGCATTGGAATGGAAGGACTTCTGGAAGATGTTTTTCGATAAATATTTTCCACGCACCCTCCAAATTAAGATGGAAAGGGACTTCCTTTCTCTCATTCAAAAAGATGATGAATTTTTCAGAGCATATGAGGAAAAATTCACAAGGCTTGCATGATACACCTTCAGATTTGTCTTTACCCCCGAATGCAAGGTTGACCACTTCTTTGGTGGGCTGAAACCTAGCCTACGGAAAGCGCTGGCGATCTGTGACTTCGACAGCTATGAGGAAATTGTCTTATATGCCCTCAAGGTCGAAATAGAGATCAGAGAATCTCAAAGGTATCATGGGGATATTAAGTGTAAGGTGGACTTCAATGCAGGCAGTCTGATGGATAAATCCAATGGTTCTAAGAATATCCAACACCTCTCTTGCCAAAGGTGCGGAAAGAAGCACCCCAAAAATTGTATGAAGGGGACGAGGAAATGTTTAAGGTGTAGAAGAGAAGGGAACCTAGGTGTTAACTAATGACAAGAAAACCCCACGGCTGAAACAGAGTAGAGGAACACTCTGATCAAACCTCAGAGCATTGTTCATTGCTACAACTGCAAAGAACCAGGGCATCTTGCAAATCAGTGCCCTAAGCCAAGGGTTTTCGGAGGCAACCAACAACCTCCAAGGTAGCAAGTGAGAGGTTTTTCCATCACTACTACCGAAGTGAACCCTGAAAATAATGTGGTGATAGGTATGCTAATTATTCATTCAAGAATAGTGAACGTACTTTTTGATTCAAGTTATACGCATTCTTTTATATCCCAAAAGTTTAGAAGAACAATCCCAACACCACCACAAATCATGGAATCAAAGTTGTTGGTGAGTACGGTAAATGGGGAAATAATTTCATCCCATGAATATAACTCCTCCCCTGTCATAATCTGTGGATTAAATTTCACATAGAACCTCATAATACTCCCTCTGATATAATTTGATGAAATTCCTGGCGTGGATTGTCTTTACTTATATAGATCCAACATAAATTTCCATGAGAGGGAAATCACTCTCCATGTAGAGAATCGACCCCTGATTCTATACAAGTGCAAGGAGGGAGATGAATCTTCTTTAGATCCATCATCTCAAGTGTGGATATTACTGCCCTATGAGCACATGTATCTGGCTCATATGATTGAGTCTAAGGATGGAACCATCCTTGAAAACATGCATGTTGTGAGGGAATTTGTTGAAGTGTTTCTTGAGGAATTTCCTGGTCTTCCTCCAAGAAGAGATGTTGAATTCTCAATTGATCTTATACCTAATGAATTTCCAATATCCAAGACTCCATATATAATGGATGTTGTGGAGCTTGAGTAGATGAAGAAACAACTACAAGAGAATCTGGATAAAGGATTTATACACCCAAGTGATTTACCTTGGGGTGCACCGATCCTCTTCATCAAGAAAAAAGATGGGTCAATGCACCTTTTCATCGATTATCGTGAGCTTAACAAAATCATGATAAAGAACTAGTATCCTCTCCCATGAATCGATGACTAGTTTGATCAGCTTCATGGAGCACAATAATTCTCCAAAGTGGATTTGCGGTTGGGATATTATCAAGTAAGGGTGAAGAAGGAAGATATCCCCAAGTCTATTTTTCCTACAAGATACGGGCACTGTGAATTCATAGTAATGCCTTTTGGACTCACTAATTCTCTAGAATTCTTCATGGACTTGATGAATAGAGTCATTAGGGATTACCTCAACAAATTTTTGGTGGCCTTTATAGATGATATTCTGATATACTCTAAAACCAAGTAGGATCATGAGGAGCATCTAAGAACTGTACTAGAGACCATATAGAAGTAGAATCTCTCTGCAAAGTACAACAAGTGTGAGTTCTGGTTGAAGGAGGTCTCATTCTTGGTCCATATCATCATAAGAAATGGGATATCTATGGATACCTCCAAAATAGATGCAATTTAGGGATGGCTGAGGCCAACATCAATAAAAGATATCTGTAGCTTCTTGGGGTTAGCTGGATATTATCGACGATTTGTGAGAAATTTCTCACGATTGTCCAACCCTCTTACCGAGCTAACTCGGAAGGTAGTAACGTTTTCTTGGACTGGTAAATGTGAATAAAGCTTCAAGGAGTTGAAAATGAGTCTTATCACTACGCTCGTGCTCACTTTACCACAAGTGGAGAACTTTTTGTGGTATTCAGTGATTCTTCGAAGAAGGGCATGGTCTGTGTGTTGATTCAAAATGAAAAATTCATTGCTTATGATTCAAGGAAATTGAAAGTTAATGAGAATAATTATCCAACACATGATTTGGAGTTGGCTGCGTTGATCTTCACTTTAAAAATTTGGTGGCAATATCTCTTTGGGGAGAAGTGTGAAATATATACGGACCACAAAAGACTCAATTATATATTCACAGAGAAAGAGTTGAGCATGTGCCAACGAAGATGGTTAGAGATGATCAAAGACTATGACTGCTCAATCCATTACCACCCTGGGAAAGAGAACAAGGTGGCAGATTCTCTAAGTATAAAGGAGCCAGAAATTCTATAATTGATGGGAATTGAGAAGGATTTAATCTTCTTAGACTTGATGAAGATGGACATGGGAATTATAAAGAAGGGAACATCATCAATCCATTCACAAATGATTTCTCAACTGTCTCTTTTGGAAATATTAAAGGATTCTCAAAAGGATGATGTGGGAATTCAGAAGAAAGTGGAAGCTATCAGAAAAGTCAAATCCTCAGAGTTCAATGTTAATGAGGAAGAAATTGTGAGATTTGGGAAAAGACTATGTGTTCTATCAAGTCTAGAGCTGAAGAAGGAACTTTTGGATGATTCACATAGTTCAAATTTCTCTATTCACCCAGGAAACACAAAGATGTATCGAGATCTCCAAGAGAATTATTGGTGGGATAATATGAATAATGAGATCACTAAGTATACATTAAAGTGCATGGTGTGTCAGCAAGTGAAGGCAGAGAGACAGAAGTCTAAGGTGATGATGCAACTGTTGCCCATACCAGCATGGAATTGGGAGAACATCACCATGGACTTCATCACCAGACTTCTAAAGACATCCAAAGGCAATAATAAAATCGGGGTTGTTGTGGATCTTCTTAAAAATTATGCACACTTTATTACAATTCGGGAGGATTTATCATTGGATCAACTTGCATGGATAAATATCAAGGAAGTGTTAAGGTTTCATGGAGTACCACTATCTATTGTATCTAATCGAGATCTATGATTCACCTCTATGTTTTGGAAGAGTCTTCAACATGCTCTAAATACTGAACTGAAATTCAATATGTCCTATTATCCTTAAAATGATGTCCAATCTGAGTAAACTATTCAGACACTTGAAGAGATGTTAAGATCATGTTCTATGGACTTCAAAGGAGGGTGCTACCAACATATTCCACTGGTTGAATTCTCCTACAATAACAATTTCCAATCAAGCATCAAAATGGATCCTTATGAATCCCTATATGGTAAGAGGTGTAGAACACCAATATGTTGATATGGAGTCAGTGAGCGTAAGCTTCTAGGACTAGAAATGGTCGAAGAAATGGTGGAGAAGGTAAAAACCATTCAGCATCATATCAAGGTAGCTCAGAGTCGAAAAAAGAGTTATGCAGATAATTATCGACGATTCATTGAGTTTAAAGTTGGAGACATCGTATTTCTATGCATATCTCCCTAGAATAAGTTCATGAGGTTTGGAAAGAAAGGGAAGTTAATTCGTAGGTACATCAGCCCCTTCGAGATTCTTGATCATGTTGGGGTTATGGCCTATAGACTAGCACTTCCACCTATCATGGCCAAAGTACATGATGTCTTTCATGTATCCCTCTTAAGGAAGTACATACTAGACCCTTCACATGTACTCTCTTCATAGGTAGTAAAACTAGAGGATGATCTTTATTATGAGGAGAAATCGGTGAAGATCTTAGATCGTAGAGAAAAATTTCTATGAAATAAGACAATGCCCCTTATCAAGGTGTTGTGTAAAATCCACAAGTTTGAAGAATCTATGTGGGAATTGGAGGAAGTGATGAAGAAAAGTTACCCGTATTTGTTTCAGAGTGGGAAAATGAAATTTCGAGGACAAAATTTCATAAGGGGGGAAGATTGTAATGACCCAAACATTCATTAATGGAAATTCCTCTTGATCTAATTAAATGTATTATTATGGTTATATAAAATGTGAACTTAATTGGTTTTATGTTTTTGGATTTTAAAATACTATTATGAATCATTATCATTTCTAATATATTCGTTCAATAGTGATCATGTGATTAGTATAAATATAGGGATTTAACAAATCTAATTTACTCAGACAAAGGAAGTGATGGCCTCATCCAGTAGACTTACCCCGTACGAAGCCCATTTGTTAGATCTCGAAAAGGAGGTGGTGTCATTGGGTTTTTCTCCTGACCAAGCCCAAGCTAAGCTTGAATTAGTTAAGCTTGAGTGGAACCGACTATGGGAGAAGTAGATGTTAATAGAGATTACCACCCGAGCGATGTTATCTGAGCCACCCCAAGAGTGTGTCACCATCACACACCTTAACCTTTGGTCTTATGCGGGTTTTATAAGGGGTTATGTAACAAGACCCTAGCACTATGATTATGTACATTATTCTTGTATAGATAATATACATTCATTTTATTGTTACCTTGTAGATAATTTTTTTAAAGCACAAATAGTATTTTTAGTTAATATTCTACTAAAAAATATATTTTGATGAATTAATGGATTTTTGAATTAAATAACATTTTAATAAAATATAATTATTATTATTAAGTTTATTTTTATTAAATATAAATTATCATATAATTTTATGAAAGCAATTGTAATTTTTATTAAGGTTTGAAAGCTATTCTTGTCAAAACCCAAGAATTTTTTATAAATATAGGTTTTCATTTTAAAAGTAAAAATTCACATATTTAGAATAATATTTAGATAAAATGAATATTATTTTTGGAATCAGGATGTCGAAATTATTCAATGGTGACTTTTTCATAATTTTCTGAGACAGTCGAATTTTTGGGTAAAAATTAAATACCGTTTAAATATATAATGTGTTTTATGACATCATAATGACCCAATAGTGATGTAATAAAATACTATAAACATTATTTTCAGACAATATATGTTTTATAATTAAAATAATGTTATTTTATATTTGTTTTATTTATTTTAAAAAGCTTTAGTGGACCCTCCAAGATTTATAAAACATTTTGTCTTTTTAAATTGTTTTCCTTGAGAGTGTGACTCACCTCCACATAAGAAACCCTATTATTTTAAGAATTTCGGCCATTTTCCTCATAAAATATTGTTTTACAATCCCCTTTTTCAAAAACCATGGTCAAAAACCATGGGCTGCATTTTGGTTTTGATTAGTTTATTGTGTGGTGTCCCAAACCTAAATAATAAAGAATTCCCTCTCCTTTCCTATATAAACCCACTCATGCTCCCACTTCATCTTCACTCAAAGCCTTTGAAGTTTGACCAACCCCTAACCTCATCTCTCTAGAATCCTCACAAGGTTCCCCAATATCCCAAGAATCCTCTCTCAAGCCTCTCCCAAGCCTTTGGGATTACACTTCCAAGTAAGGGATTTCTTCCTTTCTCATTTTTGTCCAATTTTCTTTAAGTTGTTATGCCCTTTTTTCAATTAAAAATGTTAGGGTATGATTTCTCACCTCCCCCATACTGTCCTTTTTATGTTTTGATGATGGGATACCCCTTTATCTCTCATTAATGCCTCCAATGTACAATTATTACCATGCCGAAATTTCATGAGGGATTTCTATCCTCTTTTACATCCAAGTAATTATTTTGAAATATGCATCTAAATTCCATTAAGTTTGTTGGTAAATTTATCTATATGAATACCTTACTTTTCATTTCATGTAAATATGATGATACACCCCTTTCTCTCTTATCAACCATTTTTTATGAGTTCTTATTTCACGTCGTTATGCTGCCGAAATTGCACTATGAGTTTCCAAGTCAATGTCTTTGTGTAGTGAATACCATGGCCATTTCTCTATCAAGGTTATTCACATTTATGAACATTTACTTATTGATTATAAATATTCATGTATGTATTCCAGATCCCTTTATCATGGAATAAATGATGATGATTGATTCTGTGTTGTATGATCCATATGGCACACTTATGCATGAAATGAAATGTTTAAGAAGGGTGCACCCTGATAGTGCTCCAATGCATTGGGTAAAGTATAGTATCATGATACATCATGTGAAATGATTTTTGACTCATTATAATTCAAGTTCAATGACTTTTTACTCATTATTCATGTGCAATGAGGGTTTACTCATGCTCCATGTGCAATGAGCCTTGGCTCACGCTAATTCCATGTTAAGTGTTGTTGCCACATTTCCATGTTATGATTATCATGCTTTATCAAGCCTTTCTGTTCATGTTTCTCTTGTGGTCCATTGATATTCCTATTTTCTAACATGTATTGTATTCCTCATGTTATTCCATGTTTATTCCCTCACTGGGCTTTATAGCTCACCCTTTTCTTATGCATGTCATCGGGTTATCTTGTGCAATGCTAAGTATGAGGGAATGTATTGGTCATGTAAAGGAAGTTATCAATAAGGATGTTGTATTTCATGTTTTAAGTTGTTTTGTAATGATAATAAGACCCAAAGACACTAGACCTATCGATCTTCTATGTTGTATCAACTGAATCTTATGTAATAAATCATGTTTAAGCTTTTAAAAAAAATCAGGGTTGTTATAGTTGGTATCAGAGGATAGGTTTAGTTATTTTGGGGATTAGGATTAGAAAACCCTAGTGAAGAATTAGAGAAAAGAATAATTATAATAAAAATATCCCTATGTATTGGTGGGTATTTAGTAAGTGGTTTATCAAGAAAATAAATCCTTGTCTGGATACGAGCAGGTAGAGGCGGCTCTGCCACAGATGTATCCTAGGGGTAAAACCTGAAAACACTGCTTTGAGCTAGACTCGAATGGGAATCGGTGCACGAAAATGGGTCTTACTGCACTCTTGGTTATGAAACTCTTGGGGTAAATGCTTTGGTAAATTCACAAGAATAGTATGAACCCTTATTAATGGAATTAAAAAAAATCCCCTAAGAATATATTTTAGAAAGTAGATCATGAATAGAATAGATTGAAGCCTATGGATTCATAAGTTAAGGAAATAAAAGTTATTTATAAGTCATCAGTTTTGTCTTTGGATTACCCTTTATGTGTTACCCCTAACTTTCCTTTTATTCCAGCCAATGTCTGGTAATAGAAGGACTTAGTCTAACAACTGATTGAAGATCAATGTGATGACTATGCTAATGAGATTCCTAATCCGATGGGAGAGGGAATCACAAACTTTGTCACACTTCTCTCTCAGTTAACTCAATATTTGAATAGAAACATGAGTCGAGAGGAACGTTCAACCCCCCCCCTAAGAAAGAACAATTCTCTATTGAGAGATTCATGAGACAAAGGACTCCTACTTTTAATGGATCATTTGATCCCTCAATCATCGAACAATGGATCAACTCCATTGAAAAGATCTTCTCCATCCTTCAATGTTCTGAACAAGAGAAGTTTCTTCTGGATGCTTATCGTATGGAGGGTGAAGCTGATAAATGGTGGGCGTTGATCAAAAATAGAAAGCCTGAGGAGGATATTGAGGTGTTGGAATGGAAGTATTTTCACAAGATTTTTTTCGATAAATATTTTTCGCCCACCCTTCGACTTAAGATGGAAAGGGGTTTCCTTTCCCTAAAGAAAAAATATGATGAATCTGTTGGAGCGTATGAGGAAAACTTCACAAGTATTGCATGATATTCCTCTGGATTTTTCATTACCCCCAAATTCAAAGTTGACCACTTCTTTGGTGGGCTCAAACCTAGCCTACGGAAAGTGCTGGTGATCCGTGACTTCGACAGCTATGAGTAAATTGTCCGATGAGCCCTCAGGGTTGAAATAGAGATCGGAGAATCTTGGGGGTATCATGGGGATAAAAAGATTAAGTTGGACTTCAATGATGATGGTCATATGGATAAATCCAACGGTGCTAAGAAAATCCAGTACCCCACTTGCCAAAGGTGCGGAAAGAAGCACCCCAGAAATTTCTTGAAGGGGACGAGGAAATGCTTTAGGTGTGAAAGATAAGCGAACCTAGTTGTTAGTTACCAACAAGAAAAACCCGCGGCTGCAACAGAGGAGAGGAACGCTCCGATCAAACCTCAATGCATTATTAAGTGCTACAACTACAAAGAACCAGGACATCTTACAAATCAGTGCCCTAAGCCAAGGATTTTCAGAGGAAACCAATAACCTCCAAGGTAGAAATGGATATATTTTTCCATCACTACTGCCGAAGTGAAACCCAACAATGAAGTGGTGACAGGTACACTAGTTATTCATTCAAGAATATCAAATGTACTTTTTTATTCAAGTTGAATAATTATTTTACATCCCAAAAGTTTAGTAGAACAATCGCAACACCACCAAAAACCATGGAAGCAAAGATGTCAGTGAATACCACAAATGGGGCAATCATTTCATCCCATGAATATAACTCCTCCGCTGTCATAATTTGTGGATTGAATTTCCCATAGAACCTTGTAATACTCCCTCTGTTAGGATTTGATGCAATTCTTGGCATGGATTGGTTTTCCTTATATAGAGCCAATATAAATTTTCGTGAGAGGTAAATCGCTCTCCATGTGGAGAATCGACCCCTGATTCTATACAAGTTCAATGAGGCAGATGAATTTTCTTTAGCTCCATCATCTCAAGCATGGATATTACTACCCTATGAGAATCTATATCTGGATCAGATGATTGAGTCTAAGGAGGCAACCATCCTTGAATACATGCCTATTGTGAGGGAATTCACTGAAGTGTTTCCCGAGGAATTGGATGGCCTTCCTCTTAGAAGAGATGTTGAATTCTCAATTGATCATATACTTGGGGCATTGCCAATATCCCAGACTCTATATAGAATGGTTGTTGTGGATATTGAGGAAATGAAGAAACAACTACAAGATAATCTGGATAAAGGGTTTATACTCCCAAGTGCTTCACCTTGGGGTGAACCAGTCCTCTTCATCAAGAAGAAAGATGGGTCAATGCGCCTTTGCATCGATTATTGTGATCTTAACAAAATCATGATAAAGAACAAGTATCCTCTCCCACAAATCAATGACTTGTTTAATCAGCTGTGTGGAGCACAATACTTCTCCAAGGTGGATTTACAGTCAGGATATTATCAAGTAAGGGTGAAGAAGGAAGATATCCCCAAGACTGTTTTTCGTACAAGATACAGGCACTGTGAATTCATAGTAATGCCTTTTTGACTCACTAATGCTCCAGAAATCTTCATGGACTTGATTAATAGAGTCTTTAGGGATTACCTCAAAAAGTTTGTGGTATTATTTATAGATTATATTCTGATATACTCCAAAACCTAGTAGGATCATGAGGAGCATCTAAGAACTGTACTAGAGACCTTGAAGAAGGATAATCTCTATGGAAAGTACAGAAAGTGTGAGTTCTGGTTGAAGGAGGCCTCATTCTTAGGCCATATCATTACAAGAAATGGGATATCTATGGATCCCTCCAAAATATATGCAATTAATGGATGGATGAGGCCAACATAGGTAACGGATATCCGTAGATTCTTGGGGTTAGCTGGATATTATCAACGATTTGTGTGAAATTTCTCATCATTGTCCAAACCTCTTACCAATCTAACTCAGAAGGGAGTAAAGTTTGCTTGGACTGATGAATGTGAAAAAGATTCAAGGAGTTGAAAAGGGGGATTATCACTACACCTATGCTCACTTTACCAACAAGTGGAGAAATATTTGTGGTATTCAGTGATGCTTTGAAGAAGGGCATGAGCTGTGTGTTGATGCAAAATGAAAAAGTCATTGCCTATGCTTCAAGGAAATTTAAAGTTCATGAGAATAATTATCCAACACATGATTTAGAGTAGGTTGTAGTGATCTTTGCTTTAAAAATTTGGTGGCATTATCTCTTTGGGGAGAAGTATGAAATATATATGGACTACAAAAGCCTCAAGTATATATTCACATAGAAAGAGTTGAACATGCGCCAATGAAGATGGTTAGAGATGATCAAAGACTATAAATTCTCAATCCATTACCACCCTGGGAAAGCGAACAAGGTGGAAAATTATCTAAGTAGAAAGGACCCAAAAATTCTATCATTGATGAGAATTTAGAAGGATCCAATCTTCTTAGACTTGATGAAAATGGAAATGAGAATCATAAATAAGGGAAAATAACCAATCCTTTCATAAATTATTGCTCAACCGTCTCTTTTGGAAAGGTTAAAGGATGCTCAAAAGGATTATGTAGGAATTCAGAATAAATTGAAAGCTATCAGAAAAGGGAAATCCTCGGAGTTCAATGTTAATGAAGAATAAATTGTGATATTTGGGAAAAGACTATGTGTACCATCAAATCCAGAGCTAAAGATGGAACTTTTGGATGATGCACATAGTTAAAATTTCTCTATTCACCCAGGAAACACAATGATGTATTGAGATATTCAAGATCATTATTGGTGGGATAATATGAAGAAGGATATCGCTGACTATACATCAAAGTTCCTGGTGTGTCGGAAAGTGAAGGCAGAGAGGCATAAGTCTAAGTGGATGATGAAACCATTGCTCATACCAGCATAGAAATGTGAGAACATCACCATGGACTTTGTCACCAGACTTCCGAAGAGATCCAAAGTCTACAATGCAATATGGTTTATTGTGTATCATCTTACAAAGTATTCACACTTTATTTCAATTTGGTAGGATTTCTCATTGGATCAACTAGCACAGTTATATATTAAGAAAGTGGTAAGGTTTCATGGAGTACCATTATCTATTGTATTTGATTGAGATCCAAGATTCACCACTATGTTTTGGAAGAGTCTTCAACATTCTCTAGATAATGAACTAAACTTCATTATAGCCTATCATCCTCAAATTGATGACTAATCTGAGCGAACTATTCAGAAACTGGAGGATATGTTAAGATCATGTTATATGGACTTCAAAGAATAGTGGCACCAACATCTTTCACTGGTTGAATTTTCCTACAATAATAGTTTCAACTAGAGCATATTAATGGCACATTATGAAGCCCTATATGTGAAGAGGTGCATAACATCATCATGTTGGGATGAAGTAGGTGAGCGTAAGTTTTTAGGACCAAAAATGGTCAAAGAAATGGTGGAGAAGGTGAAAACCATTCAGCAGCATATCAAGGCTGCCCAGAGTCGACAGAAGAGTTATTCAGATAACCATCGACAAGACCTTGCCTTTAAAGTTGGAGGTATGGTATTTCTATGTATATCTCTATGGAAAAAGTTCATGAGGTTTGGAAATAAAGGGAAGTTCAGTCCTAGGTACATCGGCCACTTCGAGATTCTTGATCTTGTTGGGGTTGTAGCCTATCAACTAGCACTTCCACCTACCATGGCCAAAGTACATGATGTATTTCATATATCCCTATTAAGGAATTACATACCATACCCTTCATAGGTACTATTTTTAGAGGTAGTACAGCTTGAGGATGATCTTTCTTATGAGGAGAAACCAGGGAAGATCTTAGATCGTAGAGAAAAAGTTATATGAAATAAGACAATGCCCCTCATCAAGGTGTTGTGGAAGAAACACAAGTTTGAAGAAGTGGCATGGGAATCAGAGTAAGTGATGAAGTAGAGTTACCCTTTTTTGTTTTAGAGTGGGAAAATGAAATTTCAAGGGCGAAATTTCTTAAGGGGGGAAGATTGTAACGACCCAAACTTTCATTAATGGAAATTCCTCTTGATCTAATTAAATGTCTTAATATGGTTATATAAAATTTGAACTTTATTGGTTTTATGTTTCTAGATTTTAAAATACCATTATTAATTGTGACCATTGCTAATATAGTCGTTGAATAGTGATTACATGATTAGTATAAATATAGGGCTTTAACAAATCCAATTTACTCAGACAAAGGAAGTGATGGCCTCATCCAGTAGACTTTACCTGTATGAAGCCCATTTTTCATAGCTCTTAAAGGAGGTGGTGTCATTGGGTTTCACTCTGGACCAAGCCCAAGCAAAGCTTGAACACATTAATCTTGAGCGGAATCGACTACATGAGAAGTGGATGTTAATTGAGATTACCACCCGAGCGATGTTATCCAAGACACCCCAAGAGTCGGTTACCATCACACACCTTACCCTTCAGTCTTATGCAGGTGTTATAAGGGGTTACATAACGATACCCTAGCACTATTACTATGTACATTATTCTTGTATAGAGAATATACATTCTTTTTATTTTAACCTTGTAAATAGTTTTTTTAAAGCACAAATTCTATTTTTAGTTAATATTCAACTAAGAAATCTATTTTGATGAATTAATGGATTTTTTAATTAAATAATATTTTAATAAAATATTACTGTTATTATTAAATTAATTTTTATTAAATATAAATTATCGTATAATTTTATGAATGCAATTGTAATTTTTATTAAGGTTTGAAAGCTGTTTTTGTCAAAACCCGTGAATTTTCGATAAATGTAGGTTTTTATTTTAAAATAAAAGATAAAAATATTTAGATAATTATTTAGATAAAATTAATATTAATTTTGGAATCAGGGTTTATAAATTATCCAATGATGAATTTTTTATAATTTTTTGAGATAGTCAAATTTTTGGGTAAAAATTAAATATCGTTCAAATATATAATGTGTTTTATGACATCATAATGACCCAATAGTGATGTAATAAAATACTATAAACATTATTTTCGGCCAATATATGTTTTATAATTAAAATAATATGATTTTATATTTGTTTTATTTATTTTACAAAGCTTTAGTGGACCCTCCATGACTTATAAAACATTTTGTATTTTTAAATTGTTTTCCTTGAGAGTGTGACTCACCTCCACATAAGCAACCCTGTTATTTTAAAAAGTTCGGCCAAACCTAAATAATAAATAATTCCCTCTCCTTTCCTATAAAAACCCACCCAAGCTCCCACTTCCTCTTCACTAAAATCCTTTGGAGTTCGACAAAACCCTACCCTCCTCTCTCTATAATCCTCCCAAGGTGCCCCAATCTCCCAATAAGCCTCTTTCAAGCCTCTCCCAAGCTTTTGGGATCACACTTCCATGTAAGGGATTTCTTCCTTTCTCATTTTTATCCAATTTTCTTTAAGTTGTTATGCCCTTTTTTTCAATTAAAAATGTTGGGGTATGATTTTTCACCTCCCCCATACTGCCCTATTCATTTTTGGATGATGGGATACCCCTTTCTCTCTCATTAATGCCTCTCGTGTACACCTATTACCATGTTGAAATTCCATGAGGGATTTCTCTCTCCCCATTTACATCCAAGTAATTCTTTTGAATTATGAATCCAAATTCCATTACGTTTGTTGAGACATGTAACTATATGACTCTCTTACTGTCCATTTCATGTAAATATGATGAGACACCCCTTTCTCTCTCATCAACAATTTTTTATGAGTTCTTATTTCACGCTGTTATGCTGCCAAAATTGCACTACGATTTCCCAAGTCAATGTCTTTGTGTAGGGAATACCATGCCCATTTCTCTATCAAGGGTATTCACCTTTATGAACATTTACTTATTGAGTATAAAGATTCATGTATGTATTCCACATCCCTTTATCATGGAATAAATGATGATGATTGATTCCATGTTGTATGATCCATGTGGCACACTTATGCATGAAATGAAATGTTTAAGAAGGGTGCGCCCTGATAGCACTCCAATGAATTGGGTAAAGTATAGTATCATGATATGTCATGTGTAATGAGTGTTTAATCATGCTAATTCAAGTTCAATTAGGGTTTAATCATGCTTCATGTTCAATGAGGGTTTACTCATGCTCCATGTGCAATGATCCTTGGCTCATGCTATTTCCATGTTAAGTGTTGTTGCAACATTTCCATGTTATGATTATCATGCTTTATCAAGCCTTTATGTTCATGTTTCTCTTGTGATCTATTGATATGGCTATTGTCTAACATGTATTTTATTCCTCATGTTTTTCCATTTTTATTCCCTTACTGGTCTTTATAGCTCACCCTTTTCTTATGCATGTCCTCAGGTTATCCCATGCAATGCTAAGTACGAGGGAATGTGGTGGTCATGTAAAGGAAGTTTTCAATAAAGATGTTGTATTTCATGTTTTAAGTTGTTATGTAATGATTCTAATCCCCAAAGACACTAGACCTCTCTATCTTCTATGTTGTATCAAGTGAAGTTTATGTAATAAATCATTTTTAAGATTTTAATAAGAGAAGGGTTGTTATATGATCTCTTAGCATACTCAATATGAATCAAGATAGATCATGATAGACTCTAACATGATTATACTAAGATTCTAAGAAAGGGATCTTATAAATCTCTCTCTGAGCCATGCTCACATCCTATCAAAACTTGACCATGATTTCACCTTGAGTCAACTATCTCATGGTTACCCATTTACTCCTGATGTCACCTCTACCATGGAGGGACATTCATTATTTAACCACAACTCCTAGGCAACCAATCCCATGGAGAGTCCTGAAAACATTGGTCCTCAACTCGCACTCGACCACTCACTAATTCATATTCAAACAATACCATGTTCAACCAACATGTATCCTTATGACCCGACTCATACTCCAGTGAATCTTCCATTACAAGGATAAGATAACATTGCTACAAAATATGTCTATTTTTTAGTCCATAAGTTCCCTTAGAACTCCTTTTAAAAATTGAGCACCTCACCTATGCCACGATTTATTCCACAACCACCCATTACATGGTGTCGTTCAAGCTACAAGAACCTACCCTCTCTCTTAATTCATTAGAAATAGTTGAAACACTAGTCGATCAGGCCAGGAACCTATACAATTATTCTAGTCAAAACCAGTCTGAAAAAACAAGCACCCAAGGTGCTCCATCAAAAGCTAAAGGCATCAACATGCATATAATGTAAAACTAGAGCACCAACTATGCCTCAATCTCAAAAATGGTCATGAAGACAAGATCACTGTCCAAAAAGGCATAAAAAATATGGTCCATCCTATCACACAAGTTTCCCTTGAACAAAACAAACATCGACCTATAAGGGTCCAAGTCAGACTAAGAGCCTCTAGGTCTCTCACTTAGCTCTATAGAACAAGCCTCATAATTGGGTCACAAGGTCCAACCACCTAACCCAAAAGTTCCAACCTCTAAAAATAATTTAAAGATCACAACAACCTACAGAGGTCAAAAACAAAAACATGGACTATAATGGATCAATCCTCACTGAGTATCCTCAGAAGGATCTGATTCCTAGAGATATCAACACCAACAGAGAAGAGAAATTTAACTAACACTCACCAGGCACCCATATGCAGAAATACCCCCTGTAGGTCCAGTTCACAAGAAAGGTCTTGGAACCTATCATCATTGTACTCAACAATCCAACTAGATAACCATAGACCTAAAAAACAACACCCTAAAAAGGGTACAGCATAATGGCATCACATGCCATAATGACCTACTAGGGTCCCTGCACATCCTATGCATGAGGACTGAGTCATTGGCCTCACAAAAAAATCCATCAACATAAATCCACATAACATTCCATAATAAAGAAATATATATGTGTAAGTAGGTCCAAAAGGCCTCTGTCGTCAGTAAAAACACACACTAGCGGGCCTATATGATGTGAATCCTATGTGCCAAGTATGATTCCTGAGACACCTCTTGCTTTTTTTAGCCAAGAGTCAAAATCCATCTCTGACCTCTTGAAAATGTTTGAGAGCTAGAGATCCATAGTAAATCATAATATCCACACAACATGTGTGTTTCTCAAGGTGAAAATCATATAAAACTATAAAATCACATATTATAATAACAATCCCATACCTTGGAAACTAGGACTTCTTACCAAAACAAGTGTTCTTGATGCACCAGTCTGATATCCATCACAATTTACAACACATTCCAAATGATACTATCTACCATATCCTAAATAGTAAATACTAGGAAAAGAACACCTCTGATACAACTTTGTAATGACCTGACCTGGATGCCACTAAACCAGTGCTCTAAGCCGATGGATTACAAGGCCTCAAGAGCACCTCCTCATACGCTAGAGGCTTCTGAATAGAAATCAGGACCTAGGTTGTCATAGTGAGGAGACTATGACCTCATATCAGAGTAAGAAAATAGTAGAAATATCTAATTATCATACACAGTGGAATTTAAATAGAGTGTGGAAGAGTAAATAATTGAAATAGAACATGCTGTAATAATAAATGAAATATTGTAAAAGTGTGAACATTTATCCATACAATACACACATGTCACCCACTGGGTCGACCATACATATACAGAAGTACCAATGAAACTTAAAGTAAAAGTATAGGTCTCTACTACTAACTCCAATCCAGTAGAAACTTTCAAACTACTCCAGCCTAATTAAAAGAACCACACAAGCATCTCTACTCAAACATGGAACATTGAGCCTTGGACCTATCCACCATGCAACTCATGCCCAACCTGAAAAGTAGACATAAGGTTTACACGTACACTGAGGTGCATATACAGGGGTGAGAAATAATCATAGTAATCCACCCTAACATGAAACCTATAAATGTTCTGTTATAAGTGTATGAAAAAGAAATAACTTAGCCTCACTGAGACAAAAATAAAAGTTAAGTAAAACCAAACATGAAACCACAATCAAACCTCAGGTTCATAATCCTATTCAACCGGGAAAGTGCCACAATGGATGTCCATATCTATATATGTATACATGTATAGTCCCATACCTATACATATATACATAAATATGAATATTCATGAGTATGTGAATCAAAAAACATGAAACCACGTCATCTTTCAAACCTTGGGTTCGTAATCCAGATCAACTAGACATCCTGTGAAAAGGAATTGAGCTAGAATTCATACCACTAAATCTATGCATCATTAATTTGATAAATGGATCTGTAATCCCAATCGACATATACCTGATTTGGATAATTCTATAAAAGTATATGAGCAAGATACATCACCGAGGGGGATACTCATCCTACACCTGGGTTCACTCATACTCTCCTCCAATCACTGAAACAAGGATACCATATACCGAAGTTCAATCCTATAAATATCACTACAACCAACTCTGGCCTATTCTGAATAATCACATGTCAGACCCTAAGGGATGGATCCAAGTTATAATGACCAAGGCATCCACATCAGCCTACGCCATGTAATCACATGTATAACATCCATCACGACCACACCATATAATCAAGTATCATATCCATCGCATTCATATTGTATAATCAAGTTTCATAGAATGAATGGTTAGATCCAAGTAACTTGTCCAAGGAATCCTCGTTGGGTCCCTGGAGCATCTCACTGGAAACTCGGTAAACACACCAGTTGAAGTCCTAGGAGCATGTCAACAGATCATGTCATGCATGATTCTAAGAAAGCCAGATCCATGAGGTAGCAAGGCCCAGGGAATCCCATTTAATCAAGACCCAAGTTGAATGCCCAATCCAAGTAATCCAATAACATGTTCAAGATCAATGGAGATTCATCCATAGAATCTATAAAATAAATCGGTCTATGAGTCCATCCAAGGAATTCCTATAGCAGGGAATCCATATATCACTCAAGGCATACAATTCATCAACCCTTTGATTCCATCCAAGGAATTCAAAAAACAGAAATCCAATTATCACTCAGGGAATACAATTAAACTACCAACTAAGTCCTTCCAAGGAATTCCTATAATGGGAATCCAAGTATCACCTATGGTATACCATAAGAATCATGTATGCCTCAACAACTGAATACTAGGAAACACCTCTGGTCATCCCAACAAAATATATATCACAAAATATATATCTATATGACAACCATGCTTTTATTACAAACTTAAACATGATTTATTACATTAAACTTCACTTGATACAACAAAGAAGATCGATAGGTTTAGTGTCTTTGGGTATTATCATCATTACATAAAAACTTAAAACATGAAATATGACATCTTTATAGAAAACATCCTTTACATGACCACTACATTCCCTCATACTTAGCATTACATGGGATAACCTGAGGACATGCATAAGAAAAGGGTGAGCTATAAAGCCTAGTAATGGAGTAAGCATAAAATAACATGAGGAGTATAATACATGTTAGAAAATAGGCATATCAATATATTATAAAAGAAACATGAACATAAAGGAATGATAAAGCATGATAATCATAACATCGAAATGTGGCAACAACACTTAACAAGGAATTATCGTGAGCCAAGGCTCATTGCACATAGAGCATGAGTAAATCCTAATTGCACATGAATCATGAGTAAACCCTCGTTGCACTTGAATTATCATGATTCAACACTCATTGCACATGATGTATCATGATACTATACTTTACCCAATGCATTGGAGTGCTATAAGGGCGCACCCTTCTTAAACATTTCATTTCATGCATAAGTGTGCCACATGGATCATAAAACATAGATTAATAAAACATAATCATTTATTCCACGATAAAGGAATGTGGAATTCATACATGAAACTTTGTAATAAATAATTAAAGGTGCATAAAGTTGGATACCCTTGATGGATAGATGGGAATGGTATCCACTACACAATGGAATTGGCTTAGAAAATCGGTGTGATTTCGGCAGCGTAACGGTGTGACATAAGAATTCATAAAAATGGTTGATGAGAGAGAAAGGGGTTCCTCATAATATTTACATGTAATGGACAGTAGGGAGTTAATATAGATACATGTCCCAACAATTGTAATGAAATTTATATTCATGATACAAAATTATTTCTTGAATGTAAAATAAGAGAGAGAAGTTCCTTTTGGAATTTCGGCATAGTAATGGGTGTACATGGGAGGCATTTAATGAGAGGGAAAGGGGTCTCCCATCATTGAAACAATAATAGGGAAGTATGGGGGAGGTTTGAAACCATACCCCAACATTTATAATTGAAATTAAAAGGGCAATACAAGTTAAAGAAAATTGACAAAAATAAGAAAGGAAGAAAAAACCCTTACTTGGAAGTGTGCTTCCAAAGGCTAGAGAGAGGCTTATTGGGAGCTTGGGGAACCTTGGGAGGATTCTAGAGAGAGTAGTTCAGAGGTTTTACGAACTCCAAGGGCTTTGAGTGAGAAGGAAGTGGGAGCATGGGTGGGTTTATATAGGAAAGGTGAGGGAATTCTTTATTATTTAGGTTTGGGTCTCCTTACATTAAATTAATCCAAACCACAAACCATCCCATGGTGTTTGCCCATGGTTTTTGGAAAAGGGAAGAGGAAAAAAATATTTTATAAGGACAAAGTCCGAACTTCTTAAAATATTAGGGTTGATTATGTGGAGGTGAGTCACACTCCAATGGAAATTAATTTAAAAAGGCAAGGTGTTGAATATGTCTTGAGGGGTCCATTAATGCTTTGAAAAGTAAGTCAAAAAAATCCAAAATCACGTCATTTTAATGGTAAAACATATATTGGCCGAACATAAATATTATAGTATTTTATTACATCACTATTGGTTCATTATGATGTCATAAAACACATTATATATTTAAACGGTATTTAATTTTTACCCAAAAATTTTACTGTCTCAGAAAATTATGAAAAATTCACCGTTGGATAATTTCGACGTCCTGATTCCATAAATGACATTTATTTTATATAAATAATTTTCTATATATGTTAATTTTCAATTTTAAAATAATAACCGACATTTATCGAAAATTCACAGGTTTTGACAGAAATGGCTTTTAAACCTTAATAAAAAAAATTAATTGCATTCATAAAATTATAAGATCATTTATATTTAATAAAACTTAATTTAATAATAATAATGTTATTTTATTAAAATATTATTTAATTCAAAAATCCATTAATTTAATAAAATATATTTCTTAATTAAATAATAACTAAAAACACCATTTGTACTTAAAAACTATTTACAATGTATCAATTATGAAAATAAATTATATTCATTATTATATAAAAAAATAATGTACATGAACATAGTACTATCGATTAGTTACATAACCCCTTAAAACAGCAGCATAAGACCTAAGGGTAAGGTGTGCGATGGTGACAGACTCTTGGGGTGGCTTGGATAACATCGCTCGAGTGGTAATTTCTATCAACTTTCACTTCTCCTGTAGATGGTCCAATTCAAGCTTGACATGGTGAAGCTCAGCTTGGTCTTGGTCAAGAGAAAAGCCCAAGGATACCACCTCTTTTTTGAGCTCTGATAAATGGGCTTTGTATGGGGAAATTCTACTGGATGAGGCCATCGCTTCCTTTGTCTAAGTAAAATTGGATGTGTTAAAGCTCTATATTTATACTAATCATGTGATCACTATTCAACGGCTATAAAAGTAATGGTCACAATTATTATCATAAAACCAATGAAGTTGACATTTTATAAAAACATTTTATATAAAGAGACATTTAATAAGATCAAGAGGGATTTTCCATTAATGAAACTTTGGGTCGTTACAATATTCCCCCTTGAGAAATTTTTCCCTTGAAATTTTCCTTTTCCCACACTAAAACAAATGTGGGTAACTCAACTTCATCATATCCTCTGATTCCCAAGTCTCTTCTTCAAACTTGTGGTTTCTCCACAACACCTTGATGAGGGGAATTGTCTTATTTCGTAGAAATTTTTTTCTATGATCCAAGATCTTCACTGGTTTCTCCTCATAAGAATGATCATCTTCCAATTTTACCACCTCAGAAGAGAGTACATGTGAAGGGTCCGGTATGTACTTCCTTAAGAGGGATACATGAAAGACATCATGTACTTTGGTCATGGTAGGTGGAAGTGCTAGTCGATAGGCCACAGCCCCGACACGATCAAGAATCTCGAAGGGGCCGAAGTACCTTGGACTTAACTTCCCTTTCCTTCCAAACCTCATGACCTTCTTCCACGGAGATATGCGTAGAAACACCATGTCTCCAACTTTAAACTCAAGGTCTCGTCGACGATTATCTGCATAACTCTTCTGTCGACTCTGGGCTGCCTTGATATGATGCTGAATGGTTTTCACCTTCTCCACCATTTCTTCGACCATTTATGGTCCAAGAATCTTACGTTCATCAATATCATCCCAACATGCCAGTGTTCTAGACCTTTTCTCATACAGGGCTTCAATATGGTGCCATTTGGATGCTCGAGTGGAAACTGTTATTATAAGAGAAGTCAACCAGAGGAAGATGTTGATCCCATCCTCCTTTAAAGTCTATTGAAAACACTCTCAACATATCCTCAAGTGTTTGGATAGTCCGATCGGATTAGCCATCAGTTTGAGGATGATAGGTTGTACTAAAGTTCAGTTCAGTATTTAGAGCATGTTTAAGACTCTTCCAAAACTTAGAGGTGAATCTTGGATCTCGGTTAGACACAATAGATAGTGGTACTCCATGCAACCTTACCACTTACCTGATATATATCTATGCTAGTTGATCCAAAGATAAATCCTCCCAAATAGAAATGAAGTGTGAAGTCTTTGTAAGACAATCCACAACAACCCATATTGCATTGTTGCCTTTGTATGTCCTCAGAAGTCTGGTGACAAAGTCCATGGTGATGTTTTCCCATTTCCATTCTGGTATGGGAAATGGTTGCATCATCCCCTTAGACTTCTGTCTCTCTGCCTTCACTTGCTGACACACCAAGCACTTTGATGTATATTCAGCAATCTCCTTCTTCATATTATCCCACCAAAAGTTTTCTCGGAGATCTTGATACATCTTTGTGCTCCCTGGGTGAATAGAGAAATTTGAACTATGTAAATCATCCAAAATTTCCTTCTTCAGCTCCGGACTTGATGGAACACATAGTCTTTTCCCAAACCACACAATTCCTTCTTCATTAACATTAAACTCTGGGATTTCCCTTTCTTGATAGCTTCTACTTTTTCCTGAATTCCCACATCATCCTTTTGAGCATCCTTTAACCTTTCCAAAAGATATGTTTGAGCAATCATTTGTGAAAGGATTGATGATATTCCCTTCTTTATGATTCCCACATCCATCTTCGTCATGTCTAAGAAGATTGGATCCTTCTCAATTCTCATCATTGATAGAATTGCTGGGTCCTTTCTACTTAGGGAATATGCCACCTTGTTCGCTTTCCCAGGGTGGTAATGTATTGAACAGTCATAATCCTTGATGAGATCTATCCATCTTCTATGGTGCATATTAAGCTCTTTCTGTGTGAATATATATTTAAGACTCTTGTGGTCAGTATATATCTCACATTTCTCTCCATAGAGATAATGCCGCCAGATTTTCAAGGCGAAGATCACCACCGCCAACTCCAGATCCTGCGTTGGATAGTTTCGCTCATGGATTTTCAACTACCTTGAGGTATAGGATATAACTTTATCATTCTATATCAGCACACATCCTAATACCTTCTTTTAAGCATCACTAAAAACAACAAAAAGTTCCCCACTTGTGGGTAAAGTGAGCATGGGTGCAGTGATAAGCCTCCTTTTCAACTCCTTCAATCTTTCTTCGCATTCATCACTCCAAGCAAACTTTACTCCCTTTCAAGTTATCTTGGTAAGAGGGTTGGACAATCATGAGAAATTTCTCACAAATTGTCGATAATATCTAGCTAACCCCAAGAAGCTATGGATATCTGTTACCGATGTTGGCCTCGGCCATCCCTCAATTACATCTATTTTGGAGGGGTCCACAAATATCTCATGGCTTGTGATGATATGGCCCAATAATGAGACCTCATTTAACCAGAACTCACACTTGCTATACTTTTCATAGAGCTTCTCCTTGCGCAATGTCTCTAGTACATTTTTTAAATGCTCCTCATGATCCTCCTTGGTTTTGGAGTATATTGGAATATCATCTATAAAGACAACCTCAAATTTGTCAAGGTAATCTCTAAAGACTCTATTCATCAAGTCCATGAATATTTCTGGAGCATTGGTGAGTCCTAAAGGCATTACTATGAATTCATAGTGCTCGTATCTTGTACGAAAATCAGTCTTGGTATATCTTCCTTCTTCACCCTTACTTGATAATATCCCGACCGCAAATCCACCTTGGAGAAGTATTGTTCTCCACACAACTGATCAAACAAGTCATCGATTCTTGGGAGAGGATACTTGTTCTTTATCATAATTTTTTTAAGTTCACAATAATCGATGCAAAGCCGCATTGACCCATCCTTCTTCTTGACGAAGAGGACTGGTGCACCCCATGGTAAAGCACTTGGGCGTATAAACCCTTTATCCAGATTCTCCTGTAGTTGTTTCTTCAGCTCTTCAAGCTCAACAACAGCCATTCTATATGGATTCTTGGATATTGGTAGCACCCCAGGTATAAGTTCAATTGAGAACTCAACATCTCTTCTAGGAGGAAGACTAGGCAGTTCCTCGGGAAACACTTCAGCGAATTCCCTCACAATAGGCATTTATTCAAGGATGGTTTCTTCCTTAGACTCAATCATCTGAGACAGATACGCATTCTCATAAGGTAGTAATATCCATGCTTGAGATGATGGAGCTAAAGGAGATTCATCTTCCTCCTGACACTTGTAAAGAATCGGGGGTCGATTCTCTATATGGAGTGTGATTTCCCTCTCCCGACAATTTATGTTGGCTCTACATAAGGAAAGCCAATCAATGCCAATAATTGCATCAAATTCCACCAGAGGGAGTATGATGAGGTTCGCTGGGAAATTCAATCCACAGACTATAATAGGAGAGGACTTATATTCATGGGATGCAATTATTTCCCCATTTTCCATAATCACCAACATCTTTACTTCCATGATTTGTGGTGCTGTTGGGATTGTTCTACTAAACTTTAGAGATATAAAAGAATGCGTAGAAGCTGAATCAAAAAGTATGTTCTCTATTCTTGAATGAATAACTAGAGTACCTGTCACCACTTCGTTTTCGGGGTTCACTTCGGCAGAAGTGATGTCAAAAGCTCTTCTTTTCTACCTTGGATGTTGTTGGTTGTCTCTGAAAACCCTTGGATTAGGGAACTAATTTGAAAAATGACCCGATTCTTTACATTTGTAGCATTGAACAATGTGTTGAGGTTCGAACGGAGCGTTACTCTCCTTTTTCTCAACCATGGGTCTTTCTTGCCAACAGTTAATAGCTAGGTTCCCTTCTCTTCCACACTTGAAGCATTTCCTCGTCCCCTTGTGGCAATTCCCAGGGTGCTTCTTTTCGCACTTTTGACAAGTGGGGTGCTGGATCTTCTTAGCACCGTTGGATTTATCCATCAGCCCACCAGCATTGAAGTCCACCTTATGCTTCTTATCCCCGTGATACCCATGTTATTCTCTGATCTCCATTTCGACCTTGAGGGCACATCGGACAATTTCCTCATAGATGCCGAAGTCACGGATCGCTAATTCTTTCCACGGGCTAGGCTTCACCCCACCAAAGAAGCGGTCAACCTTGCATTCGGGGGTAACGACAAAGCCGGAAGCGTATCGTGCAAGCCTTGTGAAGTTTTCCTCGTACGCTCCAACAGATTCTTCATCTTTTTTCTTGAGGGAAAGGAATTCCCTTTCCATCTTAAGACGGAGGGTGCGCGGAAAATATTTATCGAAAAACATCTTCCAGAAATCCTTTCATTCCAACACCTTGATCTCCTCATCAATCTTCATATTTTTGATCAATGTCCACCATTTATCATCTTCACCCTCCATACGATAAGCCGCCAGGAGAACCTTCTCTTGTTTAGAACATTGGAGGATGGAGAATATCTTTTCAATGGAGTTGATCCATTGTACAGCGATCATGGGATCGGATGATCCACTAAAAGTAGGCGGCCTTTGTCTCATGAAGCTCTCAATAGAAACTTGTTCTTTATTAGGGGGGGTTGAACGTTCCTCTTGACCCATGTTTCTATTCAAAACTTGAGTTAGCTGAGAGAAAAGCGTGACAAAGTTTGCGATTCCCGCTCCCATTGGATTGGGCATCTCATTAGTACAGTCATCACACTGATCTTCACAAAGGTTGTTAGCTCGAGTCCTCCTATTACCGGACATTGGCTGGAATGAAAAGAAATTTAGAGGTAACACATAAAGGGTAATCCAAAGACAAAAGTTTATGACTTATAAATAAACTTTTATTTCCTTACTCAAGAGTCTATAGGCTTCAATCTAGGCTTTTAATGATCTACTTTATAACATATATTCGTAGGGGCATTTTTTTAAATTCCCTTAATAAAGGTTCATACTAAGCTTTTGAATTTATCAAAACATATCCCATGGGAGTGTCATGAACAAGAGTGCAGCAAGGCCCGTTGTCGTGCACCAGTTCCCATTTGAGTCTAGCTCAAAGTGGTGTTTTCGGGTTTTACCCCTAGGATACATCTGTGCCAGAGCCGCCTCTACCTGCTCGTATCCAGACAGGGGTGTATTTGTTTGATAAACCGCTTACACAGTACTTAACAAAACTTAGGAATGTTTTTATTATACTTATTCTTGTATCTAAGGCTTTACTAGGGTTTCCTAATCCCAAAAATAACTAAACCTATCCTCTGATACCAACTATGACAACCCTGCTTTTATTACAAACTTAAACATGATTTATTACATTAAACTTCACTTGATAAAACAAAAAGATCGAGAGGTTTAGTGTCTTTGGGTCTTAGGATCATTACATAAAAACTTAAAACATGAAATACAACATCTTTATTTAAAAATTCCTTTACATGACCACTACATTCCCTCGTACTTAGCATTACATGGGATAATCTGACGACATGCATAAGAAAAGGGTGAGCTATAAAGCCCAATAAGGGAGTACACATGGAATAACATGAGGAGTACAATACATGTTAGACAATAGGAATATCAATAGAGCATAAAAGAAACATGAACATAATGGCATGATAAAGCATGATAATCATAACATGGAAGTTTGGCAATAACACTTAACATGGAATTAGCATGAGCCAAGGCTCATTGCACATAGAGCATGAGTAAATCCTCATTGCACATGAAGAATGAGTAAACCCTCATTTAACTTGAATTATAATGATTCAACACTCATTGCACATGAATTATCATGATACTATACTTTACCCAATGCATTGGAGCGCTATAAGGGCGCACCCTTCTTAAACATTTCATTTCATGCATAAGTGTGCCACATGGATCATAAAACATGGATTCATAAAACATAATAATTTATTAAACAATAAAGGAATGTTGAATTAATGCATGAAACTTTGTAATCAATAAGTAAAGGTGCATAAAGGTGGATACCATTGATGGAGAAATGGGCATGGTATCAACTACACAATGGCATTGGCTTAGAAAATCGGTGCGATTTCGACTGCGTAACGATGTGACATAAGAATTCATAAAAATGGTTGATGAGAGAAAAAGGGGTTCCTCATCATATTTACATGTAATGGAAAGTAGGGAGGTCATATATATATATATTTCCCAACAATTGTAATGCAATTTAGATTCATGATACAAAATTATTTCTTGAATGTAAAAGAAGAGAGAGAAGTTCCTTTCGGAATTTCGGCATAGTAACGGGTGTACATGGGAGGCATTTAATGAGAGGGAAAGGGGTATACCATCATTAAAACAATAATAGGGTAGTATGGGGGAGGTTTGAAACCATACCCCAATATTCATAATTGAAATTAAAAGGGAAAAACAACTTAAAGAAAAATTGACAAAAATGAGAAAGGAAGAAAATACCCTTACTTGGAAGTGTGCTTCCAAAGGCTAGAGAGAGGCCTGTGAGAGGCTTCTTGGGAGCTTGGGGCACCTTGGGAGGATTCTAGAGAGATTAGGTCAGAGTTTTGAAGAACTCCAAGGGCTTTTAGTGAGGAGGAAGTGGGAGCATGGGTGGGATTATATAGGAAAGGTGAGGGAATTCTTTATTATTTAGGTTTGGGTCCCCTTAAATTAAATTAATCCAAACCACAAACCATCCCATGGTTTTTTCACATGGTTTTTGGAAAAGGGAAGAGGAAAACAATATTATATAATGCCAAAGTCCGAACGTCTTAAAATATTAGGGTTGCTTATGTGGAGGTGAGTCACACTCCCATAGAAATTAATTTAAAAAGGCAAGGTGTTGAATATGTCTTGAGGGGTCCATTAATGCTTTGAAAAGTAAGTCAAACAAACCCAAAATCACATTATTTTAATGGTAAAACATATATTTGCTGAACATAAATATTATAGTATTTTATTACATAACTATTGGGTCATTATGATGTCATAAAACACATTATATATTTAAACAGTATTTAATTTTTACCCAAAAATTTGACTGTCTCAGAAAATTATGAAAAATTCACCGTTGGATAATTTTGACATCCTGATTCCAGAAATGACATTTATTTTATCTAAATAATTTTCTAAATATGTTAATTTTTACTTTTAAAATAAAAACTGACATTTATCGAAAATTCACGGGTTTTGAAAGAAATGGCTTTCAAACCTTAATAAAAAAATTTAATTGCATTCATAAAATTATAAGATCATTTATATTTAATAAAAATTAATTTAATAATATTATTATTATTTTATTAAAATATTATTTAATTCAAAAATCCCTTAATTTAATAAAATAAATTTCTTAATTAAATAATAACTAAAAACACCATTTGTACTTAAAAACTATTTACAATGTTTCAATTATGACAAGATATTATATTCATTATTATATAAAAAAAATAATGTACATGAAAATAGTAATATCGATTAGTTACATAACACCTTAAAACAGCCACATAAGACCTAAGGGTAAGGTGTTCGATGGTGACAGACTCTTGGGGTGGCTCGGATAACATCGCTCGAGTGGTAATTTCTATCAACTTCCACTTCTCCCGTAGACGGTCTCGTTCAAGCTTAACATGGTGAAGCTCAGCTTGGGCTTGGTCAAGAGCGAAGCCCAAGGACGCCACCACTTTTCTGAGCTCCGATAAATGGGCTTTGTATGGGGCAATTCTACTGGATTAGGCCATTGTTTCCTTTGTCTAAGTAAAATTGGATGTGTTAAAGCCCTATATTTATACTAATCATGTGATCACTGTTCAACGGCTATAAAAGTAACGGTCACAATTCTTATCATAAAACCAATGAAGTTGACATTTTATAAAAACATTTTATTTAAAGAGAAATTTAATAAGATCAAGAGGGATTTTCCATTAATGAAACTTTGGTTCATTACAATATTCCCCCCATAAGAAATTTCACCCTCAAAATTTTCCTTTTCCCACACTAAAACAAATGTGGGTAACTCAGCTTCATCATATCCTCTGATTCCCAAGTCGCTTCTTCAAACTTTTGGTTTCTCCACAACACCTTGACAAGGGGCATTGTCTTATTTCATAGAAATTTTTCTCTATGATCTAATATCTTCATTGGTTTCTCTTCATAAGAAAGATCATATTCCAATTGTACCACCTTAGAAGAGAGTACATGTGAAGGGTCCGGTATGTACTTCCTTAAGAGGGATACATGAAAGACATCATGTACTTCGGTCATGGCAGGTGGAAGTGCTAGTCGATAGGCCACAGCCCCGACACGATCAATAATCTTACAGGGGATTATGTACCTTGTAATTAACTTCCCTTTCCTTCCAAACCTCATGACCTTCCTCCATGGAGATATGCGTAGAAACACCATGTCTCCAACTTTAAACTCAAGGTCTCGTCGACGATTATCTGTATAACTCTTCTGTCGACTCTGGGCTGCCTTGATATGCTGCTGAATGGTTTTCACCTTCTCCACCATTTCTTCGACCATTTCTGGTCCAAGTAGCTTACGTTCACTAATATCATCCCAACATACCGGTGTTCTACACCTTTTCCCATACAGGGCTTCAATATGGTTCCATTTGGATGCTCGAGTGGAAACTGTTATTATAAGAGAACTCAACCAGAGGAAGATGTTGATCTCATCCTCCTTTAAAGTCCATTGAGCATGCTCTCAACATATCCTCAAGTGTTTGGATAGTCCGCTCGGATTGGCCATCAGTTTGAGGATGATAGGTCGTACTGAAGTTCAGTTTAGTATTCATAACATGTTGAAGACTTTTCCAAAACTTATAGGTGAATCTTGGATCTCCATCAGACACAATAGATATTGGTACTCCATCCAACCTTACCACATGCCTAATATATATCTGTTCCAGTTAATCCAAATAGAAATCCTCCCGAATAGCAATGAAGTGTGCAGTCTTTGTAAGACAATCCACAATAACCCATATTGTATTGTTGCCTTTGGATGTCCTCGGAAGTCCGGTGACAAAGTCCATGGTGATGTTTTCCCATTTCCATTCCGGTATGGTCAATGGTTGCATCATCCCCTTAGACTTCTGCCACTCTGCCTTCACTTACTGACACACCAGGAACTTTGATGTATATTCAGCAATCTCCTTCTTCATATTATCCCACCAAATATTTTCTCGGAGATCTCGATACATCTTTGTGCTCCCTGGGTGAATAGAGAAATTTGAACTATGTGCATCATCCAAAAGTTCCTTCTTCATCTCCGAACTTGATGGAACACATAGTATTTTCCCAAACCACAGAATTCCTTCTTCATTAACATTAAACTTTGAGTATTTCCCTTTTTTGATAGCTTCCACTTTTTCTTGAATTCCCACATCATCCTTTTGACCATCCTTTAACCTTTCCAAAAGAGATGGTTGAGAAATAATTTGTGAAAGGATTGATGATGTTCCCTTATTTATGATTCCCATGTCCATCTTCATCAAGTCTAAGAATATTGGATCCTTCTCAATTCTCATCATTGATAGAATTGTTGGTTCCTTTCTACTTAGGGCATCTGCCACATTGTTCGCTTTCCCAGGGTGGTAATGTATTGAACAATCATAATCCTTGATGAGCTCTATCCATCTTCTCTGGCGCATATTAATCTCTTTCTATGTGAATATATATTTAAGACTCTTGTGGTCAGTATATTTCTCACATTTCTCTCCATTGAGATAATGCTGCCAAATTTTCAAGGCAAATATCATCGCCGCCAACTCCAGATCATGCATTGGATAGTTTCGCTCATGGATTTTCAACTGCCTTGAGGCATATTATATAACTTTATCATTCTGCATCAGCACACAGCCTAATCCCTTCTTTGAAGCATCATTGAAAACAACAAAAAGTTACCCACATGTGGGTAAAGTAAGCACAGGCAAAGTGATAAGCCTCCTTTTCAAATCCTTGAAGCCTTCTTCGCATTCATTACTCCAAGAAAACTTTACTCCCTTTCAAGTTATCTTGGTAAGAGGGTTGGAAAATCGTGAGAAATTTCTCACAAATCGTCGATAATATCTAGCTAACCCCAAGAAGCTATGGATATTCGTTACCGATGTTGGCCTCGGTCATCCCTCAATTGCATCTTTTTTAGAGGGGTCCATAGATATCCCATTGCTTGTGATGATATGGCCCAAGAATGAGACCTCCTTTAACCAGAACTCACACTTTCTGTACTTTTCATAGATCTTCTCCTTGCGCAAAGTCTCTAGTATAGTTTTTAAATGCTCCTCATGATCCTCCTTGGTTTTGGAGTATATCAATATATCATCTATAAAGACTACCACAAATTTTTCAAGGTAATCTCTAAATACTCTATTCATCAAGTCCATGAATATTTCTGGAGCATTGGTGAGACCGAAATGCATTCCTATGAATTCATAGTGCTCGTATCTTGTACGAAAAGCAATCTTGGGGACATCTTCCTTCTTCACCCTTACTTGATAATATCCCGACCTTAAATCCACCTTGGAGAAGTATTGTGCTCCACATAGCTGATCAAACAAGTCATCTATTCTTGGGAGAGGATACTTGTTCTTTATCGTGATTTTGTTAATTTCATGATAATCGATGCAAATACACATTGTCCCATCCTTCTTCTTGACGAAGAGGACTGATGCACCCCATGGTGAAGCACTTGGGCATATAAACCCTTTATCCAGATTCTCCTGTAGTTGTTTCTTCAGCTCTTCAAGCTCAACAACAGCCATTATATATGGAGTCTTGGATATTGGTAGCGCCCCAGGTATAAGTTAAATTGAGAACTCAACATCTCTTCTAGGAGGAAGACCAGGTAGTTCCTCGGGAAACACTTCAGCGAATTCCCTCACAATAGGTATTTCTTCAAGGATGATTTCTTCCTTGGACTCAATCATCTGATCCAGATACGTGTGATCATAAGGCAGTAATATCCATGCTTGATATGATGGAGATAAAGGAGATTCATCTTCCTCCTGACACTTGTAAAGAATCGGGGGTCGATTCCCCATATGGAGTGTGACTTCCCTCTCCTGACAATTTATGTTGGCTCTATATAAGGAAAGTCAATACATGCCATGAATTGCATCAAATTTCACCATAGGGAGTATGAAGAGGTTCTCCAGGAAATTCAATCCACATACTATAATAGGGGAGGACTTATATTCATGGGATGAAATGATTTCCCCATTTATCGTACTCACCAACATCTTTACTTCCATGATTTGTGGTGGTGTTGGGATTGTTCTACTAAACTTTTGAGATATAAAATAATGCGTAGAACCTGAATAAAAAATTAAGTTCGCTATTATTGAATAAATAACTAGCGTACCTATCACCACTTCATTTTCGGGGTTCAATTCGGCAGAAGTGATGGCAAAAGCTCTTCCTTGCTGCCTTGGAGGTTTTTGGTTGTCTCCGAAAACCCTTGGATTAGGGCACTGATTTGAAAAATGACCCGGTTCTTTTCATTTTTATCATTGAACAATGCGTTGAGGTTTGAACGGAGCGTTCCTCTCCTCTATCACATCCATGGGTCTTTCTTTCCGACAGTTAACAGCTAGGTGCCCTTCTCTTCCACACCTGAAGCATTTCCTCGTCCCCTTGAGGCAATTCCCAGGGTGCTTCTTTCCGCACTTTTGACAAGTGGGGTGATGGATCTTCTTAGCACCATTGGATTTATCCATCGTCCCACCAGCATTGAAGTCCACCTTACACTTCTTATCCCCATGATACCCCTGTGATTCTCTGATCTCCATTTCGACCTTGAGGGAACATCAGACAATTTCCTCATAGCTGTCGAAGTCACGGATTACTAATGCTTTCCGCAGGCTAGGCTTCAACCCACCAAAGAAGCGGTCAAACTTGTATTTGGTGGTAATGAAAAAGTCGGAAGCGTATTGTGCAAGCCTTGTGAAGTTTGCCTCGTACGCTCCAACATATTCTTCATATTTTTGCTTGAGAGAAAGGAAGTCCCTTTCCATCTTAAGCCGGAGGGTGCACGGAAAATATTTATTGAAAAACATCTTCCGGAAATCCTTCTATTCTAACTCCTCGATCTCCTCCTCAGGCTTTGTATTTTTTTTCAATGTCCACCATTGATCAGTTTCACCCTCCATACGATAAGCCACCAGGATAACCTTCTCTTGTTCAGAACATTGGAGGATGGAGAATATCTTTTGAATGGAGTTGATCCATTCTTCAGCGATCGTGGGATCAGATGATCCACTAAAATTATGAGGCCTTTGTCTCGTGAAGCTCTCGATGTCAACTTGTTATTTATTGGGGGGGGGGGGGTTGAACGTTCCTATTGACCCGTGTTTCTATTCAAAACTTGAGTTATATGAGAGAGAAGCGTGACAAAGTTTGTGATTCCCGCTCCCATTGGATTGGGCATCTCATTAGTATAGTCATCACACTGATCTTCACAAAGGTTGTTATCCTGAGTCCTCCTATTACCGGCCATTGTCTGGAATAAAAGGAAATTTAGGGGTAACACATAAAGAGTAATACAAATAAAAAAGTTTATGACTTATAAATAAACTTTTATTTCCTTAATCAAGAGTCTATAGGCTTCAATCTAGGCTTTTCATGATCTACTTTCTAACATATATTCGTAGGGGAATTTTTTTAATTCCCTTAATAAGGTTTCATACTAAGCTTTTTAATTTATCAAAACATATCCCCCGGGAGTGTTGTAACCAAGAGTGCAGCAAGGCCCATTGTCGTGCACCAGTTCACGTTCGAGTCTAGCTCAAAGTGGTGTTTTCGGGTTTTACCCCTAGGATACATCTGTGCCAGAGCCGCCTCTAGCTGCTCGTATCCAGACAGGGATATATTTGTTTTATAAACCACTTAATCAGTACTTAACAAAACTTAGGGATGTTTTTATTATACTTAGTCTTGTATCTAAGGATTTGCTAGGGTTTCCTAATCCCAAAAATTACTAAACCTATCCTCTGATACCAACTATGACAACCCTTATTTTATTACAAACTTAAACATGATTTATTACATTAAACTTCACTTGATACAACAAAGAAGATCAAGAGTTTTAGTGTCTTTGGGGAATTGGATCATTACATAAAAACTTAAAACATGAAATAAAACATCTTTATTGAAAACTTCCTTTACATGACCACTACATTCCCTCGTACTTTTCATTGCATGGGATAACCTAAGGACATGCATAAGAAAAGGGTGAGCTATAAAGCCCGGTAAGGGAGTACACGTGGAATAACATGAGTAGTAAAATACATGTTAGGAAATAGGCATATAAATAGATCATAAAAGAAATATGAACATAAAGGCATGATAAAGCATGATAATCATAACATGGAAATGTGGCAACAACACTTAACATGGAATTAGCATCATCCAAGGCTCATTCCACATAGAGCATGAGTAAATCCTCATTGCACATGAAGCATGAGTAAACCCTAATTGCACTAGAATTAGTATGAGTCAACACTCATTTCACATGAAGTATCATGATACTATACTTTACCCAATGCATTGGAGCGCTATAAGGGCTCACCCTTCTTAAACATTTCATTTCATGCATAAGTGTGCCACATGGATCATAAAACATGGATTCATAAAACATAATATTTTATTCCACGATAAAGGAATGTAGAATTCATACATGAAACTTTTTAATCAATAAGTAAAGGTTCATAAATATGGATACCCTTGATGGATAAATGGTCATGGTATCCACTACACAATGGCATTGGCTTAGAAAATCGGTGCGATTTTGGCAGTGTAACGGCATGACATAAGAATTCATAAAAATGGTTGATGAGAGAGAAAGGGTTTCCTCATCATATTTACATGTAATGGATAGTAGGGAGGTAATATTGATACATGTCCCAATAATTTTAATGGAATTTAGATTCATGATACAAAATTATTGCTTGAATGTAAAAGAAGAGAGAGAAGTTCCTTTCGGAATTTCGGCATAGTAACGGGTGTACGTGGGAGGCATTTAATGAGAGGTAAAGGGGTATCCCATAATTAAAACAATAATAGGGTAGTATGGGGGAGGTTCTAAACCATACCCCAACATTCATAATTGAAATTAAAAGGTCAATACAACTTAAAGAAAATTGACAAAAATGATAAAGAAGAAAAAACCCTTACTTGGAAGTGTGCTTCCAAAGGCTAGAGAGAGGCTTGTGAGAGGCTTCTTGGGAGCTTGGGGCACCTTGGGAGGATTTTAGAGGGAGTAGGGAAGAGTTTGTACGAACTCCAAGGGCTTTGAGTGAGGAGGAAGTGGGAGCATGGGTGGGTTTATATAGGAAAGGTGAGGGAATTCTTTATTAATTAGTTTTGGGTCCCCTTACATTAAATTAATCCAAACCACAAACCATCCCATGGTTTTTTCACATGGTTTTTGGAAAAGGGAAGAGGAAAAAAATATTTTATAAGGCCAAAGTATGAACTTCTTAAAATATTAGGGTTGCTTATGTGGAGGTGAGTCACACTCCCATGGAAATTAATTTAAAAAGGCAAGGTGTTGAATATGTCTTGAGGGGTCCATTAATGCTTTGAAAAGTAAGTCAAAAAACCCAAAATCACATTATTTTAATGGTAAAACATGTATTGTCCGAACATAAATATTATAGTATTTTATTACATCACCATTGGGTCATTATGATGTCATAAAACGCATTATATATTTAAACGGTATTTAATTTTTACCCAAAAATTTGACTGTCTCAGAAAATTATGAAAAATTCACCATTGGATAATTTCAACGTCCTGATTCCAGAAATGAAATTTATTTTATCTAAATAATTTTATAAATTTGCTAATTTTCACTTTTAAAATAAAAACTGACATTTATCGAAAATTCACAGGTTTTGACAGAAATGGCTTTCAAACCTTAATAAAAAAATTTAATTGCATTCATAAAATTATAAGATCATTTATATTTAATAAAAATTAATTTAATAATAATATTATTATTTTATTAAAATATTATTTAATTCAAAAATCCCTTAATTTAATAAAATAGATTTATTAATTAAATAATAACTAAAAACACCATTTATACTTAAAAAACTATTTACAATGTATCAATTATGACAAGAAATTATATTCATTATTATATACAAAAATAATGTACATCAACATAGTACTATCGATTAGTTACATAACCCCTTAAAACAGCTACATAAGACCTAAGGGTATGGTGTGCGATGGTGACAGACTCTTGGGGTGGCTCGGATAACATCGCTCGAGTGTTAATTTCTATCAACTTCCACTTCTCCCGTAGACGGTCCCGTTCGAGCTTGACATGCTGAATCTCAGCTTGGGCTTGGTCAAGAGCGAACCCCGAGGATGCCACCTCTTTTTTGAGCTCTGATAAATGGGCTTCGTATGGGGCAATTCTACTGGATGAGGCCATCGCTTCCTTTGTCTAAGTAAAATTGGATGTGTTAAAGCCCTATATTTATACTAATCATGTGATCACTATTCAATGACTATAAAAGTAATGGTCACAATTCTTATCATAAAACCAATGAAGTTGACATTTTATAAAAACATTTTATATAAAGAGACATTTAATAAGATCAAGAGGTATTTTCCATTAATGATACTTTGGGTCATTACAATCTAGGCTAAATATCCAAGTCCAAGTTAGTACCTATGGTTATACTAGTACATATCATAAATAACATGGATCAAAATCTGAATCCCAGGTAAGCACGTTTGGGAATCCCAACAAGCAATACGGATCCGAGGAAGAACGTCTGGGCATCCCAAAAGAAATAAAGATGCCTCGTATTTGGATAAATAGACACCAACTATGAAGCACCTCTAGTAACCATCATTGTATCAACAATAACCATGTCAAACCATTAACAAATTAGTGAGGGTGGATCAAATGCCCAACCTAGCACTCCATCCACAACCCCATGGGCTTACCAGTTTGGCATGGGTTTTAAGGTGACACCTGCTACCATCTCTACCCAAAACAAATGTATAAATCAAGGTCATAAAAATAATGGGGACATGTTGGGTCACTTAATAAAAACACTTAAGAGGAATCCTACTTGGGATCCTCTAGTCTAAAAAAAAGTGAAGGCATCTGACTCGAGATCCTTAGCTGTAAAAGGTGAAGGAGGAATCCTAACTGGGATTTTTGAAATGGAACACATGTAAGGGATCCTATAAGGGATTCCCTAGATTAATATATAAGAAAATTAATCCCTCATGGGATCATTAGTAACTAGGTAGAATATAAAGGCATCCTACATGGGATCCTCGATAAAAATTGTTCTCATGACCTCTTAGGCCAGAAGGGTACATCTCGCAAGGTAGACATCCTAAAAGTATAAAAAACTGAGGCATCAGTCAAAAAAGATGGCTCATAGCCCATCTCAAATCAAGATCCCAACTAGGTTGGTATGGAAACCCAAACTATCATTCACACCATGTCTCTCTCTCTCTCTCTCAAGAGACAACTAAATTCGATTACTGTAGGAAGAACCTCTCTATATAGATAGAAGCCCAAAAAACCCATTAAGAGTCCTTAGATCGCTCCACAGGTTTGACCATCATGATCTATGCAGGAAACTACTTAGAAGGTACTACTCGGGGATTAAATTATGACTTCGGGGAAAGAAAACATGAAAACCCCTCAAAGTGTTAAAAGGGTGAAATACAAGGCTTGTACTCCCAACACGCCACATGGGAGTGTACCCTCGCCGACCTGAGCATTTAAAAGCCCTAAGTACATGATGTGTGAAACAGTTACATGGTGTGTACCCAATAGGGGTACATTCCTGTGTCCCTTAAGTGACATGGATGTCTACTTTTCTAGGTTGTGTACTTTTACCTGACGTGTTACCCACACGGGGTTTGGTCATGTACTCTACATGGCCATGTACCCCTACACAAGTTCACCTAGACGGGTACTTGGATACATGCCTGAGAACCAGTACACTGAATGTACACCCCTTTATATGGTGTTTACTCTTAAAACTTTATATTCCCTAAATGGGAATAACACACAACATGTCACCCTAGACTACACGTTGTGTAGACTGGTTTTCATGAATGGAAAACCCTCGGATTTCCTAAAACCCCCATTTTCACCCCCAAATAAATAGATCTGGCCACTAAGGGAATTATAAAAAAAATAATAGGGCTTTAAATTTAGAAAATAGAAAATCTATGGGGATATACAATGAAAATATAAATGGGCCTGCCTTTAGGAAGAAACCATTGAAGCTTGTCTCTATTTGACAGTTCATAGTTGTCGCACGTCGATCCAGTGCATCAATATCTTTACAATGGCTCCTCTATATATTCCTCTCCACATATCTTTATCCTTGTCTCTCTCCTCTCATGTTCATGTAGCACAGGAGCCCGTGGAGGGGTTTATGCAACAATCATCAAGAAGAAATAAAAAAGAAAAGAAAAAGAAAATAAAGAAAATAAGAAAAAGAAAACAGGGATCAGGTTTTCCCCAGAGCCCAACTCAATTTTATGTATCACCTAAGCTAAACTCCTCATTCTGGACTCAATGGAGGAGACAGAATCTAAATAATACACTTCTTTCAAAAGTTATGGCCGAATGAACTTGCGTGAACAATTTAATATTTAATTTATTAGATATTAAATATTAATTATTCTGTAAAATTTTGAATGGCACATATTTCCACCAAAATCCTATATAGAGTAAACACCCTATTCTAGGAAAAAATAAAAGGTCATAAAAATTATATGGGATCATCTTCTAGGGGAAAAGGACCATTTTACCCCACACGATCATCTGAAAGAAGAAATTCAAATTTCTTCTCAAAATTTCAGTTTAGAAAAACTAGGGACCATATAAGAGACATACCATAAAATATTGGGGTTTTAAAATAAACCTTATTATAATATAGATTGGGGAATCAATTTTCATAATTTCCAAACTCTTTATATATAAAGAGTTTATGTGTTGATGGTGTAGTTGTTGGGAATCCAATAACTTTCATCGTATTGGCTGAACCTCTTCATCACTCTTCATAAATATTGAACTAGATAGTTAATCTTCCATACTTTTAACATTTTCCTATTCCATATAGAAATTCTATTTAGTGCTTCTTCATAAATTTTTGACATGAATAAAATTGAATAATCTTTAATTCGTTCTCTTTATCAAATGAAATTTTATGAGACTCCATCATTTTATTCATTACTGTTCTTGAAAATTTAACTATGTTCATATGGTTAATACTAATTTTTGGTAGCTAGTTTAGAATTATCATAAAATTTTTCACTCCAACTCTTATCTCATTAGATTAATTTTTGTGAAAATATCTACATTGTACATAGCACACATCATTTACTAGATTTCTTTAGGATTTAGTCATTACTAAAACCAAGAGGATTTCGTGTGAGTAATGAACACCATAAAAGAATTATTTTGAGGTAATTATATAAAAAATTCAACATCAAAACGTCTTACTATTCTAAATTATTAAATTAGATTTTAGTTTAACCATAATCACTCTTGATTCAATCTTGGTTTCTTTAGTTTGATTTCTCTCAAATTCCTTAACCTAATTCGTTAATATAAAAAATCCTTCAAAATTTATTATAGAGAGAATTTTATTTACCAAAAAATATCCCATAGGATTTTCTAGTCCGGTGTTAGTATTAGGCCAACTTATCATGCACTAAGTGAAGATTGAGTTAATATTCAACCATCCTTTTTCAGGTTGATTTACCCAAGGTGAATCTATTTCATAGATGAATCCACTTACTAATATATAAACAGGTTTGTGATTTCTAGGAGAACCATGCAATCTCCATTTTACAAAAAATTCAAGATATTATTCTTTACTTAGACTTATTCATAGTTTTTTCACTAAAGTTATCTAATCCTAATCCCCAAAAAATACATAAAAATCCACAAAAAAATAACTAAAACCTTCTTTGATACCAAATTTAACTACTCAATCTAAAAATATATTTATTTTACAAAATTTATTTATGTTAAAATTTTCACCTCACAAATAATTTCACAATGTTAAGAATAGAAGGTTTAGTGTCTTTTAATACTAGCCACATAAGAAGCTTATTCTACCACACTTTTGAACATCCCTTTATAATTTATCAACACTATACTCCATTATAATATTCTCATAAGTTACAATCGTCTTCATAACTTATGGAATGGAAACATAAGAAAGGGGTGAGCTTAGATTCCTAGTAAGGGTAAACATAAGTGATAATAATCAAAGAACATAATTGATCGTAAGATGAGCATATGGGTATAATCAAGATACATATGAAAATAATTCCCAACAAAGAATATATAATAATTCATTAATCATGGAATAAGAATTTTTTTAACATAATACATGTATCAAAAGATTTTGCAGACATTAGTTAATAAACATGATCCACAACCATAGAAAAACATTGTGATAAAACACAATATTCCCCCACCTTTGTTAAAAAATCATTATGTCAATGAATTAAAATGTGATAAAACTCATTATGGACATACCTTTGTGAAAAAAACATTACTTACATGAATTAAAATATGAGTAAACTCATTATATTCATGCCTTTGTGAACAAAATCATTATGTACACACATTAAAATGTGAGAAAAATCATTATGACCATTCCTTTGAGAACAAAATCATTATCTCTACACCTTATTCTATTATGATATATCTAATATAACCAATGTGTTGGAGAGAAATATAGTACCCCACCCATAAATCATATGTACATATGTGTACAACATGAAATCAAACATTCATTATATCATAAATAACCCAAATAAATAAAAATGGGTTTGACAAAATTTTCATATGATATCACCAACATATACCATAGGATTTTAAACAATTGATAATCAAAATTAAATCACCCCAAAAGAGTGTTTCATAAAAACATTTTTAGGGTGATTCATGAAAAAAAACTCTAAGTAAAAAAATCTATTGAATATAAAGAAGAAAATTGTAGTGAAATCATAAAAGAGTTTTCAGATAGCACATTTTACTTCGGTGTAAATGATGAAGTTATGGGTCACTTTGAAAAGTAATTTTTAGAAATATATTTTTTTTGAGAAATTTAAAAACGGTATTTAAAAAATAAATATTTGGAAAAAAAACTTCAATAATGAATCCTTTAAAATTACATAAATATTTAAAAAAATATGATGTTAAAACATTTTTAAAACCTTTACTTTTATAAAAAAAATATTCAAAAAATGAGACTTGAAATAGATATAAAGGCTTAAAAAAGGGGATGTGAAGACTATGTAAAACATTCAAATTTAAAAATAATCTTATGTAAGAGATCCTTGAAAAGACAGAAAGGTTATCAAAAAGAAATTTAGAGTGGAAGATAAAATAAGTTATTTTGAAAGGATGGAAAAACTTTAACATTTTTAAATTCCTTTATTGAAAACCCACTTCATAAAAAGAGTAAAAAAAATATTTTTAAATATAGGAGAAGGAAATTATGATGGTCGCATGGGATAAAACATATTTATGTTTAAAATTATAATGTAAGATATTGGAGGGAAAATAAAATATATAAAATATGGGGAAACCCTCATGAAAGAGGATGGTAATTAATCTCATCAATGATATACCTTATGAGAAAGAAATGTTATCTAGGAAAATATATGAATTAAAAGGCCATTTTTTACTATATATGATGATAAAGTACTATGAAATAAAATATTAGGGTGGAAGAAACCAATATTTATAGAATTTCAATAAGAATTATTGTAGCTCAATGAAGGGAGTTGAGTTAACAAAACGTGTTACAACGTTGATATCTTTTGAATTGAAATCCATTTGAAGAGAGGACAAGATATAGATCTTAAAACACCATCAGTTAAATGAATACAGTTAAGGAAATTAATTAGGTCGTAATTAAATCATATTAAATATACCATGGTTCAAAATACAAATATATCTTAAGAAATTAAATTTGAGATAAAGAACCCCTTACCTTAATTTCAAAATTCCACTAAAGTGCTTGAATCTTCTATATAAAAAAAAATTCTTAATCACCTATTTCTAAACCTTATTAAAATATACAACATTTTATAAACTTTATTTATAATTATTCTATATATTTATAATAGTTAGTTATTATTTATTTTCAATATCAAATGTGAGTAATCTTGATCCTTTTGAATTAGTTTCATAATAGTGGTGTTTTTCTTTGTTCATATATCAAAGTTCATCATTATTATATCATAAAAGTTACTAAAATTTATTCTCTATAAATATTTATAATTTTATAATTTCATTATATGGGATTTTTGGTTTTGATCCTTAAAGATGAAATTAAAGATGATCATGTTTTGGTTATTTTTAATGAACGGTCGTTGGTATAATAATTGATGAGTTTAATATTAAAGTTATCATTACAAAAACAAAATAAAAAAATCATTTAATTATTTATATAATATATTATTAATAATTAATTTCTCATAGTCATCTATGTTATCATTTTATAACATTTTTGAAGTAGGCAGTTAGACTGGCCCAAATATGAACATACCATCACTACGGGAAAAAGAACTTTTTGCGACGGACTTTTTGCAACGGGAATAAATCTCGTCGCAAAAAGTCTGTCCAAGAGGTTATTTGCGACGGGGGTAACGACCCGTTGCAAATAACCAATTATTTGTGACGGGATTTCATCTCCCGTCGCAAAAGGTTTGGCACGGGTAGCGCGCCAAACTGCGTGAAGGTTATTTCCGACGGTAAGATCCCACCATCGCAAATAGTGAAATATTTGCGATGGGCCCCGTCGCAAATACCCGGTGGCGGTTAATAGCTCTTTGTGCTGGGATGTCGTCCCGTCGCAAAAGGTGTGTCGGCAAGGACTATTTGCAACAGGTCCCATCGCAAATAACTTTTTAACCGCCGACAGTAATTAATGTGGGCGTAGGTATTTGCAACGGGTCCCGTCACAAAAAATACTATTTGCGACGGGATACCCGTCGCAAATAATCTAACCTATATATACCCTCATCCGTTTTTCCTCTCATTCCTCTCAATTCTTAGATCTTGTTTCTCTCTGAACTCTGATTTTAGATGGAAATTTTTTCTATGTTAATTTTTTTTTCACGAAAATTTGTGAAGCCGTCTACATCAATAGAAAATCAAGCTTAAAGGTATTTATGTTTTATTTAATTTATTATGTATTTCATTTTTTATGTTAATTTTTATTATTGTTGATTAGTTATAATTAAATTAAATTTAAATTGTTTTGTCATGAGTATTTATTTGTACTAATAAATTGAAATTTTTAGTACTAATTTTTAATAATTAGCAGTAATTAATAATTATTAACGATAATTAGTAATGTATATAATTAATTTGTAGTAATTAATAATAATTGGTAATAAATAATAATAAATACTAATAATTTGTAATAAATATTAATAATTATTAATAAATAGTAATAAATAGTAATTATGAGTAATAAATAGTAATAATGAGTAATAAATTGTAATAAATTGTCATAAATAGTAATAAATTGTAAAAATTACTAATAAATTGTAAAAATTAGTAATAAATTGTAAAAATTAGTAATAAATTGTAATAAATTGTAATGATTAGTAATAAATTGTAATAATGAGTAGTAAATAGTAATAATGACTAACAAATAGTAATAAATTGTATTAATTAGTAATAAATTGTAATAATTAGTAATAAATTGTAATAATTAGTAATAAACTGTAATAATTAGTAATAAATTTTAATAATTACTAATAAATTGTAATGAATTGCAATAAATTGTAATATTTAGTAAAAAATTGTAATAATTACTAATAATTAATAATGAATTGTAATAATTAGTAATAAACTGTAATAATTAGTAATAAATTGTAATAATTTGTAATAAACTGTAATAATTAGTAATAAACTGTAATAATTACTAATAAATTTTAATAATTAGTAATAATTTGTAATATTTATTAATAAATACTAATAATTAGTAAATAATTAGTAATAATTAGTAGTAAATACAGATATTTAGTAATAAATACAGATAATTAGTAATAATTAGTAATAATTAGTAATAATTAGAAATAATTAGTAATAAATTATAATAATTAGTAATAAATTGTAATAATTAGTAATAAATTGTAATAATTAGTAATAATTGTAATAATTGGTAATAAATTATAATAATTAGTAATTAATTGTAATAATTAGTAATAAATTGTAATAATTATTAATAAATTGTAATAATTTGTAATAAATTGTAATAATTAGTAATAAACTGTAATAATTAGTAATAAATTGTAATAATTAGTAATAATTAGTAATAATTAGTAATAAATTGTAATAATTAGTAATAAATTGTAATAATTAGTAATAAATACTAAAATTAGTAATAAATACTAATAATTACTAATAGTTACTAATAATTAGCCATAATTAGCAATAATTAGGAATAATTAGCAATAATTAGTAATAAATAGCAATAAATAGCAATAATTACTAATAAATAGCAATAATTAGTAATAAATAGCAATAATTGGTAATAAATAGCAATAATTAGTAATAAATATGAATAATTAGTAATAATTAGTAATAATTAGAAATAATTCGGAATAATTAGTAATAAGTAGGAATAATTCATAATAATTATGAATAATTAGTAATAAATAGGAATAATTCATAATAATTAGTATTAATTGATAATATTCAGTAATAAATTGTAATAATTAGTAATAAATACTAATAATTATTAATAAATACTAATAATTAACAATAATTAGAAATAATTAAGAAAAATTAGCAATAATTAAAAATAATTAGCAATAATTAGCAATAATTAGCAATAATTAGGAATAAGTAGCAATAATTAGTAATAATTAGCAATAATTAGCAATAATTAGCAATAATTAGCAGTAATTAGTAATAAATAGCAATAATTAGTAATAAATAACAATAAATAGGAATAAATAGGAATAATTAGTAATAATTAGTAATAATTAGGAATAATCATGAATAATTAGTAATAATTCGGAATAATTAGTAATAATTAGTAATAAATAGGAATAATTAGTATTAATGAGAAATAATTAGTAATAATTAGCAATAATTAGCAATAATTAGCAATAATTAGCAATAATTAGCAATAATTAGGAATAAATAGCAATAATTAATAATAAATAGCAATAATTGGTAATAAATAGAAATAAATAGGAATAAATAGGAATAATTAGTAATAATTTGGAATAAATGGGAATAATTGGGAATAATTGGGAATAATTAGTAATAATTAGTAATAATTACGAATAATTCGGAATAATTAGTAATAAATAGGAATAATTAGTAATAAATAAGAATAAATAGGAATAATTAGTAATAAATAAGAATAAATAGGAATCAATGGGAATCAATCGGAATAAATAGGAATAAATAGGAATAAATAGTAATAAATAAGAATAAATAGTAATAGTTAGTAATAAATAGTAATAGTTAGTAATAAATAGTAATAGTTAGTAATAAATAGGAATAGTTAGGAATAAATAGTAATAGTCAGTAATAAATATGAATAGTTAGTAATAAATATGAATAATTAGTAATAAATATGAACAATTAGTAATAAATAGGAATAATTAGTAATTAATAGGAATAATTAGTAATAAAGAGTAATAAATAGTAATAAATAGTAATAGTTAATAATAAATAGTAATAGTTAGTAATAAATAGTAATAGTTAGTAATAAATAGGAATAGTTAGTAATAAATAAGAATAGTTAGTAATAAATAGGAATAATTAGTAATAAATATCAATAATTAGTAATAAATAACAATAAATTGGAATAAATAGGAATAATTAGTAATAATTAGGAATAATTAAAAGTAATTAGGAATAATTAAGAATAATTTGTAATAATTAGTAATAAATTGGAATAATTAGTAATAATTAGAAATAATTTGTAATAATTAGCAATAATTAGCAATAATTAGGAACAAATAGCAATAATTAGTAATAAATAGCAATAATTAGTAATAAATAGAAATAAATAGTAATAAATAGGAATAATTAGTAATAATTAGGAATAATTAGTAATAATTAGGAATAATTAGTAATATTTAGTAATAATTAGGAATAATTAGTAATAATTATGAATAATTAGTAATAAATAGGAATAATTAGTAATAAATGGGAATAATTAGTAATAATTAGTAATAATTAGTAATAACTAGTAATAAATTGGAATAAATAGGAATAAATAGGAATAAATAGGAATAAATAGTAATAAATAGTAATAAATAGGAATAAATAGTAATAGTTAGTAATAAATAGTAATATTTAGTAATAAATAGTAATAGTTGGTAATAAATAGGAATAGTTAGGAATAAATAGTAATAGTAAGTAATAAATATGAATAGTTAGTAATAAATATGAATAATTAGTAATAAATATGAATAATTAGTAATATATAGGATTAATTAGTAATAAATAGGAATAATTAGTAATAAGTTGTAATAATTAGTAATAATTAGTAATAATTAGTAATAAATAGTAATAGTTAGTAATAAATAGTAATAGTTAGTAATAAATAGGAATAGTTAATAATTAATAGGAATAGTTAGTAATAAATAGGAATAGTTAGTTATAAATATGAATAATTAGTAATAAATAGGAATAATTAGTTAGCAATAGTTAGGAATGGTTAGAAAGAAATTCTAATAAATTTTTAAAAAAAATTAAGAACTTGGCACAATTTCCAGTGGATTGACGACACTCCTTTTTCTCGATGACTTTTCTCCTTTCAACTCTCACCGACTAAAAACATTTTGAAAAATGTGCTGCTGTATAGGCATATTCAATATCGTATACACGAGATTGGATATGCATTCATAGGATCATATTTTTTATAATGTTTTCAGGTGGCGACAGTTGGAAGAAGACGATTCATCGACGAAAAGGGGGATCTTTTTTTCGACGGCTTATTTACTTGCATCTTTCTCACACTGAAATCACAATGAAGAATCTGGTCAGATCTAAGAATATGCGTACCTCCGACCATATTATTCATTGTGATTTTAGTGTGATAAAGATGCAAGTAAATGAGCCGTCGAACAAAAGAGTAGTCGTCAATCCAATGGAAATTGTGTCTCCATTAGTTAATGGTAATTATTAAGAAGTAGTAGTAATTAGTTATCTTCTTTTTTCAGATAGTGTTTTTATAATTTAAAATTATTCAAAAACAGTGATGATTTTATATTTTGTAGAAAAATTTGGAACAGGGAAGCTGACATCAGCCATTATTAGATGATCGCACTTGGATAAATCAGCGCAAAAATCCAAATGGTTCTGGTTTAAATCTTGTATATATTGAGGGTGTTGAAGCTTTTTTAGCATTTTTATCATCAAAACCAGAATATGTTTTAGAAGGAAAAATTAAGTGTTCTTATAAAAAATGTGCTTTGAGAATGTTTGACACATTTGACAAGGTTGGGGGACATCTCTTGTGCTTTGGTTTTCAACCAGATTATGTTTTTTGGTATCAACACGGTGAACGTAGTTCTAGAGAAGATACTAATAAATTGATTCTGGATCCATCACAGTTCCAAAATTTAGAACATGATGTTATAGGTCCATCTGTTCAACAAACTAAAACTCATGATGATATTGAATTAACTCCTGAGTCAGAACCATCTGAATTTTATGAGTTGTTGAGGTCTGCTGAGGATTCATTATATCCTGGTTGCAAGATAAGAAAATTAGAAGCGATTTCAAAATTTATGGCTATTAAATCAGATAATGAAATTTCAAACAATTGTTTTGATCAGATATTTTCTTTGGTTAAATCAATGTTACCTGAAAGAAATGTGTTGCTTGTAAATTACTATGAGAGAAATAGGTTGGCTCGTAATCTAGGCCTTAGTTATCGGAAGATTCATGCATGTGCAAATGATTGCATCTTATATTTTGGTGAAAATGAGTCATTGGATAATTGTCCCACATGTGGACAATTGAGGTATAAAGAAGCTCAACTAGGGATGTCTGGATCGATTCCTGTAAAACAGTTGAGATATTTCCCCCTTACACCAAGGCTGCAACATTTATTTATGTCTCATAACATAGCATCAATGATTTCATGGCACAAAACCAATATTTTAACAAGTATAAGCTTGAATCATCCATATGATGGTGATTTATGGAAACATTTAGATGCTCTATATCTGTATTCTTCTTTAGAAGCTCGAAATGTGTGATTGGGTCTTTATACTAATGGTTTATGTCCATTTGGTTCTTATGGTAGTCAGTATTCATGTTGTCCTGTCTTTATAACTCCGTACAATCTACCTCCATGGATGTTGATGAAGGAGCCACTACTAGAAAGATGATCTTTCCCAACACTTTTATACCAACGGTTTGTAAAAACCGTTGGTATAGCTACCCTTTCCCAACGGTTCACCTAAACCGTTGGGAAAGGGTCTGTTTTGAGCCTCTTTCCCAACGGTTCACCAAAACCGTTGGGAAAGGGTGTGAGAATTGAGCCTCTTTCCCAATGGTTTTGGTGAACCGTTGGGAAAGGTCACTCTTTCCCAACGGTTCACCAAAACCATTGGGAAAGGGTGTGAGAATTGAGCCTCTTTCCCAATGGTTTTGGTGAACCGTTGGGAAAGGTAACCCACTAATTCAACCTTCGACCTAAATGAATTCAACCCACTCTAACCTTTCCCAACGATTTTGAAAACCGTTGGGAAAGGGATATCCCAACGGTTTTGAAAACCGTTGGGAAAAACCACCCACAAATTAAAGGGCTATCCCAACGGTTTTCAAAACCGTTGGGATAGGTTCTTTAATTTTTTCCAGATCTACTAACCGAGAAAATTATATAAATCAAAATTTTAAATAATTATGATAATACTTATATATATTTATGAAATTATGTTTACAAAAGTGATGTTAGCTTTATGGTTAAGTCGTCCGATTATAAACGAGGGGTCCTGGGATCAAATCCCAGCAGATGTTTTATTTTTGGAATTTATATACCAACAGTTCCATTACCGTTCGTATAGATTTCTTATTACCTATACCAACGGTTTTGGAAACCATTGGGATAGGTCTATACCAACGGTTTTTGGAAAACCGTTGGTATAGACCTATCCCAACGGCTTACTTGGATACGGTTCTCCAAACCGTTGTTATAGGCTATACCAACGGTTCCAAACCGTTGGTAAAGGTTAGTTTTCCAGTAGTGAGCCCTATATCTTTTTGACCTTATTAATCTCAGGACATCCGAAAAAGAATATTGATGTTTATTTGAAACTATTGATTGATGAGTTAAATACATTATGGAGTAATGGTGTTAGTACATATGATGTTGCTGTGAAATAAAATTTCACATTAAAAGTTGCATTGATGTGTATGATTAGTGACTTTTTGGCATATGGCATATTATCTGGATGGAGTACACATGGTCCAAAATCATGTCCTTACTGTATGAAAGACAACAAAGCTTTTATGCTCGTCAATGGAAAAAACCTTGCAATTTTTACTGTCATCACATATTTCTTTCAACTGATCATCCTTTTCAAAGGAAAAAATCTCATTTCAGAAAAGGCACAATTGAAATGGATGAACCTCCAAAAATGATCTTAGGTAGAGAATTAAAATCAGTTGTATTTTCATTACCTCCCATCACATTTGGGTTAATAGTAAATCAACAAAAAATTCATGGCTTTGGGAAAGAATATACTTGGATAAAACGAAGCATTTTTTGGGATCTCCCATATTGGTCTGATTTGTTAGTCTGCCACATGTTAGATGTCATTCATATTGAGAAGAACTATTTTGATAATTTATTTCATACAGTTTTGGATACACGAGGTAAGACCAAAGATACTATAAAATCACGATTAGATCTTGCCCAAATTTGCAGGCTACCAGAACTTGAACTATTTGAAAATGTCCGATCACAGAGGTTAATGAAGCCAAAAAAATCTTATACACTATCCAAAGAGAGTCTCATATTATTTTTTCAGTGGATTATAGATTTGAGAATTCCAGATGGCTATGCTTCCAATTTGGGCAGATGTGTTAAGAATGGTCATATTACCGGATTAAAAATTCATGATTGTCATGTTATAATGGAAAGACTTATGCCGATTAGATTTAGAGGTTTTTTGAATTATATGATTTGGGATTCGATAACAGACATATCATATATTTTTTGAGACATCTATGTAGTGACAACAGACTATGATGTGCTAAGAAAATTGGAAGAATATGTTGTTGTAATTATATATAAACTGGAAAAAATCTTTCTGCCTACTTTATTTAACTCAATAGAACATATGATATTACATTTTCCACATGAAGCTAAATTTAGAGGTATAGTATAGTTTCGATGGATGTACTCATTCAAGAGATGCATGCAAAAATTGAAGAAAAAAGTATGTAACAAAGCATCAGTTGAAGGATCTATTGTTGAAGCTTATTTGCAAGTGGAAATTGCTTTTTTCTGCTCTCACTATTTTGAATCTGAATATCCCTCAAAACAAAACTGGATGGGATGGAATGAGGGAAATGTTAATGATGAAATGGAACATCAATTATCAGTTTTTAATCAGCCAAATCTTGGCATCGGTGGAGTTCAAGAATGATGGATTTTAGATGATGAACATCATATAGCTCATACATATGTTCTACTCAACTATGAAGAAATGACATCATTTGTACTGTGAGTTCTTTTATCGCTTATTCTATAATTTCTGTTATATTATGTTAACTTATTTTATTTGTAGGTTATATGATAATCATATCAACAAACAAATTCCACAAATTACAGCAGCTGCTCTTGAAGAACGCAGACAAAAAAATTTTCTCAATGGTTTCAAAAACAGGTAACATAAATTATTGATGGTTTGATATCAATTCAGTTTACTATTTATTATATTAATAATTGTATTAAAAAAATTTAGGTGTCTCAACATGCTGATAAAATTGATAATCGGTTGTGTATATTGAGTAACCCACCATCCAAAATGGTTAAATCTTATAATGCACATGTGGTGAATGGTTTTTGATTTCATACATGTGCATATGGGTAATAAAAAACAATGAATAGTGGAGTTTTTTTAGAGGATTTCATCATAGAGAAACTAAAGTTGACTTTTACGATATTTTGGATGAAATTATTGAGCTATGTTATCTTGGATAGAATTACATAATGATGTTTAAATGTCGGTGGTTAGATACTGAGAGAGGCTTGTGTGTTCATCCGACTCATGGAATCATTGATATTAAATATAAAAGTCTTATTGTAGTAAATGAACCATTTTTACTGGCTCAACAGGCACATCAAATTTATTATGAAAAGTACTATGATACTTCAAGAGATCTGAGTGATTGGTGGAGCATAATAAAAATGAAATCTTGGGAAAATCAATTTACTCAAACAGAATGTGGTTCTTCTAAAGTGGAAGGAATTGAAAATTTTAAAGAAACTACTAAAAATCCATCTTTTTCACAAAGAAATGTTAATATTGATCATGACACCCCACAATTAAGGGTCGATGGTGACAAAGATGTTAATGATGTTACAAATGAATTTGAAATGAAAAGGGATGGTGAAAGTGAAAATCATATGGATTTTGATGATGTCGAGGAGGAATATGAAGACATTGATATTTTCAGATATAAAGATAATGATGAAGGTTAACATTGACATAGTTAAATGCTAGTTATGATCATAACTAATATATATCTATATATAATAGTTATTTTCATCTATCTGCTAATAAAAATAATTTTGTGTTTCAGATGGTCTCTGATCTATTTCGTGAGTTAGAAGAGGTTGATCTACCTTTGGATGAGGGGGATGTGGGATCATCTGACCCTCATCCTACTGGTGGTTCAGGAGGTATGCGGAGGGGGAACAGTCTTGCACGACTGATGATTCTTGACCCTATCCCCGAGTGACGTCCATGTCTTGGCTTCGATCCATGCACACAGAGGTATGGTAATCTATATATTTTAGTTAGCTTTCATTAATTTATTTATATATATACTAATTGTTTGATTATTTATTATTTTTCTACAGTTTTGCGCATGTAGCTATTGGACAGGGGAGTGATATCTTGCACAATTATTTTTCTCAGCCATGGATCACATGGGAACATATTCCTGTTGATGTGCAGCTCAACATGTAGAATCATTGGCTGGTATGTAAATAAATAATATTTATTTTGAAATATATTTTATTAATAACTTTATATTATAAATTATTTGTAGGGTTTATGGTATCCCATCGATGATAGCATGTGTGATGTTATCCATGCAACATGGGAGATGGCTATGCGTGAGTGTTTGTGTCAGTTTTTGCACAATTTGAGAAATATGGCCATTAAGAAAGCATGAGTGATAGTATTTGATGAGTCGTGTAGAGCCCACTGACTAGATTACATTTCATATCAGGTTTGGGATGGATTATGTGCACACTGGTTGGGTGGTGGATTTCAGAGGAGGTCTTCATTGGGTCAGCAAAACCGGGGGAGAAAGGAGGTGACGCATCGAGCTGGTAGTCGTACATTCAGTATGCATAGAGAGCATCTGGTAAGTATTTTTTTAAATATTTTATATAACTTCAAATATAAACAGTTTATTTTATATTCATATAGGCAGTCGAGTATCTCGATATTACAGAGTACGATGTTTATTGGAGGATGTACAATGATCCATCCACCGAAGAGATTAGAGGTGATTGCAAGCATCGGATTGTGGTTAGTCTTATTTTTTCAGTTTGACAATTAACTGCATATAATATTTTCACAATTTTAATTTAAAATTGGAATTGGAGGAGTCATATGAGGCTACGACCTCTCAGACACAAGATGAGGGTCAACATGAGGCGACTGATCTGACCAGTGGCCACCATTTCGATGAGGTGGCATAGATGCAGGCAACTCAGTATGGCTTTGAGAAGGGCTGAGTAGTTGGTATCGGCTCTCATGTGACTCCTGGTACTTATTATGGTACTACTGCGATGTCAGCGCCCATCTCGAGAGGAGCTCATGGAGAGGAATCATCTTCTACCTCACAGTATCAGGAGTAGTTCCGAGCTTAGAATGACCTTATAGAGAGTTTGTAGAAGTAGCAAGAAGAGATGTGTTAGCAGCAGCAGCAGTAGAAGCAGCAGTACGAGGAGGAGATGCGTCGATGGTAGCAGCAGCATCACGAGCAGATGCAGTACATGTGTCATCTAACTTGTAGTTTAGGGATGGAGTTTCCTCCACCATCTCCTTCAGCTCCTTCACCTCCTCCAGAAGACGACCCCCCCCCAATGATTTTTTTTATGTTAAAAACATTTGAATTTAACATTTGTTGTAATATGAACTATTTACAGTTTCTATCTTTTATATCGGCGTGAATATTACATAATTTAATTTCTAATATATTATGATTTTTTTATGAATATTGAGAATTTTAATGTTTTTTATTTTTTTATTATTTTAATAATATTAATATTATTGTTTCATTAATAATAATTTTATTCAATATATTTTTTCAGTATTATATTTTCTAATGTTTGTTTATTTTTCTAATAATAATAATATTATTATTATTATTTTATGATTTTTTTTTTGGATATTGAGAATTTTAATATTTTTATTTTTATTATTATTTTAATAATATTAAAATTAATTTTTCAATAATCATAATTTTATTAAATTTATTTTTTTAAAAAAATTATTTATTATTTGTGATGGGATCTATTGTTATGGGTTCCCGTCGCAAATAGCCTAAATAAATTTTTTTTTAAAATTATTTGTGACGGGATTACTGGTCCATCGCAAAAAGTATTTTCGATGGTCCCGTTACAAATAGTCAAAATAAATATTTTAAAAAAAGTATTTGCGATGGGATTACGGGCCCGTCGCAAAAAAAGTTTATATATATAAAGTATATAATCGGAGACTTATTTGCGATGGTGAAGCTGCCCGTCACAAAAAAGTATTATTTGCGATGGGATCCCGTCGCAAATACCTAGAATTCTAGTAGTGCATAATTAATGCACGATTATGGCTCTAAAAGGGATTTCTTTTAGAATAATATTACTATCATAGAAGAATAATTATATCATTTATATATTTTTAAGTTTTAGAATCATATTTTAAGATATTTTAATAAATAATAAGGATTATTGATGAAAAATTAGATACGTTACTTTGTAGAGGCGGTAGTCCGCACATACGCACGGTTGATGTTTTATTTTCTCGATGAGTGTGAGTGAAGAAGGATTATAATTCTCTTCTTAGTGATAATATTTATATTATATATGTCACATTTATTCATAAATTCTATTATTATAACTATATAATATAGGCAGTGGTGAAAAATAGAAGATGTTTCTTTGTGGAGGCGGTAGTCCACACAAATGCATGAATGGCATTTTTATTTTTCTTAACAGAAAATAGGAAAGGTATTTCATGGTTATTCAGAAAATATAACAATATTAATTTAAAAGAAATAACTAATTCATCATATAATATTTTGAAAAAATATATTTGAATTTTAGATGTAAAAAATAAACAACTTTACGGAAAAGTTAGTACTTACTTTGAGAACTTTGATCTTACCTTAGAGGATTCCTCAGAGAGGGAGGACTTAGAAAAAAAATATTGTTCCTAAAATATTAATTAATTAAAATAGGTATATAGGTAAAGTAAATATGGTATATTCTCTATAGAAAACATAAATTTGGGATTAGTCTTGAAGGGGTGGTGAGATTCCCCTTTTATAACGGATGAGAATGACATTTTTATAAATATTTCATTTTAATATAAAGAGAGAACATATTTCACAAGATAAGAGGAATTTAAATTTAAAATATTGTAGTGGGGATACGTTTTGGTCAAGACAAACCTCAAACACTCAATTATAAAAAAAATATTTAACATTTTAATACTTTTTCTTGTTTTATTAACCCTTTGTACCCTTTTATCTTTCATTGTGGTAACTATTTTTAACATAAGTAATTAATTTTTTATACATAAAATAAAATGGAACTTATTACATAATTGTAAACTATTGATTACAAATATGGAATTAATTTTATCATATTAAAACTTTAATGTCTAAGAAAATTTAGTTTTTAAATTAGATCATGTAACGTGTAAAACCTATTTGTTTAGTGTATTTTTAAGATTAAAAGTTATGTGTAGGATATACTTATCATTTTATTTTATTTTCATGAAATAAATTTGTTTATTATAAAACAAAAAAAATATATATTTATCTTTTAAATTAATCCAAATCTTAATCTTATTAAAATAATATTTAATTAAAGGTAAGGACCAAAAATGGTTCATTTTATTGCAAAATATTACTAATGTATATAAATAGTTAAACATGGGTTTTATAATATCATAATGGTATTTAAAAATGTATAATTTTACTCTTTATATACATCTTTGATCATGAAAAATATTTTCTAAGTTTTTAATTTATACCTACTTCTCAATAAATTCATAAATGAAATAGTTTTAGTAAAAATGTATTTTTCACTATTCACAAAAAATCAATTATTTCAGAAAAATTACAAAAACTAACACTAAGATAATTTGGATATGTAAAATTAAAAAATTAATTTATTTTTATTAAATTAAAATAATAGAATTTATAAATTTTTCTTTTAAATGAAAATACACAATATAAAGAGAAACTATTTATATTGAAAATGCATTTTTAAACATTAAGTATTCTTAGTACTATTTCATACCAATTAGTAACTATAATAATAATAATATGTTAGTTCATATATTTAATTATTATATTATCAAATTAATATTTTGTAAGTGGTTTATTTAATATATTAATACGAAATATACAACACTTTTAGAAAAAAAAAATATTTGGGAAAGAGTATTCCTTTTTAATATGAAATCATATTAATTTTTTCACCTCTAAATGTAAGAAATTTTAGTTTTTCAATATAATTTTATTCAATTTATGTTTTATTATTCTTAAATTTTCTTAATAATATTCATCTAATATGCCACAACTCATTTTAGTTTGGTGTTGCGTGTGAAACAAGCTATCGACACAGTATTTATTTAAAGGAAAATTATATAGAAAAATATTGGGGTGTTATATTCTCCCACATTAAATAAATTTCTTCCTTGTAATTTTAATAACTACTCATTAATGAAGTATTTAATGGTGTACATAATATAGACATGATTTAGGATATTACTTCTAGAGATATATCAATTTTAAAACTTAGGAAATATATCCATTTCCCTCGGAATAGGTCAACCCTAATATAGAGTTTTTATCTAACCATTTGAACTAATATTCTATCATTATTCATTATTAAGATCCATATTATAAAATTTTCTTCTATTTTTATTCATAATCATCCTTTCATTGATAGACTGTCATTGTTCAATATGAATGTGATCACCTGATCCCATGTTTTTCCCTTTAAGTGGGGAGAACCAATCCATTTCTAAAATTAAATTAAATTCATCTAGAAATGAATAATAATATTTTCCCAGGGCTAAAACTTCAAATTGGGATACAATAAAAAAATAAGTTTTATTCAATTATAAAATCATTGGGATGGTGATTTAATGCCCCTAGAAAACTTTCTAGGTATACTATACCAGAATCTAGTAAGCCATCCAAAATTATAGAGTAGAGGATAAGTGTTCCTTAATCATCACGATCCACTTAATTAGTTGTTATTGTATGGTATTTAATTTTTCCCTTGGTTTAGTAGGTTTTTGATATGTATAATCCTTGTTAGACCTTAGATTTGTGCATCAATTTTCATAATTCTCAAATCCTTATACATAAAGTATCGATGTGTGGATGGTGTAGTAGTTGGTACTCTAATACCTTTAATTTTATTGGTCAAACTTTTCATCTCTATTTAGAAATCATGAGATAGATGTCCAATCCTTCTACACTTTAAATATTTTATTATTTCTTTAAGACATTATCTTGGGTTCTTCTTCCCGTATTTTTGACACAAATGAAATTGAATATTATTTCCTCCATCATCTTCATCACCTGAAATTCTATGAGACTATATCCATATCTTAATTTGTGTGTTTTATAATTAAAATATGTTAAAATTATTAATCATAAAATATGATAAATGGTTTTTCATAAACACAATCATTCTTACTTCATCTCATATCCCGTTAATTTTCTATTTGGAATAATTTATACATTATCCATAAACCATTTTTTAAATTGATTCCTTTAGGATTAATCCATTAATAAAACCAAAATCATTTAATGTGAGTGATTAATTCCATAATAGGGTTATTTTATTATAATTAAATTAAAAAATAAACCTTGTAATTTCTTACTCTTTAAAATTATTTTATTATCTTTCTGTTAAAAAAAATCACTCTCAATTCAATCTAGGTTTCTTTAGGTCGGGTTCTATCATATTATATAACATAATTCCTAAACATAATAAAAATTTCATAATATATTGTAAAGATAATTTTATTAACTAAATTATATCTCCACTCATCATGCATTGAGTGAGGATCAAGTTAATACTCAACCTTCCATTTCTGTATGTTACCTCCAGGTGTTCCAGTGTCATAACCACATCCATTTTCCTATATCTAGATAGGGATGTAATTACTAGGATAACCACCCAATTAATACTTTATCAAAACTTTGTAATTTTATCCTATACTTGGACTTATCCCAATATTTTTCACTAAAGTTATCTAATATTAATCTCCATAAATAACTAAACTAATCCCCAAATTTAACTAAACCCTTCTCTTATACCAACTATAAAAATACAAGATAAATATATCTTTATTTTACATAATTTACATAATCTACATAATTTAATCATTACACCTCACAAATAATCACAAAATACTAATAATAGAAGGTTAGTGTCTTTGGGGACTAGTCATATTAGAAACTTATTCTACAACACTTGTGAACATTCCTTCATAATTACACCACATTATAATCACTTTAGAGTTATCAAAAGTTATAATCATCTTCATAACCTATGGAATGGAAACATAAAAAAGGGGTGAGCTTGGATGCTCAATAAAGTTAAACCTAAGTGATATTAATGAAGGATCATAGGTGAGTATAATATAAGAATATTGGTATAATCAAGATACATGAGAAAATAATAGTCAAAAACCATAGATCATAATTCATGAGTCATGTAATAAGTCCTAGAATGACATAATATATGAATCAAAAGAGTATGGAAATGTTAAACAATAAAAAAGACCCATAATAATATAAAACCCTTCTAAGAAAACTCATCATGCCAATGTCTTTGTGAATAAACTCATTATTTCCATGCATTAAAATGTGAGAAAACAAATTATGCTCATCCCTTTGTGAAAAAAAATATTTATATACATTCTTTAAAATGTGATAAAAATCGTTATACATCTGTCTCTATGAACAAACTCATTATTTCCACGCATTAAAATGTCAGAAAATTAGTTATGCCCATTTTTTTGTAAACAAACTCATTATGTACATTCCTTATTATATCATGATAAATCAAACATAACCAATAAATTTGAGGGTGATATAAGACGACTACCTTAAATATTTTTTACATGTGTTTGACACTTTAAATCAGTCATTCATTATATCATAAAGATTCCACAGAAAGAAAAACGGGTATCACAACATTTCCATATAGTATCACTAAAATTAACCTCAATATTGTAAAAATTTGATGCACAAAATCCAATCACCCCAAAAGAGTATTTTATTAGATAATTTAGAGGGTGTTTTATAAAGAATATATTTTAACTAAATAATGCCTTTGTATATAAAGAGGAAAATGGTTTCTAAATTGAAAAATAGTTTCTAGATAACTCTTTTAACAGTGATTTAAGTTATAAAGTTACGGGTCACTTTGAATAGTTTTTTTTAGAAAGGTCACTTTTGAGAAATTGAAAGAAATGAATTTTAAAAATCAATATTTATAAATAAACCTCTTTAATGAAGCCTTTAAAAATACATAATGGTTTTATAAAGATGATGTGAAAACATTTTTAAAACTTTTTCTTTTTTAAAAAGGATCCTTGAAATTGATATAAAGGTTTCAAAAGGTTCATGTGAAAACCTTGAAAAAATTAACTTTTAAAAGTAAACTTTAGTAATATATACCTGAAAATATATAATGGTTATAAAAATTAAATTTGGATGTGGAGATAATACAAATGATTTTGAAAGGATGGAAAATGTTTAATATTTTGAAACACCTTTGTTGAAAATCAATGTCATAAAAAGAGTAAAAAAACTTCCTTTTAAAAAGTGGGGAAGAGAATTATGATGGTCACATGAGATAAAACATAATTAGTTTTCCAATTATAAATTATAACATTAATGAGAAATGAAAATATATACAAGGTGGGTAAACTGACATTAAACGGGATGAGAATAATTCCCAACAATGATATACATTTTGATAAATAAATTTTTTCAACGTAAAATATTTGAATTAAAATTTAATTTTACACTAGAGGGGATGATAATTTAATATGAAATAAAATCTTATGGTTGGAGGAAAAAATCTTGGAAGAAGTTAAATAAGAAGTATTATAACTCAATAAAGGGATTTGAGTAAACAAAAACCCTTACAAATTTCGTATGTTTTGAATCAAACCCCATTTTAAGAGAGAATGGGATATGTCTCTTAAAAACCAATGAATTAAATGAATATGGTAAAGGAAAATTATTTTTAAATCATCACTCTATATTAATGATATCATGGTGCACAATAATAAATATGTCTCAATAAATTAAATTTGAAACATAGAACACCTTGCCTTAACTTCCAACTTCTACTAAAGTGATTGAATCTACTGCATAAAAAAATAACTATATTAATAAAATATTTAAGAAACTTATTCATATATATATACTTTTATAAACTTAATTTATAATTATTCTATATTTTTATATTTTTTATATTTTATCTATTTTTATTATCAGGTGTGAGTAATATTGATCATTTTGATCTAGTTTCATAATATAAATTTTATTTTTCATTATTGTCCAAAATTTAATCATTGTAATATACAAAAAGGTACAAGAATTCATTTTTTATAAATATATTTATTTTATAATTTCATTTTATGGGTGTTTTTTTAAATCCTTAAAGATGAAATCAGTGATGATCATATTTTAGTGATTTTTAATGAATGGACACTGGTATCTTAATTAAGGAGTTTGATATTAATGTTAGCATTATAGAACCAAAATAAAATAATTATTCACTTATTTATATAATATATTATCATTAATTATGTTCTCATAGTCATACATGATATTATTTTATAGCATTGTTCAAGTGCGTGGATAGACCGACCCAAACATGGACATACCATAATTAATGGATGAGTATGGTTATGATAGTGGTTTTTTTAATAATTATTATAATATTTAGATATTTCAGTAGTGAATCATATTTTAATAGAGTTTAATAAATAATAAATATACTAGATGAAAAATGATATACGTTACTTTGTGGAGGTGGTATCCTGCACATACGCACATTTAACATTTTCATTTCTCAATGAGTGAGAGATAATGAAGGTAGATTAAAAATTTTATCTCATTAATCATAATAATATTATATATGTCACATTTATTCATAAAATCCATCCTTATAACTAGCTAATATAGGTGGTGGTAAAAAATGGAAGATCACTACTGGAAATCTGACCTTTCCCAACGCTTCTATACCAACGGTTCATAAAAACCGTTGGTATAGGTTCCCTTTCCCAACGGTTTGGCCAAACCGTTGGGAAATCCCACTTTGAGGCCACCTTTCCCAACGGTTTGGGAAAACCGTTGGGAAATCCCACATTGTGGGGAACTTTCACAACGGTTTTGGAAAACCGTTGGGAAAGTTATACCCTTTCCCAACGGTTTTGGCCAAACCGTTGGGAAAGCCAACATTGTGGGGACCTTTCCCAACAGTTTTGGCCAAACCGTTGGGGAAGGTCCACTTTGTGGACATCTTTCCCAACGGTTTGGCCAAAACCGTTGGGAAAGGGTATACCTTTCCCAAAGGTTTTCCAAAACCTTTGGGAAAGGTCCCCCATGGATCAACCTTCACCGAGAATCAAATCCAGGCTCAAAATCTATTCCAACGGTTGTCAAAACCGTTGGAATAGGTCTATACCAATGGTTTTGACAACCGTTGGTATAGATCCTTTGATTTTTTGTCATTTCTTCTTACCCAGAACATTATATAAATCAAAATTTAATATAATTATGAGAATACATATATATATTTATGTAATTATATACACAAAAGTCATGTTAGGTTAGTGGTTAAGTCGTTCAATAATAAACTAGGGGTGCTGGGATCAAATCCCAGCGAATGTTTTTTTTTGAAATACATATACCAATGGTTCCACAACCGTTGGTAAAGATTTTCATATTAATTATACCAATGGTTTCCAAAACCGTTGGGATAGGTCTATACCAACGGTTTTGGGAAAACCGTTGGTATAGACCTATCCCAACAGCTTACTTGGCCACGGTTCTCCAAACCGTTGGTATAGGATATACCAACGGTTTGGAGGCATATACCAACAGTTCCAAACTGTTGGTATATGTTAGTTTTCCAGTAGTGGATGCTGACTCTTGGAGGTGGTAGTCTACACAAATGTCATTTTTATTTTTCTTAATGGAAAATAGGAAAGGTAGTAGGTGGTTATTCAAAAAATTATAAAAACATTAAGTATACTATAAATACTAAATTCATCATACAATTTTGGGAAAATAAAAAATAAAATATAGAAAAAGAAATAACTTTAGGGAAAAGTTAGTACTTATGTTGAGAATAAAGAGCTTCCCGATGATTATTTGGAAAGGGAAGACTTAGGCTAAAATATTTTATCTATAAGATTAAGTAAGTGAACTAGAATTCTAGGTGAATTAATATTGTTATGTTTTCAAGTAGAAAACAAAAATTAAGATTGGTCTTGAGGGGTGGTGAAAGGCCCCTTTTATAAGTGGTAAGAATGATTTTTCTATAAATATTTCATCTAAATATAAAGAGAGAACATGTTTCACATGTAAATAAGAATAAAAAATATAAAATAATATAGTAGAGATAATATTTGGTTGATCCAAACCATATATACTCAATTAGAAACATTTTATTAACATTTTAGTTTTTTTGTTCCTTTGATTGACATTTCTTACAATTTTGGATTTTACTACGGTGACTTATTTTTAGATAAGTAATTAATTTTTTATGCATAATATAAAATTAACATTATCAAATAATTTTTACTTAATTAGTCCAAATATGATATCCATTTTAATATATAAAATTTCTATTAGTATGAAAAAATTAATTTTTACATCAAAACATGTAATGTGTAAAAACTCATTTTAAAAAATGTATTTTTAAGATTAAAATCTATGTGTAAGATAAAATTATAAATTTATTTCATTTTCATTATATTAATGGGATTATTTTAAAAAAATAAAAATTTTGTGGCCTTAAAATTAATCAAAACTTGAATTTTACAAACAAATAATATTTAATTAAAATAAATATACCAAAATCGGTTTCTTTTATTGGAAAATATTACTCAAGTTCATAATATATTAAACATAGGTTTTATAAATTCATAATGGTATTTAAAATTGTATAGTTTTACTCCTTTAGTAAATCTTTGATAATGAAAAATATTTTATCAGTTTTAAATTTATACTTACTTCTTGATAGAGTCATAATTGTTATGTCTTTAGTACAAACCGTATTTTTCTCTATTCACTAAAATTAAATTTTTTCATAAAAATTAAAAAAAAAATCATATTAAAATAATTTTTATATATAGAGAGATTGAAGATCCCTTAATGATGGGGGGGTCTATAAGTCTTATTGATTGAGGATCCCTTATAATGTTAATGGACAAAGGGGGGTTGTGAGTTGTTCTCAATTGAGACATTCATTATTTCACAAGTTTCCAACAGTTAAAAAGTGGGAGATTTGAGAGACCTTGATGATTGATGAGTTAATGAATCTTAGTGATTAAAGTTACCTTGCGACTAGAATTAAAAAAGGAGTAGCTAGGAGTCATTCGCAATTAAGACGTGGCCAATGTATCATTGATCTTAGACAAAGAGTTGGAGTAATCTAAAAAACACCATTATATCCCATGGTGTGATGTTTGAATTACCTTCAAATTAGAGGCATGATATTACTTATTTATTATGAAAATTAATTCATGGGTAGTGAAATTACTTTCATATTTTATTTATTAGAAATTCACTCATGGATGGGTTAGAAGCTTATTGGAGATAAATATGTAATGTAAAGGAATAGGGTTATTTTGAGTTAAATAACTTCACAATATAAAGGTTTTTGTTACACTTTGATAAGAATAACATTAGAAGAGTTTTTATCTTATGAAAATGCATCACAACATAGTCATATATGTTATTTTATAAAGGATTTGAGGTAGAGGATCAGTTTACTCTTACATAGAAGAGTCTCTCAGTATCACAAAGGGTTGCTTCATAATGTTCTTCCAAAGGAGTTTAGGGGGAGAGGGTTTCACCATGAAGTGACCCTAATAAATTTAGGTAGAGCACTGGTTATGGTGTAGTAAGAACCACATACCTTAAACCTATTTGTTATACCTAAAAGGAGGAGGTCACATCATAACTTCTTAGCTATAGTGATGAAAAACAGGCCCGCGGTCCATGGGATTTACGGGTATGGGGCTGATGCAGTGTGGGGTGGGCCTAAAAATTTTGATCAATAAGAGCATAGGACAATGTGTGTTGAGACTGCATGGGTGTGGTCCAAGGTGGGTTGAGCCCATGTGAGTGTGGGCTTACTCAGAGGCCTAATTTAAAAAATATTTTTGTTTACTATATATGTTTATTTAATATTTTAGTTTTTATAATAAAAAAACATGATTAAACCATTACATATGATTTCTCACTATAATGATCATACTAATTCACCATTAATTCTCATGTGAATTTTAAATAGGTTTATATTTATTATTTTAATATGATATTAGAATATTTATATTGTAATTATTCACTATATTCACATGTTGTGTCATCCCACCTCTCAAAAAATGGAACTCATCTCCCCTGCATATGGTTTAAATTCTAAAAGAGTTATTATAATCATAATATATTTTGGGTCGATTTATTTTTTCTATTATTTAATTTTATTTTTTTATTAAGGAAATAGGAAAGGAGCTCATGTGAACTCTAATAGCAGCCTTTGAAATAGATTGTTGTCTAGAAAGTAATCGTTCATTCACAGGTATATCCATTTTAATCACCACACAACCAACATCATCATTCATTTCCCCTCACTTATCCCTCACCTACTTTTCATCACAACAGTTCACCACCACATCGGCATCGCCGCATGCCACCATTAACTCATAAAAAATGTTCCATAACATCACTTAAAACTCTAGTTAGTGTCAATACATACTTATCCCCACAAGTTCCATTAGAAATGAGAAACAAATAAAATATTTAAATGATTATAAATAGTATATTTTTTAAAAAATGCGGGAAACCCACAGGAAACCCGGATTATACGGGGTGGGGAGGGATTGAATTTTTTTCACATTATATGATGGATTTTACAGAAACACCCACACATGCTCAAACTAGCATGGTCTTGGCCCACCCCGCCCCAATATGCCCATTTTTCATTACTACTTAGCTATAAAAAATCAATGAATGATTATATCTAAGGTAATTGGGATACCATGATACAACTTGTATTGTCACATCACTATGGGTTTTTGGATTCTATGATTCTAGTCCAAGATTTAGAAAGCAATATTTTCCATATATTCATAATATAATTTTCCTGTTACGATGCATAAGAGATCTATAAATATGAGGAGCCTCACTTAGAACATGTTTTAATGAAAATGTGATGAAGCTATAACATAACTAACCACCCATTCTAGTGTATTTTCTACTGGGACTATGGAGAAGAAAAATCTTTCACACAATATACAATTTTTGGAGACACTTTTGGTAAGAAAGAAAAGACTGATTGACTTATGATCACCCAACATTCTTTTTTGTAATTGGAGTTAAAAATTATCTTCCTTATTCATTCTTTGTTCTTTCTGATAATAAGATAATAACATACACATTGGAACCACTCTACGAAGAAATGTGAATTTAGAAACATTTTTTAGCGATGTTTTTTAAAAGAATTCTAATTTTAAATTTAGATATGTTTTTAGGAAACATCCCTAATTTAGCCTCGTTTCTTAAAAACATCACTAATTTAATGACATTTCCTAAAATGCCACTAAATTAGCGATTTTTGCAAGAAACATGGCTAATTTAGTGAAGTTTGTAGGCAACATTGCTAATTTAGTGATATTTTTAAGAAATGTTGCAAATTTAGCTACATTTTTAAGGAAACGATGTTAATAGGCAAGGAATTTAAGGAAATGGTGTTAATTTAATGATGTTTTTCAAGAAACATCGGTAAAAATATATATATTTATATAGCCCATTTCCCCCCATCGATGTGAATATATAAAATATATATATATATATAAACTTAGACACATACATAAACCTATATATAAATATATATATTTATATATATATATAAACACACACAAATATATATATAAATATATATATACATATACTTATATATATAAACACACATATATGTTTTAAATTTAGTTATGTTTTTAAGAAAACATTGTTATTTTAGTGACATTTTTACCAGTGTTTTAAAATATGGCTAGTTGTATGTATATATTGATATTTATATTTATATTTATATATATGTATACATAGTCATATATATTTATACAAACACACACAGAGATATATATATATATATATATAAACATATATGTATATATAAACATGTATATATATATATCAATATAAACATATAATATATATATATAATATAAACATATAATATATATATATATATAATATAAACATATAATATATATATATATAATATAAAAATATATATATATATATAATATAAACATATAGATAAACATGAAATATAAACATATATATCTATAAAATATATAATATAAACATATATATAAACATAAAATAAAGTCATATATATATAATATAAACATATAAACATATAGATATATAAATATATATATATATATATAATATAAACATATAAACATATATGTAAAATATAAGCATATATATATAATATAAACATATATAAATATATATATAAACATAAAATATAAAATATATATATATATAATATAAAATATTAACAAATATATATTTATATGAATATATAAATATATATAATATATTAAATTTTTAGATACCGAGATCTATTTATATATATATATAAATATAAAATAATACATTAGTATACTCAAATCATGAAAAGGTGATTTGGTCAGGGGATTTGAGTGTGCGGTAGGAGGTCTGTTTTTTATTCCCATTTGAAGCCTATTTTTAGCTTAGATTGGTGCGGTCACTATCTACAGGGCGTACAAGGTGGAGTGGGGTGTAGTTGTTGTTTATAGGGTACGAGGGTGTGAGGCATGCAAGGGTGGATAGGGTAGGGAGGACATATAAGGGGTGTATTATCATTCCAAAGAAGTAAAATAGATTTTTATAATTTAAAAAACATTGTCCAAAAAATAATTTCAATACAAAATACCGAAATTTTTTAAAAACATCAGTAAATGAGGTGTGATTTACTGACATTTCTCAAGAATATAGGTAAATGAGGTGTTGCTAATTAGCATCATTTATAAATAATGATAAATTAGTGGGGTTTATAAACATCTCCAATTAATGACGTTTATAAATTCACCCAATTACCAATGTTTGTAAACATCACTAATTTAGTGACACCTCAATTACTGATGTTTTTTAGAAACATTAGTAAGTTTATTAGTGATGTTTTAAAACATCAATAATGTAAAAACAATTTCTCTAATTCAAAAAAAATGTTGCTAATGTATGGTTTTTTTGGTAGTGTCACAACTATTGTTAAACAAGGATTGGCTACTCAATAACAAGAGTGAGTGAATCTTATAAAAACCCTTATGTTGAATGTGTTCTTTATTTTTCTATATATTGCCTTCACATCATTACCATTGATATCAAATTTCACAAGCCAACAATTAGAATTACTTGTTTCAGATTTGGTGTTTTTCTAGCCACTGATTCACCCTCACCACCTCTCAGTGGTGGAATACTCTCCCCTGGACCTATATATATAAGAATAATTAAGGTTCCAAGATTTTTATCAAGTAAATAATTGAACTTAATAAAAGGATAAATAACATTATATATGGTTAACTAATAGTAGATTGGGGAATGTATTTAGAAAAATTAGGTTAAAAGTGGATCATCCATAATCGGGTTGGGTTTAACTAGTCGAATCATGTAACAATTCAACCAGAGTCTGAGAGGGAACGTGTTGGTTGTTCTTGGGATCAAACTAGTAAATTTTTTATGATATATTTCAAATTTCAATATTTTATTGTGATTTGAAATTATATATATTATTTAAATGTATTTTATTATAAAAAATATGAAAAAAACTATATAAAAGTTAGACTACCTTTTCTAAAGTAGCGCACTGATATGTGTGTGTGTGTGTTTGTGTATAACATCTTAAAACAGGGTTTTAGGTATGATCCTTGATTTATTTTAGGTGCTTCTTCTTTTCCATGTTGATCCTAGTTATTCTCATTGATTATTGGTTTAAAGTAGGGGTATTCCAACATGAATCCCACCAGTATTCCAATGGAAGCACACCGACCAACTATTGGGATGTCATGTGGTATAGGAATTCCTCTTGGAATTAACAACTATCCAATGGGGATCCCAAGCGCACAAACATTCTATCTGGTACCACCATTTAGTCTGTGGAAGCTAGAGGCTAGCCAATGACACTATTCTAGGTGAGTAAAGGTTGGGCAGTATCATAAATGTATTTTCCAAAACCTCTATTTTATTTCTCAAATATCCTCCCTCAAAACTAATTAAACCCAACATACATTGGATACTCTCTTTATGTGATATTTCACATTCACATTGAATCTTTACATATCAAAGTGTTGATTGAAGTGTTGAATCTCTCTTAGTAAGTGTATCCTTGATTCGATTGTGAATTCATTTTTCCTCCACTCTCTTCTTCTTTGATGGTTATGGGTCCTTATATTATTGATGGATCTAGATCTTGATTTGGTGAATTGTGTTTCCAGGATTCCTTCTTGATCTGTTTTAGCCTTTCATCTCTCTCCGAGTGTGGATCCCATGGTGGGTGCTTGTTGATACCATGACTGGGGTTGGTGTTTTTATAATTAAATTCCTTTCAATTGAAATTTTTCTTTCTTTATTGATTGTAAATGGATTTAAAATTAATTTATAAATTATTATTTGAGTCCTTTGATAAATTTTTTCTAAATTCCATGGTGTGTGCGATGAAATATAATTGATATTTTCTTTTTAAATAAAGTTTTAATTTTCAAAAAATGATCTTGAATTTAAATGAATGGTTTGATGAATGATTCTAATAATGACTCTTGAGAAGATAAAGCATGAAATATATTATGAATTTGAAATTAAATGTATTGTTTTGAAAGAAATGAATTTTTATTAAAACCTTTTGATGTTGGTTTTTGAAATTAAATGTAACGTTTTGAAACAAGAACTTGGGGTGATTAAAATGATTTTAAACTGATTGAAATGAATGATGTCCCCATGTATGATTTATTTCCATGAAGCACATGAGAGACTAGGTATTTAGGCATAATGATATGCATGCTTTACATATATTATCTCTTCCTAGTAATGGATTGATAATGATAATGAAAACTTAAACTCAATGAGGGAAGGGGGTTTATTCTTTAGAATAGATTCATATTTCCCAAATTATTTGGATATTGGGATGTGTGCACACTAAGATCCATACTTCACTGAGATTGTATGGAACCTTAGTACCTAATATGACAAACCTTGATACTTTTAACCATAGATCTATGATTAAAAATAATTTATACATTCCAGTGTTAATGAAATGATTTATTCATGTCAGTTTTGATCAAGATAATTATTCATGCCTTTTTTGATGGAAATGAACTTTTTTACCTATTTGAAATGAACCATTGAAATGTTCTGAAAATCATGATTTACGTTGAATTGTGAGATTATTTCCATGCCATTTTCATTTAAAATTATGCATATTTGGTTTATTTGATATAGATTTCTTTGGGAATTCTTGGTGGGATCCTACTGGGCTAATGTTTCTCACACCTTAATTTTTACTTTGGGTATTTTTAGGCTTTATTATACTAGGTATTGGAAAAGGGAAAGCACCGCATGGAAGAAATGGGCATCCTCTATAATGGTAACCTGGCGGTTAGTGGTTACAAGTAGAGTATATGATCTAGTTGTTATAAGGAGATATTGAAATGGTGTTATGTTTGGGTTTTTTGATGTATACATATTATTTTCTACTTATGGAGATTTTAACTTGATGAGTATTATTGAATATTCACTGTTTATGGAATCTTTACACTATTTTAATCTTATTCAGTTGATCATGTGGTGAAATAATTCCATATTGATTGTTTGTTATGCCCAGGATATATTCGTCAGCCCATGGGGAATAGGAATGAACTTCAGGCCATGTTAAGATTGATTGGGGTCCTGTTTTAGTGGGTTTCCTAGGTTAGTTCATGAAAAATTGCTATGATAAGAGGATGGTTCTCTTCTTGATTGTCGGTATGCAATTTAAGTTGTCCTGATATACATAAGATAGGTTTGTTAAAACATAATGGGTAGGTTATGAGTGAGTTCCTAAATAGATCTCATCATAATAAGCCTTAAGATACCATGGGTAGTTAGGAAAAATGTGTCTTTAAGTAGTTTTTTTATCCGATTCAAGACTTTTCTCAAACTTTGATCTGAGAATTGTGTTCCTGAGTTCAGTTTTGACTGTTAGAGTTTATTTTTATGTGTATATTTACTGATCTTTCCTTGTTATTCTTTGTTTTTGTGTAGTACCATGCCCCCAAGAATATTTATAAACAAGCATTAAGTGGGAGTTGTTGATGAACCATAGAAAATAAACCCTCCAATCGACCAGAACCATATATAGGTTTTAGTGAATCTGGTCCAAGCTCTAGGATAATGGGTTTCCCCTACCCCCATTTAGTCTACAAAGATTGTACCTCAGAGGGATGATAACATACATCATTTCTATGAGTTTATTTATCAGAAAATACCATATTTACATGGTATGAATGATCCTCAGGAGGTAGTGTATTGGTTGAGAATGATTGAGAGACTATTTTAGTTCTTAGTGGTTTCATCTTACATTAAGGTGAAGTGTGTTATATTCAAGATTTAGGGGACATGAGGAGATGGTGGGATATTATAGTCCTAAAAAATAAGAATGAGGGATTAGATTGGAAATACATCAAGACTCTTTTCATGGATTAATTCTATCCAAATATAATGCTTTTGGAAATATACATGGATTTTCATAACCTTCATTAGGGTGATTGGATAGTGACTTAGTACACTAATTGTTTTATTAAAATTACTTAGTTTTAACCTTTGCTGGTGTCAAATGATAAGTTAAAGGACCAAAGTTTTGATATGGTCCTTCAATAAAAAATTTAGCCTCAAGTCTTCATGACGAATCTTACCATGTATGTTGATGTTCTAGATATATCTTTAAAAGTGGAAAATTACATGGCTAGTAAGTCATGGTTTATTGGAGTATATCCAACTGTAATCGACATATTTAGTGGTTTTGTTATAGGAAATAAAATGGAGAATGATTCTCTTAGTGGAAATAGTAGTAGTTTTCATCAATAGAATACATCCTCTAAATCATATATAGTATCTAATAAAGTACCACTAACTTGTTTTCAATGTAGAAAATTTAGGCACCTGAAGCATGATTTCATGGAGGCACTGAAAATCTATAGGTCATTTAGATGCTCAAGTCACTTGTAGTGGTTTTCCTAGTTTTTACCTCTTCGTGTAGTATTATGAGCTCGTTAGTACTGATAGGATTAGTGGTGTTATCATATTATTTAATAATAATGGGTTTATATCCAAATTCATCAAGAACGATGCTTCTTCGCACTGAGGATGATTCTATAGTGGTAACTAATGTGTGTCTTATGACATTGAAAGGTACCATTACTATTGCTTCATCTTTAGTGACTAATTTATTTGATACCAATGCCACTAATTATTCCATATCCACCCACACTTTGGACTTTTTTAATCTTATTATATAGCTATTTCTTATGTGATAAAAATTGTGACGCATATCCAGAAAAAGAGATATAAGGGTCTCTGATGCCCAACATATACTTTCTATTTATTAAAAATAATTATCATCTAGTATTTTTTATTCTTGATATGAATCCTCCAGAAATCATTGGTATGGACTGGTTGGTGGCTCACAAATATTATATTGACTATTATTATCATTGTGTGTCCTTTATTTCCCCCAGTGGGGAGTCTTATGTTTTTTAGGGAGAATAGGACCCAAGGTGTAGCTAATCTAGACATCATTTTATAGTGATGGGTAGGATAGTATCCTTGTGTACTATTGAACTAGAGTGGGAAGCTTCTTATAGTAAACTTCATACAGTAGCTTATGACTTTCTAGAAGTGTTTCTATTAGAATTTTTTGGTCCACCACTAGAGAGGGAGTTAAGGATTTATATTGAATTCCTCTAGTAGTATTTTCTATTGTATGACACCATATGAGATGAAGGAGTTAAAGGATTAGTTGTATGAATTAATTTCCAAAGGATTCATTCAATCCAGTTCATTACCTTGGGTGGCACCAGTACTTTTTACCAAGAAGGCCAATGGAAACATTCACTTGTGTGTTGATTAACAGAAGCTCAATCAGGTTATGATCAAGAACAAGTATCTGTTTCCCAAAATTGATGATTATTTTGATCATATGAAAGGGGTGAATTGGTTCTCTTAGATTGATCTTTGGTCTAGTTATCTCCATATTAGGATCAAAGAATCTGATATCCTTAATTCCATGTTCAGGAGTAGTTATATCTATTATGATTATCTTTTTATACCATTTTGTTTGACCAATGATCTTTCTATTTTTATGGAATTAATGAATAGGATTTTTCACTAGTATCTTGACTCTTTCATTGTATTATTTATGGATGGAATTTATTTTTACTCTAAAACCAAGGAGAATCACGTTATTCATTTATTATTAGTTCTATATATCTTGAGGAATCACTAATTTTATATGAAACTTCCAAAGTTCCAATTCTAGATTTAGGAAGTAATTTTATGGAGGCACATGGTCTCAAAACATTGAATACCAGTTTATCCTAAAAATGCAAGGGTTTTATATCATAGGAGTAACCATGGAATGTATTTTAGATTTATAACTTTTTTGTAAGGGTATTACTATCATCTCATAAAGGATTTCTCCAAGTCATCTTTTCCTTTGACTGTTTTTACTTGGAAGGGAGTGATTTTCTTTTGGGATTCAGAATTTCATGTTTTCATTAATGAGTTGAAGCATAATTTAAATTTAGATCCACTGTCGATTCTTTCAAATGTTGGGTAGGTCTATTTAGTCTTTTGGGATTCTCCAAGTTTGGGTTTGGGTTGTGTTCTCATGAAGGGTGATCACTTGGTGGATTATAGTTCTCATCATCTTCAGACTCTTGAGAATAACTATCCCACACATGATTTCAGTCTCATATGTGTGGTGCGTTCTCTTAATTGTTGGAAAAACTAAATTTTTAGAGAAAGGTTTATATTCTACTATAATAATAAAATCTTGAGTTATATCTCCTTCAAAAAAATTGAATCTTTGACAGAGGTGATGGGTATAGTACCCGCGATCGTTTGAATTTGATATTGATTATACCTCTAGGAATAGGAATGTTTTCATTAATGCTTTGAGGGGGAATTTATTATCCCAGATAGAATTATAATAGGAGTTTAATCTCATGGATATTTTTACTTACATACATTTGGGAGTCCAAAAGGATCACATTGAGGTAGTTTTGGAGAGTGTTCAGTTGACATCCTCACTTCAGGAGATGATCCTCCAGGAATAGCATCTTGATGATGAATTCTGAGAAATTAGGGATTCTTTATATATAGGGGATACTATCAATGAATAATCTCTATATTCATAAGGTTTAATTTTATTCAAGAACTATTATTTCATTCTATTTCCAATAAGAAAGGCTATGATGGGGGTTGTCATCATTCATAGTGGGTGGTTCACCCAAAAATTAAAGATGTTTTATTATATGAGGAGTTGATTATAGTGGCCAATTATGAAATGGGACATTGTAGATTGTGTCTCATATTGTTATAATAGTCAACAGATCAAGGATAAGAATCAAAATCCTTTAGGTTTTCTTCAAACCCTTCCTATTCTGAATTCTAAGTATGATGAGATATCAATGAAAATTTTGGTTGGGTTGCCATGTACTACTTGAGGAAATAATATGATTTAGGTTTTGATTGATTTATTCAGAAAATCATCGCACTTTATTCCCATTAATGATACTACCAAAGTTATGGAATTAGAAAATTTATATGTTTAGGAGATAGTCGTACTGATTGATGTTCTATCTGCCATTGTTTCTGATAGGGATTTTCAGTTCACATCTTAGTTTTGGGGAGGCCTCTAGGAGGTGATGGGATCCCAGGTCAAGTTGAGCACAATATACCATCTTAAAGAAATATTACCTAAATCCTTGTATATATATATATATACATGATATATATATATAATGAAAATTTTCTTTTTCATGCATTTTATTTTGTTCCATGAAACTTAAATGATAAACTTTTATCATTTATTATTCTCCCATATTAGATATCATTTATTATACCATTTCATAAGATGTAACATATGGGAGGTGAAATATTCATATGATGAATGTATATTGGATGAAACATTTATTAATTTAATTTAATGAATGAATAAATGTATCCACAATTAAGTATTATCCTTGATTCACTCTATAATAAAATTCCATGTGATAGTAGTAGGGGTTTATGATTATCCTTATCTGAACCTCCCCAAAACCAAAAGTACTCTTTTATCATCCTCCTTTGCATTGTGATATGCAAGCACGTCATGGAGGTTGGAAAATACTGTTTGAACGTCAAGTGATTTAGGCACTGCTTGTGGATAAACCATAGACATAACATTCTTTTTCCACTTAGTTATATTTATCAATCCATATAATGATAATGAAGATGTAGTAGATGCTCTTCAATGCGAGGTACATGCATTTTACAACATTTTCTTCATTTCATTTTTATCTCATGTTTCATTTATCTTGCATGGGAGATCCTCATACTTTTTTTTAATTGCTTCCACTTGATTAAAAAAATATTATTTAATATCCATCAAAACCTAACAGTTGTAATAGAGGGATCCATGCTTAAGGTATCTGAAATATTGTGTAAAAATAAAGAAGAATCACAATAATATAGTGGTGTTTATGAGGATTTTCGAGAATCTAGAAAAGGTTTTTACCCATAAGTAGTGGGGATATGTAAAGGTAATGAAGGCCTTTCCCTAATACAGCTAATATTTATAAGGGTAACTAAGGAATTACCCTTACAAAAATAGGTTTGCATAAGGGTAACCTATCTGTTGACCCTTATGTGATAAAATCTGCATAAGGGTCATCAAAGGTTTACCCTTACATAGAATAAATTTTTTTTAAGGGTTATCTGTATTTAACCTTATGTAGAGTTCTCTACAAAAGGGTTATCTTAACTTATTCTTATTCAAATGGTTTTTGTAAGGGTCATTTTCAAATACCCTTATATAGATTTTTTTTGTGTAAGGGATGTATTATTATACCCTTATGCAGATGGGTCTACTCCATAAACATAAAATGTAGTCTACCTATATGCAATGGTACTACATATGGTTCATAGAGTTCCACCCTAATGCAGGGGCTCTAAATTTTTTTACCCTTACAAGTAGTGTCTATATAAGGGTAGAAGTAAGTTACCCATATGCACAATATGGATTCGATGTAAGGGTAAATAGAAAAAATTTCAAAAAAATTAACATATAAAATGGTTTAGATGGTTTATAAAATTTATATAAAGAATTATAAAATGTATTTTTGGATATTTTAATTTATAAAACGTTTATAAATTAATTAATTAATTATAAATTTTTATAATTAATTAAATTTTTGTGAAACATTTTATTCCCAAATATTAAATGTTAATATTTGAAATACCTTTTAAAATATTACATGACATGACCTATGATCTAGAAATACAAGTTTTTATTTAAAAGTCATAAGACATAATTTATAAAGGGTTATAAATTATTAAATAAGGCCAAAATATAAAATGATTATATTTAAATTATGAATTATTCATACTTAATTATTTTTGAATTATTCAAAATTAAGGGGGTCCTTATTTGGATGTTATTTAAGCCACATCAAAAGTGTTTTGATAATTGATATGATAAAGGTTTAAATTATGACTAAGTATATGATATCTAGTTTATGTAAAAAATTTACATAATATAAATTAAAATATAAATTTTTTATAATTCATATAATATCACATATTTAAAATGGAAATGTCATATAATGATAAATATGTACAAGTTCATATTATAATGAATATAAAATGATTATATTCAAAATTATGGAATGTCCATAATGTTATTGTAATTACAAAATGTTTATAATTAGACTTGATTTATGAATTTTTCATAAATGGTTATCTGATGTTTAAATATTTTAGTTTTTCATTTATTTTAAGGTTATTACATTCTATATTCATGTTTAGAAAATTATTTAAGAAACATGAATATTGTGTACGCTTCAGTTCAAAATGTTAAAACGCTTATAGGATAGTGTCTCGAATTACATGCTCGGATTGAATCTATAATGAATTTAGTTTTTCATTTAATTTGACCTGAGTATGTAATTGAATTTATTATCTTGAATTTAGTTTTTGATTATTGTTTATGTATATTAGGTTTTATAGTTATGATGAATTTCATTCTCTCTTGAGTAAAGATTATTCAGGTAGAGGGACTTGGGGTTAGACGACCTACCTACCTAAAAAAATGCCTTATCTAGGTGCATGAATGGGGTTTGATATCTATCACTCTGGGATTAATCATATGGATAACTTTGTTAATTTACATGAAGTGTTCATATACCTTATGCATATAATGAATCTGGATATGTATAAATATTTTTTAAATCTATTTTTTGATAAATAGCACAAACTTTTGGTTTGTGTAAAGATTTTCACATCAATACGGTTTGAACATATTGGTTTGGTGGAAGGAATAGGATTCCAAGATATATTACTAGAATAATTCATATATAAAAAGGAATAACATGTGATAAGATAGTGAGATTAAAACCGCCTTCAAATATTAAGTGTGAGATTCCTTCCAAATTCGAACTTTTTAATATCGTGATCATCCAAACAGGTAGGTTCCACCATAGTAAGGTTCCCCTATATTATCTTTTGTATGGAAGGAAAGTAATGGGAGATAGTGCATCATTTATGGGTAGGTTATACCATATCAAGGTGAATATAGGTAGTATTTTTTTTATGTTCTATTTGGGTTACACTTAGCTGGGAAACCCTTGGGAATGATACTAGAGAAATGAAGTTGATTTTATCTATATGATGGATTAGAAATGGGTTGTCCACTCAACTATCCTAGAGTAATATATGATATTATTGGGATAATTTACAATGTAAATAATTAAGAGTTGAGAGGAATGCCCTGGTGGACTCATTGCTTAGTGAAATATGGATCTTGGTCCATTAATGGATATGAAGTACATTTAAAGGGGGATATAGTTTTAGTGGGTACCCATTTAATAAATTTCATTATTAAATGGTTAATAATACATGATACAGATATGATAAAATATTCTATTATAGAAAATATCATCATCGTCGTCAAGCTAAACATTTTGATCAATCCTGGAAAATGAGAAACTTAATGTAAATGTCTATTTATACTAGTAACATATGAAAATTTATTAAGTGATATTTGTGATGTAAAAAAAGTTCTTTAGGAAAAATTATATGTGTCATAATAGTTACTTACTTTGTAACCAAGTGTTTAAGTTTTTCAAAAAGTGAATCTAGATGCTTAAAGAAGCATCAAGTGATTTAATTAATATTTTGAAGGCATTAGATTAAAAATGACCTAAGAAATATTATTCTACACTCATGTAATCAATATGATTGGGTACATCAATGACTATTGACTAATATACTCAATATTATTGGGTGAATCAAATGGTATTAAATATGATTGAATATGTTAAAATACATTGTGATACTAAAGGTTTCCTTAAACATTTATTGGTTGTCAAAATAAATTCTATTAATTTGATATATATATGATATCAAATGTATTATTAATAAGGTGTTGTGAATATAAAAAAAGTCAAAAGATGAAAATAATTAAAATTTTATTTTTTTCAAGTAAGGGGGAAAAGAGTTACTTCATCGATAACTTGGATTCTTCAAGCTCAGATGAACTCATTGTAAGGTGTGTATTATCTAATTTAACTCCTTAAAAGAGAAAGAAAATTATTATTATTTAATAAAATGAGATAATATGTTTTTGATACACATAGTTATGATATTTTTTAATTCTATAACATGCTTTAATGAGAGACTAAAAAAATGGCTTGATCTAGTTAGGGAATTTATCTTATTGTTATTTATGGAAATGTTCCAACAGAGTGAATAAATTAAATAAAATTTTACCCAACACTCTCAAAGTGTTGAGAATAGATAAATTGGGCATATGATGTCTTGATTATCATACTATATAGATAATACAAATGGTTAAAAGTTTAAACCTAAAGAAGAACAGTTAGTTGAAAATTTTAACAATGTTTCTTTAAGAATACAATCAAGATCATTGAAACCTAGGGTTGTTGGGAAGAAAAATTAATAATTAAAATGATCAGATTATCTAAGATATTCCTGAAGGAGTTTGTGAAACTCCATGGAATTTCCTTGTTAGGTATGGATTCTATAGAAATTAATATGTTGATTTTGAAATGTATGTGATACTGAATGTATATTTTAAAAAGTGTTGTAAATATATTAGAGTTAAAAATAAAAGGAAGAATTGATTTATCTTGTAGTTTATACTCATGAGATGAAGTAAATAGTTACTACATCAAGGATTTGAATGTAAATGATTTTATCAAGATTAAATGAATCTAATTAAAATATGTTTATCTTCATCTCATTTTCCTTATTTTATAAGATAATTAGATCAATTGAAAATATTTTTTATAAAAATGTATGATCTTATTAATTGTATACACATGGTTTATGATTCATCAATTTTTATTACATGTTTTTATAAAAATATATGGATAAAATTATTTTGTCCTAAATAAAGTGTTTAGCCAAATATTTGTTAAAATATGTGGTAATGTGTTCCCACCACCCATCTAGGGTATATTTTAATAAAGTCTTATATTTAAATGAAGTATGTTACAAATACATAGAATACCATATATTATATGAAAGAAATATTTTATTTGTTAAATATTCCTATTAAAAGGAAATAAATGTTATTTCATAGCACAAAATGGTTTAGGTTTCTTAACAAGATATTATGAAAATAATATAATGTCTAAGAGTCTAGTGGAAGTATATTTTGATATAGATAAGTTCAAAATTAATAGATAAATGGTAACAACAATATTCAGTCTAAGTATTCTCACATAATATCCTAAAATGTTTAAGATATGTGATGGTAATTAAAAATGTAAATTTTTACATTTAGTTACCATTTAGAAAGTAGATATCACTATTTCCTAAAGTTTTATACCAGTCTAAGGTTAAAGTTTTTTTTAATCAATATCTTAAAAGAGTTTAGGATATTTGATGATAAATAAAAATTAAAGAGCTATATTTAGTTATCATGAAAATTGAAGGATACCATTTCTTGAAGGATTGTACTATTCAAAATAAAAAAGTGAATTACACTTGATATCATAAAAGAGTTTAGGGTATGAAGGTAAAGATAAATGTAAATAGTAGTTGCATTTACCATAAAAATGTGTTATCACTTCATCCTAAAAGAGTCTCAGGATGTGGCGGTAAAGAGAAATGTAATAGTTACATTTAGTTACTATATTAAAGTGATTTCCACATTATCTTAAAATAGTTTAAGAGGATTGAAAACCCATAATACAAGTAGTTACATTATATCAAGGAAATATTTTAGAGGAATATGGTTCCAAAGATGATTATGATGAACTTAGAAAGAGTTCTAAGTAGACAACAAAAGTTGACATCATAACATTTGATGTTGTGAAGTTAAGATGTTTGAAAATGTTCAAGAAGTTAAACATTTTGGAATAGGTTTCCTAATTATCGCCATTATTAAAACTATATTACTTTATAGATATTTCTCACTAAAGAGTTTAGTAGGATATTTTTATAATATGGTCATATAGATATGTGATATGGATAATATATGATGTAATGTGTTAACAAAACCCAAAAAGTGTATCAAACATAAGGATGATATAGTAGTTTATCATATATGATATGATATACTGGTGTTTATGTTGGTTTTGTTAAATATTCTTAAAGTGTTTAAGAATATCAAAATATATCATGTTAAAGGAAACCTATATTTTACCATTCTTTCTGGTTGGATACATAAATTTATTCATAGATATACATTTCATGAAATGTAATGATAATTGACCTCTTAAAGTATAACTTTGAGTTTTTCCTTAACCAACATTCATCATAGAGTATTATAGTTTGTGAAAAAATGTTAAGGTTAGCATGAGTATGATTCTTTTATATAGATATATAATATTCTCATGAGGTATAAAACAAAGAATATGATTCTTTTTGTGCATTGGATGTCCTACTAGGTATACCACATGGATTTTCATACAAATGTATTTGCTATAATAGGGGTACATGGATCATAATTAAGCCACAAATACCTAAGGTTAGAAATATACATATCCGAAGAACCTTCATACTTTGATACCATACTTACGCAAGTCTATATATTGACTTAGCTAATGCGAGGGTGGTTAGTTATGTTGTTGATCATTTTGTCATTTAGAGATTAACCAAGATGAGATTTGTCCTCACGTATGATAATTATGACATCAGGGACCTTGGTTGAGATAGAATATGGGAGTGTGTTTCCACACCTAGATATTATATATCAATCCAGATATGGTACATTTGATGTGTTTATCCAAAATGATTAATGACACGTGATTTATTAGTCAACCAGACCAGTCTATACTCTAAGAATCAAGAATATGAGTTTGATATATGGGATTGGAATGTTTTTCATCACATAGTCACTCTATGTCTTGGATAAAGGTAAAATATAAGAATTAATGTTTGTATAGAATGTATACTAGTAGACATTAGTATAGAGATAAATGTGTTTGTTAGAGATCATGCAAGATCCCTTTATAGATTGAGCAGCATTGACAATTTTCTAGAGGTTTCTCTTTGATTACATATATGGATCAAGAGATTTGTATTGGTTTTCAACACTATAAAATGTTGTGGGTTACACTTTGTGGTTGACTGAATGGGGATTGGGATTGACTCATAGAGATACTCTAAATGTGTTTTAGATTTGATTCAAAAGATTTTTGGATTGGTGTTCACAAGGTATTGCATATGATGTGATATAATGTAAAGTTAATTATAGATTTCCAAGTGTTTTGGAAGATATCCAAAAGGGGTTTTGTATTTGGTTTCACAAGTAATTGTATATGATACAATACAAGTTGAAATAGAATAAATAGTCTATTAGGCTCTAGTACAAGTGGGTGATTGAAAGAGATATGCCCTAAAGCCTTATATATATATATATATGATATATATATTGCATGAAAATTATGATTTTCATGCATGGTATACCATTCTGTGAAACTTAATTGATAAATTTTTATCATTAATTATTCTCCCATATTAGCTATCATTTATTATTCTATTTCATGAGATGAAATCTATGGGGTGTGAAATATTCATATGATGAATGTATATTGACCGAAGCATTTATTCATATATTTTAGAACATTAATAAATGAATCTATAATTAATTATTATCCTTGATTTCCTATATAATCAACTACCATGTGATAGTAGTAGAGGTAGATGACTATCCTTGTTTGAACCTCCATGAAACATGAACCTCACTTTTATCTTCCTTCTTTTCACCATGACATGCTAAGACGTCATGGAGGTTAGTGGTTCCCACTCGAATATCAAGTGATTCAGGCGTAGGCCTATGCATACCACATGGAGCTGGGATGATTTTTCCACCTAGATATCTTTATCAAACCATATAATGATAATGGAGATGTAGAAGAATCTCTTTGATGTGAGGTTTATGCATTTTACAACATGTTATTCATTTTAGTTTTATCACATGTTTTATTTATCCTATATGGGAGATCCTAGAACTTGTGTTTAATTGCTTTCACTTAATTAAAAAAATGTTATTTAATAACCATTGAAACCTAACACCATCCTTAGATAGATAGTTATATGTAATGGGCTAGAATATTTATAAAATACATGCTTCATGCTTATTTCCTTGACTTTGGATAAGCGTGGGATTATCATTTGGGAATGGTTGAGTTTTCCTACAACAATAACTAATAGTTATCCATTAAAATGGTGCCCTTTGAGACCTTGTATGTCCATCCTTGTAAATCTATACTCTATTGGATATATATTGGTGAAGTAGACCTTGTGGGTCTTAGTTTGGTCTAGAATATGGTGATGAAGATCTAGATGATTCAACAAATATTGGTGAAGGAACAGAGCTTGTATAAATCTTATGTGGATCTTCATCAACATCCTTTGGAATTCTAAGTTGGATACCATGTTTTTTTAGAGTCTCACCTCGGTTAGGTCACCAATGGTTTGAAAAGTAGGGGAAGTTTGTACCGAGATACGTCAAATCATTTGAAGTTATTGAGAGGATTGAGAAGGTGTCTTACCATTTTTCTTTTCCATGTCTAATGTCTTCAGTTTTTAATGTGTTTCATGTGTCTCAACTCAAGAAATACCTTTTAGAACCATCTCAAGTCTTGAATTGGGATGACCTTGATGTGGAACCTGGTATGATTATGATTAATCATCCAGTTCGGCTTGTTGATTCTCTTATGAAGGTTCTTCATGGTAATTCTATATCATTGTTTTGGGTTTTATGGAATAATGGTTCTAATTCTAATGAGACCTTGGAATGTGAGGTATTGATGAGAGAGAAAAGGATTCATCTCTTTGTGGACCAATTTTCTTAACAAACAATCTAGAGTAGAAAGAAATTATAGTAGGGAGAATAGTAACATCCCAATAGTTTCCTTCTGGTACGGTCCTTGGATTATTTTTTCTCTTATTGTTTTTCATTTTGTTCTATGGTTATTCCCATTGATTCTAGGTTGTTGCTTCTTGTTTAAGACTTTCGAGGGGTTGGGAGTGTGTTTTGATTCTGGTTTGAGGTGTCAGTAGGCATCTGGGAGTTTTAGCAAAGGGGAGGACATGAGCCTCACTACTACAAAATAGGTTATTAATAATGCTAGAATTTATGAGTTCTTTTCTTTAGTGCTAATAAAAGGTATCTTTTATCAACACTTTATTTTTAGCAATAGTAAAGGGTACCTTTTATCAGTGCTTTATTTTTAGCACTGATAAAGGTCCTGAATAAAATTAAATAATCAAACAAATAAAAATTAAAAATGATAAAATTAAAAAATAGATATATTAAAAAAATTATTTATTAAATAATTATTGATAAAAATGAATAAGTTTAATATCCATATATATAAATTATAAATACTAAAAAATAGAATTATATTCATATATATTTATGTTTATATTTATATATATAAATATATATAATATTTCCTAAAATATGATTTATATAATACAAAATATTTATGCTTTACATAAATAAGTCATATATTTAGTGAATAATGGTTTATAATTAAAAATTAATATTAATTAAAAATGTTGACTAATTGCATCAAGTAATGAAAATAATTTAATGTCATTTTTTTCAATTTAACATATCAAACATGTGTTACATTGATTTCACATATATATACGTAATTAACACATTTTTATATACAATGTATACACACAAATATTTATGTAATTAATGAAATCTTATATAGAAACACATACACCTAATATTTATATAATTTATTCAAATTTTAGTATTCATTTTAGAATTTTATTATAACATGATACATTTAATATATTATGTCTTTAGTCAGTAATTTTTATTTATTTATTTTTAATATTATTAGATTAAGGTATTAATTAATTTTTAATATTTTTTATTTTTATTTTTTACTGTTTTGGTAATTTAATCATTTTTATTATTTATTTATATATATATATTTACTATGTTTTAATATTTTTGATATGTATTCATCTTTATTTCAATATATATCTATATTTTTTAATAATTTACATTTAATTAATAAAACTTATCCTTTTTCAATATTTTTAAAGTGTAACCATTTTTAATTATTCAATTTCACTCATTTTTAACATGCATGCATTTAAGATTATATATTCATTAATAATGTTAAAAATATATTTGTAAATATTTATAAATAAATATATTTATAAATGTGTATTTAGTATATTTATAAATTTATATATTTATAATTATAAATAAATATATATTAGTTTTTCAAAAAGTATTTATATAATTATAAATAAATAATAATATATATTTAAATAATTATAAAATTATAATAAATTTATTTAAATAATTAATATATTTACTATATTTATATTTATATTTATATTTATATTTATATTTATATTTATATTTATATTTATATTTATATTTATATTTATATTTATATTTATGTTTATGTTTATATTTATGTTTATGTTTATATTTATATTTATATTTATATTTATATTTATATTTATATTTATATTTATATTTATATTTATATTTATATTTATATTTATATTTATATTTATATTTATATTAATCTATATTAATTTTCAAATGGCTCGGTCATGGATTTGGAGACCAAATCCATGACTCCAAATTTATTAATAAAAGGGAAATGTACAGAGAGAAGAATGGGTCAATCAAGGCACATCATCCCACATCAAAAATAAGAAGTCACTTACTATAATTCTCTCTAGTGCCTAAATTTTTAGGATATCTTCCACTGCCCTTTGGGTATTGTCCTCTCCGCCATGTAATAGCCTATTGTGGTGGGACATGATCCTCTTCCAAAGACGATTTAGAGGATTCTTTCATAATGGAATAGATCTAGAACTTCCAAGTGATATTCCAAAAGTGCATCTCTAGTTTAGATCAAAATCCATCCTCTAAATTAATTTCCAAAAACTTCTATGCAAAAAGGTATTCATTGAAACCCAAAACTTGTGGTTCTATCATGGAGTATATGGCCTCAAGTTTTAAGAAAAACTAGTCAGTTGCCTCCTTAATGGTGACTTTAATAGGCCTTTTACCTTTTACATCATCATGAGGAATGATATGAGATTTTTTATCCCATGCAGTGACAAATTATTCATCTGAATCCCTACCAAACAATTCATATGCATTTTTCATGAGATCAGCAAATGTTGATGGGTAGCATCAACTAAAATTCTTATTTCCCACTAAGAGACCGCTATATGGAATTTCCACATGCAGGGGAAGTTCTTGAGTAGGAGATGTCTATACCAACTCAGATGTAGACACATGATCCTTAGACTCTCAAGACAGAACCATTTGGAAGCCCTCTTTGTCCACCACTACATTCTTACCTTTAAGCGTAGGCACATTCTTATCCACACATGCATGATCAATATATTTCTCTGATGACTTTTCATTGATATCCAAATATCCCATATTTATTACTCATAAATGAATAAGATCAATATATAATTCATTAACATAACCTAGCATCCCAACTTCAAGACATTGAGCACCCTCTGATTGGGTTGTTGGTGGTTTAGTAGCAGTTATTCCTTTTAGTGGTTTGGCCACCTGAGAATCTTGGACTGCCTCTATGATTCTACATTTTATAGTTTTTGAAGTTGAAATAGGGTCATTCACTTTATTTTTCCCTTTAATATCCCTTGCTATAAGTAAAATACTCTCATGCATTAGTTGGGAATCAATTTTATCTTTCACATAAACCTTAAAATCAGACTCATCACCTTCAAGTTTCAGTCCCTCCAAGCAGCTGTTTAAAATATTGATCCCCTCCATATTTAACCTCACCACTCATCTAGATATTAGATCTCCCTACATGACCTACTAATACATCCTTTATTTAGTCCATTGAGTTTATCTCTTTTTTATTCTCCTCATTGATTATCAAGACATCCCTAAAGAAGAGGGATTAGTGAGCTTCTACTGAGTCCAGATTAGCCTTCTCTTGCATCATCGATGCTTCTTCTTCTATATGATCTTCCCAATTAGATAGGCCACTATGTTTTCCGCCTAGAGGCTGATCTTTCAACAGTATACCCTTTCCCTTTATACCAGGCATCTGAGAGTTTCATTTCTCAGGGTCCTATACTACAACCCCTTTAGAAACAAGCCTCCCAAGTGCAGCTCTATCATGATCTAGTAACTGTGTCATTAAATAACCCTTAAAATTAACCTTCCTATGGTAGTGAGTAGTAGGGAGCCCCTTCATCCCGAACCAATCACAGGAGACCTTCCTCAGACATGAGTCTGGCGAGTGGCCAATAGCCATACAAGAGTCATAAAAGAGTGGTTTCTTCTCGTACTCCATATCAATGTAGATATCATCTGTTGGGGTAGAAATATTTACCTTATAAATGGTAGTGGAGCTAAGATCTATCTCCACTAAAATATTGGTTAAATTTCCAAACCGCACATGGTCGGTTTCCTTATCAAGCTGGATGGGAGTATCAATTGTCGTATGAATATCGTACAGAATCCTCAGGTGCCAAAGGAACCAATTAATTCTGTGAAGAAGAATCCATACCTTAGAATTCCTTTCTAGTGAGACATTGAATTCCAAATACCATTCATGCATATGAATCCATATGGGCTTCAAGAACAAGGATATGATGCTCCATGCCCGAAGCATGGAAGCATCTAAAGCAAAGAGGCATTGACAAAAACCCCTACCAAGGAATAAACACCTCCATTATAAAAATATCCTTAGAAATGAAACCCAAATAACCAATTTATCTAAATTATAGGGCTTCTCAACATTAGGTAAAACTAGCCACACAATCAGGGAGTTTTTTCCTATTACAATCCTCTTGGAAAACAATTTTGGATTTGTTTCGACATGAACCATTGATCCCTTTTGAAGTATTTATAAATGTATATTTATTATATTTAGAAAATTATATATTTAGAAAATTATATATTTATAATTATAAATAAAAATATATAATGTTTTTAAAAATTATTTATATAATTATAAATAAATAATTATATATTTAAATAATTATGAAATCATAATAAATAAATATTTAATTATATAAATATATTTAAAGAAATATTTATAATTATAATTATAAATCATTAATGAGTGATAAATTTTTAATGCTAAAAAAATTCCTTTTATCAACACTTTTTTAGTACTGATAAATATAAAGCTTTATCATTGTAAAAAAATGCTGATAAAGGCATCTTTTTCAATACTAAAAATTTAGCGCTGATTAAGATAGATTTTTTCAGCACTTTTTTAGTATTGATAAAGATGAATTTTACACGCGCTTTTTAATTTTGTGCTAATAAAGCGTATATTTATCAATGATTTTTTGGAAACGCTAATAAAAGTGTCGCAGGTCTATTTAAAGAACCCTAACCGGTCATAACCAGTTATGATATATAAATCTTTCCAAGGAATCCACCTACTATAATCGCTCGTCCTCATTGAATCCAAGATCAAATTAGGGCTCAAATTAAGGCTCGAACAAATCCATGGCTTGAACAAATCAACGGTTGAACTAATCCAAGGCTCGAATGAATCCAATATTTAGAGATATATCTACTTTCACTTATAATAATCAAAGATTTAATCCAATGAATGTTGATTTTTATCCTCCTCCTCACTAATTTTCTTGTTTGGTGATATATTTTTGTGTTTTCTTTCATTATCTCTTTTAATTCATTATTCATTGCTACTTTCCCTTCCATAATGAATTTCTAATTGGGGTTTTCTATGATTTCAGGTTTTTATTGACCATTTTTGGGATTTTCTTACTTCCTTGTAGCATATTAAGACTTCCACACACCAATTTCATCCATTTTGGTAGGAGGCTCCATTCACTTTCTATTAAATATGGATCTATGAATGATTTCATCTTTTAAATACATGTTTTTATCTGAAGTAAATTCTATTATAATTATCCATGATGGGGTTATGGATTTATAAGTTTTTTTCTTAAGTTTTAATTAACATCAAATGATATTTTCTTAAGTTTAAATGTTTTGAACTTCGTTCCATGGAAATAACACACACAAAGTGTTTGTTAAAATACCAGCCATGGTTTTTCACGAGTGTATGATCATGCTTTGCACTGAATAGTTCATTTTACGGGTTTTATCCCAATTTATCTATTAATTTTTTTAGAAATATCCCTTGATATATATTTTATAAATGAATCTGCAAGGTTCTTACATGATTTTATATAAAAAAATTATTACGGTTCCATTTTATAATAATTGTCTCACATATCATTTCTAAAAGTAATATGTTCATACTTTACATTATACATGAAAATATAATATTTTGAAATTATTACTTCACTTCCATAATTATTGTAAATAAGAGGAATTATAATATTACATAACTTAAATTCCATTAATAAGTTTATGATTAATTTTTTCCATTCTATAAGTTGTTAAAGTATTAACTTCTGACTCTAATGTCGAATGTAAAATTCTTATTTATTTCCCACCCCCAAAATGACACAATATCTAAGACTAAATATCCATCAAAATTGGTATTGTTAATCTCTCATGACATTATTTCAACTTGAATTAGTGCATAATTAATGTTGTTAGGTAATCATTATAAAATAAACTCAAATTTTTTAGCCTTCTTTAAATGTAAAAAATATTCAAATTATACATTTCCAATGATCCATTCTAGCATTAATATAATATCAATACATTTTAAAAAACAAAAATGTGATATTGGGTTTATTATATTATATCACATACATTAAATAAAAAATTGCACTAGAATTTTCATGTTATGATACGACTATATATGTATTAATAAAAGAAATTAGCACTAGATTCAAATGGAGTATTTACATCTTTGAAACCAATAAGATCAAATGTATTCAACATATTCACAATATAATGAGAGTAACATAAATAATAACCCCCACCATACGTTCTTACTTTAATAATTAGTATAATGTCTATTATTCTAATTTTATTCATTTTAATAATGGAGGATAAATATTTTTTCATATCATTAATATCATTCATGTTATTTTTAAAAATTTATATGTCATCAACATGGATACACATAATAATTTATTATTATTTAATTAAAATTAAAAAATTACACTTATCAACATTATTATGTAAAAAACCATTAGATAAAATAATAGAATCATACTTCTCATGTTTTTTAGGTTTTTATTTAAGACTATAAGTATATTTAACTAATTTAAAAAATTTATTTTAAATATATTATATAGAAAACCTTCATATAATTCCATGTAAATTTTTTTATTTAAAATTCTATTTAAAAATACATTTTTAACATCTTTTTAATGAACACAGAAATGATTTATTGAATTTAAAAAGAAAATAATATCCTTATTTTTGTAATTTGAACTGAATGAGTATAAGTATCAAAATAACCAATCCATTCCATTTTTTTGAAACCTTTTATTACTAGTCTAGCTATAAAAACTTGAATTCCATAATTAGAGTCATACATGCTTCTAAATACACATTTATAACCAATATGATTTCAATATTTTAGAAAATTTGTAAAGATGCAAGTATTATTTCTAATAATAGAATCTATTTCATCATTAAATGATTCTTTCTAGAACACAACATATTTTTAAGATAATGTTTATTTATATAACTTGATATCATCATCTATGGTTATCACCATAGGATATTTTTTTAGAATATTATTATTTTTATCTTTATCAATAATAAAAATGAAGGATTCAAAATATATGAATTTTTGATATGGATGTTTCTTCTTTCTAGGTATTGTACTTCATTTAGGTTCAACTAAAGAATTATCTTTATTATTTTCTATCATATCTTAACTAGATGAAACACTAGATCTGTTTCTATGAGGAAAATTTTTATTTTAATTATTTTTATTAAATTTATTCTTAAAAATGTATACAACTTTATATTCAAAAATGACCTTAGCTTATATGTGCATTATTATGTATGATTTATTATTATTTTCCATAAGGAAAAATTTATTTAATTATTTTAGTTTTAGTTTTATTTATTTTAAGAATATAAACTCTAAAAAATTCTAAGAACCCTCATTATTTAAGATAAGAAATGTTTGGCTCCATCCCAATCAACTTTATCTCCTGAACATTTATTATTTCATTTTTTTGCTTGAGACTCATCCCCCATCGCTTTTATATTTCCTGAACTTCTCTGAAAAGTAGTCATCCAAAATTATCATCGATACCTGATATGGGATGGCTACATCTAAGATTAGCTCAAGAAACATAGGTTCTTGTCCATAAGATATGGGGGATGAGTCTCAATAAACAAAATTAAATAATAATTTTTTGGGAGATGAAGCTAACAAGGATGACAGTTGTCTATAACTTTCACCATTGGTTGAATCCCAAGGATAACACCTACCATAGTGAATTAATTATTTTCTTAAATTTAATTACCCATTTCCTTCAAATAATACTAAAATTATTTGAAGCAATAAAATATTGGGTTCCCCTTATTAGAATTATCTATAACTTTTACCTTTGATAATGAATATCTTATGTGTATTTATTTATTTATTATACGAAATTAATATTTTATAAAACTAATAGGATGGATATGAATCCAAAATTGATGATCACTGATAATTTTACAAAATAGTATGAAGATAGAGCTAATGAGTTCCATCAAGTTTTCAATAGAGTATGCATACGACCTTTCTCGAATACTTTATTCATGTTTACATTGTTTTTATTCAATAAAAATTAGTTTGGAAGAGTTGTAAGAACATTTGATTTGTCATGGAATATATTAGAGTTATAAATGTTGGACTAAACAGAGGGAAAAACTGAACATGCACACTGATTAGGATGATACTGTGATTTATGGATCATTTTATATGAATACCAATGTAAATGATAATGGATATAATATGAAAGAAATTACAATTGAAATTGAAGGTGACCTTCACTATTGTACAAAGTTGTTTGAGATGTTAAATAGTTGTGCTAAAAGACCATTGTATACTTTTTTTACTAAATACAAAACATTATCAACTGTATTGAAGTTATATAATTTGAAAGCTAGTAGAAGATGGAGTGACACCAACTTTACATAACTACTTGGTCTCCTGAATGATATGTTACTAGAATAAAATGAACACCCATGTCAGAAATATGATACTAAATGAATTCTATGTTCAACGATCATAATCTCTAAAAAAATACATGTTTTTTCAAATTATTACATATTTTTTTGTAAGGACCATGAATCACTCATAAAATTCTCTAAGTGTGGCATGGATCGATACAAGGAAAATGAATCAAGTCCTTCAAAAGTTGTATGGTACTTTTCTATAATTGAATGGTTTAAAAGGCTATATGAATTTCTTGAGATCTCAAGATAATTGAAATGGTTTGTAAATATAAAGAATTAAATATGGGAACCAACGTCATCCAACAGATTTTTCTCGGTGGAAGAGAATTTATTACGAGTATCCTGAATTTGGAAATGAGCCAAGAAACTTTCTTCTTGAATTATCTACAAATGGAATAAATACTTTTTGTGTACATAGTAGTACTCACAATACATGTCCCATCATGTTGGTAAATTATAACTTGGCACAATGGTTATTCATAAAGCACAAATACATTATGTTTTCACTGCTTACATCTAGACCAAAGAAACCAAGTAATCATATTGATGTCTATTTGACTCTACTGATCCAAGATCTAAAATTAATGTGGGATATAGGTGTTATAATGTATGACACTCATAGAAGTGAATAATTCATGTTGAAGGCCATGTTGTATTGGATGATGAATTACTTTACTGCTTATGGAAATTTATCAGGCTATAGCATTAAAGGAATTTTGGGGTGTCTCATTTGTGAATAATTCAAACACTTAGTTTAGTTGAAACATTCCTAAAAGACTGTTTTTTCAGGACATCATAAATTTCTACCTTGATGACATAAATACCAATCCTGGATGATGTTTTTTGATGGTAATACCAAACAAGGTACAACATCATCTCCACTAACGAGTGATCAACTATTTGATAAAGTAAAATATATTTACACTAATTTCAGTAAACCATTTTTTAAAAACCTTACAAGATTAGTTTGGAAGATGATATCAATTTTCTTTGAATTACTATATTGGAATTTTTGTATGTCATACATTTTCTTGATGTCATGAATGTAGAAAAAAAAGTATTTGATAGTGTTATTGGAATATTACTAAATGTTCATGGAAAAATGAAATATGGAATCAAGGCTAGGTTAGACATGATTGACATGGGGATAAGGTCATAGTTGACACTAGTGAAGGGTAAAGGATGAATTTTTCATCCTCTAGCATCTTACACTCTATCCAAACAGGAAAAATTGTAATTTATCTATTTTCTTAATGGTATAAAAGTTCAAGAGGGGTATTAATCAAATATCAATAATGTCGTGTCAATGACTAATTTGAATTTATGGTGACTATAATCTCACTATTGTCAAGTTTGTTTTTAAGATTTTATGTTTGTTGATTTTTTTTATTCGGCCTAAAAATGTATGACATACACTAACTATACTATTTTTCTTTTCCAAAGCCATATGTAGTAAAGTTATAGACCTGACAAAGATTCCAATCATGAATAAGGATGTTATAGTCATACTATGTGAATTATATATGTTCTTCCCACCATCATTATTTGATATAATGGTCCACCTGATGGTTTACTTGGTTATAGAGGTTCAACTATATGTTCTTATTAATTACAGATGGATGTACAACATTGAATGGTATATAAAGATTTTGAAAGGGTATATCAAGAATCAAAGTCATAAATAATGTTGTATTATAGAATGATATATTGTTGAAGAAGCTATTGAATTTTGTACTGATTTCCTATCAAATTTTTATAGCATCATGATGGTTCTGGGTGCAGTGGAAGTGTATGATGGGTCATTCCCAACATTTTTATTTGTCATGATCGATTATTAATCTAAGTTCTACATGATGATAAACACTGTAATCAATGGAATTGAATCAAATAAAAATATAAAATGGATAAAACATTGGAACCAAATAGATAATCATCACATATTATTTATAATTAATTTAATTAACTAAAGATATAACTTTCTTGAATTATTTCTTCATTGATGCATCTGAAAACAAATATATGTTGTAAGTTCATTGCATTGTAGGAATCAAGATCAGATTCCCTCTAGTGGTGATCCATATGTTTTCTACAAATATCTAAATATATTCATAGGAATATTTGGGTTCTAGCATGGCAAATCATATCACTTTTGTATTTCGCCTTTAATCACCATGATAATCACTTTGAAAGCATTCTCATTGATCTATATTGACTTAAGAATGAATGGTGGAGGAATATCTCTCTACGTTATTGGGAGCATCCTTGGATACGGATCTCTCTAGGGTTTGAGAGGATTCTCTCTAGCTGTCATTGTTCACAACACAAAATGAATTAGCTCTCTTGGAGAAATAATATAATTGGGTTTAAATAACTCTAGGGTTTAGAAATAAATATTTACAAAAATTCTCTTTAATATTTATTTAATCTCTTGTAGAACCCCATGTTTAAAATAATGATATTATTATTATTTCCTTGACATGCACTTAATTTTCGAATTAAATTAAATATTATTTAATCAAATAATATTCAATATATATTATTTCTCATTGGACCTAAAAACTCAGTCCTCCATTCCTACACAATACTTTTGGGCCTTGAATAATGAATATTTATTTAATAAATAAATATCACTACATTATTCTCTAATAAATTAATAAATATTGTATTCACTAAATAGAAAATAATATTTATTAAATATTATGCTGAAGTTATATTCTCTCGAATAATTGATGATAGGATATATGCGATCAAGAAAATATGAATAACTATTAAACCACATGTAGGAATAATATTTATTCAACTTGTTAAATATTAAATAATAATATATTATTTAACTGAGATTATGGATACAATTAGTGTGTGATCCTCTAGGCCTCTTTCAAAGTGGCATTAGGAGAAGCATCCTATAGTCCAAGGTTAGCATCTAGAAACATGTCAAGACACCCATAGAGAAAGAAGTTAATGCCACAAAAACATAATACCACATATAGATACTTACTATGTAATATGATCTCTTAATCATGATATCTATAATCAAGAAAGTTTCATGTTGGTACTATCAACCTATGTGCTTGATGTATCTTTCTTTGAATTTTAGAAAATCAAACTTTCCCATAGTACACCATGACCATGGATTAATTTAGGCTATATAATTTCCATCAAAGGGCCTAAAATATCAACTTCTATTAAATATTATAAGGGTAAAATCCTTTCTTGCACTATTCATTAATGCAATATTACTCGTGATGAACACAATGTATCCTACCTCGATGCGAACATATGTTATCACAGTTTTCATCAATACATTAAAGTAAGTGACTCATAATACTCATTTATAATAATATTAAAGTATAAGTATCAATAAACATGTCTTTAGATATGAACATTCAATATCACATATAAATATGGATTTCCTACTGGCAGGTCTCATTCTCATAATATCCTATACTATATATTACTAAGGTAATATTCCATGATAATTTGCCTCAAATTTCTATGAGTCTCTACCCCAAATGGACTATATCATTTGTGTCCCTAAAATTATATAATCTAGATATATAACATATATTTAATAATATTGTTGTAGAACTTCTAGTTTCTCATCATAGAGAGGAACTACTTTGACCTTTTATTCTGACAGCTACTCTTAGGACATTATCACGTACTATGTTACGCAGAATAACAATCATGATGGGATAAGGTGTTTATTAATATTCAAAACTATGTTTGTAGGTAATAATAAATTACATAGATGTTGGTTATATGGAACCAACTCCAATAGAATCTCACTTGCACTAGAGCCAACTGCAAACAACCTTCATTTTCACTAGCTCCCACATGATACTCATCCTTCTGTTTAGATAGGCCTTTATTTATGGGGTCCACTGCATTCTCTTTTGTGGGCACTCTGCTTACTGTAACATCACCCCTTTGATAAAAAAACCCTCAAGATTTTATACCTCTAGACTATATGTTTTCTTCGTTAGTGTGACATTATCTCTTTTTCAAGAGTCACCATATAGTATTATCATAATACAATGTAATAGGGTCTTTACTACTAGGTACCACATCAATATCCTAGAGAAAGTTTCATATCCAAATGGCTTCCTTGGCTATATAATAAGCCACAATATACTTGGACCCCACTGTAGAATCATTGAAAACTGGATGTTTTAAACTCTTCCATCTCACATCTCCTCCATTGAGATAGAAAACATATCTTGAATGTGACTTCAGATCATTTTGATTTTTTTTGAAAACTATCCTTAATATAAACCCTTATGACCAGCTCCTTGTCTCCTCCATACACCAGGAACATATCTTTAGTTCTTGTCAGATACTTGAGGATATCCATAACAGCATACCAATGTTGTTCTCCTCGATCTTATTGATATCTACCTACCATGGTAAATTCATAGGAAACATCAAGTCTAGTACACAACATGGCATGCATGATTGATCTTATCACTGAAGTGTATGTGATATTACTCATTCTCCCTTTCTCCTATTGTGTCTGAGGACAAATTTTCGTAGAAATATGTAAACTATGTGATACTGGAACCAATCCCCTCTTGGATTATTCCATATTAAATCTACTCAGTATTTTTTCAATGAATGTATGTTAACTTACTCCAAGAAGCCTCTTGGATCTATCATGAATTATCTTGATACCTAGAATATAGGTTGCTTCACTGAAGTCCTTCATAGAGAAACACTTATTTAACTATTACTTAATAGACTATAAGACTATTATTTAATTTCCAATAAGTAATATTCCATCAACATATATTATTAGTATAATGGCTACATTCTCACTAAACATATTTTAAATAAATGGCTCACATTTTTTCTTAATGAAACCAAATTATTTTATATATTCACTTAATTGAATGCTTCATGACCTAGATGCTTGCTTTAATCCATAAATGAATCTATGTAACTTGAAAAATACTTTTGGAATCACTTAGAGTCACAAACCCTTTTAGTTGTGTTATATAGACATCTTCCTAAATGTTCCCATTAAGGAATATAGTTTTGACATCCATCTTCAAAATTTCATAGTCATAGTGAGATATTATAGCAAGTATAATTATGATGGATTTAAACATGGAAACTGGTGAAAATGTTTCATCATAGTCAATTACTTGATGTTTATTTAACTCTTTATCCACTTTCCTTTCTTTACAGGTATTTAATTTACCTTTTATATCTATTTTTCTATTGAATTCCCATTTTCACCCTATGGGATTTACATCAACTAGTGCATTGAGAAGAACCCAAACTTGGTTTTGATACATGGAATCTATTTCAAAATTCATGGCCTATTTACATTTTGCAGCTTCTGATCTCTCTACTACCTATTTGTAGGATATAGGTATATCATTGTCAACTAATAATGAGTCACCATACTTGGTGAATAGAAAACCATATCTCTATGGTCCTCTTACCTCTCTTATACTCCTATGCAGAACTTGTGTTTTATAAACTATGTATTCCATGGGAACCTATGGAATATGTTCCTATACCAACTTGTGTGTATCTTGAGAATAAACTTCATAGAAATCAATCTCTCTCCCACCATACTTTTTGAGGATATGATCCCTCTTAAGAAAATGGCTTGTTTGGTGACAGTCACTTTCTTGTTTGAGGGGTTGTATAAGTATTATCCCTTTATTTCTCTAGGATACCCTATAAAGATACACTTTGTGCCCCAGTGTGATTGTTTGTTGCCTGAGAATTTCTTAACAAACACCTCACATCCACATACACATGTATGAAATGAAACAGGTTTCTTTCCACTCCATAACTTAAATACAATTCCATTTTCTTCTTTTTTTGGTACTCAATTTAGTGTGTATGCCGAAGTTTGTAATGCATATACCCAAAATGATAATGTAAGATCTGCATGACACATTATCCACCTTATCATGTCTAATAAGGTGTAGTTCCTCTTTTTAATAACACAATTCCACTATGGTATATAAGGTGGAGTGAGTTGATATAGAATTCCAAACTCCTAGAAAAAGTGGATAAACTATTGGTTAAGATATTCACCACCTTGATCTAATCGAAGATTATTTATATTTTTTCCAAATTGATTCTCTACTTCATTCTTGAATTCCATGAATTTCTTATAGGAATTAGACTTATACCTCATCAAGTAGACATAACCATATCTACTCAAGTCATCAGTAAAAGTTATAAAGTAAGAATACCCACCTCTAGCTTTTATTGGAAATGGTCTACACACATCAGTGTGTACCAACCCTAGAAGCTCTGTATCCCTTTCACCCTATCCACCGAATGAAGGTTTGGTCATTTTTCCTTGTAAAAAAGAATGATATCTTTTAAGTGGTTTTATCTTAGAAGATTCTAAATAACCATCTTGACAGAGCTTTGTCAAACAATTCTCATTTTCATGACCAAGATAGTGATGCCATAGCTAGGTGTTATATGATTCGTGTGAACATGATTCATTATTAATTTCCAATAATTTGTTTTCATAATTTAATACATAAATACCATCATTTAAATGTTCCATACTATAACTTATGTTGTCTTTATAAAAGAAACAAATTTTATTTTCAAAGTTGAATATAAAACCATCTGTATCTAGGAATTCTATAGAAATTATGTTCTTGGTAACCATTGGCACATAATATAAATCTTTTAAAAGAAAAATCATTACCATTGGAAATGAAAGGTTGTAGTCACCAATGGATATAGCATCCATCTTCTCACCATTGGCAGCTTGAAGATCCACCTCTCCTCTAGAAATTGTTCAAAATCTACTCAGTTCCTATAATTGGATACATATGTGAGCACCACAAGTAGTATCTAATACCCAATGTGTATATATTTAAATATTACACTTGATAAAAAAACATACCTTTATCTTCCCCTTGATTTTGAGTGCAGTTCTTATTACAATGGCCTTGCTTTCTACATGAAAAAATATATTTCCTCCTTTTCCTTGCCCTACCTTTAGATCTTCTTGGAAGGATGGTGCTCAAGAGAATTAGACTTGTTATAAGTCTTGGTCCCCTTCACATGTTCCTCATTTTCTTATTCACCATAAGGAATATGGGTTTATCACACCCCATGTCATTATTCACTTGGTGAATTAAATTAAGAAGTACCAAAAAAATCTTTTCATTATTGTGCATATTATAATTAAAAATAAAACTAGATAAGGCCTTGGGAAGTGATGAAAGTATAATATCTATATGCAAATCATCTTGGAATTTAATCTCTGATATGTCTAAGCATTCAATAAACTCAGTAAGCTTGACTACATGAGGCCCAACTGAAATATACTCTCCAAGATTATTTTTAAACTAAGCGTTGGATATATCATATCTCTCTTGTCTCGCCTTCTCTTGATAGATATATCGAAGTTAATACATAATGATATATGCATTTATGTCCTCATGTTACTTCAAAAGCTCAATGGTCATGGATGATAACATGAAACACTGAACATCTATAGCATCATTCAGATGTTTCTCATAGAGAGATAACTCTTCATCACTTTCCTCATTTCCAAGAACTTTAGGAATAGGTTCTTTTTGCACATGCAATTTCCTTTCATGGTAAAGGATAACACGAAAGCACATTTTCCACTCTTGAAAATTTGTATCGATGATAAGGTTATCCTTCTCAAGTATAGATCACAATAATATGTTTGATGCAATTTTTATTATTGTTTCTACAATTAAGATGATCATAGATTTAGTACTTTATCTGGTCAAATTTTGAAAAATAAATAAATATTATATATCTTAATTTTCCACTATTTTATCAAATCCCAATAGACATCGCCATTGTCTTTATAATATCCTATTTCTTTGACATTATAGTGGCAAGGATCCATATTACCCTTCTCATTACCCCAATTTTGGTTGGTCAAGAAACTTGAATGGTTTTAGGTAGGAATTTCTAATTCCAAATACATTAACTCACAGTTCATTGATCTGTTGAGTGGACTCCCCAATCCTGAAATCCTTAAATTGGATTTCCTCAACCCTTAAATATCAGTTACACCAAGTCTTTCTTTGGAAGTCAACCATTTATGTGAACTAAGTTAATTTAACCCAAAAATTTATGTCATAATTCCCTAATAATCAAAGGCACCCCAACTTTGGCTGGTCAAGGACTTTGAATTATGTTTCGATTTTAAATTAGTGGAAGGTTATACTGAATTAATATATAATTGGGAGATTTTATATTTTATGCATAAATTTCCAATTATTATCTTTACTACATGATTTTTAATATTGAGTGGATTTACATAAGCTATTAACCATGTTTTAAATAATATTTATGCATAATCCAATTTATTTTAGTTCTATCTTGAATGCTTGTTAAATCATTAATTCATGTGATCGCGAAAAAACACCCATAATGAAATATCCAGGAAACTTGATAGAAATAAAATAATAAAGCAGTGTGATCATGAGATTTTACTAATGGTTAGTTTATCTAGAGGTTGATAAACTAACCATTGACCTAGGGGAAAACACCTTGAACTAATTAAGGTTTGTGTTATATCTTTCCACCAATCTATCTATGTATCTCTCTTGTATTGGTTTCATCTTGGTTCCAAACTTAAACCACCTCCACTAGCTTGGGATCTCCATACATTACATATTCTTTTACTCATACATAGGTGTGGGGTAAACGATTTATATAAAAGGAACCATGGGCACATATACACTTACATAATAATAGGATATAAGGCATGTAGGCCAACAATTTAATTTAATAATTAATTAAATGAAACTAATCACATAAAAAGGTCTAATATATTCTCATGATCATACACATGCATGAAACTAATTACCTATTTAATAAAACAAGAATTTTATTCTTAATCATTCTTATTTAAGATAAATCACACTTGAATCAATTGATTGTCTTCTTTAATTAATCAATTATTTTATCTTAATTCTCATCTAAATTTACTCGATATTCTCATCCCTCATAATTTAAAACAAATTATATAAATTTATTTAAAATTAACTATGTACATAAATGTACCTTGGAGACAACGTGGTGAATACCCATCCAAATCTACCCAACATGTATTATACCCATAAATTTTTTACTCTTATGACATATGTCATACATGACTTGTCACGTACTTTCATGATTTTTACTATCAACTTAATTATTACACAAATTACATGTTTTTTTGGTCACATTTTATGCTTTATGTAGAGTAATAACTATAATATGACTCATACATGATATAAAAATATGAAAATTACATAGAAATTAATTAAACATTTATATATATATATAACTCATCACATGGAATGTCCTATCAACTTAATGACTACACGCAAGAACATGTCGATAAGGTTTACATAGGGTAATAAATTAATTTTAATTTTGTATAATTTAGTATATGTACATGGTGTGTATATGTGAGCTACACGGTGTGTAGGTCTCTCACTGTTTATCCAAGGAACACACCTAGGGACTCGGTGTGTAAACTGTGTTTTGAAAAAATTAGAGTACACGACATGTACAAAGGGTTACAAGGTGTATGGTCTTTGAGTTACATTATTACCATTCGAGTAGGCTATGTATGTAAATACATGTCACATCTGTGACTTAAAGGAACACACACCATGTACATGGGTTACACGACATGTAATCTGGCTGACCATGCGCCTGGATATCCTGGGAAACACGCAGTGTAAGAAAATAAATTCACCGCGTATATTCAATGTGAATTGTTTGAATTAATTCCAAATTAATTCCTAGTTCATTAAACACTAGTACATGGTGTGTGACTCCGGTTACACAACATGTACTCTTATGTTATCTAGCCAAAATCTTTGTCACCTCCATATGAGATCTTTGATTTTATTTTGTTCATAAAATTAATCAATTTGGTTAGATCTATGATAAATGAAAGAGGAAGAATAATATCTCACAATTCAGATTCAAATAATGATTAACTTGAATAGAAAACTAAATGAAAAATTCATAAATCAATCAATAATTATAAATAATTATAAATAATCATGTGACCGATCTAAGACCACTGAAGGTTCTGAGCGTAGTGGAAGCATGCAATGGGGAATGCCCAACTTTTCTTTTTTTCATGACTGATGATCTATATGAGATCTACATGACGATAAACATCATGATCAATAAAATTGAATCAAATAAAATTATATAATGGATAAAACATCAAAACTAGAGAGAGGATCATCGCATATTAGTTATAATTAATTTAATCAATTAAAGAATTGCCTTTATTGAATTATTTATTTATTGATGTATCTAGAAACATATCTATGTTGTACGGTTATTGAATTGTATAAATCAAGAGTAGATTCCCTCTAGTGATAATTGGAACTTGTTCCAAAAATCTATGAATGTCATTGTAGGAATCTTTGGGTGCTAGCACGGAAGATCTTATTGCTTGCATCATTCTCCTTTGATCGTCACAAGAATTGCTTCCAAAGTATTATCCTTGATCTCACTTTAATTGAGAGTGAATGGTGGAGGAATATCACTCTCTTCTCTTGAGAGAGTTCTTGTAGAGGGAGCTCTCCAGGGTTTGAGAGGATTCCCTTTAGCTATCATTGTGCACAACACAAAATGAATTGACTCTCTTTGAAAAATAATATAATTTGGTTTAAATACTTCTAGGGTTTAGAAATAAATATTTTCAAAAATTCTCTTTAATATTTATTTAATACCTTGCAGAACCCCATGTCTAAAATAATAATAATATTATTATTTCCTTTACATATACTTAACTTGTGAATTAAATTAAATATTATTTGATCATAAAATATTCAATATAAGTTATTTCTCACCGAACCTAAAAAATTGGTCCCCCATTCCTCCACAATATTTACTGGGCCTTGAATAATAACTATGTATTTAATAAATAAATATCACAACATTATTCACCAATAAATAAATAAATATTATATTCACTAAATAGAAAATATATATTTATTAAATATTCTACTCATGTTATATTCTCTTGAATAACTGGTGATGGAATATATGTAGTCAAGCAAAAAAGAATAATTATTAAACCACATGTAGGAATAATATTTTTTCAACTTGTTAAATAATAAATAATAATATATTTTTTAACTAAGATTCTAGATACACTTACTGTGTGACCCTCTAGGACACTTTCTCAGTGATATTAGGCCAAGCAACCTAAAGTCTAAGGTTAGCATCTAGCAACAAGCCAAGGAACCCATAGAGATATAAGTTAATGTCATAACAACATAATACCTATTACAGATTCTTATTTTTTAATATAATCTATTTTTCTTGATATCTCTAATCAAGTAGGTTGCATGTAGGTGTCATCAACCTATGTTCTTGATGTATCTTTATTTAACTTTTTGGAAATCAAACTTTCCCAAAGAACACAATGTTCATAGATTTATTTAGGCTATATCATTTCTATCAAATGGAATGAGTTATCAACTTACATTAAAGAACATAAGGTATAGATCATTTCTCTCATTATTCTTTAATGCAATATTACTCACGACGCACCAAACATATCCTACCTCCTCCAATGTCCTGAAGGACTTCATTTTTTATTGATTTTTGATAATCCACCTTTCAAGGGGTGAGGTGGAACCCTTACAAGTCTCATAGGCGTAAGTATTACATAGAACATTGGCCTTAGAGGAATTCATTGCCCATAGGCTTCAAACATTATATAAAACCTAGACTAGAACATCCAATGACATTTATAAATGTTGATTTCCTACTAGTGGGTCTCATTATCATAATATCCTACACTAGATATTACCAATGGCATACTCTATGAGAAGGTGCCTCAAAGTCCTATGAGTCTCCACCCCTAATATCCTATATCATTTGTGTCCCTAGAATGATATCATCTATCTATAAAACATATATTTAATAGTAGTTTCGTATCACTTCTAGTTTCTCATCATAGCGGGGAACTGTTATGACCTTTTGGTGCGATAGCCACTCTTAGGACATTATCACATAATATGTTATGCAGAAGAAAAATCATGATGTAATAATGTGTTTATTGATGTTAAAAATAATTTATATAGGTGATCATAAAGTACACATAAGTTGGTTCTAGGGAACCAACTCTAACACATCAGTCTCCCAAAGTCTTGTCACAACAGACGCCTTATGGGTGAAGGGATTTACAGAATATATTTTTCTACAATTACAATCACAAAGTGTGAGAAAGAACACCATTAAATTTTACATAATAGTGAAGATTTTTATTCATATGTTGAATCCTATAAGGGGACCAAATTCAAATGTTATAACTTACACTGGTTTTGTAATCAATGGTTATATGTTCTATATTAAATAACATGATGACTACAGTATGATGCAAAACAGTGGAGTTACGCTTGTGGAAGAAGCATTGAAAATATCTGGTTCAAAGGATTGAAATCCAATTTATGTAAATATCTCATATTTTGGTATTATCAAATAGATATATTATTTTTATTATAAAACTTTTCATGTTTTTATTTCCATGCCTTTCTACACCAAAACCTCCACATACTTATTCTCCCTCAAAACCTTTTCACCCCTACAGTGTTGTCATTTATCACTTTCCTTTAATTTCCCTCTTCTACCTTTGAAAAAAGAGAAATGGTGCTACATATACTCAATCACATAGGCAATATTGATGTTTTCACAGTAAAATCATTGTCCATATAAGTAATTTATTATTTCATATTTATGTTTAATTTAATTTTTCTTAGTATTACTCACATAAGAATTGTTTTCTTATATAGGTGGATTCTTTTATTTGAGTTGGGGTGGTTTATTCAAATATTCTCATTCTCATTAGATATTGGACTTTGAGGCTACAACTGAGATAATTACCATAAGTAAATGGGTCAAGGATGTATACAAACCATCATAAAAAGTTGAATTCCTACTGCTTATTTAATTACTTTTGTCATCATTTTATCTACTATTTTTAAGTTAAATTCCTTATCATTTTTATCTTATAATTATTATTTTTTTTTCAAAAATCTTTTGTAAAGTCATATTTTTCTTAAACTATCTGTAATAATCTTGAAAGGATAGAGCATGTTCCTCTTTGATGGAAGAAGAAACCTCATGTTGCCTAAAACATGAAGTCTTTCAGGGAGCATGGGGTTTATCTTCTATCAAAATAGAACATGGTATCTCTTTTCTATGTTTTTAAAGATAGTTTAAAGGAAAAAAATATCACATACTCAATCAGTCACTCCTCAATATGATACATAGTGTGCTCGATATGACTCAAACTATATGTTTTTAGTTTATAATTTACATTTTAGTTCAAAACACACATAACATTCTCAAACCCAAGAAAAAACATTAATATTTTTTTGATACTCTAGTACAGAAATATGTAACTCATTTGAGATGTGTATGAATTAGTTACACCTCAATCTGATGCACAGTATACTTAGTATGACTCCAATTGTGTCTTTATTTAAAATTGAAATTTATTTTAGTAAAAAAGAAAATTGGCATACTAAAAACTGATAAAATGTTCTCATATTATCTTGAAAAATTAGGAAAATGATTCATAATTCATTTTTGAAGCATATAAATAATCTTCACCTCAATCTAATACACGATGTGCCCAATATGAATCAAAGTGTCTGTTATCAGTTTAAAATTGATATTTTAGTTAAAAAATTATCACTCACTTAAAACTGATAAAATATGCTCATATTGTCTTGATAATTTAGAAAAAAAATATTTATAATTCATTTTGATGGGTAGTAATTATTCTCACATCAAACAGAAACACATTGTGATCGGTATGACTCATAGTGTGTGTTTCTAGTTAAAATAACATTTTAGTAAAAAAATTGACATACTCAAAACTAAAAAATGTATTCATTTTATTGTTATACTTTATTAAAAATATCCATAATTCATTTGGGATGTTTAGGAATTAGATAAACCTAAATCTGACGCATAGTGTGATCGGTATGACTCCATGTGCATATTTTTATTTAAAATTGACATTAATTTTAGTAAAAAAGACAACTGACATACTCAAAACTAAGAAACCACATTAATATTGTTTTAATACTTTATAAAAATTATCCAAAAGTAATTTTTTATGTTTAGGAATCATCCTCATCCCAATATGATGCACGATGTCCTCGGTATGACTCAAAGTGTCCATTATCTGTTTAAATTTTACAATTTAGTTCTAAAATTGTAACTCATTGAAAACTAATAAAACACACTCATATTGTTTTGATAATTTATAAAAATTATTCATAAGTCATTTTTTACATGTAGGAATCAGTATCATGTTAAACTGACACACGATGTGGCCGGCATGACTCAAAGTGCATGTTTCTCGATTAAAATGGAATTTTAGTAAAAAACACAAGTGGAATACTAAAAACTAAGAAAACACATTCATATTGTTTTTATAATTTATTAAAACAATCCATAAGTCATTTGGGACATGTAGGAATCATTCATGCCTCAATATGATGCACGGTGTGACTGGTATGACTCCAAGTGTGTCTTTTTATTTAAAATTAACATTAATTTTAGTAAAAAGACAACTGACGTACTCAAAACTAAGAGAAAGAATTTTTATTGTTTTTATACTTTAGTAAAATGATCTATAAGCCATTTTAGATGTGTATTAATTATCCACACCTCAATTTGATACAAGATGTGTTTGTTATAACTCAAAGTGTCCATTATCAGTTTAAAATTGACATTTTTGTTCAAAAAGATTCACTCACTAAAAACCAAGTAAACACACTCATATTATATTGATAATTTATGAAAATTATTCATAATTCATTTTTTAGGTGTATAAATCATTCTCACATCAAACCAACATACTATGAGACCAGTGTGACTCAAAGTGCGTGTTTCAAATTTCAAATGACATTTCAGTAAAAAACACAAGTGGCATACTCAAGACTAAAACAATTCATTAGGATTGTTGTTGTACTTTAGGAAAAAAATCCATACATCATTTTGGATGTGTAGGAATCATTTTTACCTCAATACGACTCATGGTGTGACTGGTATGACTCCAAGTGCATCTTTTTATTTAAAATTGGCATTAATTTTAGTAAAAAAGAAAATGGCATACTAAAAATAGAGTAAACACATTCGGATTATTTTGACACTTTATTGAAATTATCAATAATTAGTTTGGGTTGTGTTAAAACCATTTTTTCCTCAATAAGATACATTATGTTCCCAGTATGATTCAAAGTGTCAGTTATCATTTTAAAATTGACATTTTAGTTTAAAAAGTGTCACTCACTGAAAACTGAGAAAATGCACTCGGATTGTCTTGATAATTTAGGAAAATTATTTTTAAGTAATTTTTAGGTTTAGAAATAAATATCACATCAAATTAACACATTATGTGACTGATATGACTCAAATTACATGTTTCTAGTTTAAAATGACATTTTAGTAAAAAACACAAGTGGTGTACTCAAAACTAAAAAAAACATATTCAGATTGTTTTGATAATTTATTAAAAATATACATAAGTCATTTGTGACATTTAAGACTCATTTTCACCTCAATATGATGCATGGTGTGACCAATATGACTCCAATTGAATCTTTTTATTTAAAATTGGAATTAATTTTTGTAAAAAATATATCAAACATACTTAAAACTAAGAAAAAACATTATGATTATTTTGATACATTAGAAAAATGATTCATAATTCATTTTTTATGTGTAGGAATCAGTCGCACCTCAATTTGATACATGATTTTCCTAGTATGACTCAAAGTGTCTGTTATCAGTTTAAAATTGACATTTTAGATCAAAAAGTACCAATCACTAAAAACTGAGAAAATGCGCTCAAATTGTCTTGATAATTTAGAAAAATGATTAATAAGTCATTTTTGATGTGTAGAAAATAGTATCACATCAAACCGACATGTGATGTAACTGTTATGACTCAAAGTGCATGTTTCTAGTTTAAAATTAAATTTTAGTCAAAAACTCAAGTGGCATACTCAAAATTTGACCAAACACATTCAGATTATTTTGATACTTTATGAAAACGATCTATAAATCATTTTTGGCATATAGAAATTATCCTCACCTCAATAAAATTCATGGTGTGACCAGTGTGACTCAAAGTTTGTCTTTTTAATATATAAGTGTCATTTTAGTTTAAAACATGCATCACATCGTCAAAACTAAGAAAACAATCCTATATTGTTTTCTCATCATTCTATATGATATTACTTAATTAATTTCCTTATCATTTTTATCTTATACCTATTTAGTTAATTTTCACGGATATAATGCTTGAAGACAAACAAAAAATGGTGTGGCTTAAAAAAATCAATCGTAACTCAATCTGATACACAATGTTCCTAGTATGACTCAAAGTTTAGTTTAAAATTAACACTTTAGGTTTAATTTATTTCTTTATATTTTTACTAACATAATAATTTTTCTTATATAGGTGTGTTCTTTTTCTCGATCAGTGGTGGTTTTTTCAGCAATAGCATTAGTCAGGGTTAGGGGGAAAGACAAAGGAACATTGATGTTTTTGAACGTATGTCATAATTTGTACTTACTCGTTTAATTTTATAAACCATTGTTTGAAATGTATATATTATAGTTTGTTTTTATTATTTTTTTTGTAAATTTTATTGCATTTAAATTCTATATTTGTACCTAATTTTTCTATTTTCTAGTGTTATTTCTGGTGTTATAGTGTGCTGTTACAGCACACTACAGTATGCCCTATTTTCAGTGTTGTAGTGTGATGTTAGAACACACTGTATTATGACCTTTCATCAATGCATTTAGCAGTACTGATAAAGGGGTACTTTATTAGTGCTACTAAATGAATCATTTATCAATGTTTTTTAGCGCTGATAAAATACCTCTTTATCAGCACTTTTCTAGCAGTGACAAAAGCTCAGGGATTTTAATAACGCTCTAGTAGTCTGTGCTTTTTTAGTGCTATTATTGGCCTATTTTATAGTAGTTTCTATAGAAATATTGGATATTGGAGGTCCACTAGCTAGCCAGTGAGACCCACTGGCTAACCAATGGAAGACCAACAATAGGGGTATTGCAATAGGAATCCCACTGGCCAACCAGTGGGATATCCAATGGTACAGGTATTCTATTTGGAACCACCATCCATCTAGTGGGTTTTATAGGGGCATATAAAATCTTCCTGGCACCACTGGATAGCCAGTGGAAGAAAACAGCTAGTCGGTGATGCCAAATTGGGAAAGTAAAGGTTGAGAATTATTTTAAATGTGTTTCCCAAAACCTATGTTTTATTTCTATAATATCCACCCTCAAACCTAATTAAACCTAAATGAATTTATAGACTCTCTTGAGTTGATTTTGGCCCTTCCAACCATGAATCATCACATATAAAACTTTTGATTAAATCATTGAATCTCTTTTGGTAAGTGTATCCTTAAATAAATTGTTAATTATCTTTTCCTCATCTTTATCCTTCTTTGAGAGCAGTGGATCCTTTTGTTATTGATGGATCTAGATCTCAATTTGGTGAATTGTGTTTCTAGGATTCTTTCTTAATCAGTTCTGGACTTTCATCTCTCTCAAAGTGTGGATCCTGTGTTGGGTGTTTATCAATACCGTGATTGAGGTATGTGGTTTCATAATGAAATTCATGTCAATTAAAACCATTTTTATTTATTTATTTGAAATGGTTTTCCAATTTATTTCCAAAGCATAATTTGAGTCATTTGATAAATGTTTTCAAAATGGCACAATGTCAGTGTTGAAATCTATTTGACAATGGATTTTGAAATAAAGTATTAATTTCTGAAAAAATGATATTAAACTAAAATTAATTATTTTAAGAATGATTTTGATGATAAATTTTGAGAAGAAATGGCATGGAATGTTTCATGAATTAAAAATGAAATGAATTGTTTTAAAATACATGAATTTTGATAAAAACTATTTTATGTTGGTTTTTTATATGAAATGGAATGTTTTTTAATCTTGAACTTGGGGCTGATTGAAATGAATAATAGCCCCATGTATTATTGATTTCCTTGAAGCACGTGAGATTCTAGATAGCTAAGATTAAGGATATGCATGCTAGGTAGGTATTATCTCTACTTAGCTATGGATTGATTATGATACTGAAAATTGAAAAGTCATGATGGCAGGGGGATTCATTATTTGGGATGGATTCTTGTTCCCATTAGACTTGGGATCTAGGTATGTGTATAAATTAGTAGTTTTATTTCACTGATATTGTGGAGAACCTTTTGACCTGATCTAACTAACTTCAGGGCTTATAACCATGGTGTTATCATTGAAAATGATTTATACATTCCAGTGTTTATGAAATGATTTCTTCATGCATGTTTAGATCGAGATGCTTATTCATGTCTATTTTGATTTAAATGCACTTTGGTACCTATTGTATACTTTCTATTAAAATGTTTTGAAAATAATGATTTAATTTGAATTTTGAAAAGATCAAAATGACATGTTTTATTTAAAATTTAGAATATTTTTTATTTGATGTGAATTTTTTATGAAATTCTTGGTGTGATCCTACTAATCTAGTTTTACTCATACCCTACTTTTTCCTTTTAGTGTTTATAGACTTTCTTCTTCCTAGTTTCGGAAAATTGAAAACACTACTAAGAGGAAGTGGGTGTTCTTAATAGTAGGACCTTGGGAATTTGTAGGGGAAATGGAGCATAATATCTACTTATTATGAAAACATCTTTTGATGATTTCAAATTTGGGTTTGTGATGTATATAGATTCTTATTTACTTGTGGTACTTTTTTCTTGATAAGTGTTATGAAATACTGATTGTGCATGGAATATTTCCACTATTTTTGTTTTATCTGGTTGATCTTGTGGTGAAAATGTTCCCTCTTGATTGTTTTTTATACCTAGGGGCTAGTCACCAGCTCTTGGGGACCGGTAATTCCCTTCATGCTATTTCAAGAATGATTTAGGTACCTATTTAGAGGGTTATCTTGGTTGGTTCATGACTATATATATAAAAATAATTATACATGGGGTGGAATATGTAATGTCCCGGACCTGGATTCCACTCAATTGTGCCCTATGCCTGGTTGACTACATGGCCTCAAGAACATCTCCTCAAATTCCAGAGGTTTCTAATTAGCAGTGAGGGTCTTGGGTGTGTTTGTGGGGAGACTATTCCCTCATTACCAGAGTGTAACATAGTGGAATAGAAATCACAAACAGAGGAAGCCTATATAACAGCCAGAAAACTGATAAATAAACAAGACAGGAATATATATATAAATAGTGGAAGAAGGTATCTCATGTACAATATATGATGATATATGTCTCTACAAAGAAACCAAAATAGGTATACAATAGTACAATACAATACATGTATCAAAATATCAAAAAGAATAAAAAGTGATATCTCTGAATATCATCACGAGCCTCAGCTCAGTCCCATGCTCCCCTGATCCTAAGCATGGCATAAAATCAAGCATCGAACTATGGGCGCTTTCCCAGGTCACTACTTGCATCCATAAAGTCTTTTCGGGTACCCAGTGATGTCCTAAACAGAGTGTGAGAAATAATCCTATTAGGTAACGACCCAAATATCTATAATAAGTCATGGTTTTGCGATATAACAAGATAAAGTAGTGTTCAAAGTAAAATAAGTAAGTAGTACGAAAGTAAAGTTCTCGTGGAAAGTATACTATGGGACCAATAGTACTGAATAGCCTCACAAGGCTCCCTGTAAAATAACTTTAAAGCTCCTTTAACAAGGAATATTCATACTAAAATAAAGTAAACACCATGTCCATGCCATATACACCATATATCATATAACCCATGGCCTTTCCATACAACCATAAGTGTCAGAACAACCATGGTCAATTCGTATAACCAATTATATCACATTTACCATGATCAAGCCATATAATAAAAAGTTCCAAACCATGAAGGTTTGGATCCAAGATGTATATGACCAAGTCATCCTCATCAAATCCCATGAGAATATTGATGGAAACTCGGTAATGACACTGGTGGAGTCTAAGGATTAACTCAATAGAGTGTGTCTAATGAGATACCAGTAAGTTAGATCCAAGGGGTGTAAATTCTCTTTAAATCCTATGGAATCAATATCCAAGGAGCATATAGGTCCAAGTCATCTTCTACCATACAACAATATCCATGGATGTAGTGACTGTGACATCTAAATGGAATCAAGACCCTTGGTAGGCCAACCAAGGCATCCACTGCCATTTCATTTCACATATACCTTTCATCCATCAATTTACATTCAATTTAGTCAATGAGTATACCCACTCATTAAACCATTCACACTCAAAAACAATTGATGAGTATAAACACTCATATAACACATCACAATTCATCATTTTAACCAATTCAAGTAAATCACAACATGTCATCATATGTCAAAAGAGGAAAAACATATCCTAATCAATCAATTCAATTTCATTTAATTATAATTGGGATTCCTCTAACTATGTTACATCTAAAACACACCCATTGGGTGGTTCAATCAAAGGGAAAAGGCAAAGGGCACCCCCATTGGTGGCCTTGGTTGGGAAAAAAACCTCCAACTCATATCAAACTAACTAAATGGAATCCCAAACAAATTCCATTTCATTTAATTCAATTAACCAATTTAATTTTCGGTCCATGCTGGAAACTATAGAGAGAATCACAATAGAATCTAAATTTAAATATTATAGGCCACCTACCATAGGTCAGTAGTAGAGTGCTCATCCGGTATCAGCTACTAATTCAACTCAGATCAAGAGAAAAATGAAGAATGGATAAAGAACCTAAAATTAGGGCATATGATCTTGCACCTAAATAGTGCATTAGATACCAAGACAAATGAATAATGGATAAAATGAATTGAGAACTCACCTATGTGGATCGAATGAGACTGACGGTGCTCTATTCCGATAACAGACGAAGACACAAGATCAAAAACTCCAATTCCACCTTTAAATGAGCTCTCAAGAGCCAAGGGATTCTAAATAATGAAGAATAGATAATTATGTTGAAATAATAATTAATAAGGGTCATTTTTGTAAATTCACCCAAATTATTGGGCCACACAGTTTGGACGTACGGTTAGCTAAATCGTACACCAACTGTGCACCCTTTTCTGTAGAAAGGGGCTCCCCACATGGTTTGTAAGCATGGTTTTTCTAATTGTGTGCAAACTATATCTCATGCCACTATTAAAAACTAAATACATTCTCTCATGGTCGTACACCTCAAATCTTGCAATTTTTCTAACTGTGCATATTGTAGTACTCTACTGTCCAACCTCGTATGGTTTGACTTAATCATGTGACCTGCCCCACATGGTTTATAATAATCATGAGAGAGGCCTATTTCACCCACAAAAATAGGGTTTCAGGCTCTGGATAAGCCCCAGACACCCCCAAAACACCCTTGATCAAATTGGGTACTCACATTAGGCTGTAATTAAGCATTTAAACTAAAAAAACAAAAGGATTCATGCCTCATATAAAAACTCAAGTTCTTAAAATCTTACCCCCTTAAAGTAATATGTCCCCAAATTTCCCTCTCAAAGGTGTTCAAGATTCATCTAAGAATAAATTTGGCCAGTGAGCATGTATGTTAGCCTCCCTCTACCAAGTCTTGTCCTTTAAACATTCATGATTCCATAACACTCGTCCTAGAGGAACTAACCAGCCTCAGAGAACCTTCATGCTCCTATCAACAATAAAAATTGGATGCTCCTTAAATCATGTATCTACCTATAGCTCAACCTCCTTAGTCTGAAAAGCATTAGATAGGTCTGAGTGATAGAGGCACAACTGAGATACATGGAAGTCGTTGAGCATGGCTTGGTACCTCTGGGGTAACTAAAACTGATAGGATACCAGCCCGAATCTACCCAGAATCTCGAACATCTCGACATATCACGGTGAAATCCTACCCTATATCTGGATATTTCTATGTCCTATCCTTGGTGAAACATGTAAAGCCTTGAACTCTAGAGGTCATCTGTAGTGATCAACATAAGATTTTTATCAAGACTGTGCAGTATCCATCTACTTCTGAATCAACCGAACCTGTTCATAAGTCTCATACATGATATCTGGTCTTATAAAATATTCCTCACCTACCTCTAACCATAACATGGGTGATTTACATGTCCTACTATAAAAATACTCATAAGGTCCCATCTGTATAGTCGCCTGATGACTATTATTTTAGTAAAATTCAATAAGGGGGATATGCCTCTCCTAAGAGACCCCAAAATCTAGGAATCATGCTCACAATATGTTTTCAAGAACCTATATCGTATGCTTTCACTGACCATCAGTTTGAGGGTGGTATGTCGTTCTCATAAGCACATGTGTACCCAATTCCCTTTGCAAAATCTTCTAGAAACGAGATGTAAACTGAGCAACCCTATCTGAAATGATAGTGTGTGGGGACCCATGAAGTTGTACTAATCTAATGGATATAAAACCTCCCAAGATCATATACACTAAAGGCCTACTTTTTTGGTAATAAATGTGCAACCTTAGTGAGTTTTTCAAATAACCCAGACAACATCGCTACCTTTTGTTGACCTTAGTAACCCGGTCAAAAAATCCATCGCAACATCATCCCATTTCTTCTTGGGGATAGGTAACTACTATAAAATTCTAACTGGTCACTGATGTTCCACCTTCACCTGCTAACTGGTGGAATATCTCATAACAAAACCAGTTACCTCTTACTTCATACCTGGCCACTAGTACTGATGGAATAAGTCATGACACATCTTGGTGATACTGGGGATCACTTCCCAAACTGAGGCATGAAACTCCCTCATCATCTCCTCACGTATGTCCACTGGAACCCAAAAGTGACCATCGATATGTATAATCTCATCCTTTGTTATGGTCCAACTAGGATGTGGGTCCTCACCTAAAACACTCTCTCGTTGGACTAGGCCCTATGAATCTGATAGGTCCCCCATCTTTACTCTATCAAATAGGGTATATGTCATAACTAAGGATGAAAGATAAGTCTACCCCTGACTATCTTGAACCTTCAAGTGCATCTCATAGAACAAATAAATAAGTCACCACTCACTAATGGCCTAATGAACTATTTTTATCTGATTCCTTATACTCAATACATCGACCACTATATTGTCTTTATTGGGCATGTAGTCAAGCTCAAAGTCAAAATACTATAGGTTTTAAACCCACCTTTATTGAATCAGATTTAGATCATTCTATGTAAATATGTACGTGAGGATTTTGTGGTCCATTGTCACCACAAAATTATCTCCCAGTAAAAAATGTATTCAATAGTGCAATGCATGAACTACAACTAGCTCAAGATCATGCATCGGTAAATTCATCTCATGTGGTCTCAGCTGTCGATACCCATATGCCATGACTCTATATCCATGCATCAGAAATGATCCCAGCCCTATACCTGATGCATCACATTACACAATGAATCTTCTTCCCTACTCTGGCAGAATCAGGACCAGTGCTGAATTCAATCTCCCTTTCATCTCTTGAAATGTTATCTCATAGGTATCTAACCATAAAAATATCACACCCTTCTTAGTCAAAACTGTCAACAGCACTACTAAGCATGATAATTCCTATATGAAATTCCTATAGTATCTATCTATCCCCATAAAACTCTATATGACAAAGATGTTCTTGGGATACTCCTAGGAAACTACATCCCTCACCTTCTTTAGGTCAACTGATACTCCTATTTCTGAGATAATGTGACCCAGGAAGTGAATATTATCCATCCAGAAGTGACACATTGTGAACTTAGAATATAACCAATGATCTCTAAGTATATCAAAGATGATATCAATATAATTGGCATGGTCTTGTTTATTTTGATAATACACCAAGATATAATTCATGAAAACCACTATAAAAAATCCAAATAAGGATGGGAGGATCAATTAATCAGTGCCATGAAAACCATTGGTGTGTTTGTGAGACCAAAATATATAACCATATACTCATATAGACAATGCCTACTACAAAAAAGTAGTATGAGGTATAATTGTAGATCGAAAATGTACCTAGTGATATCCCAACCTCAAATCAATTTTTGAGAACAACTGAGATACTTGAAACTAATCAAAAAGGTCATCTATCCATGGAAAGGTATACCAGTTCTTAAATGTCAGCTGGTTCAATTGTCGGTAATCCATGCATAGACTAAGGTCACCATCCAAAATTTTCACAAAAAGGACTGGTGAAGGCCATGGAGATGTATTGTGTCGAATAAACCTCTTTTCCTCCAAGTCCTCTAGCTGTTCTTTTGATCTTGCAACTCTGTTGTAGTCATCTTATAAGGAGGAATGGATAGAGGTGCAACTTCTAGAACTATCTTGATTGATAACTCCACCTCTCTTAGGAGGTAAACCATAATATTAATTTGGAAACACTTCCTTGAAATGACCAACCACTAGAGAAAAGTTCTCCTAACACATTCCTTGATCATCTAGATAAAAACTAGTGATTTGGGTTGTCATCCCACCCAGCCCACAATGTTTGGTTCCATATCAACTCACCTGGACATCTCATTCACTCAGTATAAAATACACTATTTGGTGATATGAAAGTCACCCTCAGGTAATAGCAATCAACCTATACCCGATAATACACAACCCATTTTATCTTGAGTATGAAGTCAAACCCAAAAATCTCGATCACATAAATATTATAGATGAAGTGACACCCACCAACCTCAATGGGGCTCCCTAAACTGGTGTAAATCCTCCATGGTAATCCCTAATGGATTTTCAAGCATCATAAATCCCTCCTAAAATAGTATAACACACCCATGGATTTCCATAATAGGTACAAATATGAAACTGTGTGATACACCTATGTCAACAATAGAAGATACAAGCTTTTAGGCTACTAAGATCATGCCACTCACCATAGATGGTATGAAACCATACTCCTTAGGGGTATGTTGTAAAGAAAATATTTGGCCTGAACCACGGCCCTATGATACAACCTCACTACTCGAAGTAGGCATGCTCTGCTGTCTCGATGTAACCGGTGCCTGACTGCTTTGGCCACGACCACCACCACCTCAAGCTGATCGATCGATTCTACTTCAACTCTTAGCTTGATGTGGAGCTAATAAACCCGCTCATGAAACTGATGTTGGATCTAACCCCTACCACACACTACTAGATGGAGGGTCCTTTAAAAATGTTGCATGTGGTCCATCCGACTACAAGCTCGGCACTCGGCTAGGTCATGATCGCATTAATACTCCATGTGGACCTCTCTTACACACTAATTATAGAACATTGAAATATCATTACTCTTAGCCTAACCGGTACTCATCTCATGGAAAGCATCAAAATAGTGCTTCCTTCCTGAAGACGTTGAACCACTGGGTCAAGAGACTGCATAGTTTTTCTCTATGCCCCCAGATTCCCTCAGGTTTTTCTTTGTAATTAACATATAATTCACTATCTTAGTAATATAGGTCAATCTAAAAATGTTGACCTAGGATCGAAATTCATGTAAGAGACCTTCCTCAAATCATTTCTCCCTCGATATCTCATCAGTAAGGTACATCAGTGCAAAAGATACTTCTCTATAAAGTGTGTCGAGTACTCCCTAACTATCATCAATCCCTATTTGAGACATATGAACTCACTAGACTGTTATTCCCTCAGAGTCTTAGTAAAAAAGTATTCATAGATTCTAGTTTTTAAATCTTGACAAACTATATCACACAACGCATCAGCCTAGTTCATAACATCCCACCAGCGCTTTGCTGCTCCCTAAAGCATGTAAGTCGCGATCTTCACTCTCCTATCAGGAGGTGTCTCTATATTCTTAAATATTGATAGCATAGTCTGAATCCACAGTTCAACATCATGTGGTCCATCATCCCCAAAAAATGTGGGAGGTGGTTTTTGTTAGAACACCTACATCAACTTAGCCATAGATAAGGCAGAATGTAGTGCTCCCTAAAAATTCGGCACGAAGCAATAAAAAACATCATGGAACTATGCCTCAGCACTTTTGTATAGAATAATATCTAGTTTTTTAGTTTCAACTAAAAGAGTATCCAACAGTATCCCATGTCCCACTGTCTCTAGAGCACGATCATCACCTCAATCCTAGTGTACGACTATAGGTCATGATGATGGCATGCCTCTACAATGCCAAACACACACCTCATAAAATAATGCTATCAGATTTCACTACTCAAAATCATAGGGAATTTCATAATCATCTTATAACCAAGTAATACCACACATACTACTCCTAAAGTCGAGACTGTATAAAAGAACAGTCACAAAATTCACTAGATACACTGCCTCTTTCCTACTCAAAAGTTGGGTCTAGGTTAAGTTATCTATCTATCATTCAAGTTTCCATTTGAATTTAATTTTCATTGAACATTCCATTTTAAATGGTTGCATCAAATGTTATGTCACTTTATAATCCATATGGGCTCATAATCCTTATGAACTGAAATAAGGTGTCCACCTAATCCACACCATAACATGTTCCAGTCCATGCTAATCATGGTCCATGACTCAGCATGCCATAATTGGCTTCTCATGGTATCTGTTGTAGCATAATTTGGAAAACATTTCTTAGGTTATAGTAAACACTCTGAGTATCGACCATATTTCTCAATCCATTTCATAGAAGTATATCAAAACAACAATTATATATATCACAACACCTATCATAATAGCATGAAATAAGTAATGCATCAAAAATGGAATGGCATAATGAATGGAATGTGATTTCTAAAAATTGAATAAAATGATGAATGAGATGGAATAACCTTATCTCATTAAGTTTAAAAAATATATAACCCCCAATCGTATCAATAATAATCATCACAATTGAAGTGAATCACACAACGGTGGAATCAAATCAACTGTAATAGTCAAAATCCAGCAAACAACAATTTCAATTTGAGGCAATTTGTCATTTTACTATGTGTGGGTTACCTACACCTCGGAATAGATCATTACCAAATTCTATTACATTCCTATCTCTTTCTATTGTCGCCAAATAATAAACCAGAAAAATAAAAACTTTGGTACCACTTTTCAACGTCTTGAACCCGGATTCCTCTCGATAGTTCCCCAAGACCGGTTAGCTACATGGCCTCAAGAACATATCCCCAAATGTCAAAGGATTCTGACTAGTAGATAGGGCCTTGGGTGTGTCTATGGGGATAATATTACCTTATTAACAGAGTGTAACATAGCGGAATATAAATAACAATAAATAGTGGTAGTAGATATAACAGTTAGACAATTGATAAATAAACAAGACATGAATATATAAATAATTCCACAAGGGATCTCATATACAAAAGATAATAATACATGTCTCTATAAAGCATCCAAAAATGGTATACAATAGTAAAATAAAATACATGTATCAAAATAAAAAAAGACCAAAAAGTGTTATCTCTAAATAGCATCACGATCCTCAGCTTGATCTCTTGCTCCCCTACTCCTAAGCATGGAACAAAATCAAGCATCGAACTATGGTCACTTCCCCCGATCCCTACCTACATCCATAATGTTTTTTCGGGTACCCAACAGTATCCCGAACAAGGTGTGAGAGATAATCTTATTATCTAACCACGCAAAGATCTATAACAAGTATTGGTTGTGCAATATAACAAACAAAATAGTATGAAAAGTAAAACAAGTAAGTAGTATAAAAGTAAAGTGCCCATGGAAAGTATAGTATGGAACTAGTAATACAAAATAGCCTCACAAGGCTCCCTACAAAACAAGTGTTAAGATCATGTAATAAGGTATCTAAATAGTAAAAAAAGTAAACACCACGTCCATTTTGTATACACCAAATATCATATAACTTATAGTCTTGTTGTACAAACAAAAGTGTCAGAACAACCGTGGTTGAGCCATATAACCAATCATGTCACATTTACCACACTCATGAGGTATAATTAGAAGTTTAAGACCATAAAGGGAAAAATCCATGTTGTATAAGACCAAGGAATCCTTATTGATTCCTAGGATCATCTTGATAGAAACTTGGTAATGTCGTTGGTTGAGTCCAAGGATCATCTCAGCAGAGCATATCCAATGAAATTCCAACAAGCTAGATCCAAGAGGTAGAAATTCCCTTCGCACCCTAAAAAATCAAGATCCAAGGAGAATACAGGTCCAAGGCATCTTCTATTGTAAAATAATATCCATGGGTGAATTTATCCTGGAATATAAATGGAATCAAGACCCTTGGTATTCCAACCAAGACATCCACTACCATTTCATTTCACATTTACCTATCATCCATCAATCCACATTCAATTCAGACAATGAGTATACCCAATCATTGAACCATTCACACATAAAAACAACTGATGAGTATACCCACTCATATAACACATAAAAATTCATCATTTTAACTAATTCAAGTAAATATGCCCCTAAGCCCGCTCCTGGGCGAACAAAAAAGAAACCCTAACACTAAAGCTCAATCTTTCGATGATGTTGTTGCTGGAAGAACTGAGTTGCCTGAGCCCAGTGTGGATGCTGTTGCGGACCACATTTCACATGTTGATCCAAATAACTTTCAACATAGTGAATATCTGGAAATCTCTTTTACATAAAATGAGGTAAGCAATCTTTCTCCGGATCTACGTTTCGTGCTCGTTGGAAAATTATTCAAGCATAGGTCGTCACTTAATTTCTTAAGGAAATCTCTTAAAGAAATTGGATTCTCATAATTCCATATTAGTTTATTGAATCATTCCAATGTAGTTTTTTGACTATCCTATGAAGAAGAGTATTATAGATTATGGTCGAGACGTTCATGGTATTTTGGAGGCTGCTTGATGAAAGTTTTGAAATGGACCCCAGAATTTGATCCTTGCATCGAATCCCCTATCATTCTAGTTTGGATTTGCTCTCTAGGAATTCCACTGTATTTGTTCAAACAAGTGCTTTATTTTTTATTTCCATCCTTATTGGAAACCCTCTCAAGCTGGACCCTACCACGAGGTATCTCTCAAGACCCTAGGTTGATAGGGTGTGTATTGAGGTTGATGTTTCACAAGTTCTTCCTTCCTAGATTTGGATCCAAAATGGTAACTCTAGTTTCTTTCAAGAAGTGAATTTTAAAAATCACCCCGCTTATTGAATTGATTTCCTTAAGCTAGGCCACTCTTTGGAGGATTGTGATGTTAAGACAGATCACTCGCTGGTTCACAAGAAGAAATGGATAGAAAAGGGCAATAGAAAGTTAGACACAAATGTTCCTGGACCTTCTAGGATTCAGAATTCTCTTGGAGGTCAAAACACTGTTGCTAAGAAGTTGAATGAGTTCAAGGATCCTGAGGTGGTGGAACATCGGACTAGGAAACCAATAAGAAATACACATGTGGGAAATGATAATGCAGCTTTTGTGGATGCTGTCCACAGTGATCCAGGCACCTCTTCACCACCTTCCACATAGGTGGGAGAGCATGTGGAACCTGGAAATCCTTCTGAAACCTTGCAAGAAGAGGTGGACAAAAGTACACACTCTGACTATAATGAATCTTTACCTGATACCTATGACCAAGCCTGTCAACTTGAGGAAGAATATTGGAATTAGATCTCTAGAAAAGGAAAAAATCCAATGATTGATCAAGATGGTTATATCACACTGCAACCCAAGAAGACTTGAAAACATAAAGACTACTCTAACATTGAAAGAAAAATTATCACTAGGTCCTTTGATGCTGCTAGGTCATGAAATATAAACTCTTCTCAGCATACTGATGTTTTTATTTCTGGCACAAAACCTAATGATGATGATACAAAAGAGTTAACTTTTGATGAGGATATTGATCCTGCTCTAAAAGATGCATATAGGGTTCCTACTAACATGGAAGAGGAATTGTTATCTTGGATGGAAAAATAAGATGAAGTCTTTCTAAAATAGTACAAGGATGGTAAAATCACTATGGATTCATATCTTTAAATCAGAAAAAGAATGCTTTCCAAAATGGAGGAGGAATTCAAACGAAACCCATACTTCAACTATAAGGAAATTCCATGGAAATGAATCTGTTCCTTTCTCTTTTCTTATCTGAGGAATATGGAATTATCTTCTTTCGGATCCTAGTTTGGGTTCTTGAGAAACCTTCATGGATGCATGGAGTAGTTGACTTCTATGATGAGGTTTCCTTCTTTTTTTCATGATGGTTGTTGTTCCTACATGATGGGGTTCATGATGGCGGTAGATACATGGATTTGAGGGATTCTACTTTGAATATGTGACTGTCAATCAAGTTCATGTTGTTCTTTACTACTATGTTGATAGTTTTGATTTTTGTTGTACCTTTATATCATTGAAAACTATAACCCCTCAATCCCTTGATAGTGTAAGCTTATTATACCTCGTGTTTGTATTGTTTATTTTTCCTTTTAATAAAGTTCTTTGGGGAATGAATTAGATTTCTAATTCATGTCTCGGTTTGTATTAAAAAAACATGTCACCATATGGAAAATTATGCAACACATATCCTAATAAAGCAATTAAATTTCATTTAATTATAATTGGGATTCCTCTGACTATGCAAGATTTGAAACACACCCCCTGGGTGGCTCAATCAAAGGGAAACTGCAAAGGGCACACCCCATGGGTGACCTTGGTTGGTGAAAAAACCTCCAAATCATCTTAAAGGAACTAAAGGACATCCCTAACAGATTCCATTTCATTTAATTCAATTAACCAATTCAATTTTGGGGTTTCACTGGAAAGTTCGATGGGTGTCACAAGGGCAGCTAGTTCTATAAAGCACCAAACCAAATAGAAAAATTATAGAACACCTACTGTAGGTCGTTAGTAGAGTGATCTTCCAGTATGATATCTTAATTTGACTCATATTGGGATAAAAATGAAGAGCGAATGAAGAATCTGAAACTAGGGCATATGAACTTGCACCTAAATAGCGTAGCTGATACCAAGACAAATGAAGAGTAGCTAAAAAGGAATTGAGAACTCACTGATCCAGATCCAATGAGACTGACAGTTCTTTATTCTGATAACAAACAAAGGAACGGGATCAAAAACTCTAATTCCACATTTAAAGGAGTTCTCAAGAGCTAAAGGCTGCCAATGGATGAAGAATAGAGAAATTAGGTTGAAATAAGAATTAATTATGGTCATTTTTCTAAATTCACCCAAATTATAAGGCCACACGGTTTGGCCACACAGTTGGCCAAACCTTACTCCATTCGTGCACCATTTTTTGTAGGAAAGGGGCACCTCACATGATTTGTACGCACTGTTTGACTAACTGTGCACAAATCATGTCTCAGCCCACTATAAAAAACTACAGACATGCTCGCACAGCTGTTGTAACGACCCAAAATTCTATCAATGATACTTCCCTTTTATTTTTATTTCATATAGTATAGATCAAATTAAATCACTTATAGAACACAATAAAAACTTTATATATGAAGAATGAATACAATAATAGGTATTTATAGATGTTAAGGAACTTATACTGATAAAATAGTAACTTGGCCTTAGGAATAGTAAAATGACCCTTATGAATAGTAAACATACCAAATAAATAGTAACCTAACCCATTAAAGTATAAATAAAATTTAGGCACCTTATAAATTAAATTATGATATAATTATATCGTAGTGTAAGTGAATATTTTAAAAATTATTAAGTGCTGGTATTTTTGTGGGTCATAAATATTTAATTGAAATTTTATAATTAATAAAATAATTTAAAAGAAAATTAATTTTCATAAAATTTATTCATGAATTAATATTTTTTTGACTTATGATTATAGGATAATTTTATGATACCTTAGTTAATTTTTCAAAGTGTTATAAAATCAGTTATAAATTCAAAATCTCTATTTATTGAGTAAATGATGATTTTAAATAAAAATTAAATTTATCATATTTAGAAAATTATTTTCATAAAATGGAGATAATTTTTTAATTCTACACATTTAAAAATGGTAATGGTTAATTTTTGGGATTTTTCGAAAATACTTGATTTTTTTGTGAATAGTAAAATACGGTAATTTACGGTATAAATACATTATAAGTTAAATACACTATTTTTTGAGTAATGAATTATGTAAGCACAATAATCTAAAACTTATCTTCATTGTTTTAATATATTTTATGATAAATCTCAAACTATTCATAGTCTTTATCCAACATAATAAACAAATGAATAAAATATTTGAAAAACACCCCTCCTCCAATATAAATACCACCTCTCACCACCCCTTATCCTCACACCTTTCTAGCTTAGAGACTTGTCAAATTTATGCCCAATATTATTACCAAGCCCCTAACCCATATTCCTAATCTCCTGTTCTATCAAAAGACAAAAACCATTTCCCTAAGTAGGTTCTCAAGGGGGAGAATTCAAGAGGAAAAATCCTCTTCCCTTTCCTTTTAATTTCTTTCCAAGTTATTTTCTTTTATTATTCTCTTCTCACCTACCCTCATCCAAATAGAATGATAAATATAGTAACTTATATATACTATAATTTTTTTATTCTAATGGAATAATCCATCAATAAACTCCTTTCTTACTCTCTTTTATTTTTAAAATAAAATCATCGTCCGTGAGGTGCTGATTTACAACCTTCATGGACGACGGATTTTCATTATTTAATTTTTCCTTCATGTATGTTAATGAAAATATTTTTATGGTTAAAACAGACTATAATATATGTATTAAAACCTTTATTATGTTTTGGAATTAACATATTTACATAATACTAGACAATAAAACAAAATCAGTCTATTATGATCAATAACCGCCATAATAATCTATACGATTATCACTAAATGTCTTATCTAATGATTCGTCCTCATAACCTATAACCAAGTGATATATATAACCACTAAAACTTTTGGATTTTCATAAATAACATATAATTCTAATTTTGTATAATTATACCCATTTTACATGAACTCCATTACTTTTAAATAAGCGAATCGATCATGAAAACCAAAGAAACGAACTCTCATAAATGATAAAATTGTATCTTATAACTCATAAAAAAGACCATAAATAAACATAATAAAATTATACCAAATAAATTACATGTAAAAAATTTTATAAATTAATTAATTAATGGATTTAATTTTATTATCCAGTACATTAAGGTCAAGTTCAGAACATATTCAGACATAAGGTAATGGTTTTCTTCCCAAACCTCCATTTTTATTTGGGTTATGCTTTCTCCTTCTATACACCAATGTAATTTTTCATTATTTTTATATAATTTTTATAAATTTTTTGTTTGTGTTCCAAACACACAAACACACACACACATATATATATATATCTTTTCATCTTTTTTTTATAGGATAATACATGTTTTACAAGGCTCTCTTCTCAATTATTTCTGATACACATGTTCGGTTGAAGGGAACATCTCAATTTCTTAACCATTTTCAAGTACCATCCATAATCTGTTTTAAGACAACATTATTTTTCTAAAATCACTAATTTTTTCATGAAAAACTATATTTTTTCATCTCTAGTTTTATATAAACAATCATGAAAAATAAAAATGATTTTCAAAAAGAACTCTTCTTTGCAAAGTAAAATGGTTATTTCTCCCAAGATTTCCTTGATGATTTAATTAGAGTATTTTCATCTATTTCAACACTTATATTTAATTTTATGATTTATTTAGATTAATATCATATGATTATAATCTACTATATTTTATTAAATGGTTTATTATCAGTTTGACTATGGATGTGTTATCTTGATACCATACACCATGTTACTCAGAGTGGTTAGTGATTATGTTTACAAATTGGGGAATGTTATTTACATTTCATATTTATATGTTTTTTATGTTTAACCCCATTTATATGAGGAATTAATTGGACTTATAAAGTGATGGGTGGGGCCTCATATATCCCCTTGATTCATTGGTAGGTCTCATGAGACAAAACAGATATGGACTTGGCGGAGGTCTTTCTCATTTTCAGATATGGTTTCGGCCGAGCCCTCAATCATTTCCAAATTTCTTGGATGAGGCCTTGATGATATGTTTCAGATGTACAACATATTAATTCCCTTATAATTATATTATTAATTTATTATCCATGTGAATATTTGACTATTATAATATCCATGGTTAGGCTTATTTCTCATGTGAATTCTTATATGGCATTATTTATTTAGCTTCTATCCCTACCATATCATGTACAAGATTATGTTTTGATGTCATTTATTTTTATTCATTCATCATTAATAACTATTTTTATTATACTTATCTATATTAATTACCCTTACTAAGAATCTGAGCTTACCCCTTTCTTTTTTTCCCGGATATGAAGATGAATATTATGAATGACTTGCAAGGATAATTTAGGAGTTATGAATGTTTTCTAATGTAATTTCAATATTTTTTTAAAGTTTTAATGTAAAACTTATGTTTTTATTTTGTTCTCCAAAACTAATAATCTATTTGGTCTTTCGGGATATGAATTCCTTATCTATTATACCAATCTATTAATATAAGGCACTGGCTCCGGGAAACTGGGGTTGGCTTCTTTGTAGTTGGTATCAGAATAATTTTAGTAGAAACCTTGGAAAATAGATTTATAAAACATAAATTAGTAAACATGACCCTAATATATACTTTGAGGATATTAATATAAGAACATCCTAGAATTTTGGTAAGGTATATATTATGTGGATCTTCTTAGAAATGCATCCCTGTATGGATACTACAAGTGGACGTAGTTCTGGAACATATGTACCTAGGGGTAACAACTCCGACATGGTGTCCCGATCCTGACTCAGGGTAACCTAATACACAAAAACAGGCCTTACTACAAACCTGGTTTGACACTCCCAGAGGATATTCTTAGGATAATTCACATTTTCTTTACAAAACATTATAAATAATTTAAAAGTAAATATGTTCCCAAAGAAAAATTGTTTATGATTATGAGATTATCTATGTATAAAATTTCAATTTATGTTAAGTATTTTTCTAGTTTGAGATTATTCATTATGATTTATAACCTAATATCTTGTATTTAATTATTTAGAAATGGTACCTAGTGGAAGGAATAGAAACTGTATCAACACATATATCCCATGTAGGGAATTCCCTCCTATAAAAGATAATGATATTGGTATTGGAGTTGAAACTGATTATGAGAAACTTATAACTATATTGGGACAACAAACTCAAGTTATGAATAATAACCTTACTCATATGGAGCATCATGTTCTACAACATAGAGGAGAAATGTTAGACCACTTTATGTGAAAAAAAACCTACATCATTAAATGGGACTACAAACCCATTTGTAGTGAAGTAGTGGATAAGTTCCATATAGAAAATATTTCTCACTTTGGGAAGTAATGAAAGGGAGATGATTTTTATGGCAGTTTATCTTCTATCAAGGGAAACGGATAAATTGTGGTCATTGATTCAAAACAAAATGGAGGAGAAAGAAATTACAAATATGTAATAGAGGGATTTTAAGGGAAATTTCCTAGAAATTGTTTTTTCTCAAAGACATCAAGAAAATATGGAGAGGTAGTTCTTGAGTCTAAGATAGGAAGAGGATTAAAACAATACAAAGTACGAATCCAACTTTAAAAGGTTAACGGGGCATACCACAAACTACATATGTAATCCAAGGATCAAGATTGAATAATTCTTTGATGGTTTAAAACCATTCCTCCGAAGGGAACTGGTCTCCCAAAATTTCTTATCATATGAAGATATACTCTCATGTGATATCAAGATAGAGAAATAATTCTCTAAGTATTATGACTTTAAGGGAAAAATGATAATAAGAGGGTGGATGAGGAAAGAATAGATAAAGGGATGAATAAAAAAGGTAATTTTTCAATGTGTGATACTTGTGGAAGGAAACACTCTGGTTCTTACTTAAAAGAAAAAGGAGTTTGCTATAAGTGTGGTGTGAAAGACCATCATGCTCAAGATTATAAAGTAAAGAAATAATCTACCAATGTTCAATGCTTTAATTGTAGGGATATGGGACACTATGCAAATGATTATCTGAAGTTTCAAGTAAACTTTCCTAAAAAAGGCCACGGGAGCAAGGAAAAGCTTATGTGATCACAACAACTGAGGTTGAAGTTACTAATAATGTGGTTGTAATTACATTAATCATCTACTCAAATTTAGATAATATTTATTTGATTCTGGATCATTACATTCCTTTATATCTTCCTAGTTTACTTTAAAAATTAGATATTTCCAATTCTCTTTAACAAGGGAGTTTTCATTCAAAAATCCTAAGGGAAGTATCATTGAAACAAAGATGTGTTAAGAAATTCCCATTATGGAATATGAACATGATTTATATACTGATTTTATCATCATACCTATGGTCTACTTTGATATAATCCTCAGCATGGACTGGTTTCAAAATATGATGTGGAAATATATTGTAAGAAGAATGAAATTATGATTTGTGAGGAAGGTGTATAATCCCTTATCTTCAAAGAAGAAACACCACCATCTGATTTTCATCAAGATCCACCCCTAGTAGCTCTACTAAATGAAATTATTAGGGAGAGAGAGAAAAAATCATCTATGGATAAGGAAATAAATCTTCAATTTGAGGATGTACCTATTGTACAAGAATACATTTATGTATTTCCAGAGGATTTACCTAGACATCCTCCATAGTGGGATGTTGAGTTCTCTATTGATTTAATTCCTGGTTCAAGACCTATATCAAAGAATCCTTATAGAATGACCATTGTGAAATTAGTATAACTGAAGAAACAACTAAAAGAATTTAGTGATAATAGATTTATTCACCCTAGTGTTTCTTCATGGGGAGCCCCTATTCTATTTTTCAAGAAGAAAGATGGATCCATGAGACTATGTATTGATTATAGAGAAATCAATGCTATTACAATAAATAACAAGTATCCATTACCTCACATTGATGATTTATTTGATCAGCGTCATGGAGCTCAATACTGTTCAAATATTGACCTTCAATCTGGATATCATCAATTGTGTGTGAGAAAGGAAGATATTCCAAAGACAACATTTTAAACTAGGTATGGACATTACAAGTTTACAGTATTTCCATTTGGACTGATTAATGCACCCTCTTCTTTCATGGATCTAATGAAAAAAGTTTTCAAGTAATATATTAATAACTTTGTTTTGGTATTTATTGACAATATCTTGATATACTTAAAAATCTAAGAAGACCATGAGAATCACTTGAAAATTGTTCTAAACACTCTTAGAAGAAACAAATTATATAGGAAGTTTAGAAAGTGTGAATTTTGGATTTAATTAGTATATTTTCTTGTCCATATTATCTCAAAGGATTGAATCTTAGTGGATCCTTTAAAGAAAAAGGTTGTAGAGACCCAATATTGGCATACATGTCCATTACATTTCTTTTGTGGAATACTTAATACAAGACACAAAAAGATGCCCAAAGACCGTATTATTTTAGTGTCTTTGGAAACTTGGAACAAAATCTTCTAACATTGTGAAAGATCTTCAACATCTCCCACAAAGATATTCCCCTTCTATTTTCATACCTAAAACCTTTCTTTATATCCTGGAGAGAAGAAAACATATAAAGGGTGGGCTCAAATTCTTAGTAAGGGTAAACATGGAGAAAATAAAACAAACCATATACATTTGAACGTGAAAACATGAACATAAAGTTTAAACATCAAAATATTGAGTCATTAATAAATCTTGGCAGTACGTAAGGCATAGATCATAACAGAACATTAACCGTGATATAATAAAATTAGAATAAAACATGTAATTATGGAAAACTAATAAGCACATAATATTATTTCCAAAGTATCCAAGGCATTTCTACCAAGACCATCATAGTGGACGAAGTCCATTACTGAACCGAGTTTACTTGTTGTTCCAGCCCTGTATTACTGAACCGGATTTACTTGTTGTTCCAAACATGTCTATCTCATGAGATATAAATCTTTACCCAATACATTGGAGTGAGATATATGTCCCACCAATCTCATAATGAAATCATTCTTACATGTTCCACAAAAACATAAATCATTCATCATAGCATAACCCATGAAATAAAATGGGTTTCTTAAACATCATTCCATCATAACATAATCCATATAAAAACCATTTAATCATTAACACAATCAAATCAGAGTAAGAATAGGTATAGAAACATAACACTATTTAAAGAGTGTCATCTTAGATGGAAAATAATTTTTATAAACCATGTGAACTTAGTTCTTGAGGAAAATATCCTTTCTTCTTTAAAAATGTTTTCTTTTATCAAAATGATGCGCAATTTTAAAAGAAAAGAATTTCATTGAAAATAAACATGAAATAATATATAAGAAGCTTCAAGGAAATAAGGTTTAATTAAATTGTAAAAATCCATTCATTTTGTATAGTTTAAACAAAAACATTCTCCTAATACTTTTGCTGGAAAAGTCAAAAAAGTACCTTGTATGGTAAACAAAAGAAAGAGTCCTTCCATACTATGTAGTAAAAGTCAAAAATGGGTAAAAATGACTTTTAACATACATATAAGAATATTAAACATTTTATGAAAACATTTTTATAAAACATGGACATGGTTGATGAATATATCCCCAGAAAATACTTACATATAAACAATCTCGGATAAAAATGAGATTGCAAAATTATCCCTTACCTTAGGTCTGATTTCTTCTATATGTGTCTGAAACTCCTATATAATGGGTTTAAACACATTATTAACTTGTAATAGAACCATAATAATATTTTTGATATCATATATGATTCACTTACGACTTTATATTACCCGTTCATTTGTCAATTTCATGTTAAAGCAATGTTTTGGGTAATAATCATTTCATTTATCGTATGTGTTTGGACTTGTTATTCTTCATATGATTAGTTAGATCATGATTTACTTACTTATAGAATGTAAAACATTATTTATATATCATATATATTTAGTATATAAATATATATAATAGATCAATAAATGGAATGGAATATACCGTTCATAGGGATAGTAGGTCGTACGTATACATGAACGCTGTTTTCATTTCCTTATTAAACTGAATGGAAGTAAATGACATATATATATATATACATAAATCCTGTAAAATTATTATTTAATATATTTCATGATTATTTATTATATATAATTTATAATCATTCTTGAATGGTTAACATGGAGAATGAATCACATCGCGTAGTGGAGACAGTAAGCCGTACATACGCACGTGTGGTGATTTCATTTTTTGTAGGATAGATAGAAGGTGAAATAAGGTTGTTTCACATTTATAATAAGATATCAGTATATGATTTAAAGTAATGTAATTAATTACTAATGAAACAACTAAATAAGATTAAGTATAAGAAGAAATAAATTTGAAAGAATCGGTAGAAGAGATTACCTCTTCCTCGATGTGCCTCCTTTAAATTTCCTCTTTGGGCACTAGAGTTGGTCTTTTGAGAAGACCAGCACTTATAAAATGTAACTAGAGAAGTTGATAAGAGAAATGGTCAGGTTTTGGATGATATTGAAGGCTCAAAATGGAGTGAATATGAGAGTGAGGAGGTTCCCTTTTATAAGAGAGAAGATGGTCACTTTAGGAAACTCTCAAAATATTAATTTATTATAAATTCAATTTAGATTAAAAATGGTCCAAAAATTATTTAATTCTAAGATAAGATGATTTTTTTTTGAATACCCATCATTAAATAATTTTTTGACAGGTTTTGAATATTTTTTTATCCTTATCTTTTTGGTTTTACCCTTATTTTACTTTTTTAAATCTTACCGTGATATCATGTTATTTACACTTTGTGGGTTAATGTAATTACAATATCATGGAAAATGACCCACAAAAAAATTATTTATGACATATTTGGACTTATATTAACTATTTGTATGAATCTTATATTTTTAGGAATTTAATATCATTTAATAAACTATTTTATGTTTTAAGTTATGAATTATGTCAATTTTGGATACTATTCATACTTGACTTTTTTAAAAATTCATAAAAACCTTATTACTTCTAACCAAATGAATTAACATAAATTTAATCCATAAAATTTTTGGATGGAATAAAAATATTCAAATTAAACTTATTTTAATATTTATTAATTCATTTATTTGAATCTTTCATTAATGAGGTAATCACTACATCATAATTGTGTCATAAATAAATATATTTATCTAATGTCTAAAAATTATAAATAAAACACCATGATGTAGGAAATATTCTTAGATTTTCAATTACTATTTATAGACATAGATATATATTATATAACCCCATATTAAAATCTATTTAGTAAAAGATATATGTTTAGGTTATAATTATCTTTACTTTAAATTAATTCTTATAAATTGTCATTTTCACATCCAAGTGAATCCATGGGGTCCCAAAATCAACCCAAGGATGAACATGGTTAGAAATCTCTCATCAAATAGGATTAGTTCATGTGTTAGGGTAGTTTAATATTATTATAATATTATTTTTTACCCTTGTTTATCATATTTACCATTTAACCATGGTAAATAAAATAATTACTGAAGTTACTATTCATAATGTCCAAAAATAAAAAATTACCTATTTACACAATTTGAACCTTATGATTCAAAATATGTAATCCATTTTTTCAAATTCAAAACACATAAGTTGAAATAATTAATTTAATATTAATCTCATTGTCGAAAAAAATGGGTTTTTGTTTAAAACATTGCAAAAGATTGAAATATTTTTACATATGAATTCAATGTAAAATTAATGAAAATGACTTAAATTGTCTGAAACTATAAAAATATATTCTATTTTTACTTTAAAACCATTAAATAATATATTTTAACAATATAAATTATTTCGATGAAAAAAAATTCAATTAAAATTTAGTGTATTTTCACTATTCATCAAAATATAAAAGTTATTAGAAAAATATCAAAAACTTATCCAAAGTAAATTTTTATGTCCCGCTTCCAAATAATAAGTTAATCTTGTCAAATATAACTTATAAAAGTTTCAAAACTAGATTTAAAATGGGTGCACCATCAAAAGGCGGTAAAACTGCATTTTTTTAAAAAATACTTATTTTATCTGAAAAATTCATTTTGTTCTCATATGATGTGTAAGATGAATGATAGTGTTATATAAAATTCAAAATGTGGTTAATATTATTCATAACTTCTATTTTATATAATATTTTAATAATATATCATTGTTTAGTGAAACTCGGTATTGCGTACCACGCAAGCTATCGAGGAAGATCGCTCTTGCATGTAACACAAGCCAAGTCAATGTTGTGTGTTGTGCAAGCTTCCTTTGGTGTTGCATATAAAATAATACAAACTTAGTTCATTTATACACTGAACAAAATATATACTCAGAGTTGTGTGAAATATATTCTATCAAACGAACTTGAAATTGTGTGTAACACAATCCAAGAATAGTGTTGCGTATACTGCAAGCTAATATAGTGTTATGTATAGAGAAAACTAATATTGGTGTTGTGTACAACACAAGAAATAAAAGAAATTAAAAGTATATATCTCATAAAATCTTGGGGTGTTACAAAGGTGGTTTAGGAATGTCCTACACCAATGAACATAACTGAGGTACATAGTTTTATTGGTTTAGTAGGTTATTATCGATATTTCATTCAGAACTTCTCATGATTATCTAACCCTGTTAACCAAGCTTAATTGTAAAGGGGTTAATTTCGTATGGAAAAAATAATTTGAAGAATTATTTGATAAATTAAAGAGGAGATTAGTGAATGTTATGATCATGACTCTACCATTGGGAAATGGTGGATTTGTAATTTATAGTGATACATCAAAGAAAGGATTCAAGTGTGTCCTTATGCAGAATGATAGTGTTATTGTCTATGCATCAAGGCAGTTAAAAATTCATGAGTAGAGCTTTCCAACTCATGATCTTGAGTTAGCAGTTTTAATATTTTCTCTGAAAATATGGACACACTATCTCTATGGTGAAAGATTAAAGATATATACAGGTCACAAGAGTTTAAAATATATCTTATCATAAAAGGAACTCAACAAGAGTCAAATGTGATGACTCAAGATACTCAATTATTATGGTTGTTCAATACACAACCACCCGATAAAGGTGAATAAGGTGGAAGATGCATTGAAAAGGAAGTATCATGGAGTTCTAAACAAAATGAGGATTGACAAGGATCATGTGTACATAGATCTAGTAAAGATGGATATGGGAATTATCAAGGAAGGTGAAACATCATTACTTTTTCAACTGGTTTCCCAACTATCTTTATTGGTAAGAATTAAAAGTTCTCAGTGTGATGATGAGAATATTCAAAATAAAATTAAAGCAGTGAATGATGGGAAGTTTCCAGACTTCATGTATGAGGATGGAATTCTGAAATGTGAGAAGAGGCTATGTGTTCCCTCTATAACCAAGATAAAAAGGGAATTGTTGGATGATGCTCATGGATAAAATTTCTCTATACACCCTAGTAGCACTAAAATATATATAGATCTGAAGGAATATTTCTGGTGGGGTAATATGAAGTGGGAAATTGCAGATTATGTATCAAGATGTTTGGTCTATTAACAGGTGATGGATGAAAGACAACATCCTAGAGGTGTCATGAAACCCCTGTCTATTTCTACATGGAAATAGGATGACATCACTATGGATTTTTTCACTAGATTACCAAAAACCCCAAGAAAGAATGATGCAATATGGGTGATTGTTGGTCGACTTACCAAATCTGCACATTTTCTCACTATAAGGGAGGATTTTCCACTGAAGCGCCTTGAAAAAATCTATATTAATGAAGTTGTAAGACTTCATAGAGCACCTATCTCAATTTTGTTTGATCATGATCCACAATTTACATCGAAATTATGAAAAAGGTCTCCAGAAATATTTGGATATTGAGCTTCATTTGAGTAATTTTTATCAGCATTAAACTGACGGGCAATTAGAAAGGATGATCTAAACTTTAGAAGACATGTTGAGATCATGCTCACCTGACTTTCAAGGTATGTAAGATCATTATTTACCTTTAGTGTAGTTTTTATACAAAAATTGTTTCCATTATAATATTAAAATGGCACCATATGAATCATTGTATGGAAAGAGATGTTGTATACTAACTTGTTGGTATGAAGTTGGTGAAAGGAAGCTTGTGGGACCAGAGCTTGTGGAGGAAACAATAGCAAGGGTAAATACTATTCAAACACATATCAAAGCAGTTCAAAGTAGGCAAAAGAGATATTCTGATAATTGAAGAAAATATTGGGAATTTCAAGTGGGAGGTCATATTTTCTTGAAAGTATATCCATGGAAGGGTGTTGTAAGATTTGGGAAGAAAGGGAAACAGAGCCCCAGATACATTGGCCCTTTTGAAATTATGGAGAGAATTGGAGTTGTGGCTTATTGTTTGGTAATGCCGCCTAGACTTTCCAAAGTTTGCAATCTGTTCCACATCTCTTTGTTAAGGAAGTACATGTCAAACCCAATGCATGTTCTCACTTCTGAAGAATTATAATTGGAACCTGATTTATCTTACTATGAAGAACCTATCTGGATTCTGGACACTAAAGAATAGGTGTTGAGGAATCGGACAACTCAGCTGGTAAAGGTACTTTGAAAAATCATAAAATTGAGTAGGCGATGTTGTGACCTGAGGAGCTTATGGTGAAGAACTACCCAAATCTTTTTATGTGGTGACAATCTAGACATTTTGAGGAAGAAATTTTTGTAGGAGGGGAGAATGTAACGACCCAGAATTCTATCAATGAGATTTCTCTTCTTATGTTTATTTCATATAGTATATATCACATAACATCACTTATAGAACACAATACAAACTTTATATATGAAGAATGAATGAAATAATAGGTATTTCTGGAAGTTAAGGAACTTATACTAATGAAATAGTAACTTGTCCTTAGGAATAGTAATATGATCCTAATGAATAGTAAAACAACCAAATAAATAGTACCATAACCCATTAATGTATAAATAAAATTTATGCATATTATAAATGAAATTATGATATAATTATATCATAGTGTAAGTAAATGAATATTTTAAAAATTACTAATTAAGTGGTGGTATTTTTGTGAGTCATAAATATTTAATTATAATTTTATAATTAATAAAATGATTTAAAATAAAATTAATTTTCATAAAATATATTCATGAATTAATATTTTTTTGACTTAATATTATAGGATAATTTTATGAGACCTTAATTTTTCAGTGTGTTATAAAATCAGTTATAAATTCAAAATCTGTATTTTTCGAGTAAATGATGATTTTAAATAAAAATTAACTTTATCATATTTAGAAAATTATTTTCATAAAATTGTGTTCATTTTTTAATTATACCCATTTAAAAATGGTTAGGGTGAATTTTTGAGATTTTTTTTAAAATACTTGAATTTTTGTGAATAATAAAATATGATAATTTACGGTATAAATATATTATAAGTTAAATACACTATTCCTTGAGTAATGAATGATGTAAGCACCATAATCTTGAACTTACCTTAATTATATTTATATATTTGATGATAATTCTCAAACTATTAATAGTTTTGATTCAAAATAATAAACAAATGAATAAAATATTCAAAAAATACCTATCTCCTCTACTATAAATACCACCCCTCACCGCCCTTCTCCTCACACCTTCCAATCTTTGAGCCTTATCAAATTTATACCCAATACTCTTCAAAAGCTCCACCCCCACATCCAGAAGCTCTTGGTCTCATCAAAATACCAAAACCATTTCCCTAATGAGATTCTCAAGGAGGAGAATTTAAGAGGTAAAATCATATTCCTCTTCCTTTTATTTTCTTTCCAAGATCTTTTATTTTATTATTTTCTCCTCACCTCCCCTCATCCAAATAGAATGATAACTCCAGTACCTTACATATACTATAATTTTGTTATGACAATGGAATCCATCATCCAACTCTTTTCTCACTCTCTTTTATTTTAAAAATGATATCATTGTCCGTGAGGTGCCGATTTACAACCTTCATAGATGAAGGATTTTCGCTCTTCAATTTCTCCATCAAGGCTGGTAATGAAACCATTTTTATAGTTAAACCAGACTATAATATATGTATTACAACCTTTATTATGTTCTAGAAGTAACATATTTACATAATACTAAATGATAAAACAAAATGAGTTCGTTATGATCAATAACTATCGTAATAATGTAAACGATTATCACTAAATGTTTTATCAAATGATTCATCCTCATATCATATAACCAAATGATATATATAACCATTTACACTTCTTGATGTTCATAAATAACATATAATTCCAATTATTGAGAATTATACCAATTTTACATGAACTCCAATACTTATAAATAAGCGAACCGATCATGAAAACCAAAGAAACGAACGCTCCTGAATGATAAAATTATATCTTATAACTCACTAAAAAGACCATAAATAAAGTTGATAAAATTATACAAAATCAATTGCATGTAGAAAAAGTTATAAATTAATTAATTAATGTATTTAATTTGATTATCCATGACATTAAGGACAAGTATAGAACATATTTGGACATAAGGTAAGGGTTTGCTTCTCGAACCTCCATTTTTATCCGGGTTATGCTTTCTCCCTCTATATACCAATGTAATTCTTCATTCTTTTTATATATTTCTTCTATATTCTGTGTATATGTTCCAAACACATATATCTATATCAATTCATCTTTTTTTGATGGGATAATACATGTTTTACAAGGCTCGCTTCTCAATTCTTTCTGATACACATGCCCGATTAAAGGGAACATCTAGATTTCTTACCCATTTTCAAACATCATTCACAATTTGTTTTAAGACACCATTATTTTTCTAAAATCACTAATTTTGTCATGAAAAATGATATTTTTTCATCTCTACTTTTATGTAGACAATCATGAAAAATAAAAATGTTTTTCCAAAAGAACTCATCTTTGCAAAGTAAAATAGTTATTTCTCCAAAGAATTCATCGATGATTTTATTAGAGTATTTTCATCTACTTCAACACCTCTGTTGAATTTTATGCTTTTTTTAGATTGATCTCCTATGATTATCACCTACCACATTTTATTGAATGGTTTACGATCAATTTGATTGTGGATGTGCTATCTTGATACCATACACCATGTTACTTGGAATGGTTAGTGATTATGTTTACAGATTGGGAAAAGTTATTTACATTTCATATGTATATGTTGTTTATGTTTAACCTCATTCATATGAGGAATGCATAGAACTTAGCAAGTGATGGGTGAGGTCCGCTATAACCCCTCAATGCATCGATAAGTATCGTGAAACAAAATAGAAGAATTGGATGAGTCCTTGCCCATTTTCAGATATGGTTTCGGTCGAGACCTTAATCATTTTTAGATGTCTTAGTCGAGACCTTGACGGTATGTTTCAAATATCTGGCATATGCATTCCCTCATAATGATATTATTAATTGATTATCCATGTGAATATTCGACTACTAGAATACTCATGGTTTAACTTCTTTCTCATATGAATTCTTATATGACATTATTTATTCAACTTTTATCCTTGTCATATCATATTCAAGATTATGTTCTAATGACATGTGTTTTTATTCATTCATCATGACTTGTTGCTTATATTGTTTTTCGATATATTACACACCCTTACTGAGTATTTGAGCTCATCCCTTTCTTATGTTTTATTTTTCCCCAGGATGTGAAGATGAATATTATGAATGACTTGCATGGATAATCTAGGAGTTATGAATGTTTCCAATAGAATTTCTATATTGTTTTTTCTTTCAAAGTTGTAATGTAAAACTTATGTTTCTATATGGTTTTCCAAAACTACAAAACTATTCGGTCATTCGGGATATGATTTCCTTGTCTATTATACCAATGTATTAATATAAGGTATCAGCTTTGGGCAACTGGGGTCAGGGTCTTTACAGTCGTACGCCTCAAAAAGCAGTCTGTCTAATTGTGTGGCATGTAGGACTCCATTGTCCAGCATCACACAGTTAGAAATAACCGTGCGACCTGCCTCAGATGGTTTACACTAACCGTGCGACAGACCTATTTCACCCCAAAAGTTGAGTTTCAGGCTTCGAACAAGCCTCAAACACCCATGAAACACCCGTGATCAAATTGAGTATGCACATTAGGACGTAATTAAGCATTTAAACCAAATGTCAAAGGATTCGTACCTTGTGTGAAAACCCGGATTCTTACAGAATTTGTATTTAATCCATCTAAAACCTATCTCTTTCTTTGTGATAACACTCATATCTTCAACATGTATTAACATGTTCTTGTTACATTGCAACAATAAGAAACTCCCACTTGATTTTGAAATTGTCAAACCATCATCGTTATATTTTAAAGGGTTACCAAAAGTAACACCTCCATAATGATGATAACTCTTGTTGACAGTAACATCAAAACATAATTTGATGTACTTCATCTACAACCATTTGATCAAAATCATACTGTTGGTTATATTTAATCTTTCATGTGGTCAGACTATTTCTAGGATATTTTAAAATAATTATGTAATGTATCGTGAATAAAAATCAATTCAAAGCTAATAATTGGATTGATAATATTAATAATATTATTATAAAATGAAATCAGGATTAAAATCGGAAATTTATTTGAATGAATTACTAAACTACTTATTTTTGTTTATGAATGAATATGTATTTAATTAGAATAAACTTAACTTTCATTTTTAGTGCCCCGGTTGACATTTTCCCGAATATGAATGCCGCCGACAAATGGTCCTTGTTTTCAAGGGATAACCGTTTTATTCAATGCGGTGGAGCCAATGGTAAGCGACCTTGGCCTATAAAATACTGTTTTGCCGCTCGACTCCTGGGCGTCGTCTCCCTCTCTTATCGGCGATTGCTCCTCTCCCTTGGAGCAAATATCGTTGTCCACCAAGTATCGGCTCTCCCTATCGGTTCTTGAAATATCGGCACTCCAAACTGAAATCTGGTAATCCCTTTCCTGAATTTCTTTGGCCGATCTTTTCTTCTTTTGGGTGCTGGTCTCTGGAAATGAGTTCCAAAATTGCAATGGAGGATTGTGTTGGATGGGCTGCGAGTGACACGTCTGGAATTTTATCGCCTTACACGTTCAATCGAAGGTACCACTCGTTGAGCTTCTTCCTGATGGAAGACTAAACAAGTGTACTTCATATTTAACAAGTGGAAATTTGATTTCCTCTTCCATCTGCTCCCCTAATTCTGGATTTTTGCTGAATTCGTTTTAGGATTATTCGAAACGATGATGTTTCGATACAGATTACGCACTGTGGAGTCTGTTATGCTGATGTAATCTGGACAAGAAATAAGCACGGGGACTCGAAGTACCCTGTAGTGCCTGGGTAGGCCTTTATCCCTTCCATTTCACACTTCTTCTGTCTTTGAACTAATGGATTTTAAAATTTTCAAATCAGACATGAGATTGTTGGAATCGTAAAAGAGGTTGGTTCTGAAGTCCACCGATTCAAAGTTGGTGATCATGTCGGAGTGGGTACCTATGTCAATTCCTGCAGAGACTGTGAACATTGTAATGATAAGATGGAAGTTTATTGTGAAAAAGGAAGCGTGATGACCTATAATTGGATTGATGTGGATGGTACAATCACCAAGGGAGGATATTCAAAGCATATCGTTGTTCATGAGAGGTCAGTTTCTGTTTGCTTTATCACGCGTTCTCTCTTTGTAGTAATATTGTCGGTGTTCATGTACGATCTTTATTTGTTTGTTTGTTACATGTGAATGCTTGGAAATGTAATTTAGGGTACATTATACTCTCTTTGGGGCTAGTTGATCTGCTGACATGTGTCTAGCCTTACAGATATTGCTTCCAAATTCCTGAAAATTACCCACTGGCTTCTGCTGCTCCTTTACTGTGTGCTGGGATTACTGTCTACTCTCCCATGATGCGCCATAAGATGAACCAGCCTGGTAAATCTTTAGGGGTTGTCGGACTAGGAGGCCTTGGTCATTTGGCTGTGAAATTCGGGAAGGCTTTTGGATTGAATGTTACAGTTTTAAGCACAAGCATATCCAAGAAAGAGGAAGCCTTGAATGTACTTGGTGCAGACAACTTCGTGTTGTCATCCGATCCACAGCAAATGGCGGTAAATCAAATGCAGTTTGTTGTGTTATCAGAGCGATAGAGAGTGTCATCATCCTTGTTAATTATTCTATATGCAGGCCCACTGTAAATCATTCATCCTTGTTAATTATTCTATATGCAGGCCCACTGTAAATCATTGGATTTCATAATTGACACAGCATCTGGGGATCACCCGTTTGATCCATACATGTTGCTGCTGAAGACAGCCGGGGTCCTGGTCTTGGTGGGCTTCCCAAGCGAAGTGAAATTCAGTCCTGCGAGCCTTAATATTGGTATTTTCATCTATAGTTTTTTATGTTCATAGCATCTTTTAAAAGTTCTTTTTGAATCTGGTTGCTTGGTTTTCTGACTGTTAGCCCTCCTTTTATGTGGTAGGCATGAAAACTGTTACTGGGAGCATAACGGGCGGTACTAAAGAAACACAAGAGATGTTGAATTTTTGCGCTGCTGGTGGAATATACCCGAAAATAGAGATGATCCCAATTCAGTATGTGAATGAAGCTCTTGAGAGGTTGGTAAAGAAGGATGTGAAATACAGGTTTGTGATTGATATTGAGAGTTCCCTCAAGTGATGGATAGAAGATGAGGATTCTACCACTTATTCAAGGCACACATACATTGTCAGGCTTCTCCCCTCAGCTTGCAAATTTAAAGTTATTGTAACCGTAACAAATATGTTTCTTTTTGCATTCTTTGCTCAGTAACAAACAATGGAACTGTTGGCATCTGGTTCCTCCAATACAATGAGTTTCTTCAATACAATGTCTTTAGAAACCCTGAAAGATTACCATTGACACCGTGCGGACACAACATGAAAGTTCTTCCTGCAACACAAAGGCGAGCAGCTGATGGATGATCATGCATCTAGCATTTTCATTGATCATTTCTTTTGTGTTTTGCTTGGTGCGTCTTTATCATCACCATCATCATTTCTTTTTTCTTTCCCTTGTGGAAAGCATCTTTCAAGATGTCCACATTAATGCCCAAATCATCTAAGTAGAAACTATCCATATATCATGTTATGGTTTTGCGTGCCTATGAATTTAGTGTTTTATGCATGTTTGGGGAAAATGCATCGATCAATGATAATTATGTTGGTATTATTTCATGGAAGTCATGTTTTGGATATGTAATTATGATGCATGATATGTTATGATGATTTTCATGGTAGCATGAATGAGCATGACTGAGGTCTGGGTTAGGTCAAGGTTGGTGACTAGCATCCAGAGAACATACACACATTGAGATGCATTTGTCCTAAGAAACCTGTAACACTAAAAGAAACTAAAACCACCAAAACAATATAAAATACAATTTAACATGAATGCATTCATGTCACATGAAGACCATTCGTTAAACCGTTATCACAAACCAATCCAAGTGAAAAAACACCAACATCTCAAACCAGTTAAGCGAAAAGACTTCAACATTTATGTACAAGGACAATTAAGGCCTAAATGATGAGATAAGTCATCTTCTAATGGATAACCCCTGAGTACATCGTTGCACAAGTATCTGTGTAGGGCAACACAACATGCCATGTACTGAATAACATCCAAGTTCAAAACATGTGTTCATACTGGAGCATTTGAACATATATAATAATGTGATGAAATGATAACAATCAACTACAACCTCACCACTTGAAACCATCCAAGGTTAACTCAATATTGTGACGGTAGAAATTGGTTTGTCCTAGTAACAATACCCAAACTTACTACAACACTCTCCAAATAATGTTCATGGTTAATTTACCATGCACCCCAAAGCAAAGGGTTCAAGAAGTGCACTCTTAGCCATAAGGACTTTGCTTACCGGGAAATAGGGAATTAGATCCCATTAGGGTATCAACCTATGGACAACTTGCGCACATCTGTCTGAAAAAAGAAATTAAATTCCTAAGTTATATGTAGTAGTAGTGATACCCCTATATAGGCTCCAAGAGTAGAACACAAAAAAAATTCAATTTCCACGTTTTGATTTGTTAAAGAAAAAGGAGTTTTGATTTTTGGTTTGTGATTCGAAGAACAAAGCAAGCAATTGAAATAGAAGTTTGAAAACAAATATGTGAAAAGTGATCACTTCAGTGTTAGATTTTCTTTTGCAATGCTATCACAGTCTTAAAAATGTTTCAACTTTTTCCCTTTATAACTGAAAAATGCAAGGTTCCTTGATAGATTCACCAAACACCCTAAGCTGAAGATATATATTAAGGACGATCTTAACAGTCACTGCTCGACTAATCCCCCTGCCTGTGGGTATAAAAGTCAACAAATCACTCACATCATGTCAAGGCAACCCCCAATTGGGTCTTGGTGTTCCTTGGCAGGTTAGAAGCAACCCACTGCTCCCACACACGCACTGGTAATTTGCTAGGAACTCGACACCTAATACAGCTTGATCCTTTGAGACAAGCTGGACCTGGTGGAGGGCGATGATCTGTTCTCAACTTCGACAGTAACAATGAAGACGTTCAAAACCTGAAATACAATTGCATTAAAAGTATCGAACATCCACTGAGACTGAAATCAATTAAAAGGAAAAATATTTATTCAAATAGGTATAGAGACTTGAGCATTACAAAAGGGTTACCTTCTCTTCCCCAATCACTCAGAAGATTACCCCTCCATCTGTAGGGTAACATAGAAGAAAGGGGAAAGAGAATACATTACCACTAAAATAAAAACAACAACAGCTGCAAAATTTCTAGTGTGAGATCATCGGTCGTCCACTCCAACTCTCTATTCTTCATGGTCTAGTGCTTGCTTTAAAGATTCGAGGTTCCCTCCTTTCTTGGTCGGTCAAACCCTTGACATCCCCATACGTTTGAAATTTTTCAAAAGTTTCCTTATTCGTGGCTTCACATCTACACGCGAGTCTTTCTCCCTAGAAATATGCAACTTCCTTTTTGAGTTTTTTGATCGAAATATTATGCATGATTTTAATCCACATGGAAGCCTTTGAATGGTTGCACGAGTGCTAAAGTGGCGGTCCAAAGTTCCGTTTTTTCCGTGTGGATGAGTCCCCGAAGCCCGCCTTCAATCTTCCATAAATTGATTTTTTAACAAAGGCATGAAGCCCTACGATGCAGCAAAGGTTTATGACCGGAAGGCTTTATGATGGAGCCGAAGCCTTACGGTCGCACCAAAATATTTATGTTCCAAGCCTTACGATAGCTGTCCAAACATTACGATCAGGGCCAGAGCTTTACGTTCGTCCTCAAAGCCTTAAATTTAGCCGGAAAAAGCCTTACAATGCCTCCTTTACCATTTTCAGACCTGCAACATGTTGCCGCAACTCCATGCTTTCCAGAATTGATTCAGAGCCTCTCAAGCTCTTAAAAATATTATATGAACATCTTGAAATTACAGAAAAACATCCAGAATTCAATGTAGGCTTTATTCCATTAATTCCAAAGATAAATAAAATAGTTTAAAATCATATTTTGGACCATTATTACAATTAAATCCAAAATGCTCCTTTAATCCGGACATGCAACAATCACCCTAAAAAATGTTAAAATGGCGGAATTAAAATCATTAAAATACAAGACAAAATGTATCAAAATATTAGCTTGTCAATTCCCCAACACTTAGCTTTTGGACTCTCGAACAAGGGAATTTAAAAAGATTACCAGAGTGAAATTCTAATTCCTAGCCAATGTGAGTTCCTACATTGGTTCCTCTTTTCCAACACCACGGTCCTCAAGTTATCATGCCTCCTTAATGATTTGGGTTCCATTTTCTTCATTTAGCACATTCAATTATTTCCCACTTCTTTTATCCCCCATGTACACTCATGTGTAACTTCCTGGTAATATTTCACTCAACACTCATGTATGGTTTTCAAGCAAGGTTTTTCTCATTCCAAGTCCACACAAGTTTCACCGTAGGCTTGCTGGATTTCTTCATCTTCACCCAATAAGTCAAGTATTTGCACATATCATGAGGGCTTAATCAGGGTTGTTCTGAGGTTTAAGGTGGGTAAGATTTGAATGTTAAACCGTTGAGGCCGAATAAGGAGATTGGCTCTAAGTTGAAGCTCAATTCTTGATTTTCAGTTTCTTCCAAGAATGGATTCTCCCTCAATTTCCTCCTACACTAACCTGTATTTTCTTCCTTGAATTCTCCATGGACATCCCACACCCTTTTATCAATTTAGTAGTAGCAACATTCCCTTCCTCTGTCTCCTTTGGCAGGTTCATTTGTTTCATCTGACATGCTCTAGAAGGCAATGTGAGACTCTGGAATTTCTTATTGTAGGTGTGGGACCTATCTTGACCCAAGATATGAAGTTTTTTTTTTCTTCCTTTAGATGTGTCCAATGTTTTCTTCAATCTTCTTCTAGCAGCTCCTCCAAATAGCTTTTGTAACCAGATTTCAGCTCCATCTGCCCTCCAAACTCCCTTCCAGCTTCTTGATCAGTTTACCTCAGGGATCGTTCAACATCATTGACATATTTTATCCCTCTTCCCCTATTGATAACATTGTTTTGGTTTTTTAGTTCTTGATTTCTCTTTTGAATCAAATTTTCAGAGGGAAAGAGAAATACTTTTCTCTTCAAAACCATGATAGACTTCCATACCTAGCTTTGGATGACATCTAGGACATTTTCCGGTCTTCTCAGTATGATTTTTCTTCCAAAAATAGTAACCCAAAAGTTGCAGAAAATTCTTCAAATATATTCTACCAAACAAATTATTCCAACTCACTTTCTTCCCTCCCACCTCACTTGAGTTCAACATAGATTATGAAAAATCTTCTAGAACAAGGTGGATAGGGGTATTTGGTTTGTAAATGTGGCTTCCTAACAAAGTTGTTCATGGTTACTTAGGGATACAAGGGTTAATATCAATGTAGACTTGAAAAGTAGAGTTCATTTGAAAAATGGACTTAAAATCAAATGAATGCCTCAATCATTTAGCACAAAGCCCTTGAATGATCTATGGTTTTGACTAGATTACTCAGCAAATTCTGGTTATTCAAGCATGTCTTGGTTCTCCCAAGAAAATAGCATTTTAAAGAAGATGTCAAAGTTAGTTCAGAAGCCTCATAGGTAAGTGATAAAAAATTAAAGACAACATGTCATGGCATGAGTTTCAAAATTCAATGGGCTCTACATGAGTTACCTTTACATAGAATTTGAAAAGAAGTTCGTTTCAACATTCATCTATGTTAGTTGATGGATCAAATTAGTTTTTCAACATTGGTCGGGATTTAAAGTTGCAATGGGTGTCATATTAAGCCCAGGTTTTAAAAACATAGTAAAAATGAAAAAGAAAAAACATAATTTTTTTGAAAAAGATGAAAATTTGAAAAGTTCTAAACTATAAGGTTCCCTCCCTCAGACTTAAATGATGAAATGTTCTCAATGCATTCAAACTAATTTAACATGTAAGCATATTTTAGTTGGAATCACAACAAAAATCAAGTGCTAAGGAGAGGGACAACTTGATGTGTTTTTATTGATAAACATGTTGGAGGACTGTGATCTCCTCCACTGGTTCTTAAGGTAGATTCTCTACCTTTTCCCATTAACAGTTTCTGGGTTCCATTTTCCTTATTTTGAAACTTACACTACAACAAAAGTGTATACATTAGTAACTATAAAATGGACTTCCCATATGAAACAAAGCTTACCTAACATTAACTTGAGTATCGAATTAAATAACAAAACTTAGTCTCCAAGCTGTAAGTATTTCTTCTGAATTAGTTTGTCATGTGCCACTCTTGTTCTTTCTTTATAGATTTTCAAATTCTCAAGTGCTTCACTTCTAATTTACTTCAGTTCTTGCAATTGCAATTTCCTTTCTTTCCTAGCTTTATCTAGGTCCAGATTCACTTCTCTTACAACTCCATATGCTTTGTGTTCCAACTCCACAGGTAAATGAAAACTCTTTCCATAGATTAATCGGTTGGGGATCATTCTTATGGGTATTTTTAGGTTGTCCTATAAGCCCATAATGTGTCTTCCAACCTTTGGCCCCAATCCATATTGTGTGGTTTTACCGTCTTCTCCAAAATCACCTTGATTTCTATATTTGAAACTTCATCTTGCCCATTTTTTTTGTGGATGGTAAGATGTTGATGTTTTGTGATGCACTCCATAATTTCTCATCAAATCCTCCATGATTCAATTTCAAAAGTGTGTCCCTTGATAACTGATGATATCCCTTGTCACTCCAAACCTACAAAATATGTTAGACCTGACAAAAGAATACACTACTTTGGCATCATTATTTTTGGTGGATTTGGATTCCACCCTTTTTTAAACATAATAAATTGTAGATAAAATGTTAGAATTATCAAATTTAATGGGAAAATGTCCCATAAAATCTATTCTTCAAAATTCAAAATTTCTATAAAAGATGATGGGTTTTTGAAGAATATCTTGTCTCTTCGAAATATTGCCAGAAAATTGGCATTTTCACATGTTTTAAAAAACTTATGACCATCTTTAAAAAAAATTGGCAATAAATTCCTAATTCCAAAACTTTTATTTATGTCTTGTGAGGTCTAAAGTGGCTTCCACAAGCTAGTGTATGCCAAAATTAAAAAAAAAAGACTCGATCTCACTTGCAGGCAACCATCTTCTCATCACCTGATCATTGTAAATTTTTAAATGAAATGGATATTTCCAATTGTAAAATTTTGATTCAGATTTAAGTTTTTGAGTTTAGTGGTTATTAAGATGAGATAGTACCCAAGAAGTTACTAAATAATTGCCAATGTCTACATACCAGGGTACTTCACCTTCAACTATATAGATATGCTCTCTTGTTAGGTGGCCATTTAGTGAGTCCTGATCTAGAATTTATACTTCATTAGTGTTCAATTGTCTTCTCAGGTGATAAACTATCTAATTTTAATCTCCTTTCTTATCCTTAATCTATAGGTTGAATTCTTTTCAGATTAGGATCTATCTGACCAGCCATGGGTTTGCACCATCTTTCTTCATTACGTATCTGAGTGTTGCATGGTCAGAAAACATAGTGACTTTAGTGCCTAATGAATAAGATATGTATTTATCCAAAGAAAAAACAAATGTAAAGAATTATTTTTTCCATGGCTATATAATTTAGTTGGGAAGCATCCATTATTCTTGAATCATAAGCAATGAATTGTGGTCTACCCTCAATTCTTTGGGAATAAACTACCCCAATTGTCTGGTTAAGAATCATAAACCAGCTCAAATGGATATCCTAATTAGGTGGTTGCATCAATAGTCACTACTGGAAATCTGACCTTTCCCAATGCTTTTATACCAACAGTTTGTAAAAACCGTTGGTATAGGTCCCCTTTCCCAAAGGTTTGGCCAAACCATTGGGAAAACCCACTTTGAGGCCACCTTTCCCAACAGTTTTCCAAAACCGTTGGGAAAAGTCCACTTTGTGGCCACCTATCCCAACGGTTTGGCCAAACCGTTGGGAAAGGTTCCCATAAATCAACATTCTACCCAAAATTGCACCCATAAACAAGGATCTCTACCAACGGTTGTCAAAACCGTTGGTATAGGTCTATACCAACGGTTTTGACAACCGTTGGTACATATCCTTTGATTTTTTATCAGATCTTCTTACCGAGAACATTATATAAATCAAAATTTAAAATAATTATGAGAATACATATATATAGATATTTATGTAATTATGTTCATAAAAGTCATGTTAGGATAGTGGTTAAGTCGTTCAATGATAAACTAGGGGTCCTGGGATCAAATCCCAGCGAATGTTTTTTTTGAAATACATATACCAACGGTTCCATAACCGTTGGTATAGATTTTCATATTACTTATACCAACGGTTTTCACAAAACTGTTGGTATAGACCTATCCCAACGGCTTACTTGGCAATGGTTCTCCAAACCGTTGGTATAGGCTATACCAACAGTTTGGAGGCCTATACCAATGGTTCCAAACCGTTGGTATAGGTTAGTTTTCCAGTAGTGAGTGGTGTGATCAATCTCCTCTTCAGTTCATCAAATTCTTACACACAACAACACAATCAAAACCAGATTCTTTCAAAAGTAATTTGGAAATGAGAAGATAAATCTTACTAAAATCCTTGATAAATCTTTTCTAAACTTCTGTATGTCTGAAAAAGGACCTGATATGTTTTACGCAAGTTTGGAAAGATAAAGAATTTATCACTTCAATTTTTAACTTATCCATCTCAATGCCTCATTGTGAAATGATGTGTCCAAGGACTATTCCTATTTCTAGAATGAAGTGAAACTTTCCAAAGTTCAAAAATAGATATTTTTCAATGCAAGTTTTCAAATATTTTTCAAGATTTCTCAAGCAATGATAAAAAAGATTACTAAATATAGAGAAATCATTTATAAATAACTCCAAGAAGTCCTCAATGTGGTTTGAGAATATATTTATTATGCACCTCTGAAATGAACATGGAGCATTGCATAAGATTAATGGAATCCTATTGCAATAAAAGGTCCCAAAGGTAAAAGTAGAAGTAGTCTTCTACTGATCCTAAGTAGCAATGGGTAATAGGAAATATCCTGAAAACCCATCTAAGAAAAAATAATTTGTTTTTAATACCAACCTATGTAACATTTGGTCAATGAATGGGATAGGGAAGTGGTCCTCTTTGGTGACCTGATTTATCTTTTTTCTAGTTGATGCAAAATCTCTAATTATTTTGAATCCTCACATATATCAATTTATTTTTGTCATTATTCACAATGGTCAGACCGGTTTTCTTAGGAACTATATGGATTGTACCGACCCATTATGAGTCTAATATTGGGTAAATTATATCTACAATTAATAACTTCTCTATCTCTTTTTTTACCACCTTCATGATGGCGAGGTTTATCCTCCTTTGGGGATGCCAAAAAGGTCTAGAATTTTCATTAAGTAAAATCTTATTAGATCATATTTTTGGATTAATTCTAGGAATGTCACATTGACTCCATCCTATATCTTAAACATTTTATTTCAAAAGAACAATTAATTTATGTTATTTATTAGGGTTCAGGTTGTTAGTAATGATTACTAGTAGCTTTCCACTCTCTATTAGATACACATATTTCAAAGTAGTGGGTAAGGTTTTGAGTTCCATATTTGGGGGTGTTTCGAGGGATGAAATTAGATTAAGGTTTCTTATATATATTGCTTGAATTTACTACAAAAAGATGACATGTAATATGACTCATCACTAAAGAAACAACCAAAGACCTCAAGGTTTTCATAAGTTACATCATCTTCAAGTCTAAAAATAGATTCTTCAAAATTCTGGTCAATATCTTCTTCTATGAAGTTTTCAATCAAAAAATTCTTTCCTAAAGTCCCAATTTCATGAAACATGCCTAAATATTCAGTAGGATCATCATCTTCAATGAGGGAAAGTGTAGGGAGTGAATTCTTAGTTGAAGGGTGCCTCATGGAGTCAAAGATATTTAAATATACTATTCCATCTCTAAACATCATGGCAAGTTTTACTTTATGAACATGATGGTTTTCTTCGATGTATTAAATAAGGGACTTCCTAAAATTATGGGTGAGTGGTGTGGTTCTCATTATTACTCCATGTTCAGATCATAGATGTATTTTAGGATGAGTAGATCTCGGACTTTCTCAAGTTCATCTTCCAACACTCTTGCTAGAAATACAATAGATTAGTTTGCAAGTTATACCACCACTCTTGTGGGTTTTAAATATCCTATATGAAAAGATGTTAAAAATAAGTGAGGTATAACATTTATTGAAGCAACTAAATCACACAATGTAACTTAAAAAGATAAAGACACAATGATGCAATGGATAGAAAATGTCCCTATATCTTGACATCTTGTGGGTATTTATGGTGTGATTAGGGATACCACACTTATTTCTAAATTAAGTCTTTCATTCCCTTGAAGCCTACACTTTTTGGTTTGAAGTTTCTTAATAAATTTACTACATTTTGGAATCTATTTTAGTGATTCAAGAAGGATTATGTTGATTTCAACTTTCTGGAATGTTTCATGAATTTATATTTATAGTTCTTCTTGGATGTTTTTGGACTGAATTATTCTAGATTGGAATAGAAGTGGGAGAAAAATTTTCTTCCTTTGTTTACTTTTTCATGGAATTTCTAGTCTCTTATTTATAATCCTAGATCTTCCTCCATCTTTCTTCTTTTATTCTTATTGGGGATGGTTTTCAAAAGTCTTCCCTAAATTTTTATATTGGTTATTTTCAACTTCCTCTACAACATGCACCTCAAGGATAGGTTGTGCATGTTAAAGTTTAGGATATCCAAATACTTCTTTCTTACTACTAGGTGGGTCTTGTTTTAGGGTCATCATAGGGTGAAATTCCTTATTGATTTTAGTAGTTATCATGTTCACAGTCTCCTTTAGGTTGGGGATTGAATGGGATGGTAGTTTTCCCATATTTTTGGGAAAACGATCCACTAGACTGCTGATTTGGTTTCTTAATTCTCCCACATTATTATCAAACTTCATAAGGTTATTTCCTTCCTGTTATTGTATTGGGGTTTTGAAATTGGTTGAGGGTTGTTCATAGGGCTTCTTTTGTTGGAAAGGGAGTTACTGTTGGTAACAAGGTTGATTGTAAGGGTGTTGAAATGGTGGTGGATTTTAGAATTGTTGGCTTTTCAGAAATGGGGGATACTGGTTTTGATAGGGAGGTCATTCCTAATTTGTCTCATTATATTGATTTTTGAATCCATATTCGACCTAGTTAGATTCCCTCTACTGTTGATTTAGTTGAAATTGTCATGGTTGATAAGCTACCACAAAACTCTCTATTCCCAACACTTCTACACATTGGTTAGTGAAATTGTTAGATGATGAGCGTAATTTATATACATTGACTGGTACTTATAGTTTATTGAATTGTTTCAAATCCATCTGCCTAAACAAAATGGTTAGTTCATCAGGTTTATTTTCATATAGTGGGGATGAGTCAGAATTTCTTACCTCATGTATACTTATAGTACCAGTACCACTTGTTCCAAACTACTAAGAGTTCTATATAATCTTCTAAATCAGGCATTTGGATTCTATTGGTGACTTTTGATTCAAAGATCCTTCATATGATTCATCCAAAATATTTCGATCATTATCAAGTAGGCCTTGATAAACGAATAAAAGGAAGTGGTTCTACTCTACTTGATGTGGAAGGATAACATAGATCTTCTTAAACATCTCCTAGAACTCGTAGATAACCTCTATATATGATTACTTGATGGCATAAATCTCCTTCCTTATTATTTTTCTCTTGGAGGCGGGGAAGAATCTTTGCATGAAACATCTTTTATGGTTATATGAATCATATAATTCACCTAGTTGTAATATGTACAACCATTATTTTGATTCTCCTTCAAGTGAAAAGGGGAATGCCCTCCAATTTACTTTCTCCTCATCCACTCCTCTGAGATTCAGTGTTGAGCACACCAGTGTGAATCCTTATATGTTCACATTGGGTTCTACACCTAAAAGTCCATGAAAATTTGTAAACAAATATATTAATTCATTTTTTATTCAAAATTATCCATTTTTTATTTGAATTCATTTTGTTATTATAGAATAGAAATTTGATTTTTTTGGTTAGAAAATTGAGGTGTGTATAGGTATCTTAAAGTTTGGTTGGGATTAGAAAACATGAATGTAGGTTTAAAGTGAGAATTGATAGTCTCACCTGAGTTTATAAAGGGTATTTCCTTAAAGTTAGATTGTAAATTCAATTGTCTAATTCTAGTGTGCAAATTATTTTTAGTTTTTAGATTAAAGATAAAAAATTTATTATTTGAAGATCGATTCATACTAATTAAAGTTATATTTTCTTTATATTTTTATGGAACTAACTCCTTGAAAATGATGCCAAGTTTTGGTTCATGTCTATCATGGTGTGTGGGAAAATAAATTAAATTCCAAAATTAAATGTAGAAATAGTGGTAACCCTTGGTAGTCTTCTAGAGAGGAGTGCATAAAAATTCAATTTTCAAATTTCGATTAGTTAAAGGAAAAGGAGTTTTGATTTTTGGCTTGTGATTTTAATAAAAAAATAAATCAATTGAAATAGATGTTTGAAAAAAATATGTAAAAAGTGACCAGTTTAGGGCCATATTTCCTTTTTTAATGTTATCATAGTCTTAAAAATGGTTTAACTTCTTTCCTTGATAAGTGAAAAATGTAAGGTTCCTATATTGATTCACCAAACTCCCTAAGCTGAAGATATATATTTAGGATTATCATAATAGTGTCACTCCTCATCTAATCTCACTTACTATTTATGAAAGTCAAAAAATCACTCACATAATTCCAAGGTAATCCCCAATTTGGTTTTTGTATTCCTAAGTAGGTTAGAAGCTACCCATTGATCCCCCACACATACCAATAATTTTCTTGGAACTCGCTACCTAACACAACCTAATCTTTTGAGACAAGCTAGACTAGGTGGAGGAAAATTATAGATTCCCAACTTCAATATTAATGATGAAAATGTTCAAAACCAGAAATACAATTTCATTAAAAGTATTGAGAATCCATTGAGACTGAAATCAATCAAAATGAAAGGGTTTTATTCAAATAGATTAGAAGACTCGGTAAATAAAAAAGGATCTCCTTACCTTCCAAAATCACTCAAAATATTACTAATCCATTTGTAGGTTAATATATAAGAAAAGGGAAGAATAATAAATTAAAACTAAGATAAAAATGAAAATGGAAGCAACAACGAATGCTCTAGCATGAGATCCTCGACCATCCACTCCAACTCTCTATTATTCATGGTATTGTGATTTATTTAAATATTCTAGGTTTCCACATTTCTCATCCAGTCAATCCCTCATGATCCTCATGAGTTTGAAATATTTCAAAATTTTCCTTCATCTTCATAGATTCAAATATGCACGTGATTATTTCTCCCTAAAAATAAGTGGCTTCCTTTTTGAGTTTCTCGATCTAAATATTATGCATGATTTTAATCCATATGGAAGTATCTAAATGGTTACATGAGTGATGACATGTAATCCAAAAGTTTTAGTTTTCCACTTGGACCAGTCCCTCAAAGCTTTCCTTCGATCTTTTATAAGTTGATTTTTTAACAATGAAATGATGCCTTATAATGAAAAAAAATGTTTATGATTAGGAATATTTACATTCACACAAAAAATATTTACATTCAAAGCCTTAGTATGACTATAAAATATTTAATATTGGGAATAAATATTTACATTTATATTGAAATCCTTATGTTCAGCTTCAAAGACTTGCGTTTGGTTGGGAGGAGACTTACGATGTCTCCTTTTCCATTTTTAAGACCTACAATATGCAACCACAACTACATACTTTCCAAACATGCGATAATCACCCTTAAAAATGGTAAAATGGTGGGATTAATATCCTTAAAACACAAGATAAAATATATGAAAAATATTGTATTTTCAGCGACCACACATTGTCAATCACATACCACTAATGTCCAGAAATACAAAATTCAATTTTATGGAGCCTGATTCATCCCATGGATTGCATTCAATTAATTCAAGAACAGAAGAAATAAAATAAAACGATAACTTGTTTAATAGAAGAGACATTGGATGTTCAACTTGTGTTTGATGAAATATATCTATACATGACCCCTTTAGTGTTGATGTTTTCATAGGAGAGTCCAAATGAGAACTCTTCTAGACATAACCATACATGATCAATGAAGCACCTTAAATGAAAATATTCAAACGCCATGTGCTATCATAGATAATTGAACCACCTTTGATGTTATTTTATCATATGAAAAAACTCTCTCTATATTTTTAGAGATGGGGGATAGGAAATTCTCTAATATTTTTTCAAGAGAAAAAGAAAACCACAACCAAAATATAACATAACATTAGTATTTATGGATAGGTTAAAAATAATATAAATTTTCCAATGGACCTTTTATTTTATTTAACCATATAATCACCCCATTTCATGAATCCTTTAAATAATAAAACCATTATTTAAAATCCTATGAATTTTATGTATAATATCATTAAAAAATATTTATTTAAATGATATTATTTTTTTTAATCAAGCCATTAAACTTGATATGCTTCTGTCAATAAATAACAACCGAAACTTGAATAATAAATCAATTTCAAATAAAATAAATATTATTTTCATTCATATTTTGAATATATTTATTTATTAATAAGATGTAAATAATATTTCAATACCTGAAATATGTATTTATTTATGAGCTTCTGGATACACTTTAGTATGTGACCCTCTATACCTATTTTTTAATAGAAATAGGTATAACTCACCTAAATTCCATGACCAGTTTATAAAAAAAAATGAAGAAATATATAGATAAATAAGTTAATCTAGAAGCTACAAAAAACATTATTACAAACTTTATTGTGTAATAAAATTCCTTTGTCAACTAATATCTCATAAAATTGGTTGCATGCATGTGTCATCACCCTATACATTTGATATATCTTTCTTTGAATTTCTAAAACAAAATTATTTAAGTACTACCTTGGCCATGAATTTATATCAAACATGTTTATTTCAATAAAAGGGTTAGATATATCTTCTTCCATTAACTCAGAATGGAAATATCATTTATTATCTATTCAGTTAATGTCATATCACTTATGAAAAACCCAATATATTCTACCTTGTCCCTAGAATATATCATATAGTTTTTGTATGTATATCAAAGTACATGATTTATGACAAACATTAATAATGATCTCAAGTCTATGTACCAATACACCATTTCATAGATACAAATAACTAATGACACCTAAAACAAGTGAAATTCTTATTAGTGAGTCCATCTGCATGACCTTCCTTCTTATAGTCCACCAAGTATGAATTTCATAAGAAGAAGTCTCAATATCCTATGAGAATCAAGGACCTAATAGTTAAACATCATTTTTGTCCTATTATAATGATGTATCTAGACCATAAGATATATTGATTTAAGAATATTTTTATTAAATCTCTAGGTTTTAATTATAGTGGGAACATCTAAAACCCTTTGACATGAAACATATTCCATTGAAATTATCATATATTAATGTTATGAAAAATAATAATCACTATGTGATAAGAATGTATATATTATGTTAATTAAAAGTAAAAATTCAATTGGTTCTAGGGAACCAACGCCAAAAAACTCCCACTTTCACTAGATCCAACTACGAACAGCTCTTAACTTTCCAGCTCTCACATGATGTTCATGCTTCTGCTGAGGTATGGATTTGGTCAATGGGTCTACCAAATTTTTCTCTATGGATTCTATTCTCAATAAGACTTCACCCCTTTGAGTAAAGTATCACAAGAGGTGATACTTTCAAAGTTTATGCTTTGTCTCTTGATGTGAGATGGGATTCTTAGCTAGAACCACTACAGTAGTATTATAAAAACACAAATTAATTGGAATTTTAATGTTAGTAATAACACCAAACTCTTATGTAAATCCTATGTTCATACATGTGTTTATTTTTGAGAAACGTTTGGGTTTTTCTTTTGGTGTAGGGGTTAGTTTTTTCACTGGAATTCATATTCGAATTCTGAGAGTTGGAACTCCTCAAAAGAGCCCTTTTAGACTTGTAATATGGTTCTCTTAGGGTTCAAGAGATCTCAGGAGGTCTTGGATTCTTAGGATCATGAGTCAGTGGTATCCTAGCTATTACAGGTCCACCAGCTAGCCATACAGGGCCACCAGGTAACCTATATAAGTCAACCTATGAGTTGATGGTAGTCTAGGATCAAATCTTGGAAGGGACTAATTTTTGGGGTACTGTAGCAGGTCACTATAGCAGTACTGTAGCAGCGATGGAACTATAGCGGCGGTGAAACTGTAGCGGCGGAGGCACTATAGCGGGACTGTAGCGGTGGCAGTACTGTAGCAGGCACTGTAGCAGCCCGGGTACTATAGCAGTTCTATTCACCGAGGGGCTCTTTGGGCAAAAAAAAAGAGCTTTCTAGCCTTGTATTTAGGCCACTTGGCCTTGGGACTTTGGGCTATGTAATGGGTCTCCCTCTACCCAGTCTAAAGAGGTCTTTTCTTTAAATAATAAAATGAGGCTTCGGCCCCAAACTTTAAAAAAAATCTAGCTGGGGGGCCCAATTTTTCTCCTTTTGAAGATGGGTAAAATGGATAATTTACCCCTTACCCCTTCCTTCTTAGCATGAAAATGGATATTAATGGGGCCAATTTCCTAGTGTAAGGGAGATCCCATCCCCTCTCTATTTCCATAGAGGAAATCCCCTGAATCTTGTCCATTTGGTTTGTAGTCAGATGCGTTGGATGAATAGTGGAGAGTCTATGAGTCCTCTACCTTCTATTATTATTTTCTCTCACAACCAAGTGGCGATTCACCATTTGTTTGGGTTGTTCCCTATTTATGGTGTTTATCTACTTCTTTAATTTCTCTCATTTTGGATCGAGTTGAAGGCCAATATCAGACGAGTGGGTCTCTATGAGGTTAATATAGGTGGTCTATTTTCTTTTCCCTTAAATTAATGCTATTTTATTTCATTTCAGAATGTGTAGCCACATCATATTATTGGTTTATCGACCTAATAAACGAATTAAATTATTATTTTCCCTTTAATTCCTTAGAAACCTCCCCTGTACTTAGTAAAACATTTTGGATTAGGGATAACCTTTATTTAAATGGTTAAAGTAGTGAGATTGTATTATTCCTTGGGAATGGGTAATTAAATTGGGTAGTTTTTGGATTCCCATGGAAATGGGTGAATTAACTTGGAGTGTGGGTTGCCTAGGTTGACCCTTAGGAACCGGTAGTAGTCTTTGGCTATGGGAATTTAAAACAAAATTGTGAATTTAATTAAAATGTTGAACTTGGATTAAAGTATTAAAGTAGTTTAATCGTGGAATGGAATTTAGTGGTGAATCTTGTCTTGGAATGTAACATGTTTTGTGTTTAAACTAGAATCAATGGATTATATGATATTAATAAAATTGTATGTTATAATTGAAATGCCTTGGGAAAACCCATGGATTCCTTATGAAATTGTTGGGTGTGTAATTACTTAGAGTGAATCCTTGGATTACTTTTGATATGTATTAGTGTGGAATTCCATGGATGATCCTTAGATTTCACTATGGGGTTCATGTGATTACCGAGAGTTAAGACTTACTTAGACACAATGATTTCCAATTCTATGGAATGCCTCAATCAAACCAGTTGATTCCACATAGATTCATTACTATGAATACCATAGGGGTGGACCCCCCTTCAATTTGGGTAATGTATGCATTTGATGAATTCCACAGATTAATGTCATGGATTCTTATGGGTGTCCCTTGTTGAATGCCACAATATGAGATCCCTAGATTCAACTTGATTATTTTTGGTATAAAATGCCTTGGGTGTAAGCTAAGATTATAGTCAAGCCGTATCACTAGATGTAAAGGGTGGTCACTTGAGTCGATATAGGATAAATGTTTTATCTTTGATTTTGATGGGATGGAATTACCATATGAGCCATGTGGATTCCTCTCGGGACACTTGATTATGGTTACCTCGGTGATGTGCCTTGGAACTGAGTTGAGACATACTACTTCCACTTTTTCCAGAGATATCGATGATGGTTGGAGTAGGTTGTGTTGGCCTGAGATGTCCCATTAAGACCCGAGGCATGATCAAAATCTATTTATTTTTGTAGTTTATTATTATCACTTTCTCAATTATTTATTTCACACCTATATTCTTTACGCTCACATAATGGATTTTTATTAGACATCAATAGTGGTGAACTGCTGAGTTTTAGTCACACCCTTCTCGGGCTACCATGACAATTGGGTACCCAAGAAGATGTCCCCTGATTATAGGTTATAGGTTCAGGAACAGGCTTGATTTTATTCTTTATTATGTAATATGGATGGATTTAGGAGTTGGGAGCCAAGATAGAGCTTGAGAATTCTAAGGGATGTGTTGTTATGTGACATTTTTTCCTTTCATTTAGTTTGGGTCCTTTTGTGCTTAACCTTTTTATTATATTTGTCTACCTATGTGTATAGATCATTATTATGGTATTGCATGGGATGTGTTTTTGGTTATTTAGCACCTGTAATATATTTATATTTATGTGATGTTTATTAAGGAACTTTTATCTATTTTATTATTTATTATTATTATTGTGCACTTTGGTAGTGAGATCATAGTCTCCCCATGGTAACCTCATAGGCCCTCACCATTGGTTTGTTTCCTATGGAATACTAATGTATGTGGATATCACTTTTAATTTTTATAATTTTCTAACTTAGTTTTTATTAAATATTTTAACCATTTCTAGTGTTTTTAGTTTATTTTCATAGTTTTGGAGTGTTTTCGTTTTTTTTGTAATTTTTAGTAAATTATATATTAATATTAGTTATTTATTATTATTATTATTAGTTTATATCAATTTTTTACATTATTAATATTCAATAGATAACACTATTGTTTGTTTTTATCTGTTTAATTAATGTTCGTTTATTAATATTTATTAGTATTTATATTAATTTATTATATTAGTATTATAATATTGTATATCATTTTAATATTAGTATTTTTAATAATAATAGTATTAATTTTAGTAGTTTTTTATTTTTATTATATTTTTATTTAATAGTAGACGTATTAATTATAGTAATACTAATTATATTATTATTATTATTATTTATCATTTAATTAGATTAACATTTAATAATATTATTATTATTTTTAAGATATGATGTAATTTTATCTAACTAAAAATTATATTTTATATATTGTATTAGTATATCTAATATTAAGAACACACGCACACACACATTTATGTATATTCATATCTAATAATTATTTTCTATCTATCCATCTATTATTACTATTATTAACATTCGATTATTTTATTATTATTTTTAGTATTGTTTAACATTTAATATTTTGATTGGTTTTTAAAATTTGAATTTTTAGTTTGATTTGTTTTTGGTGCCTGTAGGTGGTGGTATAAGGCCAAGGATAGGATTCATCTTTCGGGGTGGGGGGGAGCTCTGCCCAAAACCCTAGAAAGGGGCCGCACAGGGAGGAAATCAATCGACCACCACCTTCATTCATCCATGCCTCCTCTATCCACAGTCCAACATCACCATACCCCACACCTCACCTCTGTATGTAGGCAGACCACCATTCCACGCACCCCTCTCTATTGCAGACCCCAAACCCCAGGGTCTTCCTCCCACTGCAGCACACAACAGCCCGACCTCCTCTCCGGTGAAACATCACCATGTTGGTTCCCCCCTCTCCCTGTAATGAGAAAATGGTCCACTGACCACCCTCTCCACCATTTTTCCAGGATCACCCTCCTCCATCTATACCACCACATCAGTGGCATGACCTACTCCCTCATCTCATCTGCTGCACAGCACCCTCCACTTCAACCTACCTCCCTCTCCCCCTCTTGTGCTGCATAATCTTCCATCATACTTGGTGAACCCCATCCACTATCTAGGCATAGGGCTGACCCTAGGGCAAGCCCAAAGAGCCCATGGTCTAGGGAAACACACAAGAAAGAAAAAAAATACAAATAAATGGGAATTAATTTTATTAGTTTACTGTAGCTCTCAATGTATTTAGGGAAAAAATTTTAATGTTGGTCTGGGGCAACAGAATTCTCCGGGCCGTCATTGTCTAGGCACAAAAGGGATGATCGGACCCTCCCTCTTCAGATCCCCCATCACTAGCCTGACACCGACCCTCATTATGCATGACAAGAAACTCACAGTGCTTCCAGCCTCCGCTGAAACTCCATCCAACCGAACCCACCTCCTCTATTGGAAGATGGACAACAGCCTCAGGCGTGGCATATTTTTCGATGAATAGGAAGAGGAGGTCACTATAACTGGTGCATAGTGAAGGAGGTGGGTTCGACTGGATGGAGTTTTAGTGAAGGCCGACAACGTGGTGAGTTGCTTACCGCACATGATGAGGGCCGATGTTGTGCTGGTGATGGAGGCACTGAAGAGAGAGGTATGACTGACCCTACTGCACCTGGATAGTGGATGAGGTGCAATTGGTATGCTAGATGAGGGTGCAACAAAAAAGTAGGAGAGGGAGGTAGGTTTAAGTGGAGGGTGGTGCGCAACAGATGAGATGAGGGAGGAGGTTGTGCCAGTGATGTGGTGGTGCAGAAGGAGGAGGGAGATCTTGGTTCACAATAGAGAGGATGACCATCGACCTAGTTATTGGTTGCAGAGAGAGGGGGGCGGGTCTTATTTTATTTCCACATTTGATTTAATTTTAAAATAATATTATTTGGATGTTTATTTAATTAATTATATCTACATTTGAATTAATGATCATTTGGGCTCTTCACACATGCTTTGGTATCTATTTGTATGATACATAATAATTAATCACAGGTGGAGGTTCATTAGAGAATTTATTTATCTAGAAGTCAATTGTGAATTTGAGATAATCTTAAATCACATGCGATCGAATTCCAAATAAATAAATATATTAATTTAAAAATTAATATTTTATGTGTATTCTCCTTCAAACTTCCATGAGTGATAATAAATCAGAGATCTCATGTGAGTGAACCCGATGCAGATAGATACTTTGACTTTGTAAGAAATGGGTCGTGGTATTTCACCAAGTGATTTAGTGCTACAATGAAACACAAATTATTTTTCAGGCCAGAGAACAAAATTACGGATGATTTGTATGAAAATTTGAATACTGTCTAACATTAGATAATGAGACCTGAAAGTATTTTTATTAAATTTGGAATCGATGGTAATTGAATAAATAAATATTTCGATGTGGTAATTAAATAATTGGCATTACATGCACATGAATGATCATCATAACTCTAACACTTCTATCTTTTCATGATTTCTTATATTGATTAATTTAGTCTTCTTAGATAGTTTTAGTTAATTTAATTAATTGTTTTAAATAGTTGTTTACATTTAAGAATTTTTAACTGTTAATCACATTAATGAACTTGTATGCCTATACATTCTTCTGAGATCATATTCCTAGTGTATACTCACATTCTCTCCATGGTTCAACCCTACTTGCTACTTCTATAGTAGTTGGTAGGTTAATAAATTTTCAAATTGGATGAATTGCGACGTTTGTGCCAAATTTTTGGAGTAGAGGAGGTGGGTTTGGTTGGATAGAGTTGCAGTGGAGGTCAGCAACACTGTGTGATACTTTCCATGCATGATGAGGGACAACTTTGGAATGTTGATGGAGGCCCTAAGGAGGGAGGGGCTGATCAGCCCTGCTGCACCAGGATAGAGGATGGAGTGCACTTGGTATGTTGGATGAAGGTGCAGTGCTGTAGAAGGATAAAGAGGTAGGTTGAAGCAGATGGTGGTGCACAAAAGATGAGATTAGGGAGTATGTTGTGCCATTGATGTGGTGGTACAGAAGGAGGAGGTTGAGCTTGGTTCACTATAGAGAGGATGGCCATCAACCTGGTTGCTCACTGTGGGGAGAGGGGGGGGGGGGACAGGTGTGGTGATGCTACACCAGAGAGGAGCCCGAGCTGCTGTGCACTGTAGTAGGAGGAAGGCCCTGGGGTTTAGGGTCTACAGCGGAGACAGGTGTGTGGATTGGCGGTGTACCTATGCATAGAGGAGAGGTGTGGGGCATGGTGATGGTGGACTATGGATAGAGGAGGCATGGATGAAGGAAGGTGGAGGCCAATCAGCCTCTTCTCCATGCGACCCCTTGCTAGGGTTTTGTGTGGAGCTCCTCCCCCCTTAGAATATGAATCCTTCCCTTGGCCTTATACCTTCACTTGCGAGCACCAAAAACAAATCAAACTAAAAATTCAAAATTTAAAACCCAATCTAAATATTAAATGTTAAAAAATGCTAAAAATAATAATAAAATAATAGAATGATACTAATAATAATAATAATAATGTATAGATAGATAAAAAATAAATATTAGATATAAATATACATAAATGTGTGTGTGCGCATGCATAAAATTAGATATACTAATATAATATATAAAATATAATTATCATTTAGATAAAATTACAACCTATCCTAATAATAATAATATTATTATCTTTAAATGTTAATCTAATTTAATGATAAATAATAATAATAATAATATAATTAATACTACTATAATTAATACAACTACTATTAAATACTAATATAATAAAAATAACAGACTAATAAAATTAATACTATTATTATTAAAACTACTAATATTAAAATGATATACAATAATATAATAATAATATAGTAAATTAATATAAATACTACTAAATATTAGTAAACTAATAATAAAACTAATATTAATTAAACTACTGAAAATAAAAATTAATTTTAGAGATTAAATATTAATAATGTAAAAATTAATATAAACTAATAATAATAAATATAAATAACTAATATTAATATATAATTAACTAAAAATTAAAAAATTTAAAAAAATGTACAAAACTACAAAAATAAACTATAAAAACTAAAAACAGTTAAACTATTTAATTAAATCTAATTTAAAAAATTATAAAAATATAAGAGAAATATATATACATAAAATAATCACACTTAAAAATTTTCACTCTTGAAAAAAAACCATAAAGAATACATAGGTGGACCTATAGACAAATCAAAACATCAAAATTATATGTTCAAAAATTTTCAATATCTTTTACCCACAAAATATCATGCTTTATTTGAAATTTCAATTTTAAAAAACAGTTTCCCTTCCACTTCCATTCCTTATAAAACAAAAATTTGCACTCATGCATCATGTGACCTACCTCTCCATCAGTCTCATCAATCAAACAATTTATTGACAAATCTTTGATCAATTCTCTAACACACACATTCTTACCATAGGTTTTTCATGAATTTCACATCTTTCACTAGTGGGAATCAAAAGAAAACACCAATCTCGAGGACTTCACAATAGGTTAAAATGTATCTGAGTCTACAGGAAGACAGTTCATAATTGTTTTTGACATTTTGTTGAAAAAACGAGGGTTGAATCTTTAAATAAATGCATGATAATTGTCAATCCAAATGTCTCCCTCATACTCTCACTCCCCTACACTTAAAAATTTCTCATCCCCAATCATATGATAATAATAATGTATCTTTGTATTTTTTTTATTTTTTAGGGACATAGATCACTCAAACATAATGGATAGCTAAACAAGAGAGTAACAGCCCCAAACCCCATGAAATAAATGTCAGAAAAAATAAAAAGAAAGGCACACAAGTAGTGTGTATGTTGTATCATCTCAGTGAAAGTAGGTTTTATAGAAAAACTCTCTATATCCTGCAGTAATGGATCATCACTTTAATAGGTATCCGTAAAGGTAAGGGTGACCACGTAATGACAAAAAATGTACTCATTTTTGTAACAAAAAATAATCTATATTCCTATATCGAAATACATGCAATGAATGTGGTTACTATAAAGTAAAACATATATGACCAGGATAAGATAATTTCAATCCATGTTCATCAAATGATTATTTCCCATAAAAAACCCTCTATATGAATAAATCTCTCCCCCATAATTAGATTGAAAATTATCATGAAAAATTCAAGAAATGGGTAGGAATGGGTATTGACTGTTGGATTATCCTAAAAGGATTCTTCATGGATTCTAAGGGATACATGACAGATAAAATGTATGAGTGGATCAGTGGGTTATAGGGGCTAAATAAATCAAACAAACGCCTCAATCATTTTAGAGTAAATTTAAAAATTTATATCACTTTAATAGAAAAACATGTAATGTTCTAGAAGGCAAAACATGGCATAGATTTCCTCAAGAAAAAGAGAAATGATAGAATATGTAAAAATGGTCCAGAATACTCACGGGTATAGACATATTGATGGACAACACAGACAATCATGAGTGAAAATAAGTGTCTAAAAAATATAAAAGTTCTTAAAAAAACATTTTTAAATCATGAAATAATATAATCAATCATCTAAGTCATGAGATCAAGGATCAAAGTATTCTAAACAAGAATCATGTTCTTAGAACACCCATGAATACAAGTGGTATGCCTATGACCATGTTACTACAAAAATGGAGTCGTTTTCATATGGGTTCAATAGTGATAGGAATGCTAATTTTTTTTTCAATTATTTCATTTTTTAGTTAGTTATTTTACATGTTTCTTTTGGAAGAAAAAAATATGATAGAAAATAAAACACTTCTTTGGGTAAATGCATATAGATACAGAAAGGCTGCCTATATCTGATGACACTCAAAAATGATGTACCTATAAAATATACCCATGGACATCACATACCCACATCATATCAAAGAGATAACACCAAAATCAATTTAACATGTGGATGGTAAAGTTATTTATAATGAATGATAAGCTCCACTACAGTGAAAAGAGAAAAATAAGTTGTGGTAAATGCATGCTATTTTATTAATTAAAAACTAAATGAAATAAAACTAAACATTGTGAAAGGAAAAAAACTAATGATTGGTTGCCTCCCATTGAGTGATAAGTTTAATTCGCCTTTATCTAGATGTTGATGAAAACCCACTGGGATCAAACAGGAATGTATACTATGCATCTGCCTCTTAATTACTGGGAGTGTGGAATCTATTCATTGAAAATAATATTATCCTACAGGATTCACAATATCTTAATGGAAACTTTTTAATGAAATGTATGCATGGAAAGATATTAAAATATCCCCACTCACATGGGAATGAATATACCTATTTTGAATAAAAAATCATATAATAATTGAAGTTTGTGCAAAGGGAATCAGTGGGAAGATCAAGAAGATTACCTATTTGAATGTTCAAAAGAGAAAAAAATTCCCTTTCCATAATCTTTCAGTGGCCAAATTATATCCATCGTATCCTTGAATTTAGTATTTGCGTTGATGATTTATCGCAATCCATTTTCACTGCCAACCACTAGCATAGGGAAATCCACCAGCTTTTAGATCAATTCATTCTCCACAGTTTCATTGATTATGCCAAGGTTAAGAGTATTGCTAGAATCAGTTGGTATTTAAAGTGAAGAATTTTTAACTTTGATGCATGGATCAAGTGGGGTGAGCTCTATTGGAGTAGGTGACTCTATTGTGTTAAGAATTAAATCTTTTTCAAAAGTTTATTCTATACCGACCTCATCATATATCTCCATTGTCACATGTTTCACTATGATGTCAGGATCCTCTAGGGAATCCCATTATTTCATTATTTCTAGAAAATTATGAGTGTTCTCCACCAAAATCATTGACTAATTTCTCAACTCTAAAAATGTTTCAGATTTCTCCATTTTGGAAAAATGTTCAGACTCATAAATAGTTTTAGAAAGCGGTGATTCAATTTCATTTGAAGTGATGTTCTCTTACATGTGGAAATCCAAGGTGTCTTGGTTTAATTATGACTCTATCATAGTAAATAAGGGTCCTAGTTTAATTTCATCTTCATCATCAAAAAGTGTTATTTTATATACATTGAATTAATCCTTTTTCACTTTGGGATGGAAGGGTTGTGAACTCATAGAATCAGACAATGAATGTTGTTCAAATAGAACCTATACTGAACTTTCATCAAAAGAATTATTATGAATTGGATCATTGAGTGGAAATGAGGTGGATAGTTGGACAAGATGAGCCAGTTAATTTTCTAGATTCTTAGTTTAATTTTCTAGATCTTCCATTTGATTTTATAAATCTTTTGTTAAAGAAAGCAACTATTAATTACATTCATCTTGAATTTCAAACATTATATTTGTCTCAGTGATAGTAGATTGTAGCATGTGCTCAATTATTGAATCATTTATTTCAAATAAATTATCAAGTTCTAAAATTTTAGGATTTATTTGACTTTGAAAATGACCAGATGGTGTAAAAGGACTTGTATCAAAACATGGTGCTATATTCTCATATAGATCATAACATGGACTCGAATAAAAATCATTATAATAAAAAGGATTACCTTGAGAGGTCATGTGTAGTGAATCATTATACATTGTACCTTAAGATGTGGTCATGTATGGTGGGTGTGGATTGTAACTATATAGTGCTGACAATTCCATTCATCAATTATGACGGTCTTTAATTTTCCCGCAATTACAAAAAAAAATACCCTGAGTAGATCTAAACTTTTTTTGTTTGTTTTTTATTACTTTTTTGGACTTAAATCACACTTTTTAAGAAAATATTAATACTACTATTCTCCCTAGAAATGGTTCCATAAATTTGGCACACATTTTTCAACATGTGAAAATTTATTAGCCCACTAAATACTATAAAAGTGACGAGCAGGGTTAAACCACATAGAGAATGTGTGTAGATACTAGGAATATCCTCTTGGAGGAATGTTCAGGAAGATGAATTTTTTATGTAATTGACAACTAAATATTCTAAAAACTAAATAACAATTTAAATAATATTTTTTAAAAATTTATTTAGTTTTTATAATTTTTAGTTGTTTATCACATATAAAATTCATCTACCTAAACATTCCTTCAAGAGGATATTCTTATTGTCTAAGAAAATTCTCTCTATGGTTTGACCCTACTAACTATTTCTAAATCATTTGGTAGGTTGATAAATTTTAAAATTTTGACACATTGCGACATGCGTGCCACATATGGGGATGTATGCTTGAGGATATGTGGTGCATCAATTCGGGGCACTGATACAATGAAATTTAGATCAAGTAATAACAAAGGTGTATTAGATAATTTTCTTTTGTCTTACTATTTGGGCATGGTAGACAAGAGACTAGTATGTTTTCATATCTTGAAAATGAGCTCATTCCTGGGTGTTGCATCCCCACACATGAGGGAAAATCCATGTTTCCAAGGATGAGAAATTGATGTTCTGGCTTTAAGTTTTTACACTATATGGATTTGTATATCGAGTAGATCACTTGGATGTGGTGTTATTGACTTATGGGGGTTTCATATCTTGGCCTGGTATGGCAAGGGAATATGTGTGCATTCATGCATCATGTTAGTCACATAGAATTTATATGTCATCTATATGTTGCCTATGATTGATAGTTTCTTGGTAGTTTCATAAGTTGGTGTTTCATTTATTATTTTAGATTGTATCTCCTAGTGATTTATATCTTCCTTGGATTTTGATAGTTGAGAGGGGTGTGTTATTTAAAGTGTCTGTAACCATTTATATAGTGTTTCTCACATGTAAGTGTATGGTGACACTCTACTTGTCCAACTTCTGGAGTAACCCATTATATATGTTTAGAAAATATAAATGGATACTTAAAGTGATAGATTTGGTTGAATAAGGTTCTAGTGAGAAACTTAAAGTGTTTTACTCCATAACTTTTGAATGAAATACTATATAACCAAACTAGGTTGTGATAACTAAATGAATAATGAATGGTTAATGCTTGGTAATTTTGAGGAAAAATAAAAGGCTTAAAATGTAAACACTTGGGAAGGATGACTTTTGTATTTTTTTTAGTATACATGGTTTTAGTTAAATGGGGTTCTAATCAAAACTTAAAGAGTGTCTTCCTCTATAAATTTTGGTTGAACTTTCATATAATGACACCTTGGTTTTTATATTTATGTTTGACCTAGATCAAGTTAAATGATGGATTTGGTTAAATAAAATATTAGTAAGTAACCTATTAGGTGTTTTCCCTTATAACTTTTGAGTTACATCTTATTTAACCAAGTATAAGAAAATTTAAAAAGGTAACCTTGTGAAATTATGAGGAAATGTGAATCTTCTTGGATGTGGGTTTGTAGCCCTGAATGGTGAATGGGGATCGAGGATCTCCCATGTTATGAACTTGCACAACGGTTGTTGACCCTAGTTATGGGAAGGTTGGGACAGAGAGTGAGGCTAGGTTTCTGATAAATTTATTGTTGGAATGTTTGTTTGCATGGGATCCTTGAGACTAGTGTATTGTTTTGGAATTTTAGGTTTCATATGATCTTGAGACTTGATGTTATTCTTGAGGGATTTAGGATGGTGTTTTTCAGTGTTCGTATTAGTTGGAAGGGCCTAGTGACTTGTAGGTGTGATCATGATTCTTAGAGACTCGATGTTAAGTGATTCATGAGGGTGACCCATGGGTGGGGGGGGGGGTTAAACCATTCTTGTGTTTGTATAGATGCGTAAAGATTAAAAAGAAGATTAATATTATAGAATTAGTGTATAGAATGTGCCATCGAGCATGAGGCTTCATATCTTGTGTAGAGACCCAGTTTTCACCTTGTAACACTTTGAAATATTTATATATATATTTATAGAGTTAGGTGCTCAAACGATGTGAAATTATGTGGCATGGTGTGACTAGAATAAATCATATAAAATTTAACTATATTTTATGCATTGCACATAATAGAAACAAAATAAATCTTAAATGGTAGCACAAATCAGAAATCTGAGGCCATAGTTGAGTGTGGAACACAAATTTTATCCTAGGTAGGGCATAACTTTCATCAGCTCAAGACTCCTGTAGAAAATTCTATCCAGGGGAAGAATCATAATTAAATGTAACTATTTTACCCATGATTTCATGATAAATAAATTTCAAATAGAGGCTCGAATTAAAAAGCTGAGACCACCATTGAGTTCAGAATGAGGTGTTTTTCCTAAGTGCGACAAAAAATGAAAGGGCATGCCGGTTTTAGATTCCCATTGTTTTGGAGCTCCTATAAATAGAATGTTAAGGGTTTGGGAATAAGGTTAACCCTAATCCATTTCTCTCTATAAGAATCTCTCTCTCTCCTCTCAAGATATTTCTTTGTCATTCTTCACCAGAACAAAGAGAAAACTCCACCAAATATTTTGCGAATCGAAGAAGAAGCATCGTGGATGCATCGCCTACAACGAATGATGGAATCGAGGTAGAATTTTATTTTTTTGAGTTACGATTCAAGTTTTAATTTAGTTTTTGTCTATAGCCCCTTGCCTTTTCTATTCTAACCCCAAATCATCGATGGCCGCACGAACACGGGCATAGATCCACGTTTAAAAACTTGTTCTTGGTTCGTTATTTTTGGGAATCCGGAAAAAAAATTGGGCATGCAAGATCACCAGTGGATTGATGATACAAATCCATTTTAGGTAAGGCACCATTGCAAGGGTCCTCGACCTGCCGACGAGTCAATGATCGGGCGATCAGATTGCACCTGAAAGTCTACGAAATGGTCCATCGGGGTGCCGCCAGAAGTTTGTGGAGCGGTGGTGGAACCGCGACAGAGATGGTGTTGGGATGTGGTCATGCCATGTGGACTGGAAGGATCACACCATGGGACCCCTAGTGGTGACCAGTGCTACAAACCCCACGACCGGTTAGACGTGTTGATGCGGCGGTGACCAGACTGCGGGTCGGACATGGGTTGGATACCGGGTTGGATTCGGGGTCATCCACCAGTTGACCATGGAGTTCGACCACTATGGAAGTTACCATGGATGGTCGGTCGACCACTGTGGTAGGTGGACCATCCATGAGTTGGTCCACCGGCCCTGAGACCCCCTTCTGAAAACATCAATCACTCGTAACTTTTAAACTGGGCATTCCTTTGATGCGACATCTATGGTAGAGGGTTCCTCTCTTAGATATGAAACTTTTGAGGTAAGTTTTTGAATTTAATGTTTGGGTTCAGAATGGGGCCCCACTTTGACGCGTTTGGGTGTTTTGTAGTGATAAGTTCCCACTTCACTAGTTGTCCATTTTGGGAAAATAAATAGCATATCCTATGTGTTTTTCTGTTTAGAATGAGATGGTGACCTCAGTTTCAACATCCTAGTTACAAAGCGAGGTGTTCCAAACTTGATGCTCATATAGAACTATTCAATGGCGATAGTGGTGACAGTGATGATTTCAGAATCACCAGAGCAGTACCGACTTACCCTCCAGCAGGGCTGAGCAGTGAGGTTCACCGTTCTCCCTTCATGACTTACCCTCCAGTAAGGCTAGACAGTGAGGTTCATCATTTACTATTCCAGTCTTACCCTCCATCAAGGATGGGCGGTGAGGTTTGATTTTCTCTCTTCCAAGATTACCCTATAATAAGGCTAGACAGTGAGGTTCACCATTCACTCTTCTGGGCTTACCCTCCAGCAAGGCTGGGTAGTGAGGTTCACCATTCTCTCTTTATGACTTATCCTCCAGCAAGGCTGGGCAGTGAGGTTCATCATTTATGCTTTAGATATTACCCTCCAGTATATCACCCTTCAATGGGGTTGGGAAGTGATGTGAACTAATGAATCAGTGACGAGGAATGTTTTGAATCCATGTTGGGCTCTCAAGTAATATGGGTTCTTTCTCCACCAAGAAACATCCTGGTGACACAACCTAAATCTGTGTGGATGAGACATACCCATTCAAAGTGGATAGTATCAAGGCATGGTGTTTGAGCCCCTTTGACTTGCAGTACAGAGAAGACGTGTGGAATTTTGGCATCGATGGTGGTTACTCCTAGAACTGTTGGCAAATCTTTACCGAGGCTGAGCTTTGAGATGGATATCCCCTTACTCTCTCTCATTTGGGTTTATCTGGTTTGATCATATATATATATATATATATTTACACCCTATCATAGAACCCACTCCTTGGGTTCTAGTTAGTCTTCTTCCAGGAGAGGCGAAGATGCACAGGGTATGCCACACAATTTCCATATCTAGATTCTTGTGGTTGGATGAGTCTACTATCCCACTAGAGGTAGAGAATACTCGATGATAAGTTCACCTTCTCACTATCTCTATCTCCTTGTGTCTGGATGAGCTTACTTCACTTCCATGTTGGGTTGAGCTACACTCGTTTACTGTACTATTGTTCTATCTACTATACTTACTTTCCTTTGTATAAATTAATGCTCCCCCTCCTCTTTGGGGAATCCTACTGAGTATGTTTGCACTCACCCCTACATTGGATTTACACACACATATTGTGATTTATGCAGATGAAATATAGGTTTGATCAGGACATCATGGATCTTAGGATCGCAGGTGTCTAGTCCGTATACGGTGTTCATAGTTGGATTCTTGGAGCAGGGCTTCCTCAACAACTTTACTTTAAATTTTCCATCAGGTTAGGACATTGTACTAGTTGGGCATGTATTTTTACCCTTTTTCCTTAATTATTACATTTCTTTACTCATACTATTTTAGTGTTCCATGAATTCTTGAGTTTACTTTTACAACAGGTTGCATCTTTTGCTTTTCTTCCTCTGCACTTTGCATCGAGTTGGTTGTGTGCGTGTGTACATGTACTTAGGAAAAGGCCTCCCCATGTTTTTTATTCCTTCAGTTCTATTCACCACCCTCTGGCCTATGGAGTCAGGCTTGGGGTAGTTGCAGCTCAAGCCCCGGTATGGGCCAGATTGTGACATAGTGGTATCAGAGCGGGTTCGACCCTTGTGACGTTGTTCAAAATTTTCCCTAAAAAGGTCTTGATTAGGTATAGGGAAACAATTTCGATGTGTCTTGAGAGTAGATCTCAGGACAGAGAGTCCAGTGATGGTGCAACGGTTGATGTATCCATACATTAGGACCCTCATTAACTGCTTGTCGACTCAGTATGAAGAGACACTTATTGTAGGTATTAATGGTACATGCATCATAGAGGATCGAGTCTTTGACTGTCCTTGTTGAGTCAAATCACAATTTGTTATTTTTTTGTTATATATATATATGGTCATCTAACTGTGGTACCCCTTAATAATTTTTTAAGATACTTCCACACAGAAAACTAGCTAGGTTACCCACTCCGACCCATGGTGACAACATCGTGAGCAATGTGGCCTCAGTTCAAGGGCCATCATACAATATCCTTCCTCTAAGTGGACCAGCAGTAGTACCTCCAATTATGGAGAAATAGTTATTACTAGAAATATAGGATGAGGATGAGCAAAAGTTGTCCATGCTTTGTGAGTTATAACAGAAGAGACCGATGAGGTTTCGTGGTGATCTAGACCCTCAGGTAGTGGGGAACTGGATGGAGTCAGTAATCCACATTTTTAGGATGTTGGACACCGACAGACCATATGGTAGCCTTGGCAGCACATATTTTTCTTAGGCTAGATAGGAACTAGTGGGTTTTGGTTACCAAGATTCATGATGAGACAACTCTCTCATGAGATGAGTTTCAACAGCTATTTCATGAGGAGTACTTCCCCTTGAGCTTACACACCATCAGAATTCATGAGCTTCCGCAGCTACAACAGGGAGCCATGATAGTAGATGCATATGTGGCTAGGTTTACTGATCTTACCTACTACTCCCTAGATATGATCAGTGATAGTTACTTCTGAGTGAAGAAGTTTGAGTTGGGTCTCTGAAGAGAGATCTATGCGAGATTAGTGCCACCATGCATCCCTACCTATGTTGGGGTTCTCGAGTGGGAACTCATGATGAAGATTTTCCTAGAAGAGGGGCGCCAGTCAGCTGGGACTGGTAGTGGTCGCTCTAGAGCAAAGACGTCCACAACAAGTGATAGATGTTAGGTAGAAGGTTCGAGACGTAGGGGACCTTTCTAGGATCATGCTCATCCATGCGATTGGATGGCAGTAGGGAAGTGTAGAGCACCAGGATAGGCCGGAGAGGGCTGATGCTACACGTGTGACAGGTGAGGTCACTTGGCATGAGACTGACCGACTTGACGAGCCGAGCACCCTAGGTAGGTAGTAGGTGGACCACCATGGTAGAGCCAGTTCCATGATTAGGGTGGCCCCTAGGGAGGAGTTTCTAGAAGATGAGCAGGAGAAGGAGGAAAAAATGGTGGGTTACGACTCTATGAGTTCCCACCAACACCACCACCACCAGGAATCCCACATCAGACCTAGGGAGCTGGCGGTTGGGGCGACGAGCAGCTACAGGATATAGATATCCGTTATCCTCTTGAACATTAGATGATTTGAGGTATGATATGTGTTTATTCTACTCTTGATTCAGTGTTAGTATACACAGGATCCAGTCACTCTTTTATATTATTACTCCTTGTATGGGAGTTGGATGTCCCAGTAGAGGCACTATTACAATGGATTTGTCTCAAGGTTCCTATGAGAAGTTCCTCTTCAGTATCTTTCATTTGTTGGCAGTGCAAACTTTCGTTTGGAGGATAAATGTTCACATGGGACCTACTGGTAATCAAAATGGAAACTTATGATGTCATATTGGTAATGGATTGAATTTCCATGGATCAGGCCCAGATTGACTGTCACCATAGGCTAGTTAGATGTTTTCACACTGATGGGACATGATTCACCTTTCTTGGTGAACGATGCCTTGTAGAAGGAAAGAAAGTACTATGAACAAGGGACTAAAACCTTTTTCCCACCAGTTAGTGATAATGACCCTTGGTGCATCAGACTCTTCAAGCACTTGATATTCTTCTGTTGTAGAGTATTACATGGACATATTCCCCAAATATGTCTCGGGACTACCTTCAGTTGGAGTTCTGAATTGATTTTCAATCAGGGAATACTCCTATATCTTTAGTATCCTATCATATGGTATCCACTGAGCTCCAGGAGATACAATTTTAGTTGTAATACCTTAATGATAAGGGTTTTATTATACTTAGTGTGTCTCCCTGGGTATCTCTAGTTCTATTTGTGAAAATGTGAGATGGGATTTTGTGGTTTTGTGTGGATTATCATCGCCCGAACCAGGCCATGATAAATAAAATGTACCCCTTACTAAGGATCGACAACCTCTTTGATAAATTTAGAGGTGCGAAGTGGTTTTCCAAGATCGATTTGAGATTTGGCTACCACCAGCTATGGGTATGTGGGACTAATATCTTGAAGATGGAATTTCGTTGTTGCTATGAGAATTATGAGTTCTTAGTGATTCCCTTCAGTGTGAAAATTTTCCCATCATTTTCATGGACTTGATGAAATAGGTCTTTTAGCCATATCTAGACCAGTTTTTAGTTTCCTTCATAGATGACATACTCATTTACTCAACTTCAGAGTAGGAGTATGAAAATCATCTAGGGACGATCCTTGATTTTCTTCGAGAGCACCGAATTTATGTAAAGCTCTCGAAGTGTCAGTTCTAGACACATGAGGTTCACTTTATGGGGAATATCATATATGAATAGGGTTTATCCATGTATTTAGTGAATATTGAGGTGGTTCTTTCTTGGGACCCACCCAAGAATGCGTCATAGGTGTAGAGCTTTCTCAGTTTGGATGGGTACTACTAGATATTTGTGGAATAATTCATTGGGATCATAGCCCCTTTGACCACTATAACATGGAAGGGATAACAATTTATCTAGTATAAGTAGTTCTAGAAGGCCTTTGATAATTTGAGGCAGAGGTTGAAGACTTCTCCATTTCTGAGACTACTAGAGAAGGGTGTATAGTTTGTAGTTTACTAAGATGCCTCAGGAGCAAGGCTCAGTTGCGTCTTGATGCAGCCACAAGAAGTCATTGCATATGGGTCGAGGCAGTTGAGAACCCATGATCATAATTATGAAACTCATGACTTGGATCTCAAAATAGTAGTCTTCTCCCGGAAGATGTGGAGACACTACCTCTTGGGAGAAACTTTGTGGTTTACTCAGACCACCAAATCCTCAGGTATATCTTTAATCTAAGGGATTTGAATATGAGGCATCGACGCTGGTTAGAGTTCCTACAGGACTATGATTTTGAGATCATTTATACATTGGGGAAGGGAAATTTTGTAGAAAATTCCATCAGCAGGAAGTCCTAGTCTTTCCTTGTGTAGGAAGTTTCAGAGCAATTAGCTTCCCTATAGCTAACCCTGGTAGAACAAGAGGGTACAAATTTTCTACAGTCAATGGTGCTGACACCTTCACTCCTCGAGTGGGTGAGAGAGTCCGAACTAGGAGACATCAATTGTGAGTTTATACATGACCATATATCTACAGACAACACACCTAATGGGTATTATGAAGGAAGGAATCATGAGATATTGTTTTAAGGGAATATAATGATTCAAGTAGTGATTAGGGAGGAAGTGATGCGTGAGTTCCATAATTCACCCTTAGCTGTACATCCTGGTGTGAGGAAGATGTAAAAGGACCTTCAATGTCAGTTTTGGTGGTTTGGAATGAGACGTGGCATTGTTGAGTTTCTCGCTTGATGCCTTACCTATCAGCAGGTGAAGGCTAAGTATCAGGTTCTAGTAGGTTTGATGTAGCATCTCGACATCCCAGAGTGGAAGTGGGATGGAATATCTATGGAATTAATCACATGGATTTCACTCACCACAAAGGTCCATGACTCCATCTAGGTGATATTTGACAGACTCTCCAAGTCATCACACATCCTTGCTATCAGGGAGTAGAGTTTGGTGGAGAGTTTAGAGCAACTATACTTGCGGGAGATCATCTTCCACCACATAGTAACCTCAATGATTGTCTTCTATCATGATGTGAAGTTTAAGTTATGGCTATAGAGAGTGCTGAAGGAGGAATTTTGGACCTGGTTTCATATGAGTACAACCTTTCACCCTCAAACTGATGGGAAAACTGAGTTCACTATCCAAGTGTTATAGGATTTGCTGAGGGCCTACATGCTAGACTTCAGTTGGAGCTGGGAAGATCACTTACCTTTATTAGAGTTTGCATACAACAACAACTAGCACTCTACTATTGACATGACACCATATGAGGCCTTGTATGAGATACCTTGTAGGTTAAATTTTTGCTGGATTAAGGTTGGAGAATCATCTCTTATGGGCCCAGAGTTAGTGTGAGCCACGATGAAAAAGGTGCAGGTCATCCATAAACGGATGAAGATGGTCCAGAGTAGATATAAATCTTACAAAGACCACTGTCATAGGCCCTTGGAGTTCGAGAAAGGACACTATGTCTTATTGAGAGTCTCCCCATGACTTGGAATGAATAGGTTTGGATGGGGAGGAAATCTATCCCTGAGGTTCATTGGGCTATTCGAGATCATGAATAGGGTTGGTGAGGTTACCTACCACCTTGCCCTACCCCCACACCTGGAGTGGGTGCATGAAAGCTTGCACATTTCATAGCTGTGGAAATATGTGTACGATTCTGCGCACGTCATCAACTGGGGTGAGCTAGACATCAAGGATGGAGCCACCTTTATGGATCACCTGGTGGTGATTGAGGATCAACAAGAGCGAACCATATGTGGACGAGCTATCCCCTTGGTTCACATCCTGTGGCAGCATAGAAATGTGCAGGAGAGTTGTTGGGAATGAGAGAGCCATATGAAAGATTAGTATCCATAGTTGTTTTCTTAGTTTTTTGTTTTTTGGGGATGAAATTCTTGAAGGAGGTAATATTTTAGAGAATCAGTTTTCACCATGTAATGCTTTGAAATATTTCTATATATATTTACAAAGTTAGGCGCTCAGACGGTGTGCAATTCTGAGTCCTAGTGTGTTTGGAATAAATTATATAAATTTAAGTATATTTTATACCATGCACACAATATAAATGAGATAAATCTTAAATGGTAGCTCAAATCATAAATCCATGTCCATGATTGAGTCCGAAACATGGCGTTTACCCTTGGCGGGGCATAACTTTCATTGGCATGAGACTCCTATAGAAAACACTATCCAGGGTCAGAATCGTAATTAAATGTAACTATTTTACCCATGATGTCATGCTATATAACCTTCAAATGGAGGCTTAGATTAGAAATTTGAGACCTCCGTTGAGTTTGGAATGAGGTTTTTTCTCTAGAGGCGACATAAAATGAGAGGGCACGACGGTTTCAGATTCCAAGTTGTTTTGGAGCTCCTATAAATAGAATGTTTAGGGTTTGGGATTAGGGTTAGACCTAATCAATTTCTCTCTCTAAGAATCTCCCCCCTCTCTCATCTCAATAGTGTTCTTCATCGTTCTTTTCTGAAACGAAGAGAAAACTCTGCCAAATCTTTGGTGGATCAAAGCATGAGCGCTGTGGACACATTTCCTACAATGAACAATTGGATCGAGGTAGGATTTTTCACGTTTTGAGTTTCGATTCAAGTTTTAATTGAGTTTTTTTCTATAGCCCCTTGATTTGTCTATTCTAACCCTGAATCATCGATTACCATACATACATGGCCATCAATACATGTTTAAAACCTTGTTCTTGGTTTGTTCTTCATGGGGATCTGCTGAAAAATTTTGGGCATGAAAGATCACTAGTGGATTGACGATATAAATCCATTTTAGGAAAGGAACCATATCAAGGGCCCCCGATCCACTGACATAGTGATTTCAGTCAAAAGGTTACTCTCAGAGTGTGGTGAGAAAGGAATTACTAATGATTTTTATAATGACTTCCTAAGGTATCACTGTAAATGTGAAAGTCTTATTTTATATTCTAATAATTCCATAAATAATCAAGGTGAATTGAAACCATCAACCCAAGCTACTTTTAACTGAAGCCTTAGGGGTATATGTTGTGGTGAGCGTGGCTCAGAAGAACTGGTGCACATATGTTGTTGATAAGCCTATTGAGGTTTCTTCCAAGGGTGGTATAAGTAAATTCATATAGTGGAAAGTATACCACATGTTTTTTTGGATGTGCAACCCTTATCTTGAATGTGGTATCATTGAATGCTATGGATGACGTTCTTGTTTTCCAGAGATGGAGAATGGCTATTAGATCATTTTTGGTGCTCGGTTATGAGTGGGATAGCCATATCCATCCATTTTATTGGTGATGAATGGGGAAGGGTCTTTAAGGATCATGAGTTTTGTTCCTTGATAAATGATAAGGACACTCCTTGGTTTGGAGCATCGAATCAGTCATTGTAAGTTTGACCCTTATGCTTGGGAGTCATTGTGGGGTGAGACATACAATTGGGATAGTGGATCTAAATCCTTTGGATTCTGTAAAGCATTCCATGAGAAACTTCCTGTGTGTTTTCAAATGATGTTAATGTTTTTTACAATGAATCTTAAGTTCATGGGGTGACCTGAGGGTAACTATAAATAATGGGGTGTTGATGCTTGGGATGGATCATGATGATGAGTTCTATTATGGAAATTTCAGTCATTTTATTTCATTTAAGGTTTGGGTTTGAATTTAGTAAGCATGTTTTGGATGGTCATGATATTCCTCTAGAGTATAGGGTATCTTGATTGGGTACTTTAGTGATGTGTCAGCATATACAATTGAGCGTTTTGGGTAGTTAGTTGGTGAATTTACATGTTTTTTTCCTTTATAAGTGGAAATGGTAGGTTTGATATGAAAGGTCAGCTAAGTATTGAATTGGAATTTTGGGAAAAAACTACATTTATTGACCCTATAGATAAGGATGGAGAAACTATTAATTATGGTATGAGACCAGTAAGTAGAACATGATACCTAATTTTGGCCTGAACCTAGATAGAGAGTTGGGTGTTGCATGTTTTAACCTTAGGAAGACCTATTAGGACTGAGTGTCCAGGGGTGGTTTGTCTTAGCTTGGAATGTAATCATGTGTGACTTTTATGTATTGATAAAACCATGGGTGAGATTTAGGTTGGAGACTCAATCAAATAATAAGATAAAGGCTCTAGGGATTCCTGTGTGTGGTTGATGGTTCATATCATCCAAGTTTGCACTCAGTGATTGGTAACCATGAAGTACTATATTGGGGAATATGACTTGGATTGGTTGGGAACATGGTTCTCACCTCAATATATTTTCAATAAACATTGGTAAAATCATGTTAACAAAACCATTTGGCATGGGTTCAGTCCCAAGAGAACACCCATGTGGGGATGTCAGTTATTTCAAATTGTTTGGAATCAATTGGTTTGGGTTTAGTAACCATTTATCGTGGGATGATGGTTTAGTTTTCATACCAATTGTAATTTATGGAGGAAATATGGTTAGATGATAAAGTCTATGAGACTTTGGGGTTTTTAGGTGGCACATAGGTATAATTTTGAGGCAAGGCCTCATGAGTTTTTGGTCTTATAAAGGTGACTACGTTTTTGGGATATGGTTTTAGGTGGAAGTGGTATGGTGTGGAATCGTGAAATCAACTTGTGGGGTGTGATGTTAGTGAATTGAAATTTCAAGGATGTATTTGTTAGTGGGGAATCATGTTTAGGTTGAGTGTTTGATATGAACCTATAGTGAACCAACCCGGGTTGACCTAACCCATTACCTGAGCTGGTAAGACAAAAGGCCCGAAGTGCATTCTCGATTGCCATGGGCTGGTGAAAATCATTGAACCCAATAGATATCCTCTTGGGAATTTTGTTTCCCATGGTAAACTAGAATAAACCATTCATGAAATGGGAACACCACACCAACATAATCTAATTTGATAAAAAATAAACATACAATGATAGTAACACAACAAAGACTAAAGAAGATACCATAAATAACACCATAACATCATATACATAACATGAAAAACATGACCTAAGCATGGTATCTTAAGATAAAATATCAAAACTAAAAATAGGGAAAGAGACCAAACATACAAAATATGTACATCCTAAAAGTAAAAAAAATCCAAAAAACTCCTCATAAGATAACCCTGTGAGACCATGTCTCCTCCAACAAAAACATGAACAATGATAATCAAGAAGATCCACATAAATGTAGATTTCCATTTCCTTTATCTATGTATTGAAAAAGAAAGTCTAAATTTTCCCAAGGTAATATATAGTCTATGAGGCACAAGCCTATTAGGATACCACCATGAATCTATTTAAGTATTTTAAACCATATAAACTAATATACTATATTGAAAAAATATTTTCCAAAACTATTTCACTTTGAAAACATCACGCTTTAAATCAAGACTTTGAAATCCCTTTGGTTTTCTTTTAAAACAAAACAAGTTTTCAAATAATTTTATCAACATGGTTCATGTAAATGAATAAGGTCATATAACATGACATGCTTAATATACCCAAACAATGTATAAAAAGAGTAAGTATAAACATCATCATCATATAACCAAATAAATGAAAATGGGAATAACATATTACATCACATTAAAAAAGGAACAACCATAATGCCTAAAATCATGTAAATGAACCCGAAATTATTAATATCAACTAAGGTCTCTAACTAAAAGGGTATAGTGTGAGTGAGTCTGGAATATAGTTTATGAGATGGATGAACAAAATGGAAGCCATCTCAGTCTTCCTTAGGCCTAACCCCCAAGAACTATCTTGATCTATTGGACAAAAAATGAAACCTCTCCTAGTATTCCTCCCAAATTCCCTCTCAGTCCCTTGGACAACAAAGTGAACCCCCCTTGGTCTTCTTCCCAATGTCTCTCATGGTTATTTGGACAACACCCTCTCACACCCCAGGTATCCCAAGTGATACTCAATGAAAAACATATCTACATCACAAGTTCCATAGATCAAAATCTGTATCACCAGACATTTTAATAAAAAACATTTCCATTTGGATAAAAAACCTTCCTCATGGTAAAAAAATGTCTAAAACCTCATTAGAAATTCATTTAAAACAATAAAACAATTTTGATAAATTTTATAAAACACTTGGAGTGCACACAAGCCAACTCCCTTTGAAAAAACCATTTTAATACTTAATTTATAATATAAAACTATGGATAAAATCAAACATGGAATAAACATCAGTCATAAGTCATTAAAAAGTAAATTTAACAAACAAGGACCAAAGGTGATAGAGAATTCATTGGTAATTCCTAACAAGATCCTTTAAATAGAGATACCTACCTCATGAAGGGTTCTTAATTTGTGGACTTTGACGACAACTACATGATTTTGGAAGAATAAGGCCTCAAACACCTAAACCATAAAAAATAAAACCACAAAACCCCATTAAAACCCTTATATTCATTAAACCCACCATATATGGTTACCAACTTCTATCAAAATGGATGAATAAAGGAAGAGGCGTGGGAAAGGTTGAGAAATCTTAAAGAAAGGGGCTTACCTCAATCCAAAACACCTTAAAATCAAGAGGTATCCACCACTAAGGAAAGTAGAGAAGCTCTAATTATAAGGAGAGGGGTTTCACATGAGTGGGAGAGATAAAGAGGCTTATAGGATATAAATCTTTTAGGGGTAATTTAGTAAAATACAAAATTTTAATTAGTTAGACAACTTTCATGGTTTAACCGCTTGGTTAGAGAAACTGTGTGCCAACATGTGGGTGCTCCTGTATTACTAAAAATAAGCTATATATTTACCCCTATGCCTTGTAGGGTTTGAAAAACCATGCTCAAACCATGAAAAATCACACTATTCCCCCAAAACCACCCTCACACGGTTTTCCGCACAGTTAAGAAAATCATGTTCCAATCATGTTCCAGGGTATGTTTTTCCTAAAAAGAATAATTTTGACCCATGATACCCAGAAAACCCAAGAATAAAAAAATATAAATAAAAAATTAAAAATAAACATACAATTGACCTTAAGGGTGTCACATATCTCCCCAATATTCCACTTTCTTCCTCAAAAAAGTATCCAGATATCTTCATAAAGAAATAGGTGAGTCCACTACTCCCTTAAAAAAGATTCTAGCTCTAACTTCTCATGGATATTACCGCCAGGTTTCCAAAGAGGATGGACTAATGGGATTTATTTACCCTGGATCACCTTTTTCTAATAATCCATATTATGAATAGGCTCCCCCACAATGGTGGAAATAGGATCAACCAGTAAATCTTTCCACTCTATCACATGATATGGGTCTAGATGGTAACTATTCAACCATAAAACATAGAAGATATCATGAGGTCAACCATGGTGGAAATTACTATATATTGTATACCTTACCAAGATGTTATGACACTCTAAATGGTTTGATATAATGTGGTTATAGTTTCCCTTACTTTCCCAAGTGATAGTGTCCCAGATGAACAAATACCTGAAGAAATACCTAATTACCAACCTCAAACTCTAGAATGCAACGATGTTGATCTACATAAGACTTATGGTGACTTTTATCTATCTCTATACTCTTCAAAACTACTTGTACTATCTATTTCATCTCTTGGATAAGGCTTGGTACTAATAAGTAACACTCACCCACTTCATCCCAATCTAGTAAGTACTAACACAACTGTCTGTACAAAGCCTCAAACGAGGAAATCTTGATCAAATCTTGACCACTATTATTATAATAAATCTTTTAAAATTTCAATTGATTTTCACTTGAACCCCATAAGTCAAGAACACATGCTCAAAGAATATCCTCATGAGTATTTATGGTCCTCTCAGTCTTTCCATCCATCTACATGTGATATGCGATGCTCAACCTCAACTTGGTTCCCAAATCCTCTTAGAGTCCCTTCCAAAATCAAGAAGTAAAGTGGGTATTCTGAAAAAAACTATCATAAAAGGGAACTCCATGAATCCTATCTACATAAAAAACATATAGGTTTCCAATATTATCTACCTTCATTGACTCTTTGATTATAAGAAAATGAGTTGATTTTTTCAAATGGTCAATAATCAACCATATAACATCTTTCCCACTTAGAGTATGAGGTCTTTAAATAAAAAAATCCATAGATATATATCCCGAATTTCAAATGGGAATATAGAGAGTTTTTCAGCAATCCAACTGGTCTCTGATGCTCAACTTTGATTCTTTGGTAGGTCAAACATTGGGAAATAAAGTCCATAACTAAATGCCTTATCCCAAGCCACCAATACCAACCTATCAAGGTATAAAAAATATTGGTCACCCCAAGGTGCATGAACCAACTGGAATGATTTCCCTCATGAATATTCTACTTACTAAATCTTAAAGGAACAACCAACTACTTCTAGTAAAGGAAATAACCATCAAGATGTCGAGAACAGTCACCCAAGGTCTCCCTAGAATTTAAAATTCTATTAATCTACTCAAACTTGGGGTCGAATATTTGATCAATCCTAAACCAATTGATAAGAGAGGGTGTAACCTATACACTGGTCAAGAATACCTACACTCCATCCTCCTATGACTCTAGTATAAGATCGAAAAATAGACTCCTCAAACCCCACTCATCCACTGATTCTGGACAATACTACAGTGAAATCTTTCTGCTTAACACGTTAGTAGATACTTTCCCATTCCTAAATTTATAATAAATGTAGAAATAAAAATTATAAAGATAATATACCTAGAATATTTGTTTTAGGTTTAAGTTCCTATAGGTAAAGATATAATTCAGTATTTTTTGATTTGAGTAAATTGTAAAATTCTCCTAGAAGAGGTAATGCCACCAGGTCTTCAGCACATGCATCACAACTGCAAACTCCAGGTCATGGGTAGGATAATTCGGCTCATGTGGGAATATCTTCCACAATCCATAGGCCACCAAATGTACATGTATATTATCACATATCCCAACAACATAATGGAGGCATCATGATACATTACATAATATTTCCTAGGTTTGGGAAGAATTAGAACTAGTGTGAATGTAGAATGACCCTACAAATACTCAAAAGAATGTTGTCAGTTATCATCTCACTCAAACATCACACCTTTCATATTCAATTCCATTAAGGGATAATATATACTAGATAAGTCTTAGAAAAAATATATATAATACCTGGAAAAACCTAAAAATCTTTGGATCTTGAAAATATTCTTGGGACACTCTTAAGATATCACTACTTGAACCTTCTCAAGGTCCACTGAAACTCCTATCTTGGAAATCATGTTTCCTAAGATCCATACTTCCTAAATCCAAAAATAAAATTTGTATAGTTTTTAATATATATGATAGTCCCTCAATACTACCAAAATAACCACCATATTGTTCTCATGATCCTCCTCCATCTTGGAATACACCAAGATGTCATAAAAAAACACCATAACAAAGGATTCCAAAAAGTGGTGGAATATTTGATTCACTAGGTCCATACAGACTGCAAGAGAATTTATAAGACCAAATTACATTACCAAATACTCAAAATTTTGATACTAGATTCAAAAGGCAATCTTCAGGATATCCTTCTCCCAAACCCTCAACTAGTAGTACCTAGATCTCTTGTCGATATTTTAAAACCAATGGGATCCTCTGAGTTGATAAAAAATATCATCAATTATGGGTAACATGTATTTAATCTATACAATCACTTGATTATGATTATGATTTTGGATGCAATGTCAAAGTCTTCTATCCACATTCTTTTTAAATTAGACTAGTGAATCCCACAGTGAAATTTTAGGGAGAATAACTCCCTTTAGGTCAAGGTCCACTAGCTAAACATTCAGCTTAGATGGATCCATATGGTAAGATGGTAGATAAATAAGGCATGTACCAAGGTGAAAATATATGGTAAAATAAACCTATAAATAGGGAGAAAACCTAGAAAAATCTTCTGAAAAAATATCAGGGTACCTATCCAAAACCATTGGAAGATCAATCTTTAAACCCTGATCTAAGTCATCAAAGAACAACATGGACAATTGGCATGAAATTAAACCCATCTATAAAGAAACTTGTCCCACCCTCCCTAATCATGGATTCCACTCACCCTGGAAGATGTGAGTGCTCCTATAAGGAATTAGAAACTAGAAACTATAGAGATAACAATCAATATGATCTTTAAATACAACCATCCAATCATGTTTATGATAAGGTTGAAAGCATCCAGGTCTAATAAAAGGAAATCCCAAACGATCTCCACATCAGCTACCAAAACATGGAACTTAGTAAACTTGAAAATTTTCTCCTTTTTATATAAAATATAGTAATAAAATCCATAATAAAGGCATAAATTTCTATTACATACCCAAATAATCAAGAAACAATAGCGATATAAATGAATGAGATGCACCCATATCAAATAAACAGAATTCATTGAGGAATAAATAAACACTATACCTCTCACGGTGGATGTCCTGAAATCTGAGTCCACTAGTATAACATTTTCACATGGATACATCCTTACTCAGGCATTAACTAATATTTTTTCACCTAGTGAGAACCCAATTACTCTAATTTAAAGATCATACACCCTTAGAAGAATCATACTAAACTTGAGAACCCTTTGACAACATCGAGACCACACCACCCCTATGTAGAATCCTAACAGAAGCACTGATGATGTACCAAATATATAAACCATTGGCATGTCCTTGAAGTCTCTATGAAATAGGGCTTAGTGTGACCAACCTTCTTACACTGATAGAAAATGACTAACTTATGACCCATAGAATCCATTTGTGTTTTATCCGATGACTGCTGAGCACTCTTTCCACTGCCTTGGTGAGAATCTTCCCACTTCCATTTCTGGCCAGATGAGGAGCTCTTGATACCACCCCCTAAAGGCACACCATTGAGAACTATTTTCCTTTCCATGTCCACCTACTCTATGGAAACCTTTTCAACCACCTCAGAAAAGGTTTGAAAGAAAATAAGAATAATCCTAGAACTAATATCAAGCTTTAGGGCCATCTCAAAATGTTGATCCTTGTGATAATTTTTTTTGAGGATTTATAGATTGAAATGAACTAACTCGGTGAATCAAGATGCATATTCTAGTATTGAATGGTCCCATTGGTCTAATGTTACAAACTCATGGGCCTTTTCACCGCCCTCATAGTTTCCATGTAGAACTACGAATTCAAATCCATTTTGAATGAAGTTTACATCAGATCCTCATGCCGCCTTGCTAAAATCATAGCATCCCACCAATTTCTACCCAGTTCTTCCAACATAAAAGTATAAAAGAAAACTTTAAAGGTTTTAGGGTTCATTAGAAACTAAAAGTTCCACTCAATCTAATCCAACCACACCCTAGTCTCATTGGATCCCTTGTCACCATCGAATACTGGTGTATTTTTCCTAGTAAACACATAAGAAAGTTTCACTGATCATGGTTTCTCTTGACCACCCACCCGACCCAAAGATTAGATTGTTAGGATCACAAAATCCACTAAATATGGATGAACTAGAGAATTAGTATGCAGGGAATGATTCACAAAACCCTCTCTAAAACTAGACAAGGCCCTTCTGGGAGGCATTGTATATAAACCACAAAACAAAAGCTCAATCAATACATAATTTAGACTCAAGCATCATCAACTTAACAATAATAAACACTTAACATATATCTCAAAAAATAACATTAGAATCAACGGGAAATTAAAATAAAAAAGGGGTGAAAAAAAAATAAAAATTTTAAACATTTCTTCACCAAATGGTTTGAAAAAATGGTTAGGAAAACCGTTCTCCAATCATGTAGGCTTCACTAGATTTTTGATAGACCAATATGCATAGTCTGTGAATGGTTATTACTAACCATGTTCTTAAACCATGAACCTCATGCATACTTCCCCGTTTCACCCCCAAAATGTAAAATAATACATGGGATCACCCTATAAATCATAAACATCAAGAGAATCTCATAAAATCATACTATAACAACCCATAATGAGTAATGAGAATTGAACAGGGTAGGGAGGGGTAGTCTAAGACCACACAGGCTTGCTGGAAAAAACCTGCATAAAATACAAACAAAAAATATTAAACCCACCCTACCCCACAAAATCCAATGGGAAGCCCGTGGGTAGTCTACAGGCTTACCCACATTTCTTAAAATAATTATTTAAATTAAATTAATTTTAGTCTCATTGCACACATAACAAATATTATCTTTTTATATAACATAAAAATTTGAATAAATTTATAATTAATTGAACCAAAGAGCCATATTGGTATTGAAATTAAGGGAACTCAATTTTTGGGTATGACTTATTTGATGTCAGATTTTCTCTGGTGAACTCAACTTTCTAATGAACAGTACCAAGGATTTTGAGGCAATGTTAGTAGGATTCCTTTTCACACTAATCCAGAATAGGGTTGCATCGAGATGGAGAGGACACACATGAGTGGAAGAAATCAAATATGGTAGAAAAATGAAGCTTCAGAGGGCTATTAGTGGAAGGTAGATAAGGAAAAGGGGATGAACAAAAAGAAGAGGATTGGGACAGATAGCCAACACTAAAAAATTTAGTAGGCTAGCCATTTGTCCACAGTCGGTAGCTGACACTATCGATGACTGAGAGCCTCCTGCTTCATGCTGTAGTTGTCAACCCCATATACTAAACCCTTGTTACAACCGGGTTGGACTCTCAGGGTTCTTGTGAAATTGATGGTCTAAGTTGGACCAACTTGTATATAGTTTGACTAAAACAACCATGAACCACCAATTGATGAACCTCCATCTTTGATCTTCTATTATTGAACTCCATCAATGTGTATAATTAGATGGTACTATGGGTGTTTGTTAAATGGTGTGGTTGTGGTATACAAAGGGAAAGGGAGGGTTGGAGCTTAGATCCAATGTGACAATGACATCAGAACACGACATAGAATGAAAGTGAGTGAGAGAGGGGGGTGGGGTAGGATCTGGTAAGAAATGGACTAGGTGAGTGGTGTAGAGGCCCTATGAGTGAAAAATGACAGCGGGGAGGCTTAACAATTAATCTGTATAGGTTTTCACTAGGAATTAAATTTGAGAATGAAATAAATATAATACTAATGGAGTTTTAAAATATCAATTCCACAGATAAGCTTGTACCTGTGCAAGATTACACACCTAGGCTTGCACTCTCATGAGTTCAATTCGTATAAGACCACATTTAAAATAGTTAAAAATTTTAAGCCCAACCTGCCCCATATCCTACCCATACCCACCATGATCATGGGAATATTTTTCATTACTACCCATAATTGGTCTTAAAACCCAAAAAAAATCATATAACACCCATGGAAACCAAAGGTTTTACACAAAAAATAGCTGGTCAGGCACTCCTCCACTCCTACCTCTCAAGTGCTGAGATTTCTAGCTCTATTCCACCACTTACCCCCAAAAAGAAGCCATGATACCATTTTTTTAGTGAACCAACCTGGGGAAAACTAACCTATCACCTAATATGGCAGGCCACACAGCTTGAAGTTCATTCCCGATCACCACAGGCTGGAAACAAACACTGGGCATAATAGATAGCCTCTTGGGAACAATTTCGCTCACGGTCAACCGACATGACCCATCCATGAAATGGGATTACCACACCAACATAATATGAGTTGAAGAAAAATAAACACACAACCATAGTAACACAACAATGTATAAAATAAACACCATAAACAAAATTATAACATCATATTCATAATATGTGAAACATGACCTAAACAAGGAATCTCAAGTCAAAATATTAAAAACCAAAAACATGGAAAGAAACTAAACATAGAAAATACATACATCCCAAAAGTAAGAAAACTAAAAAATAACTTCTCTTGAGATAACCTTATGAGACCATGTATCCTCCAATAAAAAAAATATGATAATAATCAAGAAGATCCACCTATATGCATAGTGACCTTGCCTTTACCCATGTCATGAAAGAAACTTCTACATATGCCCAAGAGAATATTTAGGTTGTGAGGTATAAGTCTAGTGGTATACCTCCATTAATATATTTAATGATTTTATACTATAAAAACCAATAAAATATTTGAAAACTCAATTTACAAAACTATTTAACATTGAAAAAATTACGTTTTAAATCAAGCTTTTGAAACCCCTTTGTTTTTCATTTTAAAGTGAAAAAGTTTTCTATGACTTTTATCGACATGGATAAAGTGAAGTAATAAGGCCATATGGTATGAAATGCTCAATATACCCAAAATATGCATAATAAGAGTGATTAAAAACATCATAATCATATAACCAAATAAATGAAAATGAGCATAACACATGACATCACATCAAACAAGGAATAGACATAATGAATAAAAGCATGTAAATCAACCCGGCATGAGTAATTTTAACTAAGGGATCTGACCACATGGTTATAATTTGAGTGAGTCTAAAATACAGTTTTCTATCCATCTAAACAAAATGGAAGCTCTCAAAGTCTTCATTGGTCTTAACTCCCAAGATCTCTCTCGGTCTCTTGGTCAAAACATTGAAGCTCTCACAACCATCCTCCCAAAACCTCTATCGATCCCCTGAACAATAAATGTAATCTCACTTGGTCTTCCTCCCAAAGGCTCTCATGGTCCCTTTTAAAACACCTACTCACATCCCATGTATTCCAAGTGCTACTCAATGCCAAATATATCCACATCATAAGATATATAGATAAAAATCTATATCACATGCCATTTTAATTAAAAACATTCTTATTTTGAAAAAACACATTTCTTAAGGAAAATAAATTTCTAAAATATCTTTATAAATTTATTTGAAACCATAAAACAAGTTTGATCCATTTTATACAACACTTAGTGTGCACACAACCCCCTCCCTTTGGAAAACCCACTTTAAACCTTAAATTTCAATATAAAACCATGGATTACATAAAAATTGGAATAAACATCAATAAAAAATCATTTAAATGGTAATTTAACAAACACAACCCAAAGGTGATTGATAATTCAAAGGTAATCCATGTAAATCAACCTTAAATAGAGACACATACCTTAGGAAGGGTTCCAAAATCACTTGATTTGGTGAAAACTACCCTATTTGGGAAGGAGAATGCCTATCACACATAAACCATAATAAATAAAACCAAAGAAACCCATTTAAACCCTTATATTTGGCCAACCCACCATATAAGGTACCACCTACCATCAAAAGGGAAGAATAAAGGAAGAGGGTGGGGGGGGGGGAGATGTAAAATTCTTGAAGAAAGGGTCTTAACTCAAGTGAAAAGAACTTGAAATCAATAAGGATCATCAAAAAATTAAAGGTAATAAGATCCAATTCCAAGGGAAGTAATTGTGCATAAGTGGGAGAGTAAAAGAGGCCCAAAGAATATAAATCCTTTAGGGGAAATTTGGTAATTTTTTTATGAGCTTTAAAACTCACAAGCTTTGGCCACACAGTTAGACAAACCATGAGGTAACCATGAAGGTTCTACTATCTCCCCAAAACCATGCTACACAGTTACCTCTAGGACTTGCATGATTTTAAAAACCACACTCAAACCATGAAAAAATACACTGTCCCCCAAACAGCCACCCTCACACGGTTAGTCGCATAATTAAACAAATCATGAATTAGGGTATTTTTTCCCTAAAAACCAAAATTTTGACCCCCAATAAACAATAAACCCAAGAATGAAAGAACATATAAATACAAACTCAAAAAATAGACATACCAATGACCCTAGGGGTGTCACAACACCATAGCGCATGTGTCGATGTGCTTTTAATATGTTTATTTGGATGTTGTGTTTTTTAATATGAAATAACCAGTGCGATATGTGTGTTTCTATCATAATATGAGGATTATTATTTCTCATGAGTATAGATCAATGATGATCCATCATATATAGGGGATATTGTAAAACCCCATCTTCCGATGATTTTTTCATTTTGAGAAACGTTTGATTTTTTTCATTTGGTAGAGGGGTCAATTTTTTCATCGGAATTTGGATTCAAATTTTGAGAGTTGTAACTCTTTAAAATTTCCCACAGAGACTTGGAATGAGGTTATTTAGGAGTTTAGAAGGTCTCAAGAGGCTCGATAACATGATTTGGGACAAAAAAAAGCTGTTGTAGTCCCACCAGCTAACTGATATAGGGGAACTAATTAACAGGTGGCAGTCTAGTAGGGGTGATTATAGTGATCCTAGCTTCAGCTAACAGGTGGGCCTAATTTTTATTTTTTTAAATAGGATTAAAAGTATCAATTTAACCCCTCAATGTAGAGACCCAAGCTTGAATTAGATATACATTACATCTCTTTTTCGGAATACTTAATACATTACACAAATAGATTCCCAAAGACCATATTAGTTTAGTGTCTTTGGAAACTCAGAACACATTCTTCTGGATTGGTGAAAGATCCTCAACATCTCCCATAAAGATGTTCCCCATTATTTTTCCTAACTAAAACCTTTCTTTATATAATAGGAAAAATAAAACATAAAAAGGGTGAGCTCAAATGCTCAGTAAGGGTAAACATTGAGAACCTAAAACAAACCACACACATTAGAATGTAAAAACATGAACATAAAGTTTAAATATCAAAATATTGAGTCATGAAATAAATCTTAGCAGTTCATAAAGCATAAATCATAAATTAACATGACCATGATAACATATCATTGACATAAAACATGGAATTATGGAAAATAAATAAGCACATAATATGATTTCCATAGTATCCAAGACATTTCTTCCAAGACCATCATAGTGGACAAAGTCCTTTACTGAACCAGGTTTACTTGCCATTCCAACCATGTATTACTGAAACATATTTACTTGACATTCCAACCATGTTTATATCATGAGATATAAATCTTTAACCAATGCATTGGAGGGAGATATAGGTCCCACCCATCTCATAATGAAATTATTCTTACATGTGCCACAAAACATAAATCATTCATCATAGCATAACCCAAGAAATATAATGGTCTTATTAAACATCATTCCATCATAAAATAATCCATATAAAATATCATTCCACCATTAACATAATTAAATAATACTAATAATAGGGATATAAACATAAACCTATTTAAATATCATCATCTTAGATGGAAAATAATTTTGATAAAACACTTGAACTTAATTCTTGAGTAAAATATCCTTTCCTCTTCAAAAACGTTTTCATTTCTAAAAATGTCATGAAATTTTAAAAGAAAAGAATTTATTTTGAAAATAAACTTGAAATAGTGTAGAGGAATATTCATGGAAATAAGGCATTATGAAACCGTAAAAATCCATTCTTGATGTATAAATTAAAAAAAAATTCACCTCACACTTTTGTCAGAAAAGTCAAAAAGCAACTTGTATGGTAAATGAAAGAAATATTTCTTCCAAACCATGTAGTAAAAGTAAAAAATGGGTAAAAATTACTTTAAAAAAACATATAATAATAGTAAAATTTTTATGAAAACATTTTTAGAATTCATTGATATAGATGATAAATACACCCCCAGTAAATACTTACGTATAAACAATCTCGGATAAAAATGATATTTCAAAATTATCCCTTACCTTAGGTATGATATGATTTATATGTATCAAAAGCTTCTATATAATGATTTAAATAATGTTAATTATTTATTTCTAAATAATAATCATTTTTATGATAAATTTTATGATCATATTTTTATCTGCTTGTTAGTAACATTTCAATGTTACTCGTTATTTAGGTATTAACTACTTTATGGTCTCATGCATGTTTTTTCAGATAAGTTATTATTACTATTTTTAGGTTATAGTTATATCATTTATAGAATAGAATTAGTATAATATATATGATATTTATTCATTCAATTCATTTATATAATCATTATTTAATTAAGATTATGTAGAATGAGTCACATTGCACTGTAGAGATGATAAGCCGTACGTACACACGAGCAACGATATCATTCCCATAATTGTTGAATGATATTGAAGTGTATGGTGTATAATATATCCAAATAAATATAATTTTATCTTAATAATATATATATATATATATATATATATATTTATTAATTCCATCATCATACCTATCCATGTAAGGTGGTGGTGAAAAAACAGATTACACCACGACATATAGACAGTAAGCCGTACGTATGCACGTGTGGTGATTTCATTTTTCATAGGATGGATAGAAGGTGGAATATTGTTGTTTCATAATAATAATAAACTATCATTATATAATTACTACTATAGTTATTAATTTATATTGAAACAACTCATGAGGTGGAAGTAGAAGAATAAAGATGTTTGAAAGAATCGGTAAATGATATTACATCTTCTTCGGCATGCCTCCTCTAAATCACCTCTTACAACACTAGAGTTGGTCTTTGAAGAAGACCCATACCTCTATAATGTTTCTAGGGAAGTTTATAATGGAAATTGGTAGGGTATGGTCGAGATTGAAGGCTAAAAATTAAGTAAAGAGTTGAGGGAGGAAGTTCCTTTTATAATTTAGGTGAGAGACATTTTAGAAACCTCAAAAAGATTAATTTATAAAAATGTTAAAAATTAAACCAAATACATCAAAAATAATATATATTAGAAGGTAAGATATGATAAGATTTAAATATTATCAACCAATAAAATTTATACAAGTTTTGATGTCAATTTAAACATTATCATTTTAATTAACAATTTGTTATTCTATTTAATTTTAATTAAGATAACAAATGTTTCAAAATTAAAATAGTGAAATATTTACTTATTGTATTTAAATTATACCCTAAATGAATAATTTAGAACATTTTAGATCATATAATAATTATTATATATTTTTTATTTTTTTAAAATAATTTTATAAAAAAATATTTTAACAAAATATCAATTGTGTCTATTTTGACACTATTCATTTCATGGATTTTTATAAATATCAAGATAAGGTATTATCCTCAAACCAAATATTTTATTAAATCCCTAATGGGTCAAGGTTATCTATAAAATTCATTTGAAAAATTAATTATCTTAAATTATATTTATTTTAATATTTTTAATAACATTTATATGATATCTTCATTATTAAAATAATCACTACATCAATATTGTGTAATTATTTAATATAATTACTTATAGAATAAAAATTTTAAGTAAAATACTACGATGAACATAAATTTACTATATTTCATAATGAGATATGTTGTAGAATTTATATTATATAAAATCCAACATTAAAAATGTTATACTTATTAAAGTATGAATGAGATAACTTTAACATCACTTTAAGTAAAATAAAATAAATGTTATAATCTATTCAATAAAGATAAAAATGGTAAATTTCTTGGAACTTGGATTCTTATGGTCTATATATACTCGACTAATATTATTTGGTCTTGTTTTTTGGCTTTTTAATGGTTATTAGTGTTTTAATAAAAATTGTTGTACATATTTCTCATCAATTAATTAATTTTTACATCATCAAAGTATAAGACTTTAAGGTAATGATTAATTTTATAAAATTTAAAAATAAATTACCATGATGTAGGTAATTATTTTATATTTACATGGACTATTTATGTTTTAAGATATCACCTGTTTATCCCTATATTAAAATTATTATACTTATAAGAAATGTGAGTTTGACATTTTTTCACTTTAATTGGTTTTATTAATATTTATGTCATTTTCATTATAAAGTGGACTTTAAATGACTAAGTTTAGAACCTAATATGTCAAGGGTAGAATTTTATTCATCATAAAGTATTTTGGTATGTTTAAGAATCATTTTATTCTCCTTATCATATTATTTGTTACACCAATTTACCAGATTTATCTTTAACCGCATTAAATAAAAACTTACCATAGTTACTATTCATAATATCCAAAAAAGTAACATATTAACATAATTTGGACCCATTGATTCCAAATATGGAATCCATTTTTCATAATTAAAACATATAATTGGAAAAAAATAATTTAAAATTAATTCCCATTTTCAAAAACCAAAAAATAGGTTTTTAAGAAGTAACAACTTATCAAAAGATTTTCATGTGTTTATTCCAATTTAAATGTGAAATTAAATTCAATTACCAAAATATAATTAAATTATAAAAACATAATCCAATTACACTTTAAAACCAATTAAAAATATAATCTAAATATATAAATAAATTAGATGAAAAGGCAGTTTTGAATTAAAATGCAGTATTTTTTACTATTCATTAAAATATGAATTTTATCAGAAAAATACCAAAAAATAAAAAAAAGTAAATTTTTATGTTCCTTTTCCAAATAATAAGTTTATTTTGTTTAATATAATACATAAAAGTGTTAAAAACGAGATTTAAAATGGGTGTTCCATCAAAAGGTGGAAAAACTGCATTTTGTTGAAAAGTACTTATTTTATCCAAAAAATTGATTTTGTTTTTATTTCATGTTATAGAAGATATATAAGATGAAATTTAATGTTATATAAAATTCAAAATGTGGTTAATAATATTCATAATGGCTAGTTTATATCCCATTAAATAATAATATTTTAATAATATATCGTTGTTTAATGAAACTCGGTATTGCGTACAACACAGGCTATCAAGGAAGGTTGCTATTGCATGTAATGCAATCCATGTTGGCGTTAAATTTAGTGAAATATTATTTTTGTGTTGTGTACAACATAATCCAAACATATTTCTTTTATACATTGAACAAAATATATACTTAGTGTTGCGTGAAATGAATTCTATCAAAAGAACTTGAAATTGTGTGTAACACAAACCAAGAATAGTATTGCGTAAACTGAAAGCTATTATGGTGTTGCATATAGCGCAAGATAATAATGGTTTATCATATAGAACAAGACATCAAAGAAATTAAAAAGAATATATCTCATAAAATCTCACGGTGTTACACTCACCCCTTCCTTATTAGCCTAAAAATGGCCATAAATAGATCAATTTTCCACATGCAAGGGAGATCCCCTCCCCTTTCCATTTCCATGGATGAACTCCCCCAAATCTTATCCATTTGGATTGAATTCAGATTATTTGGAATCCTAAAGGAAAGTATAAGAGTTATTACCCTTTTATTATTATTTTCTCTCATTATAAAGTGGAAATTCACCATTTATTTGGGTCATGCACTATTTTTAGGGTGTTTGTTAGATTATTTAGTTTCTATCATTTAGGGATTTAACTACAAGACAATATTAGATGAGCAGGTCTCTTAGGTTAAGGAATGTTTTCTATTCGATTTAACCATAAATTAATGTCATCATATTTCATTTTAGGTTGTGTAGTCATTCCTAATTACCAACCGATCAACCTAATTAATGAATTAAATTATTAGTTTACCTTTTATGCTTAAGAAACCTCCCTTGAACTTAGTAAAACAAGCTGGATTAGGCAGAAAATTAATTTAAATTGATAAGGTAGTGTAATTAACTTATGAATTGGGAATGGGTAACTAAATTTGGTAGCATTAGGATGCCCATGGAAATGAGTGAATTAACACGGAGTATGGATTTCCCAAGTTAACCCTTAGAAACTTGTAATAGTATTTGGCCATGGGACTTTAAAATGGATTTGTGAATTGAATTAAAATGGTGAATTTATATTAAAGTGTTAAATATTTTTTATAGTGGAATTGAAATAAGTGGTAAATCTTGGATTGGATTGTAAAATTATTTTCATTTAAACCAGAAGCAGTGGATTGTATGATATTAAAGAAATTGTATGTGATAATTGGAATTCCTTGGGAATAACCATGGATTCATTATGAAATGGTTGGGTGTGGAATGTCTTGGAGTGACCCATTTTACTTTTATTGATATGTATTCGTGTGTAATTCCATGGATCATCCTTGGATTCCCCTAGGGGATTAATGTGAATTCCTAGAGTGAAGTCTTCCTTGGATTCAATGAAGTCCAATTCTATGTAATACCTCAAGTCAACCAGTAGATTCTAATTAGATTCATTACTACGCATTACACAGGGTGGATCCCCTAGATTAGGATAGTATCTAAATTCAAATAATTCCATAGATTAATTTCATGGATTCTTAAGGGAATCCCTTATTTAATTCCATGGTATGAGATTTTTAGATTCAGATATATTATTATTGGTATAGAATACCTCAGGTGTGAGTTGGGATTCCATTTGATTCAAACTTTTGGATGTCAAGGGTGGTCCCTTGAGACCAGATTGGATAAATTTTTTATCTTGGATATTTATAGGAGTTAATGACCATATGATCCATTTTTATTCCTATAAAGACACTTATTTATGGTCATCTTGATGATTTTCCATGGAAGAAAGTTGATACATATTACTTCCACTTTGTTTAGAGACAATGGAGACGGCCGAAGCAGGTAGTGTTGACCTGGGTTGTCCCCTTGAGAACTGATTCTCTATCAAGTTTTATTTATTTTTGTATCTTACTATTATCACCATATTATTTATTTATTTCACACCTATATGATTTACATGCATAGAATGTATTTTCACTAGACACTATTAGTGGTGGCCTACTTAGTTTTACTCACACCCTTCTCGGGCTTCCATGACACTTGGGTACTCGAGAATATTTCCCATTGATTATAGGTTATAGGTTCATGGAGAGTCATGATTTAATACTTTTTTTATGGTTTGGATGGAGTTGGGAGCTGGGAGATAAGATAGATTTTGAGAATTCGGGGGGATGTGCTGTCTTGTGGTATTTTTCCTTTCCTTTATTTTTGGGCCTACTATGATCAACCTCATTATTATGTTTTTATGATTATACACATAGGGAATCATTATGGTAATTCATAGGATTTGTTTTTTATTTTTAACCTATAATATATTTATATGGTTGTAATGTTTATATGTGGTGTTATATCTATTTTATTATTTATTTCTTTTATCACACACTCTGGTAATGAGGGAATAGTCACACAATGATAAAATCATAGGTGATCAATACTAATTGAAAGCCTCTAGTGTATGGGGATTTATGCTTGAGTTCATGTGACAAACCAGATCTGGGAGCTTGTATAGTGGAATCTATTTTGGGGCGTTACATCCTAGATAAAGTTACGTAGCCAAAATGCTTCTTTAACTACATTGGATGTTGGAATATACCTGAATTCTATTGTAGAATTGATAACCAATGGCTACTCACTACCCCTACATTTAGGAAAAACACATATCTTGATAATGATTTTAGATCATTCTACCTTGTTTAGAAACTATAATTTTTGTATAACATCACAACTAGTTCCTAATATCCTTTACAAAGAAGGAACATATAATTTTTATGCCTAAGGTACTTCATGATAGTTTTTATAGCCAAACAATATGGCTCTCTTGAATATATTTGATATCTACATACCATTATCAAGGTATAAGAAACATCAATCCTGATATGTGGCATGAAAAACATGATATATCCAATCATTGAAGCATAAGGATCTCTACTCATTTTGTCTCTATCCTGTTTTATTTGAGGACATGTTTGATTGGAGATATCTATACCATGTGAAACATGAAATATCCTTCTCTTGTATTTTTCTATATTGAATCATTTTAATACCTTGTTAATATATATACCTTTAATTAGACCTTGAAACCTATTCGATGTATCTCAATGAATCTTGACCCCTAAAATATAGGGTTTTCACCTAATTCCTTCATAGAAAAGAATTTATTCAACCATTTCTTTACTAACTATAAGATTGATATTTCATTTCTCATTAGTAATATATCATCAACATAGATCACTAGGAAAAAAATAACACTCCCACTAAACTTATTATAGAAACATGGATCATATTCACTATGATTAAACCAATAATTTCTTTTCGTTTCATCAAAATTAATATTCTATGATATTGATTCTTTATTTAATCTATAAATGAATCTATGAAGCATACATACCATAATATAATTGTTTGGAATTCCAAACCCTTATATTTTTTTATATATACATCTTATGAAAGATTTAAATTATGGAAATTGGTAATTAAATCCATTTTCTAAATATCATAATCATGAAAAGTTTTCATGAAAAGTAGACTTCTAATATACATTAGCATAATAAATAGTGGAAAGGTTTCACCAAAGTTTATAATCTGATTTTTTTTGAAATATTTATCAACCAATTATGTCTTGTAAGAACTTATTTTACTATCCATGAAAAGTTTCTTATTGAATACCCATTTACACCTAATAGGTTTTACATCAACTAGGGGATTTTCTAAAACCCAAACATGATTTTAATACATGGAATCCATTTTAGAATTCATATCTACTTACTACATTGAAAATACTGTTTGTTTACTTACTTAATTATATGATAGAGGGTTTTTAATCCTCAACTAATAATGGATCACCTTAACTAGTAATAAGAAAACCCTATCTATCTAGTTATCTAATATCTCTAATTATCTTACGCAGTATCTGTTTCTATAGAATAACCTCTTCCACTGGGCCTTGTAAAATTTGTTCCTATTCCAACCCCTATGTATCTTGAGTCTCAACTTTATCTAAGTTTATCTTTCTCCCACTATATCCTTTGGACATGTGTTCCCTTTTCTAGAAACATGGATCTTATTTCCATAATTACTTTTCTATCCAAGGGATAATATAAATAATATCCTCTAGTCTCTTTATGATATCATATAATGATACACTACATTCCTCATGATATAGTTTATTACTAGAATTATCCTTAAAAAATTATTCTCATCCCCATACATGAATATGAGAAAAATCTAGTTTCTTTACATACCATAACTCATATAGGATTCTGTTTATCAGTTTTGTTAGTACTCATTTTAGTGTGTGTATTATGGAATATAATGCATATCCATTAAAGGATAAGGAAATATTTTAACCACTCATCATCGTTCTTACCATGCCCAACAAGATGTGATTCCTCCTTTAATTAACATCATTACACTATATTTTATAAGGAGTGAGCTTAAATAATATTCCAACCTTTTTTAGATAATTGATGAATTCTTACTCAAGGTACTCTTTACTTCTATCTGATTATAATTCATATATATTCTTACTAATATAATTCTCTATTCCATTTTTATATTATATAAAGTTTTTAAAGGATGTAGAATTATACATAATCAAGTAGACATATACATATCTACTAAAAATTTTAGTAAAAGTAATGAATTATGAGAATCCAACTCTAAGTTATTTTAGAAAAGGCCCACATATACCTGCATGTACTAATTCTAGAAGCTTTATTTCCTGTTCACATGTTCCACTAAAAGGTGTATTTTTCATATTTCCTTATAAAAAACCATGACATATATCCAAGGGTTTCAACTAAAAAGAGTCTATATATCCTTGATATAAATTTTTAAAATTATTTTAGTATATATGAACAAGATACCAATGATATAACAAGGTATAAAATGAGTCATGTTAATTAGTTGTATTATTGATTGCTAATGCTTTATTTTTCAATTCTAGTAAATAAAGAGAATTATTCAAAAATTTCATACCATAAAAATTCTTTTTTTATAAAATAAACATATTTTATTTTCTAATTTAAACCTTAAGTATTTAAACTTGATAGAAAAATAATTTTCTTGGTAACACTTGGCACATAATAATAATCATTAAAAATTAGAACCATTTCACTTTAATTTTTTTGATGGAAGTCACCTATTGCTAATGTAGCTATACTTTCTCCTTTAACCACCTATAAATTCATCTCATCCTCTATAATTCTTAAAAATATACTTATTTATTATATTTTGATACCAATCCATGATAAAAAATCTATATCTGATACCCATTTAGTAGAAATAAAAATATTTCATTCAATAACAAATGTAATGAAAGTTTAACCTTTATTATTTACTGAGCTATAATTATTCTTCCAGTGGCCTCTCTTACCATATGAAAAACATATAATTACCCTTAACACATGAAAAACATATCACTTCTTACTCATTACTTTCCCCATGAATCTTTTACTTCTTAGAGGCGTGGTACAAAGGTGTCTTTGACTTATTACTCACTATAAACCATTATTCCTTACCTATTTGATTATTCACTATAAGAACTAAAGGACTACCTTTATTTATGTCCTTATATTCTTGGTGAATAAAATTAAAAAATCTAGAAGTTAATTATATATATTTTTCATGTTTTAATTAATAATAAATATAAAGAATCTTAAAGGAAGATAGAAGAGGATGAGGTCAGTGCACAGTTCCTTATGCATCCCGAATCCTAAAATTTCCATAGCTCTCATTGTCGCATATAATTTTCACTACATGAGGTATGTAAGGCACTTCATCTTATAACTTTAACATTAAAAGCACCTTGGTGATTTTATACCTCACTTTTCTTGTTCTCTTTTGAAAAAAAATAAAGATGAGACAACATGGAGTAAGAATACCTATCTTCATGATTTTTTATATCTTCCTAGTCATGAAAGATAACATGAAGAATTAGAAATCCAATAAATCATCCAAGTATATCCATAAGACATTCTTCTCTTATCCACTCACCTCCATAGATGTCTCAGTAGGATTATGGTTCTTTAGTATATATAGTTTCACTTCATAGAAAAATATAATGTGTAAAAACCTTCACACTCTTTGAAGTTCACAGTAGTTAGGAAATTACCATTCCCCAAAATATAACCTAGGGGAAGTAATGTTGTTGAGTTACATTACATTATACAAAAAACAAACAGGTATAGTACTTTATTTTTTTTACCAATAAAAAACAATTTTATTTAGTAAATTGTTATGTCTCCCAATATTTTATCAAATCCTAATATCCCTCACCGTTGGATTCATAATACCCAGTCTCTTGGATATTATAGTTACAAATATGCATATTTCTCTTATCATAACCCAAATACACACATTATAAAATTACTCAAAGGTATTTAGGTTGTCATTTATTCATAACTGCATTATCTCATATTTCCTTTATCTGTTGAGTGGACTCTCCAATCCTAAAATCATATACTAATAATTATTTATTAATTTCCTCCCAAATAAATCATTCACGTGAGAGAAAATTCTCTTGATGAAAATTTGGTTAAGTTAACCCAATACTTTAATAATAACTTCCTGATAATTGAACATACCCTGGTGTGGGCTAGACAAGTATTTTAGATAATGTCTTCATTCTTACTCAAGTAGTGGAAGATGATAAATGATGTAATATTTTATTTTATAGATTTCATAAAATACATAAATACTATTTTTTCCAGATGATTGTAAAAATTTATGCGACATTTACATAAAAACTTTACCATATTTAGTGAAATAAATTACACATTTTATTTTCTATTTTTCTTTATAACTAAAATCCATTTATATTTATCATGATTGTTACTATGTGATTTAATTCACAACTTAAAAATTAATAAATAGAAAAACATCATCACACATTTATTTATTTTATCTATGAATACTTGTTAATCTATTCTATGTGATTACATCTAAACATGTATCAAAAAATAATTAAATATGCATCAAAGATAAATAAACAGAGGCTTGATAATGAGTTTTTATCTAAAATTTGATCCATAAAGATAATGATGGATGAAATGTAACCCTAACAGAATTACTTGAGTCTTTCAATGAATTGAATCATAGCTCCCCATAATATTTTCATGAATTTATCTTATTCGGTTCCACATCATGTCACATATTAAATCATGTCATTGTAGTATCTATCATTACATATGTATACTCACATGTAAGTGAGAGGAACAAAGTTTAAGGTATTATAATGTTGATGCACAAGACCATATACATAGTTAAGAGGGAAGAGCGATTACCAAGAAACATATTTAAATAATTAAAAAATAATTATTGCAGAACATTAACCATTTTAATAATTAAATTAAATAAATAATAAACTAAATATAGACATATCGACTAGTGATCAGTCAATATTTAAAAAAACTAAATATAATTTTTTTACTTGATGTAATTTTTAATGTATTAAATTTATTTTTTTTAAAATAAATCAAAATACGTCTTGTTTCCCTGAAATTATTTATTTAAATTCCAAAAAAATTGTAAGAAATCATATTTTTCCAGGTATATCCCTCTTGAGTTTTGGTTAAATCTCTTTTGGTTGGGTTTTCTTTTTTTCTTAAAACCTTTGTGGTAGTCTTTTCTTTTGGGTGGTGTGCTTTTTCTGGGGAAAATGTCCTAAAGTTTGGAGATGTATGTTATTATGAGTTAATGGAGTTTGGGTATAAATGTGTTAAGGTATAATGATGTGTTTACATTGCTTATAAGGCTTCATAGGTGGTTTGGGATTTTTATACAGAACATGGGTTCTATTATGTTAGCTAAACGCTTTCACATTATGAACGGTTACACGACATGAATATGTTTTTAGGAAAAAGCTAAAAACTGGGTCAAAACATGAAAAGTTTACACATCATGAAACTAGTTCATTTTATGAAATGGTCAATAAGGTTTATTTTAAAATTTAAACCTGAGGTGACACATTTTTTGGTATATATTATAAATCTATAAATTCACATTGTGAAAGGGATTCACATCATGAATATATCGAGACCAGTAGTTTTAAACCACATTGTGTATATGATTTTATTTCATCTATCATTAAGGTTCCTCTCTAAAACCCTAGGTTGAATTGATGCGATTTGGGAGTGATTACTACCCTTCTAGATGTCTCGGTCTATAATTTAATCTCTAGTGAGTTCATTCACTTTGGTTTCCCCCCTTCTTCTATTCACCATTATGGTGGTGAGATCTATTGAACACAATTGAAATGGGTTTTTATCTTGATGTTTGTGTAATATAGATATTTGTTTTAGTCTTCTTGGCCTTCATTATTCATTGGTTTTCTTGGATGAGAGTGTTTCTTTGATCACAAGACAAAGGTAGGTGGTTTAGAATAAAGCCATATAGTCTGTTTCTATTTTCTTAAGTGTGCGCAATATTATGCGGTTATGATGAATCAATGTGTGCATTAACTAATAGAATAATGGGTGAATATAATCATGTGTTTGGATTAATCCTTAAATCACTTTGGATCCAATGGTGTTGAGACCTAGCTTACAGCTACCAGTAGGATGATCCTACCCTTGAAAAATAATGAACTAGCTATTTTCATAAAACATGAATTAGCATGACATGAAACCTTAGTCGATTTCTTGTGTTAGGATCACTTTAGAAAAAGGATTACTTGTTTATTGAAATTATTCATGATAATTTGATATGATATGGCTGTGCACACTAGAAATCTAATGGTTTAAGAAAAAACTTGATGAATGAAAGGGAATTGAAAAGAATAAAATGAATTTACTGAATTGAAATTTTTGGATAATAATGTATGTTTTATTATTCTTTCCACAATAACTTGTGTTTTTATTTATATTAAAATTATTATATAAAGCGAATCTATTGGTTATACTGAAATTCTTATATAAAGGGAATGACCTATTTATTTTGTAATTCTTAAAGGGCTTGACTCGGTTATTCTATAATGCTTATAGGGCTTGGAGAAATTATGATGTAATTCTTATATGTCTTGGAATAGTTATGCTATAATGATTATAGGGATAAGCCTAGTTATGATGTAATGATTATATAGAGGGATTAGCCCAGTTTCATACTAAAATGCTTATATATAGGGATCGACCCAGTTATGTGGTAATGCTTATAGGGCTTAGCCCGGTTATGCTGAAATTCTCATACGAAGGATTTTTTCTCGGTTATGTGATTATTCCATGATCTTGTAGTTGTAGTTGGAATGGTTATTCCACATGCTCAAAGATATTCCAATATGGTGATAAAGTAGGTTTATTGTCTTATTGTATTAATTGATTAATTAATACATTTGCTTATCGCTTTATTGCATGCATTTATTATCAGAATATTTTTTTAGACATAGTGGTGTTGACCTATGAAGTTTTACTCACACCCTATTTGGGACACCATTTGGTACCCGAGAAGATTACATGGATAAAGGTTTGTAAAAGGGAAAAGGGGCCTTTTTGTTGATTATTAGTTTTTGGATGGGGTGGATCTTGGGGATGATACCGACCAAGGATCCAAGACCTAGGTATTTTGAGTTTATTTGTTCCAAATTTTTCTTTTATCAGTATGAATTCCAACTTGTGTTTTAGTTATATTACATAATGACATTACATGGTTCTTTATTATTTGGTTTTCTTGGTTCATCCTTTTTCTTCCAATTGTGTGATTTATTGTTTCTACTATTTCCATTACAATGATATTTGCTTCTTTATGTAGTATTGAATCTCTGTACCTAGGGGTATAGTCTCCCCACTATGTTCTCTACACCCCCACTACTAGTCAGAAGAATTTGGTGTATGAGGAGGTGTGCTTGAGGTATATTAACCAAACATATTTGGATATGTGAGAGAGTTTCAGATCAAGGGACATTAAAAAGTGGCATCAAAGACATCGAGTTATTCTTTTTTGCTGCTTTACTATTCGGGAAAGCTAGAAAGGAGAAAGTGATGTTTTGGGAATTAGTAATGAGCTTGTGCGTGGGAGTATCTAACCCATGTATGGGAGAAAATATGAGTACCCAGAGATGAGATTGTTGTTCATGATGCTCTATTTTTACAGTTGATATTATTTCACCTTGGGTGATTCACATGTTATGTGATGTTATTGTTTCTTGGGATTTATACTCATAGACTGGTATGGCGCGAGATGAGTATGAATGAATCATTATAGGAACATAGGGATATATCTATATATAGAAATGCATTTCTCATGAAAGAGACATATTTATTTCATGTGATATATTTTCCAATATGATATGTGAAATGAGATCTATGTTATATCCGATAAATGAAATGAATGAACTGTTATGCAATGCTAATTCACTTGTTAATCCATGTTTAGATAGACCATGAGATAGTGGTTCTATTTTTTTGTCTCCTATTGAGGTTTACCTTATTTTTATCTAGTTTTATAAGGAGTACATTTGTCTTGTATATAAAATTCCTCCTCTTCATCTTTGTATTGAGCGTTTGGAGAGCAGAAATCTGTGCGCTCCTAACACAGATGAACTAGATCTTTATATTTCTCCTAAGGATTAAATGGATGTTCAGTTTTGTGATAGCTTCCTAAGGGTCATGCGATCAATGTAAAGGGGTATTTTTTTTCATTGTACCCTCGATGTCTATAACGAATAAATAGTTTTAGTTGCAACACCCACCTATGTTCATGGGGGAGGGAGGACCCCAGGAAGCTGAGTTCTTGATCAAGTTAGCCCAAATGATCTTTAAGAACCTTGAGAAAATTGTATATATTAGGTTTAATATTTTTTCATACATGCTTCATGGACCAAAAAAGCATTGGTGTAACACTTTAGAGAAAGCTGGGCAGTAAGAGGAGTTATCCTAGAAGGAATTTGTGATGAAGTTTCTAAGCAAATTCTATCCTAAAATGTTGAGGGATGAGAAGCCTCATGAATTCATGAACCTAACATAGTAGTTCATGTCATTAATGGACTATGTTGGGAATTTCATTGACTATTATTTCTTTGCACCATCTTTAGTAGCTGATGAGATTACTATGGTGAGGAGTTTCCAGAATGGGATTTGCTATAAGATCTGATCATAGGTGAACATTTTTATCTTGAGTATAATTTCAGTTGTGATGAATTAGGCTTTCATCAAGAAAGGTAATATGAGAGAATAATCTATTAGTATACAAGATGTTTTAATAGGGTGAACTAGGAGCTCTTATTCTGGTGGAAAGAAGCACTGCTATGATAGTTATCGCTAAGGCAACAGTGGGCGGAGCAGTCAGTGCCGTAGACAACCATATCATGTAAGTGTTCTGCTGTAGTGATTCTAATATGGAATGTTTGGCCATAATTAGCCTTAGTGTCCATTACCTTCTTTTAGTGTCAAAATTGTGGTAGGTTTTTCTACCTATAAAGGTTTTTATAGGGGCATTCAGTAGTAGAATAGTGGCTAGGGGTCAGGATAGGCACTATAGTCTGGGAAGGATTTAGCTACCCCTGAGCAGACTGGTAGCGAGAGTTCCACTATAAATTCAAGTCAAAAAGGGGAAATGGTACCCTATTATAGGATTAGTGGTACCAGGCAGATGAAAAAATGTGGGGGAGTTACACTAGATCCTAGAGAAGAGGGTCAATTTAGTTGCATGTTATGCAGTCCACTCTGGCTAATTTGGATACCGAACCTTGTACCATGAGCAGTATGATTATTGAATCATATACTTTATCTTGTATTTTTTTTGATATAATATAACCACATCGATTTATATATGATCTTTTTAAAAACGTATTGGGATTGTTTTTGGAAATCTTGTATGGTGTTTTGAACATCAATACTTCATCAAAAGTGTGGTTATAGAATATCAAATGTTGCAAAGAATGTCCTTTAGAAATTGGTGGTTATCATTTCTTGGAAATCATTTGTCCTATAAATTACAGTTTTATATTTAATCCTGGATATGGATTGGTTAGTTTTGTACTAATAACATATCAATAGTTATTATAGGAGAGTTACCTTTCTATCACCTGAATGATGCAACTATTTTCACTAGAGTGAGTGAGATCTTTTGGATAGTCATACAAGACCAATTCAGTGTAGATTGTACTATCTCATGGATCAGATATCTTGTCTTTATCTATATGATGGTGGTATGTATCATGATACTTTTCCTCTAGTGGTAGACCATTTTCAGGATGTATTTCCTAACAAGTTCTATGGCTTACCACCTGAGTGGGAGATCAAGTTCATGATTGAGTTAGATCCAGAAGTAGAGATAATTTCTATCATGCTTTATTGGATATCACCATCATAGATTTAAGAATTTAAAAGTTTAATTTCAAAATCTATAGGCTAAAGGATTCATAAAACCTAGTACGTCACCATAGGGTTATCCAGTTCTTTTTGTAAATAAGGATGATGGGACTTTGTTCTTGTGTGTGGACTATCGAAGATTGAACCAGATGGTGGTCAATAAACCATATCCCCTTATAAGCATTGATGATCTCTTCAATCAGCTGAGAGGTGACCAAATTTTATCTAATATTGAATTAAGATCATAGTATCATCAGTTGAGAGTGATACCATCATACATACCTCAGACTTCTTTAAGAATCATGTATGGCTTGTATGAGTTCATAGTGATGTAGTTCAGTTTGATGAATGCACTGATGGTATTCATAGACTTGATGAACTAGATATTTCATCCTTTAATGGACCAATTTGTGGTGATTTTTATTAATTAAATCTTAGTTTAATCCCAATCAATAGATGATAATATCCAACATCTTGACATTGTATTAATTACCTTGAGAGATAATAATCATTATACTAATGTATCTAAATGAAGTTTCCATACTAACAAAGTAAACTTATCGAGCCATGTAATCTCAGAGGCTAGAGTGTCAGTAGACCAAGATAAGGTTTCAGTCAAGGTATCTTGGGAGTGGCCCAAGAATGTCTTTGAAATTTTGAGTTTTCTATATTTACCATGTTACTACCGGCGCTTCATCCAATACTTATACTATATACAAGAAATGATGTCTAGGATAGCCTAGAAATGGATTAAGTTTTTTGGTTAGATGATTGTGTTATATCTTTTCAAGAACTGAAGGGAATACTGACCAATACATGGATCCTCACCTTACCTATGATAGTTGAGGCATATACTATGTACTATGATGCATCTGTAGTTGGAATTAGAGAATTTCTGATGTAGGAGGACCAAGTGGTTGCTTATGGATCTAGATAACTAATACCACATGATAGGAATTATCATACAAATGATCTAGAGTTAAAAAAAATGTTATATACCCTATGATACTGGAGAAACTATCTTTTAGACAATAGATTTTTGGTGTACACAGACCAAAATATCCTTAGCTACATATTTTCTTAGCGGGACCTGAAACTTCAGCATAAAAGGTGGATCAATTATCCATAGTCTTTCGACTTTATATGGATTATACATCAGGAAAGGGAAACATTGTTAGTAATTCCTTGAGCTAGAAGAAGCATAAATAGGTAGTGTAGGAGTCTTGTGATGAGCGGAAGATGATGGAACTATTTGCATACATGCATATAGGTACTCATAAGTCCTAGGGATGAGTATATCTAACTTTGACATCTGTTATACATATTTTTCTTGATCGGATCAAGATAGAAAAATAATCTTAAATGAAGGGATTAGTTACGAGGGGCAATTTATATGGCGGGTATCCACAACCAAGATAGTCTCATAGAAGCAATAATGTTATTCTTATCCATGGTCGAGTATGGGTTATTATGGGATTTCGTGAAGAGATTATGAGAGAGTTTCATGATTATAGATGGGTGGTACATCTATGTTTGAAAAATATGTATCATGATCTCTATATACATTACTGGTGGCTAGGAATAAAGAAGGATCTAGTGGGATTCATGAAGATATGTTTAACTTATCAGTAGGTGAAGGTTGAGCATTAGAGGCCTATTGGGATGTTGCAACATCATACCAATATTGAATGGAAATATAATAATTTCACTATGGAATTTGTAACATGATTACCCAATACCCCTCATAATAATTATTCATAGGGTGACCTTCACTTTTAATGATTTGGGTTTTTTCTATATGCATGAGATAGTTTGAATGCATGGTGTTTTGGGGAATATCATTTCTGGTAGAGATCCCCATTTCACGTCTCGGTTCTGGAAGAGTCTTTAAAAGGATTTGGTATTGAATGTTCTTCTAAGTAAAAGCTATTATTCTTAGACTAATAGCTAATCTGAATGGACTATTCATATTTTAGAGGATATGTTACAATCTTGTTTTTTGAATTTTAGTGGTTCATGGGAGAAACATTTAGCACTCATGAAGTTTTTTTATAATAAAAACATCCAAGCATCAATCCAAATTCCACCTTTCAAGGATTTTTATGGAAGTCCGTTCCATTCACTTATTTTTTGGTTGGAATTAGGTGAGTCAGCACTCGTTGGATATAGTCTCATGCAAGATATGTATGAGAAGGTTCAGTTGACTAGGAGGTAGTTTATGACCACATAGAAAAATAATAAATCTTATGATTACTATTGGAGATGACCTATAGAGTTTAAGGAGAGTCATCTAGTTATCCTTTGGGTGTCTCCTAGGTTGGGGAAATTTCGTATCAGAAAATGAGGAAAGATAGCACCCAGGTTTTTTGGACCGTTCAAGATATTTGAAAGGGTATTTCTTGTGTCATATCGATTGTCCCTTCCACAAATTTATAGTTCCATGAATTATGTGTTTCATGTATCATAGATTCATAAATATCATCTAGACCCTTCTCATGTAGTATATATTGATAACATCAAGCTTTGTGTAGAAACGTCCTCTGAGGAGAATCCAATACAAATTATATACTTAAGTAAGAAGTATCTCCATAGAAATACCACACCTCTAGTTAAATTTCATTACCATCATGAGTGTGTTCAAGAGGATACCATGGTTAGGGAATTTGATATGTGAGAATAGTGGCTGAACCTTTTCACCAAGACCCCATAGTGATTCTTGGAGCATCTCGGGGACAAGTTGTTTTATGGCAGGGAGGTTGTAATATTCCATCTTTTTCTAGGTATGTCCTTCTTGAGTTTTGGTTAAAACTTATTTGGTCAGGTTTTATTTTACTCTTAAAACCTTGTTGGTATATCATTTTCTTTGGTTTGGAGAGATTTTGTCAAGGAAAATGACCTAAAGTTTGGAGATGTATGTTTTTTGAATTAATGGATTATGGGTATAAATATGTCATGGGATTACAATGATTTTCTATGCTTTGGAATGCTTGAGATGTGGTTTGGGATTTTCATGGAGAATCTGGGTTGTGTTCTTTCTACTAGAAATTTTCATGTCACGAATCATTACACGATGTAAATCAATTGCTAAGTATAAGCCATGAACTGGTTCAAAGCATGAAAATTTTACACACTATGAAGATGGATCACATCATGAAATGGTCAATCAAGGTTATTTTAACCCCAGGTGACACATTTTTCATTATATTTTATAAATCAAGAAATTCATGTCATGAAAGGGGTTCATGGCATGAATATTTCAAGACCAACAATTTTAAACCATGATGTGCGTATGCTTTTATTTCATCCTCTATGAAACTTTATCTCTCAAACCCTAGGGTTACTTCAAGTGATTTTGGAGATATTCCTACCCTTACAGACATCTTTGTCTAGAATTTAATCTATGTTTAGTTCCTTATCTTCAGTTTTCCCCTTTTCTATTTCTATTTATATTTATGGTGGTTAGATCTCTTGACCACCATTGAATCGGGTTTTGATCTTGATGTTTTTTTATCTATGTTTTTTTTGTGATATACTTAACCTTCTCTATTTGTTGGAATTCCTATTTGATAGTATTTATTTTATCATTGGATAAAATTAGATGGTCTATAACACATCCCTATGTTATATTTTTATTTTCTTATATTTTTTCAATATTATACGATTGTGTCAACTCAACATACACATTAACTAATGGGATAATGGGTGATGATAATAATGTTTTTAAACTACTCTTTAGATCCCTTTGGATATGATGATGTTGAGACATAGATTGTGGCTACCCATAGGGTGATCCTACCCTAGAACAATAATGAACTGGATATTGGCTTAAAACATTAATTAGCATGGAATGAGACCTTAGGTGATTTCCTGTGATAGGATCACTTTGGAAAATTTATTACTTTCTTATTTAAATTATTGGAGAAAATTTGATATGATGTGGTTGTGTATAATAGAATGTTAGTGGTTTAATATATAACTTGATGAATAAAATGGAATTGAAAATAATAAAGGAAATTAGTTGAATTAACCTTTATGGCTTATGATGTATGTTGTATTATTCATGTCATTATGACTTGTGTTCTGATTCATGCTTAAATAATTATATAAAGGGTGTGGAATGGTTATGGTAAAATGATTATATAAAGGGAATGGCCTGGTTATGCTGTAATTATTATAGGGATTGGCCTAGTTGTGTTGTAATGCATATAGGGCTTGGCCTGGTTACACTGTATTTTTATAGGGATTGGACTGGTTATGCTGTAATTATTATAAGGCTTAGCTTAGTTATACTGTAAGGATTATATATAGGGTTTGGCCGATTTTCATGCTGAAATTATTATATATAGGGCTCGACCCGGTTATACTGTAATACTCATAGGGCTTGACCTAGTAAGGATGAAATGCTTATACATAGGGATTTTGTTTTTGGTTATGTAATTATTCCATGGACTTGTTGTTGTAGTTGGAATGGTTATGCTATATGCTTAGAGATATTTTGATATGGTTCTGAATTAGGTTGATTTTTGTATTGTATTAAATAATTAATTAATACACCTATTAATCGCTTTATTACATGCACTTATTATCAGACTGGTTTTGTTTAGACATGGTGGTGTCGACCTATCATGTTTTACTAACACCCTATTCAGGCCACCATTTGGTACCTGACTAGATTACATGGATACAATTCTAGATAAGGGAAAGGGACACTATTTTTGATTGTTGCTTGCTGGTTGGGTTGAAGCTTAGAGATAGGATCAAAGGTGGATTCAAAACCAGGGTTTTTTTAGTTTTTTGTGTCATCTTGTTATTTTAACTGTATGACTTACATCATGTCTTTTAGTTACATTCTAGTATGAAATTTAATGTTTCTTTATTATTTTGTTTACTTGGTTCATAATTTATCTTCCAGTTGTGTGATGTACTGTTTTTTATATTACTTTGATTTTTTTTTTATTTCTACTATATTAAAACTCTGTACTATGGTTTATAGTCTCCCCACTATGTTCTCCACACCCCCACTACTAGTTAAAAGTCTCTAGAATACAGGGAGGTGCCCTTGAGGTCCATTAACCAACCTGATTTGGCCATGTGAGATATTACCAGACTGGGGTACGTTACACAATTTAAATTATTTTTTTATAAATATTTATTTTATAATTTTCAAGTCTAAGACAACCCCCCAAATATAATATGCCTTCTACTGGGATGGATTGGGTCAAGCTAGTTGGGTAGAGCCTAACCTAGTAGGCTTCCAAACCCCATTGCACTATGCCTAGTGTGGGGTAAGTATGGGCGGCTCCTTTAGATGATGTTTTCCCAATTTAAAAAAAATATTTATAAAACACCACCCTCATCACATGGGAGACTATAATGTGATATAGTTCACATCACCACATCAGGTGATGTGGTGTGCACCATGCCACACTTAATTTTAATAAATAAATATAAAAAATCATGTAGCATGGTTTGACCCACATTCCAATCCCTTCTTATAATATAATAATAATAATATAAAAAATAAATTTATATTATTATTATTATATAATATATAATAATAAATAATAATAATAATAATAATAATAATAATAAACACTCGACAATGTATCAATCTTTGGATGGACATATCTTAACTATCCGACCTCTGATCGATGTGTCGTCAGTGCCTTTGGGGTTTTATCATTTCCCTCTACTTGAATTATTGAAAATTTAGTTAAAATTTTAATTTTAAAAATCACATGATCTCTATAATACTAATTGAATAAACTAAGATGGTGTAAAATTGTGGATTTTAAAATTTTCACATTGATTTTATCAAGAAATGAAAAATATGATGTTTGAAATCCTAGTCTACTATATAGATCACATGTAAATAATTGAAGAAAAAAATAAATAAAATGAAAAATACTTTTTTTGATATAAGATAAACTAGATGTTCCACTTGTGTTTGATGATGTGGAATCAAATGTGACTATTTCCATGTTGATGTTTTCATGAGAAAGTTAAAATGAGAACTCATCTAGATGCATCCACATGTGCTCCATGAATCTCCTCGAATTCCAATCTTCAAACACTATGTGATAGCATGGAGAATTGAATTGCTTTTGATGTTCTTTGACTGTATAAAAAACTATATCTATATCTTGAGATATGAGAGGGGAGGAAATTATCTAATCCTAGTTCAAGATAAAATGACAACCACAATAGCAATATAACATAAAATTAGTATTTATGGCTAGGTTAAAAATGCAATAAATGTTTAATAGCATTAAATAAAAAATAAAAAATTATTTATTTACATGATATTATTTGATCAACTGAATCATTAAACTCTAGTTGTTTCCTCCTATAAATAAAAATAAAACCTTTAATAATAAATATTCATTCAATAAGATAAAAATTATATTCATTCTTATTGTGAATAATATTTATTTATGAATATAATTAATAAAATATTAAATAAATAAAATTTTTGTACCTGAAATATATATTTATTTATCTGTTTCTAGATACACTTTAGCATGTGACCCTCTAGGATCCTTTCTCAATGGATATAGGTAGAACTCACATAATGTCCAAGATCAATTTCTAACAACATATCAAGGTTCCCATAGAGGAATAATTTAAGGTAGCAACTACAAAAACCTTCCTACGAATGATACTGTGTAATATAATCCCTTTTAAACTGATATGCCATCTTGTAGGAGGCCTATTTGTTTTATCACCCTATATTATTGATATATATTTATTTTAATTTTTGAAATGAACTTATATAAAAAATACTATGGCCATGGATTTATACAAGGCACTTCAATTTCAATCAATGGGATAGAGATGTCTTCTTTCATTAACTTAGAATAGGAAAATCATTTCTTGACCATTCAATTAATTTCATATCACTCACAATACACCTAATATATTCTACCATTCCATGATTATATATCATCATAGTTTTATCCATACATCAAAGTACCCAATTCCTAACACACATTAATAATGATATCAAGTATGAGGAAAAACACACATGTTGATAGATTGAAATATCTAATGATAGATAAAGCATGTGAAATTATTATTGGTAGGTTCATACTCATGACCTCCCTTCTTAGAGATCAAAAAGTGTGAAATTCATGAGAAGAATTTTTAATTTCATATGATCCCCCTAAACCTGATTGTAAAACATTATCTATGACTCATTAGAATGATGTATCTAGACTAAATGACAATATTTCTTTAAGAATAATATCCTTACATCACTTGGTTTTCATTATATTAGAGAACTGATATAACCCTTTTATGTGGAAAATATTCTAATGAAATTATCATATATTAATTATACATAGAATAAAAATAATTATATGATAATAATGTATATATTTTTGAAATTGAAAGTAAAAATTCAATTGGTTGTAGGGATTCATCTCTAATAGACCACCCACTATCAATCACATACCACTAATGTCACATTCAAAAGAGGGATATGTTTCTTTACACTATTGTATGGAGGATCACACACCCTCAAGGGGCAGGTTCATCTAAGAGATCTCAATATATCCTAATAATTTCATCATCATAATATTTCTTTAATATTTGAGTTCAAAGAGTATATCACACAACTCAGTTCATGATCACTGAGACTTCACATCACACTAATCAAAATCTTATGGAGATTATTTATTATAGTGATTTAATTGAAATAAAAATAATCATCAATAATCACACGCCACTCCTAAATTTAAGATAATCCCACCTCAATGTTATATAGTTAGGTTATTTTATTTTTTTTCTTTCTATGAAACACTTAATAATAAAAAATCCCATTAGTATTGAAAAAGATATACAAGGGTAAACCCTCCCAATTCTCTACATGCTGTGTGCATGTTGAACACATGTACTAATCTTGTGAGAAAAATAATTTCTTTTGATCATGTTGTTCAACTATATAGATCTATTATAATTTTAATGACTATATTATTGTTCGTGGAACCCTTTGGGAGATCAATATTTTGATTCTCTAACATTGTGAATGTCATGGAATGAAGATTGTGATCCCACCATTGTATAAAATTTTCTTTTAATGAATTATTTTATGTGCTTTAAATTGTATATAGAAGGATTATAAGATTATATTATATTTGAGATGATAAGAATAGTGTTTTATGGATCTCATTAATCCTTAAACACACCCTTACACATGTGGGGTTATTTTCCAAAAATCTTAGAGTATTGTGTGACACGCCCCATGCATAGAGAACACATGAATGGATGCGTCATTTAATTCAATTGATTGGGAAAAAGATCATGTGGGTTATGTTGAGTTAATGATTCACTTTATGGGAAACTATCTCTATGTACAGACTATCATGGTCATATTTTATTTTATTTTTTATATAATGTGGACCTACATATCAAGGTTATTTTTTTCACAATAAATTTCCTAATAGAAGGTCTACATATGGAACACATGGATTGTGTGACCGAGTAACCCTATGTTTATATGATCAATGAACCAAATCTATTAGTTTTATGATCATGAAACCTTCATGTGACATTATTTTCTAAGAAAATGGGCAACCAAATATCAAATTAATGCTAAATATAATGGATCACCTTCTTATTCCCTAGGGGTAATAGTCATTGGTCTTGTTTCTCCACCACAATTGAACCCTATGTCAATTAGTGAAGGCATTATTTATAACTTTGTTACTTGGGGGTCTTGATCTTTTGAGTTAGAAAGTAGAAAAATTATTTATCATATATTTTAATAAATATTCCCCAGTGTTAACCAAAGGAATCAAACCTCAATAGGTGAACCCTCTACAAAGGGAATTATAGATAAAATTTTTAAAAGGTTTTTTCTACTTATGTTCTATGAGAACTTCCATGGTAAAGAGATAATAAAATAATATAAATATCTTTATGTTCATTGATTTATTGTGATTACATCAAACATATAATAATTGAAGCACAAACCAACCTATTTTATAGAACAATATTTTTTAATGATTTAGGATTCATTCAAGATTTCAAGAATTTATAAAATTCTTATATATGAAATAACTAAATTTATATGGTATAATATTAATTTATTTTTTATATTTTCAAGTGTAATTATGAGTTTTTTTATTATGGAGATGATTTAGAAGAGGATTAGAGGAGAAAAATAATGAATTAAATAACCACAAGAGTTTTTGGATCCAGAAAAAGCTCTACTATATATCTATTGGAGACACACAGGGAGCCCAATGGATTAAGAAATAGGCATGTAGGGATCCTACTTCTAATGGGGTATCAGTAGAAGCCACATGGAGTCAGTTGGTCCACTATATGGTCAATGAGATTCCACCATATCTCTAGTGTAAGCCCAAATACTATTTTAATGGGGGGGGGGTGTGTTTTAGATTTTTTCCCAAAAATAAATAGATATTTTTACCTTCTTCCTTGGACGAACACACCAACATAGAGTTGTTATCTTGTCCCTTCATGATTATTCTTCATTTCAAAGTTATCCAATATTTTCATTCACCAATGGACCAGAATACCATAAATTTCATTAGACTCCTTGATATAAGGCTAACACAATGCACCATTAAATCATATTTTTCTTTTACTATATGGTGGAAACCCCCTTTAAATACTTTATTTTGGGATTTTTTATAGATTCTATGATATCAGTCAATTAATGATAAATAAAGTAATATTTTTTTATGATTATACTTGTGTTAGATAAGTGTAGGTGTTCCATAACCCAATATATATTTATTTGTGTGTTTCATATGTGATGTGATATAGTGGCCTGGGTAATCGAGCATCAGGGTCCCAAACATGAGCCTAAAGGGTTTAAGTAAGAGTGGATAAAATGCATGAAACATTTTGGTATCATGGTAGAATATTCACATGTGATAAATTTAATTTATAGTTTATTTGATACTTTATAAATTTATGAGCCATAGGATATAGATGAATAAGGAGCTCAGAGTGGATATTTAGGTATGAGGTATGTTAAGAGAGACCTTGGTTGGTCTTATATGACAATGTGTGATGATCATATGATAGCGATGATAGATTCTATGGGTTAGGGATATGTTCTCTTGAGAATCACTTATAAAGTGAATGATTAGGTGTTTGGGTGTCCAATGTTTATATTAGTGATGATTATTGAATGTTAATATACATGCCATTGGTGGTCAGGCTAGGTGCTGAGATTACCTGAACTTGGGTTACATAAGTTATCAAAGGGGTTTTTAGGGCTATGTGTGATGGGTCATATGAGGTCACATTTATTTTCTTTTCGTATCCATATGTATAATGTTTATGTGATGAATTGATTGAAAAAAGTGATGAATATTATTATGTTATGATCATTATTTTAAGGAATTTCCTTGGGATTGAATACTTGTATATCAACCCACTATCAGGAAGACTTACCCTATATTTAGGTACATTTATGTTGACTAATTATTTAAAGGTCAATATCAGAGACCCAAATACAATAATGTTTTACCACTATTACAGGGACCATATCTTGAGGTTCAAATATGTGTATATTGACTGTTGGTTCTAGAAAAAGTAACAAACACTTTGGAATGAAGACTGAAATATAACATAACAAAAATATGAAATTTAGTATAAAATGAAGTAGCCTCTTGTGATGGAATTATATAGACCATATATGAATCCTATGAACATGAGTGACATTTGAAGCCAGAATATGGTATTCCTTTATGACCATAAGAGTTTTGGAAACCCTAACATTATTTATGAGAGTGATGTGGTAAACTCATCTGATCATTATCTTAATATTTATACTTCCTTTATAACATCTACATGATTATCCTACATGGTTGTTTTTTCACATATCCCAAATAGGAAGCTAATTTTTTCCCTATAAATACACCCCTTACATGAATTTTAAAGAAAAAAGTAATTTATTAATGTATGAAGTTTGAGAAATTGTATCTTTTTTGAGTAACTCCTTCAGAAAAAATTCCATGGAGATGAATTAAATTAGGTAGAATTTAAATTTAAGTCTTAATAGAAGGATGATGTAACACCCTGATATTTAAAAAATATATATTTTTCATTAATGTGTTCAATATCTTGCTTCACATGCAACGTTGAACAAAAAAACACAGACTAGTATATAACCATTAAAAGGTAGCCATATAATTGGAAGGTATAAAAAGTGGTAACTATATTAAGAAATATATATGACAATAAAAATAATGGAAATTCCTTTAAAATATTCAATTGGTATATCTAAATATCTAATAAAATATTTTTATGCATAAATATATATTTTACTAAAAATTACCTCTTTTTTAATATAAATTTTATCATATTATAGTTAATTAATGATTTTAATGAATTTTATAGATAAAATATATAGTAAAATAAGTTAACACCCATCCAGTAGTTATTACTTAGAATGTAATAAATTTATTTTATGTTTAGAAGATATATTTTTTCCAAAAATTGTATTAAGCATTATGCATACTTATATTAAAATTAATTTTTACCACTTTAAGAAATTGAATTGGATAAAACGATTTTCATATTTTTAATCATCATTACCAAATTAATTAATGTGTTCAATTTCATTTTTGGGCATAAAATTAGGTTTCCAAGGTAAATATTAGTTACCACGGTTAAAACATTATTTTTAAAGGAATAATAATTTTATAAATATTCTGATTTTAAATTTTGTTGATATATTTTATAATAAATAAACTAATATGACATTTAAACATATATATAAATAAATTAATAGTCATTTAATTGGAAATTAATGTTAAATAATATTAAAACGCTTAGTGATTAAAACGGCATTTTTTTACAAAATCATTTTTTCAACACATTATATGTTTTAATTTAAAATTTAATGTTCACATATTTAGAAATTGAATTAGATCAAATGGAGTAAAAATTTATGTTATCATGTTGAAATTTTGTAATAAGGTTCATATTATATTTTTAGAAATAAAATAATTATTACGGTTAACTTTTAATCAAGATTGATAAGTGTTAAAATAGGTAATATAATGTGGCTCAAATTTTATTAAAATCAATTTGAAACCCATACCTCTTATAATAACTTTTTAGGTTAGAAATTCATACCTACATTTCTGACCAACATTTCCCCCCTAATTCACCTAAATGTCATGCAATTACATTCTTACCCATTACCTAACATTCTTTTCTAAAGATTTATACCTCCTTTTGACCTATAAAAGGAGCTCACTACCATCCACTCAAATACACACATATAGTTCATATTTACCATAAAAATATAAAAAATAATTCTTCTTGAGCTCCTCCAGTATCATTTATCCTCAAAAAAGTTCTGTAAGTCCTTTATTTAAAAGGATACTTCAAGAGAAGATCCAAATTCTCAATACAAGTATTACTTACCATTTAACATTATCATTCTCATACACCCTCATCCAATAAAATTCTAACCATATATATAAAATTAAATAATTATAATTATATAATTAATTGTTATTATATTGATGGTATAACCATTATTTATTCCACTCTCATTCAATAAAAAAAAAATAATGAAAATGTTGATCATGCGCATGTGAGGACTACTATATATATGAATGCCACATTTCATTTTTTATCACCACCTTTCAAGGATGGTTCAATAAATGTGTTTAGTGATTAGATATTTAATTTATTTTATTATTTATATTCTATAAATATAAATCAGGTATTCTATAACTAATATTATAAATAAGAATTAATTGAAAAACTAAACGCCTAAAATGAACATACCAAAAAGAAAATCAATTTATTTATAAGTGAAAAATTATTTTTTATTTAACCTATCCTTATAACTATCATAAATTATTATTAGTAACCTTAATAAAATCTAAATAATTTCATTATACATTTTTGATAATGATGTTACAATAAAATAATCTCTTCCAAAACCATACTTACACATAGATTGTTGGTTCAATTTAACCATTTAATTGAAAATGATGAAAATTTATATAATGGATATATTTGGAATCATAATATTATATTTTAATAAGTAAATAATTTTTTTGTTCAATAATGATAATATAAACATTTATCTCAATAATGAATACAACACCATTTGTTTGTTATAAGTTATCAAAACAAGTTTTTCGTCGACTTCATCATCATGAATAATAACTACTATAATTTTCAAATTAAATAATAACAATATAAATAATTATAAAACATAAATTACAATACCCTTTATGAATGGTAATTATGAAATTTTGGATAAGAATGAAGAACGACACCACTCTTATTAATATTTTTCAAAATAATCAAGATTACTCACACCCGATATTGAAAACAGATAACAACTAAATAATACAAATATAGATAATAATTATAAATAAATATTATAAATGGTTATAGATATGAAATATTTTCTGAAATAGGTGATTAATATAGTTATTTTTTTATTTATAAGATTTAAGTTCTTTAGTGGAAGTCATGAATTAAGGTAAGGGGTTGTTTTTCTAAAATTTTATTTCTTTAGAAAAATTTTATTTTACACAATGATATCCTTACTATGGTGCGATTATTTCCAAATAAATATCTTATACCATATTAATTTAATTAATGTGGTTTAAATATCCATATAATTTCCTTTTTCTAATGTATTTTGATTCAAAATATACCAAATTTGAAAGATTTTTTAACTCAACTCCCTTCATTGAGTTATAATGATTCTTCTTGAACTTCGTTTATCCAAGATTGGTTAATTTAACCTTAAGATTTTATTTTATCGTAATTTATATTTCTCCTTGGGGGAATTAATTTTAATACAAATATTTTAATTTGATGAATCTCTTCCTCAAAATTATATCTTTGTTAATAATAATTACCAATGTATTTAATGACGGTTTCCCCTCCATGTCCATATTTTTATTTCCTGAAAATTTTCTACTTTATAATTGGAAACCTAATTATGGGTTATCTCATGTGACATCCATATTTCCATTATAATCCTCCTCCTTTCGACTCAATTACTTATTTTACTGTAATCCATTTGAGTTTTAGTTGATCACTCTTTTATGTGTTTATGATAAACCCTTAAAAGGTCCCCCTATTGGGAGTTGGTGTTAGAAACCCACATTTTAGGGTTCCTATTCAACCATTAAAAGGGGGATTATCCAAAAAATAAACAAAAAGAAGGCCTTTGGGCCATTCAGGTATTATCAAAATTATTCACTGTTAATGAGAGACTACCCTTATCTATCATTAAACTCATTCCATTAACCTTTTTGTTATTCCATAATATTATCAAAATCAATCCTTGAATTTTCATTACATACTTTCATATTGTGAATACCCAAACCTATTTTTATTTAATGGTATTCAACTATATATAATTATGCTTCATTGATTTAGTAATTCCATGTATTAAACCTACATTCCTTAATCATGGGATTGAAATAATGAAATACTTTCTTATGTTATATGATTTATGCGACACACATAATTATAGACATATAAAGGGTGTTCCTTGATATTTCTCCAATTAATTGGGTAAATAATTAATCACTATAGATGATATGTTTATGATACCTTGGTAGCATGACTTGGTAATGTTTTATGATACATTGTTGAATAACCTTGGTAATATTCTTTTCAATACTTTAGTGATATGAATATGAATGTATCATGTGTAAGTTTTAGAAACATTTCAATGTTATTATTAATGTACTTATGATCATGTTATCCCTCTTGTACTTATTTTTATATTCTTATATTAAGACTCATGTTTTACCCATAATGTTCATTTATGATTTGTTTTTATTTTTTATCCCTTACTGAGTATATAAGATCACCAATTTCTTATGTTTTCATTTTCAATGGTTATGAATAAAGGTAATATTTAAGATAATTGTAGAAGTGTTTCATGTGTGGATAATTTTAAAGAAATGTATAAGAATTATTATGGATTAAGCAGTAGCCTATATAATGGAAAAAATGTTTGTTAGTTGAAAAAGACATGGGTTTTTTAGTTATTTCTTTATCTTATCTCTCTAAAACCATAATAATAAAATGTTTTGGAAATGTATATAATGAAATATATTTTATAATTCATGTAATTATATGGCCATATTCCTAGGTTTTCATAGTTGGAATCTGAGAAAATTTTACATGAATTTATTGGTTAGGATTTTAGTAGAGGGTAATTCAAGGATCGATAAGTTAATATTGATCATAATTTCAAAGGTATAGATAACCCTTTAGTTTAGTGGAGATAATATTGATTATTGTAAGGATCCAGATATGAAAACATTAGTGAAAACCCTAGGGATAAGTATAAGGAATAAGTCTTAGTATAAGAATAAATATTAAAGTTTTGATAAAGCATAGATTTTATGGTTCTCTTAGAAATTAAATCCTTGAATGGATATTGGAAAGTAGATATGGCTATGGAAAAAATTAACCTAGGTTTAATCACCCTAAAAAGGACTGGTTAAATATTAACTCAATCTTTACTCTGGTGTAAGATGAGTGGGTCCAAGACTACCCACCTAGATAGAAACTCTCTAGGGATATGTTTTGGTTAATAAAATTCACTTTATAAGACATTATTAAGGATTTATTATGTCAAGGAATTAGTTTAATTAATATGATAGAACCTAACCTAAATATACCTCGATTGAACCGAGAGTGATTTTGGTTCAGCTAAAAGATGATGCAATAATTTCCAAGAGTATGAAATTTTGAGGTTAAATTTCAGATCATACAATAATTCCCTTATAGTTTTAATTACCCATCACTAATGTTAATTTCTTTTGGTTTTATCAATGGATGAAACCTGAAGTAATCATGTTTATGATGGGTACCATGGAAAATTCTAATGTTTTACTAATGAGAGACCTAACATGATAAAAAATGAAGTGAGAAATATTATTATTATTCCAAACCAACTATTAAAAATCATGATTAACAATGTGAACACATTTTAATTCCTAAAAAAACCAGATAAGAGAAAGATATAGTCTCATGGACATTTGAGTGAAAAATATGATGAAATAATGATGATTCATTTTCCTATAAGTTAAGAATGTGTGAAGAAGAACCCATAGGAATGTTTCAAAGGAATTGGAAGATGCATCATGTGTAGAAAATTAGGGTATAAAGCAAAATATTTTGCTAGAAAAACAAATCAATTGGTTAAAATTATAAAGGGAAAATATGTGTTTCCTATTCATACATAAGATATTAAGATAATCACCTAAATTTGAAAATATATCAGAGTTATGCCTATATATTAGATATGATTAATTAATTTTACTACTGAATGAAAATTAAAATTATGAGGATTTAATTTATTTAGGGAGGTGTGGAAGTGTAACACCCCAATATTTTAAAATATATATTTTCCTTTTAAAACAAAATGCGTTCAATAGTTTGCTTCACACACAACACTGAACCAAAACAAACTACAAAACATTATGTAACTATTAAAATGTATCCATAGAATTAATAGGTATAAATAGATCCAAACACATTTTGAATTATATATAAAAATAAAAAATGTTAATGCATTTATATAATTAAATTAGAATATCTAAATAACTAATAAAATCATTTTATGCATAAAATTATGTTTTACTAAAATTTGTCTCTTTTTTTCTCTATGAATTTTATTATATTATGGTTAATTAATGATTTTAATGAAATGTATAGAAAATATATATAATAAAATAAGTTAACATTCATTCAATAGTTATTATTATGTAATTAAAAAATTTATTTTATGCTTAAAAGATACTTTTTCTCCTGAAAATTATATTATGTGTTATGTGAGCTTATATTAAAATTAATATTTAACAATTTTAAAAATTGAACTAGAGAAAATTATTTTCATATTTTTAATTATCATGATGAGATTAATTAATGGGGTAAATTTTATTTTTAGTAATAAAATAAATTTACCAAGGTAAATATTACTTACCATGAAAAAAGAATTATTTTTCAAGAAATGATAGTTTTCTAAATATTGTGAGTTTAAATTAAATTAATTTATTTTAAAATAAAGACTCAAATATAATGTTTAAACATATATATAAAAAATTAATACTCACATAATTGGTAATAAATGTTTAATAATATTAAGAACACTTAATGATTGAAATGACATTTTTCTACTGAAACATATTTTTAACACATCAAATGTTTTAATTTAAAATTTATTTTGCAAATATTTAAAAATTGAAATAGATTAAATGGATTAAAAATTTGTACACGACATGTTGAAAATTTCTATGAATGGTCATATTATATTTTTAGTAATAAAATAAATATTATGGTAAAATTGTAATCAAGATTAATATATGTTAGAATATGTAATCTAATGTGGCTCAAATTTAAAAAAATAATTTTGAAACATTGACCTTATATAATACATTTTATATGTTTTGAATTCATAAATATATGTCTCACCAATATTTTCCCACCCATCTAACCTAAATATTATGTAATTTCATTTTTACCCCTTACATAACATTCTTTTCCAAATACTTGTCCCTCCTTTTCACCTATATACAGAGCTAACTTACAATCACTTCAAGACACACCTATAATTATAAATTCAAATTAAAATCTACCAAATTTTCTTGTTCTAAATCCACTATAAAATTTCTTCAGCCTCTATCCTTAATAAAATTCCTCAAGTCTTTCATTTCCAATGGATACTTCAAGAGAATATAAAAATTCTCAACTTAAGTATTACTTACCCTTTAACTTCCTTTCATTATCCTTCTCATACACCCTACTAAAAACACATTATAACAATATTTATATAATTACATCATTATAAATAATATACTAAAATTTTATTATATTTATGGTATAGTAATTATCCATTTACCTCCCATCAATCGAAAAAATGAAAATGTTTCTCAGGGGAGTGTGTAAACTACCACCTCCATGAACGACACATCTCATTTGTCATCAACACCTTTCAAATATGGTTATGAATATTGTCTTAGTGAATATATTTTTTATTTATGTCATGATTTTTATTATTTAAATATAAATTAGGCATTCTATAATTAATATTGGAAATAAGTAATCGACGTAAAACTAACTGTCTAAAACGAACATACCAAGAGAAAAATTGATTTATTTATAAGTGTAAATTTCTTATTAATTTGATTTATTCTTATAAATATTCATAATTATGATATATCAAATTAATATCATATAAATAATTTCATTATAAATTTTTAATAATTATATTATAATAAAATAATCTCTTACATAGTCATATTCACACATAGATTATATCATGTTATTATTGGGACAGTTTAACCAACGAAATGAACAATGCTATATATTTATATCAATGGTGGATTTGGAAACTTAATATTTGAAATTAATAAGTAAATAAATATTTTTTTGGTTATATAATGGTAATATAAACATTTAACTCATTAATTAATACAACATCCTTTATTTGTTATAAATTACGAAAACAAGATCATCAACAACTTATTCATCATGAAAAATAACTAAAACATTTATGAAATGAATTAAAAAAAATAAAAACAATTATAAAACAAAAATTCTAGTATGATTCCTAATCTAGGAATGATGAATTTTTTGAGAATAATGAATTAAAACTTCATTATTATGAAACTAGTTCGAAATGTTCTAGATTACTCACACCCGATATTAAAAAAAGATAATAAATAACTAATATAGTTGTATAGAATAATTATAAATGAAGTATATAAAAGCTTATAGAAATTCTCTAAAATATGTTATTAAGATAGTTATTTTTTTATATAATAGATTTGAATTCTTTAGTGGAATTCATGAATTAAGGTAAGGTGTTATTTGTCTCAAATTTAATTTCTTAAGACATATTTCTTATTATGCACTATGAAATCATTATTATGATGTGATTACCACATAATGACCATCTTGAACCATATTAATTTAATTCATGGGGTTTTAAAAGATATATAATGTTCTTTTTAAATATATTTTGATTCAAAATATACCAAAGTTGATAGGGTTTTTTGTTAACTCAACTCCATTTGTTCTGTTATAATGATTCTTCTTGAACTTATTTCTTTAAATATTAGTTAATTCCACCCTAAGATTATATTTCATGATACTTTATATTCCTATTTGGGTATATTTAATTTTAATCCAAACATTTTACCTTGATTAATACCTTCCCCAAAAATTATATATTTGTTAAGAATAATTATCATCCTCTTTAAGAATAGTTTCCCCTCATTGTCCATATTTTATTTTATCTCAAATGTTCCAATTTATAATTAGAAACCAAATTATGTGTTATCTCATGTGACCTCAATATTTCCCATATCCTCCTCCTATTTTTTATTCAAGTACTTATTTTGTGATAATACCTTTGAGTTTCAATTGATTATTCTTTCATGTGTTTATAATCAATCCTTCATATTCTAAATGATTCACTATTTATGAGCGACTAACCTTATATCTCATCAAACCCATTCCATAAACATTTATATATAGTTGTAATGATACTAAAATCACCCATTTATTTTCCATGCCAATGTTTCAGGTTTTGAATACCCAATACTATTTTCATTCAAGGTTATTCACATAGATATAATTATCCTTCATTGATTGGGGACTTCCATGTATGAAACCCAAATTTCTTAATCTTGGTATTTAAATAATGAAATAAATTACTATATTATATTATAAATATGTAACACATATTAATAGACATATAAATAGTGTTTTCTAATAATTATTAAATGTATTGGGTAACGAATTAATCTCTTAAGATGACATGTTCATGATACCTTGACAACATGCCTCAGAAAAATTTTATGATACCTTGGTGAATAACCTTAGTAATATGATTTTACAACACCTTAGTGATGAAATTTAGTGATATTCTTATGAATGTCTCTCATTTATCTTGTAGACTTATTTCTAAGTAATTATTCATGTACTTATTATCATGTTATTCCTATTGTAATTATGTTCTTATTATTATATTATGACTCAAGTTTTACCCATGATTTTAATTTATTGTATGTTTTCATTGATTATCCCTTACTTATAATATAATCTCACCCCTTTCTTATGTTTCCATTTCCTTAGGTTATGATAAAAATTAATACATTTTACATGTATAAAAGAGTATCATGTGTGGAGAATTTGTGTGATATATTGAATACTTGTTATGGATTAAGAAGTAGCTTATATAGTGGAAAAATGTATGTTAGTTAAAAAATACATGAGTTTTCAGTTAATTTTTTGTATTAAATATCTAAAACTCTAAACCTAAAAGTTCTTGGGAATGTATATAATAAAATGCGTGCTATAAATCATATAATTAGATGGTCATGTTCCTGGTCTTCCATAGTTGGTATCGGATTAGGGTTTAGCTAACATTAGGGGTTAGGATGCTAGTTAAGGATAATTTAAGGATTGATAAGTTAAGTTTGATCATAATTTTAAAAGTATAGATAACCCTTTAGGTTAGTGGCAACAATATTGAATATTTTAGGGATTTGATTAAGAAAAAATAAGTGGAATCCCTAGGGATAAGTTTAAGGGATATGTATAAGTAAAGGATAACAACCCAAAGTTTTGATAATACAGAGATTGTGTGGTTTTATTAGAAATTATATTTTTATTTGGATACTATCAAGTGGTATGGCTATTGTAAGTATTATCCAAGGGATAATAACCCTAGAAAAGGTTGTTTTCTTATTAACTCAATCTTCAATATGGTGCATTATGAGAAGGCCTAAGATTACACACCTATCTAGACATTATCAGAGGATATGAAATGGTTAATCACATTATCTATATAAGACATCATAAAGGATTTATTATGTTACATAATTAGGTTAAATAATAAGAGAGAACCCAACCTAAAGAAACCTAGATTGAACTGTGATTTATTTAGTTTGAACTAAAATCTCATGTAATAATTTTAAAGAGTATGACATTTTAAGTTCGAATTTTTCATCTTATATTAATTTTATTATGATTTTAATTGGTCATCACTCATGTTAAATCAATTTGGTTTTATTAATGGATGAAGCCCAAAGGATTCACATTAACGATGGGTACCACAAACAGTGTGGGTATTTTCCCAACAAGAAACTAAACAAGATAAGAACTGAAGTGAGAAATATTGTGGTTATGTCAAAACAGCTATCAAGAATTATGATAAACAAAATGAATATAGTTTAATTCCTAAAAAAACAAAAGAAAAGAAGAATGAAGTTAATAAAAATTTGGGAAAAAAATATGATGAAGGAAAAAATATTCAGTTTCATACATGTAAATAATATATAAAGATGAACCTAGTGGAATGTTTCAAAGAAAATTGAAGATTCTTCACATGTGAATAAGGAGGTAATAGAGAATCATGTTTTAAAGGAAAAAAGAATCAACCAGTTAACATGATGAAAGTTAAATGTGTATTTCCTAGTCATACATAAGATATTAAGAGAAACACCTCATTTTCTTGAGTTATGACTATATTTTAGATACCCTTATCTAATTTTATTATTGACTGAAAATTAATATTGTGAGGACACAATTTATTTAGGGGGGGGGGATATAACACCCTGATATTTTAAAATATATATTTTTCTTTAAAACCTAACATGCTCAATAGATTTATTCACATGTAACACCAAAACAAAACAAACTGTATAACATTATATTACTGTTTAAATGTACCTGTAGAATTGGTAGTTATAAAAATATTTAACAAAATTATGAAATATATATATATATATATATATATATATATATAAAACAATGGTAATGCATTGATAAATTTCAATTGGTATATATAAATAACTAATAAAATCATTTTATGTATAAAAATATATTTTACTAAATATTTCCTCTTCGTGTGATGAGAATTTTATTATATTATAGTTGATTAATAATTTTAATGAAATTTATGGATAATATATATAATAAAATATGTTAAAATTCATCCAATATTTATTACTAGGAAATTAATAAATTTATTTTATGCTTAGAATATACATTTTTTATAAAATTTTATTATGTGTCATGCATGCTTATATTAACTTTTTTTTATCACTTCTATAAATTGAATTAGATAAAATGATTTGAATATTTTTAATTAGTTTGATGAAATTAAGTAATTGGGTTAACTAGTTTTTTAGTCATAAAATTAAGTTACTAAGATAAATATTAGTTAACATGGTAAATAGTTATTTTTCAAGAAATGAAATATTTCTAAATATTATGATTTTAAATTAAATTAATTTATTTTAAAAAAATAAAATTATAAGTTTTTAAATATATATACAAATAAATTAACACTATTTTAATTGTAAATAAATGTTAATTAATATTAATAAAAATTAATGATTAAAATGACATTTTCTAAAAAAATAGTTTTTCAATACATTATATGTTTGAATTTAAAAGTTATTTTTATCATATATAGAAATTAAATTATATTAAATGAAGTAAAAATTTATATTTAGATAATAAAATTTTGTAAGAAATGTGATATTATATTTTTAGTTATAAAATAATAATAATTTGTTAAATTTTAATTGATATTAATAAGTGTTAAAATAATTAATATAATTTGGATCAAATTTTACTAAATAAATTTGACACTAAGACCTTACTGAATATATATTTTTGGTTTAAAATAAATTACTAAATGTCTCCTCATCATTTCCGCACCTGACTCACCCAACACTCTGGAAATTTCACTCTTACACCTTACCTAACATTCTTTTTCAAAGATTTATCCCATTTTCACCTATAAAAGGTGATCACTTCTACCCACATCACACCACACCTCAATTATAAAATTACCCTTAAAATATACCAAATTAAATACTTCTACAATACATATACACATTTTTTATCCTCTATCCACATAAAAGTTCCTCATGTCCTTTATTTCCAAAGTATATGTCAAGAGAAGATCCAAATTCTCAACGTAATTATTACTTACCCATTAACTTCCTTTATTTATAATTTTTATCCACCATAATACAAAAAAAACATAAAAATATGAATATAATGATATCAGTATAAATAACATATTGATATTGTATTATATTTATTGTATAACCATTATCTATTCCCCTCTTATTAAATCAAAAAAAATATTGCTCATGCACATGTGGGGACTATCACCGCCATGAACGACACATTTCATTTTTCCTCACCACCTTTTAAGGACAGTTAAATAAATAGATTTAGTGAATATATTTTTATATTTATTTCATGATTTATATTCTAGAAATATAAATTACTCATCATATAAGTAATATCATCAATAAGATATAATTTTAAAACAAATAACCTAAAATAAACAAACCAAGAGGAAAAATGATTTATTTGTAAGTGAAAACTTATTTTTAATTTACCTTATCCCTATAAAAATTAGAAATTATGATTAATCAACTTAATAAAGTCTAAATAATTTCATTATACATTTGTGATAGTGATAATATAATACAATAATATCTTTTATAGACACAATCACACATATATTGTAGCATGTTCTTGTTGGGCTGGTTTGACCACCTACATGAAAAATACTATAAATTTCTATTAAATATGGATTTGGAAACTTAATATTTGATAATAATAATTATATAATTATTATTTTTGTTTTTTAATGGTAATATAAATATTTAATTTATTAATTAAAATAACATCGTTTATTCTTATAAATTACCAAAACAGGCTCACCATTGACTTTGACGTCAATAATAGTAACTAAAATAATTATAAGATGAAATTATGACACCATAAATAATCATAAAACATAAATTTTATTACCTTTTATGATATGATAAATTAACTTTGTGTGAATAGTGAATAATTATATCATTATTATGAAACTAGTTCAAAACGATAAATATGACACACACATGATATTGAAAATAGATAATAAATAACTAATATATATTTATAGAATAATTATAAATGAATTTAATAAAAGGTTATAGATATGAAAAAGTTTCTAAAATAGGTTATTAAGATATTCATTATAATGGATATTCAATCACTTTAGTGGAATTCAAGAATTATGGTAAGGGGTTCCTTACCAAAAAATTATTTTGTTGAGACATATTTCTTATTATAGACCATATTATCTTTACTATTATGTGATTACTACCTAATGAATGTTTTTTACCATATTCATTTAATTCACGGGGTTTGAATATCCATATCATATTCTCTTTTAAATTTCCTTTGATTCAAAAGATACCAAATTTGAAATGGTTTTTGTTAATTCAACTTAATTGTTGAATTATAATGATTTTATTGAACTCCCTTCATCTAGGATTGGTTAATTACATTATAAGATTATATTTCATGGTGATTTCTATTTCTCTATATGGATAATGAATTTTAATCCAATGATTTAATTTTTATGAACCTCTTCCCAAAATGAATATCATTTTTAAGAATAATCCTCACCATCTTTAATAAATTTTTCCCCTTCTTATCCATATTTACATTTCTTTCTAATTTTATCCTTTATAATTAGAATCATAATTATGTGTGATATCATGAGACCTCCATATTTCCCTTCTCCACCTCCATATTTTTATTGATGTACTTATTTTGAGATAATCCCTTTGATTTTCAACTGATCATGCCTTCATGTGTTTATAATTAATAATTTACTATCCAAATAATGAACTATTAATTAGAGACTACCCTTCTATCTCATTGAACCATTTATATAAAATTTATTGTATATAAATCATGCTACCAAAATCACTCCTTGATTTTCTATTCCATATTTTCATGTTTTAAATACCCAACCCTATTTTCATTCATGGTTATTCACCTAGATATAACTATCCTTTATTGATTGGAGAAATCTATGTATGAAACCCAACTTAATTAATTGTGGGATAAAAATGATGAAATACATTCTTATGTTATAAGATAAATGTGGTACACATAATAATATACCTATAAATAGTGCGACTTGATAGTTATTTGATGCGTTAGGTAAATAATTAATCTCTATAGATGAAAATTTTATGATACCTTGGAAGTATTACTTGGTAAAATTTTATGATACCTTGGTAAATAAACTTGGAAATATGATTTTACAACACATTAATGATAGACATTTGTGATATTATTATGAATATATCATATTTATTTTTAATACACATTTCCAAATTATGTTTTTTGTACTTATGATAATGTTATTCCATATGTTTTAAACATGATATTAATTTATCCTCTGTTTTCATTGATTATTCATTACTAGGTATCCGAGGTTACCCCTTTCTTATGTTTTAATTTCCCTAGGTTATGAATAAAATTAATACATAATATGTGTCTAGAATATTATCATATGTGTATAATTGGTGATATATGTTTAAAGTTTGTTATATATTAAGTATTATATTATATATTGGAAATATTGTCCATTGGTTAAAAAAGGAATGAGTTTTGTTAGTTAATTTTTTTATCAAAAATATCTAAAACTATAATCATAAAATGTATTTGGAATGTATGTAATGAAATATTTTCTATAATTAATGTAATTATATTGTCAAATTATCATTATTTCATGGGTAACATCTTGAATATTATCATTATGTATATGGCTCACCTATATAATATTATCATAGGTTTTTTAATGAAAAACCATCTTGAAAACTCTATTTTCTTAACCATCCTGCATTCTTCATGGAGGGATTCTTGCATGAATCTCACAAGGTCACCATAATTTAACATACTTATAAATTATAGACCTCACTCATCCATATAGAGTCTTTAATTCTATATGGTTCAGGGGTTTCCCATATTATAAGTGTCCCTCTTCCCAATGGATCATCTCTTTATAATATTTGGATTAAAGTGTACGTTTTCACGAGAGATAAATTAATGGGTATTTGAACCATTATAATAATATAAAAGGATCTTATTATCTTCCTTTTTCTAAGCTCAAAAATCTCAAAAATACTATTCCATCAAGGCCTCATCTAAAGACACCATAGTTATACAATCACATCATTATGCATGTTTTCATGCTTCCCTTAAATCATGTAATATATTAATTTTAATAATTTGAAACCTTATAAGATATCTCCTATGACTATACTCTATAATTGGTAGGATCCTTATGATATTTTAAATAATATACTACTTTGATAATAAATATCACTATCTTTAAGTAATCAATGAAACCTAAATTTTTTCAAGATACTCATCCTAAATACCATGAACCAGATCCTATAGGTCTTTAGTATCCGGTTAGCCTCCCTAGTCTAGTCAATGAGCTATGAATAATAAAATGGGATTTCAATCTAGTGTAATCCATATCCCTCACTTGAATCATCTTTCAAGTTAAACTAGAATGGTTCACTCATGAATAAGTCCCACATAAACTATTTATAGGTCCCTTTTATCTAGTAGTCCATTTTTTATAACTTTAAATTACTTGGAATAGGTCCTAGTCTTATGAAATTAGTATATAAGGCACAACTATCTTAGATTCATGGAATTAAAAGGAACTCCATTGGTCTAGTATGATAAAACATAAAAGTAACTTCTTTGGTTATATATGTATAAACTTAGAAGGAACCAAAATAATCCTTTTCACATGACTCTGAAAGGCACAACATGCCTCGTTAAATTGTATTGAGCTATATGAGTTTTTATTTCTATTATGGGGATACATATGTAGCAATTTTTATAGGTTAAAAACCAAATACATATAACTTATCTCTTCCCTAGATAGTGGTAAATTCCAAAGTACCTAGTCGTATGTATTTAAACCATAAAATTATTAAAAAAATGATGGGGAATATGAGTAACCTCTCAAACATACATATATATAACATCTTATATATATATATGATCACATAAATTAATGGTGTCGATTGATTAATTTCATGATTAGTGAAACTGATATTGTAACTAGGAAGCATTTAATGAATAAATTATAAATCTATAATAGATTCCTAGAGTTCACCACATAATTCTAAATGAAATTAAATTATCTTAGAAACCACTTAAACTTGGAAAGTGAGTCTATATATAAAAAAATTTGAATGCGAATATTCAGGGGAGTAAAAAATATGAACCCAATGTGAAATCCTATACTTATGAAATGGAATAATTGACCTTGAAATATTACTTATGATGTTTCACTGATGGGTTCCTTGTTTGTAGTTTCTTTCACTCATATATCCCATTAAATAAAAATAGAATCATCAATTAATATATAAAAAATATCAAATTAACCTACTAGGATGATCTCAATGATAGATTAATGATGGTTCTTTTGTATCAAAAAAAGTGCCCCCAAACGTACTCATAATCCATAATAATTATTTTAGTCCCACAACCTAATGGGTTTTATCACCCAACCAATATATCTAATGCCAGGTGGTGAACACCCTAGTTATGGAATATAACTTTAATGACTATATTCCAACATTGGAGGTGGATACTAAAAGACTTTATGATATGAATCCATGCATTATATCCCATCAATGATAGGCTAGTAGAGACAAGTGTCCCCTATTTCTCAAACAACTTTGAGAGTCTCTCATGATAGTAAAGAAACAAATTCCTTATTTATCTTAGATAATTTTAAGAGGAAATTTATTGCATCCTTATGGACATAAAGGATCCTCCTATATGGGATCCCATTAGTTATGGATTCCACCATCTCCACTCAACCATGACCCCTGAGGAGGACACAAAGGAAGATACTACTACTTTGATTTTTTAAACTAGGGATCCAAGAAGGAGGGATCATAGAGGGATGATGACTGTCAAGGACAAGGTGAAGTCCCCTACTCTATAAATGATAAACATCCCTATAAATTATTTATAGTATCCCAGGGATGATTTCAATTCTCCATTGGTAAGAAACCTCTGATTATTTCAAGTTAGTCTTCAATGACTATTTCAACAAGTCCCTTTCCAATGAGGGACTGGAAAAAATTCAAGAGATCATTCCCAGATCAATATACATGAATTTCCTCTCTATGATAAAGGAAATTCAAATCATAGAAGTCTTAACTATTTATAAAAACAATCAAGAAACCCTAGAGATCCTCCCTAGATCACCTATAGAAAAGTCCCTCCCTTAGATAATGAAAATTCTAATCATTGTGGTCCTATATATGATTTTAGTTGATAAGGACCTCCTCATAGTAATATAAAGAATATCCATAAAGGACCTTGAAATTTTAGAACATTATCCATCACTTACAGAGGTCCTCCATATGATGTTAGTTATAGAGTTCCTCCCCATAATGAAAAGATGAACATGTGGGAGGTCCCCTTGTTATCAATCAAGAAGTATTCAGGGACCACGAAGGTCCTCCCTATGATATTCCAGAATTATAAAATTGGAATAGAGATACTAAAAATATCATAAATTAATAAATTAATAGCTATATAGTCCCTCTTTGTGGTAATCAAGATAACAATGTTTGAGGTCCTCCCCATAGCATATATTGTAGAAGTTATCCCTATAATGAAATGAAAAAACAAGGATGCACTCCCTATATTGGTAAAAAGAAGAATATAAATCATGGAGGTCCTCTATATGGTTATAAATCCAATAGCTATAGTGATCCACCATAGGACATATGTTGCTGAGATCCTCCCTGTGATAAAATATATAGCTGAAATCAAGGTCCTCCCCATTAAGAATGGTCTAAAATCAAAAACCATGAAGGCCCCCTCAATGGAAATCATTAAAAAGGACCTCATCATAATGACATGTCTCTCCAGCATGAAGGTCCTCCTTAAATCACAGTTATTATAAAGTTTTTTTCATATCGACAAGAACTTGAAAAGAAAAATATGGATACACCAGGTACTTTTCCACCATATAAAAATATTTTTTCCCAAAAAATGTGAAATTTGAGGAAAAAATCATCATAAACGAATCATATAGATAAAAACACCCTAGATTTAGTTGGGGATATTTAGAATGATCTTGATCCTCTTAATGAATTAGTAGGAAAGATACCATTGTATTCTTATATGGTCGATGAACCACTCACAAAAGATGATGAAAATTCCAACATCATATGGAATAAACTAGTTAAAGTTAAGATACTAGTCATGTTATATTCCATTTCTACATCTTACTATGACGTTCTTGTGAAATTTAACAAGAATTTAGGCCTTATATCCATTATAACTAATGTTTGAATCTCAATCACCACAAATTTAGGCACCTTCCCTATGAGGGATACATTGATAAAATCAAGGAACTAGATAAAAAGTGACACCATATTGATCTGATCACCCTTTATATGGATCAAAATCCCAAAAATGGGAAAAAATAAAGTGCACCAAATATATTTTTTTCATTTTATTTATAAAATACACTTTTATGAATGAGTGGGAACATAAAAACATCCATCAAACCACAAACTCATACATAATACCAAAGAAAAAAATTCCATACCAAAAAAAGGAAAATATTATTACAACACACTAAAGACACATTCAAATTCAAAAAAATGAAAAGTAGAAACCGCCAGCACATCATGGCCTGTGAGCCAACCTCGAGTAGCACACCCTCCACAGTGGTCACCATCATCATCATCCCAAACCCCATGCCTAAAAAGTCCTATAAAATCATAATAGAAACTCTCTACCGAACCACGAACATACTAAAAATACTCCACGAAAACCTCCACCATCTATGTGATGAAACAATCTAGCATAGAAGAAACCATCATAAAATGATCATCGCAGCTCGAACATAACCATAACAAAACCTCACCAGGAACCTCGCACCAGGATGACCTAGCTTGGCTAGAAGGGATAGGAGGAAAGAACAATGTTTATAGAGGGAAGGCTAAAACAAGGAGAGACATCCTTTAATAAAACCACTGATCACATTCATCAGAACCATCAATAGGATTAAGATCACCAGGCCTCAAATGAAGAAAGAGGCAAGAAGGATTAAAGAACCACCAATAAAATCAAGAAAAAAGTAGAAAAAATTACTGATTAACTCCAAACAAGAAATAAAGATATAATGTTCATAGAGAAAACAAACCAACAAACCTTCATCACTGAATACGGGGAAGAAAATCTTAAATAAATTCCCATAAACACAAGGGAAGGCCGACTTAGGCCGCACCAAGACCATCAACCACCAAACTGCAAAACAAAAAAACCATATGAAACCTCCGCACCAGATCTGACCCCGAGAGATGCATATGATCAAGGGGTTAAAGATGCGGTTTGAGTGACTTAGGGAATCAATTCCACACCCTTCTTTAGGATCACCCATATCCATCAAGAAAGAACACCATGGAAGGATAAATAATTGATCACTGACGATAAGGCATTGAGAGAGAAGGGGTAAATGAGGGCTAGGGATGAGAGAGAAATAAGGATGGGGAGAGGGAGGCACTGGAGGAAAAAATCCCCCCTCTCGAATGCCACTACTGAGGGAAACCCTTGGTCGAGAGGGAGAGAAGTTAGACACCACTCTAAAAAAAGTAAGTGACTCATGTATGATTGAATCAATAGTATGAACACAATTCACTAAATTATTGGTGATGTTTCATCTAACATACACATCAAATAGTGGGGTGAATATGGGTCTCCACAATTCACCCCGTATGTGTGCCAAATATATTCTTTAGGAAGGTGGTTTGGAATTTTATTTCCTTAGGCCAGTTCTTAAGTATTGGATCCAAATATTCTAGTTGGTAAGTCTAATGAAATAACATTTCCACTAGAGTTCAGAAAAGAAAAACTCAATGGGAATAATCTATTAAGAGACTCATATATCAAACCATGAGGAAAGTGAATGAGGAGGCCAATTTCTGAAAAACATTACCTGAAATATGAACAAAATTTTATTGATGTAAACTCCCATATTGATCATTTTGAACACACACTACACCTATATTATTCCAAAGTAAAAGCCCTCAAGGTGAAAGGATAAGCAAGAAAATCTCTAGAGAAAACACCGGGGTGAACCTAGTTCATAGGAAAGGGTGAAGTTTTACATATATTTCCACCCTTAAATCCATGAAAACTAAAATGGAGTGTTTACATGACTACATCAAAAAAGGTCACCCTATCCTATAGGTATATAGTTATTTTTATCTCCCCTCTAATAAATTTGGCCTTTTTTAGAATGTGAGTAGATCTATAAGAAATGCCTTCTTGTTTATATATAATTTCATTAAAGATTCACCTCAAATATCTAGATCATATTCAAAGAAAAATATGATATATTTTATCAAGATCACTATTCATGAAATATTTACAACCTCATATCAAAATTAGTGCCAAGGGATGGAATTTAAGCATTTATGGGGTCTCTAGTCCAATAAATCTTTCACTAGAGAGAATTAAAAATAAGATTATGATTTTTCCCTTGATGGATATTTGGAGGATGAAAAATATATTTAAAACAATAAAATAGATAAAGACTATTCCTAGAACGTGAATCAAATTGATAAATTTTATTGATTAAAACCCAAACAGATAATGTAGATCACAATAATGATACTGAAGAACAACATGACTAGGAATGTGTTCTGAATATGATTTTCACCTAGGTGTGAGAATACTTTTTCCTAACTTTTAATCAATAGAGATCTCATGAATTGGGAGATCTAAAAAATATCGTATTTTCATATACTCTATGAGATTTTTTCATAGAAAAGGGTTAGGTTATAGTTGTATCTATAATCCACCCACCACCCAAAGAGGCCAAACCTATTTCTACTAAGGAACATATTTCATAGTATGAATTTGAGTTAGATAAGTTAAAGAAAATTAATTATGAATTAATTATAGGAAATATACCTAAAAAGTTAAACTATAAAGATAAATTCATCATGACTCACATGGAAGAATCCTTTCAACCAAATGAAATTGCTCAAAAAACAAGGCTAGCATTAGGATATCCAATAAACCCTAGGTCAAAAAATACTTGTATACCTGACTCAAACACCAATTTATTTTCAATACCATTGGGGAAGTGATAAAACACTACTTTTTGAATATTTTCTTGATAATAAATGACATAATTTCCTCACATTGGGCTAAATATATTCATTTATGAAATATTTGGGATTAGATCATTCATTTAAAAATTTGATGAAAATTCCAGTTTTACCCTTTTAAAATGCACTTTAGTTTTTCGCACATAAATATTTTAATATGACTTATTTGAACTCAAAAGTTTGTAACAATGTTCCTAAATTAATTTTCTATAACTTTTATTCAGGACACTAGAGCTAAAGAGTGCATTAAATGGAGTAAATGGGCCATTAAATCAATGGTGGGCTGGACTCGCTAGAATGGACATGGGTTCTGTATTTGGTCCATAAGTTATTCATCCATGCTTGGATTAGTCCCAAAATGTTATAGGAGCTCTAGGATTCAATTTATCACAAATAATCCTTCTGTAAGGATAGTTGATTCACGCGTTTTGGTGGTCAAACGGGCGGTGCAATTTGTATTAAAATATTTGGCCGAATTTCCCCATTCACACTTGAAACCACTTGTAACCTAGCCTCTCCTCCACTCTATAAATTAGTGTTTTTCTCATTTGGAGGGGTTGGGACGTGAATTAGGAGATTATAGTTAGAGGAGAATTGGTTTCGACCAAATTCCCCAACCATTGTAAGAGGGGTATCTCTTGAAGCAAGGATCCCCTCATCGAAGCCTTCTTCTCTTCATCATGTTGTAATGTTTTCATTTGTGTAATAAATTTCTTTGTTATTATTTTATTTCTTAAAATTTATTCTATTTTGTTAAAATTTATTCTTCTATTAATCTTACCAATTTTTTTGGAATCAAGAGTGTATAAGAGATTGGGTTCTACCATTTCAATCCTTTGCTCATGCAAAACATCTCCACGATGACCACACCACCCATGGAAGAGTTGTTTTCTAGTGATCAATCTATCTTCTACCCTATTAATTTAATTATTTTGAATAATTTAGATAATTTAATTTAAATAATATGATACATGAATTGTTTTCTTAAATTATAAGAAACTAATAAAGGAATTGAACAATTAACACAAAAACACACGAGGTCGAGGTTTTGTTTAAATTGTGAGAGTGAAAACTTAATCAGTAATACAAGTCCACACGAGATAAGTTTGTAGAGTTAAAATATATTCTATAAAAAAAATTCATCCTCATTCTCCCAAATTTAAATATTCCTTAATTTACCACTGACCATAAGCTAACCTTAGTACATCAATCAAAGAAGGGTGCTACGATTGCATGTTCTGAAGTTAGCCTAGGGTTAAATTCACTTCATCTTTGTGGTAAAGTTAATTCTCGTAGGGTTCGGGATTTAAAAAATTAAGGGATAATAATTAAGTGAATCCAAATTTAAATGATAATGATAAATAATTTAGTTAAGAGGTAGAGTTAGATCGATTACTTCTTATAAATATTGTCTAAAAAAACATCTTCTTATTGTGTATTTTTAATCTAACTTCATTTCAAAAATAAAAACAAAAAAATTAAATCTTATTCCAGAAAAATTATTCTAGTTTTATAAAAAATATAAAACCCCCATCCTTACATGTATTTTTTTCATTCTATTTTATTTTATCTTTATAATACCTTTAAGAAGTTGTTATAATTTTCTTCCTCCTTTGAGAGACGACCTTGGTCATCCACTCTACTGCACCTAAGTAACCCGAAACCGAACGTCATTTGAAAGAACCCACGATATGGCCTTTCAAATTGGCGCCATTTCCTGGGAGACAATTAATTTATTCAACCAATTATAGCTATTTATTTTATTTTTCATTTAATTATTTTCATCTTCTCTTTCTTTATTCTTTCCCCTTTCTCAAGTTTTTTTCTCTAACTCTCTTCTTTTATTTTTATCGGACCAACTCAAAATTATTTTGTTTTTGTTATAGTCCAATTTTCTTCATTTACTTTTTACCTTTAATTGATTTATGACATGAACTAATCCTGAAAATATGTTAGATCTTGACCCTGATATTGAACGTAACCTTAGGGCTTGAATCAGTTATTCTCAGCCTATGAGAAGTTTCGACATTCAACCAAGGAGAATTCCTCCACTCCAAGATCATTGAAATTGGAAGTAATTCAAATTAAAACATAAAAGAAGAACCAATGGCTGAAAATAATGTAAATTAACTTAATAGAACCATTTGAGAATTGGATTCACCTGATATCAATTAGCAACCAAATTGCATTGCATACCCAAATATCGAATCAGACTTTGAACTGAAATCTGGATTAATTCACCTGATTCCAAAATTTCATGGCCTCTTTGGTGAGGATCCCAATAAAAACCTTAAATAATTTAATGTGGTTTTCTCAACCTTAAAATGAAGAAATGTTTCTGAATATCTAATCAAACTAAGAGAATTACCATTTTCACATGATAGAGCTGCAAAAAACTGGATGTATTATTTACAACATGAAGATGTAACTTGTTGGAATGATTTGAAACATATTTTATTGTAGAGATTTTTTCTAGAATAAATAAACACTTCCATTATTAAAGATATATTGAGTATTAAGCAAGACCAAGGGGAGTCAATTTATAAGTACTTGGAGTGATTCAAGAAGTTGTGTGCAAGCTGCCCACATCACCAAATCAGTGAGAAACTCCTCATCCAATACTTTTATGAAGGACTCACACTTATAGAGAGGAGAATGGTGGATGCTGAGGATAGAGGGGAATTGGGGGACAGGACACCAGTAGCTGTACATGCATTGATTGAAAAATGGAACAAAACTCCAAACAATTTGGTGATCGAGGTACACCACTTGTTCGAGGAGTACATCAGGTAAGTCCTTCTTCTCTTGAAAGTAATTTGATTGATACTAAGTTAGAAGAATTGACCACTATGGTGAGGAGGATTTCATTAGATCAAAAGACATCCCAACCCCCTCCTTCAAGGCCTTGTGGCATTTTCGCTGAGACAAGCCACCCAACTAACTGTTTCCCACAATTACAAGTGACAGAGGATTATGAAGTAGTATTCCCAAGGAGACCATATCAGCAGCAACAACAGACATACCCCCAAAAGAAGTTCGATTCATTTGCTCCAACATACAACCAAGGGTGGAAGGATCAACTGGACATGAGGTATGGCTCTGGACAACAACAAAGGCCCCATTTTCAACAAAACTTCCAGCAGACTCCACCTTACTAGCAGGGTTTCCAACAACCCCAAAAAAGATTTGAAACCCAAACATCAAAAAGCCAACAAAAAGGGAATCCCCCATCCAAGGTAGATTCTAACACTGATGATATTTTAAAACAAATTGTTCTTAATCAACAGAATGAGATGATGAGTCAAGGTTTGGAGTTGAGGGAGTTGAAGACTCAAATGAGCAAGATTGCCACTTCCCTCCATGAACTGGTAAGTAAGAATTTTGGAAATCTACCATCCCAAATTACTCCAAATCCCAAGGGGGAATGTCAGTGCCATCTCATTGAGAACTAGGAAGCAAACAACTACTACATCTTCACCTATTGTTCCACTGGGATTCACCTCAAATCTGGAGAAGCCACATTCCATACCAAATGATGAGAAATCCAAGGAGAAAGATAAAGGTAAGAAAAATATTGATGATGTTCCTCATAAATCCCTTCTATTTCCAAATAGAGTTGTATAAATTAAGAATATGGCTGAAGAAGCGATGCAAAAAGAAGTTTTGGATATATTCAAGCATGTGGAGATTAACATCCCTTTACTTGAATCCATCAAGAAAATACCAAGGTATGAGAAATGCTTAAAATAACTTTGTACCAATCGAAGAGGGCTCAAGGGAAATGAGAGGATCAATCTTGGAAGGAATGTGTCAGCACTCATTACACCAACTCTAGCAATGCTAATAAAGTGAAATGATCTAGAGACATTCACCATCCCATGAACCATAGGGGATTTTCACTTTTTGATGCACTTTTTGATTTGGGAGCTTCCATAAATGTGATGCCTCACTTTGCATTATATTCTTTGAATTTTGGTCAGTTGAAGCCCATGAGAGTAGTGGTGTAGTTGGTGAATAGAGCTACAACATATCCAGCGGGAGTTCTTGAGGATGTACTTGTCTGGGTAAGAGACATGATCTTTCCAGCAGATTTCTATGTGCTTAACATGGAGGATTATCAGGTAAGTTCTCATGCCCCCATTATCTTATGTAGACCCTTCCTCAAAACTGCAAAAACAATCATAAATGTTAACAAGGGTACACTTTACATGGAATTTGGGGATGATGTTGTGATATTTAATGATATGGATTCCATGAAGTATCCCTCATAGGATCACTCTACATTTGTTATCTCCCATTTTGAACCACCAAATAAAAACCCCATGGAATTTGATTATTCTATGCTTAGGGAGATTATGAGTATTGGTTCTAGTTTGATGTATAAGAGTACTTCCACACCTATTTCTAATACACAAGTCTCTCTTAGATTTGATTTTGAAATGTAATCATATTCTGATTTTGATCATGTGAACTCTAATTATGACATGGCTGTTGAGAATGATGTTGGATTTGATGCTTTATTCTCTGATTTTGATGATGTATATTCTGATATTGATGCTCTTTGTGCACATATTTCAGTTACTTCTATGTCTCCATCCATACACCACCCTCTACACTAGAACTCAATCCACTGCCACCAAATCTCAAATACTCATACTTGTTAAGTGGTGAGAAATTACCTATTATCATTGCTAACAATCTCCCTTTGGAACATGAAGAAAATATTTTGAATCTTTTGAGGGAGAACATCAGGGCAATTGGGTGGACCTTGGATGACATATCAGATATTAGCCCCTCTATTTTCATGCATATGATTCTTTTGGAGTATGGGGCTAAAACGGTTAGGCAGCCACAAAGGAGACTCACTCCAACACTTTTGGAGGTTGTTAAAAAAGAGGTTGAAAAATTTCTGGAGGCAGGTATAATCTATCCAATTTCAAATTCCCAGTGGGTGAGTCCTATTCAGGTTGTGCCTAAGAAAAGTGGTGTTACATTTGTAAAAAATCATAAAGATGAGTTAGTTCCGATGAGGGTAGAAAACAGTTGGCGTGTGTGTATTGATTATAGGAAACTAAATCAGTCCACTTGCAAAGACCATTTCCCCATCCCATTTATTGATCAGATGCTTGAGAGACTAGCTGGGAAGACACACTGTTGTTTCTTGGATGGATTTTCAGGATATTTTCATGTTCCTATAGCTCTTGAGGATCAGAATAAGACTTATTCACCTATCCCTTTGGCAAGTTTGCCTATCGAAGGATGCCATTTGGACTTTGAAACACCCTAGGTACCTCCAGAGATGCATGGTGAGTATTTTTTCTGATTTTATTGAGACCTACATGGAGGTATTCATGGATTATTTTACAGTGTATGGGTATTTATTTGATGAATGTATAAGTAGTTCAGGAAAGGTGTTGAATTGTTGTATTGAGAAGAATCTGGTCTTGAACTTTGAAAAGTGTCATTTCATGGGAGAACATGGCATTGTCTTAGGGTATGTAGTGTCAAAACATGGGATAGAGGTTGATATATCTAAGGTAGATATTATTTCATCATTACCATATCCTTCATGTGTGTGTGATGTTCGATCTTTCCTAGGTCATGTAGGATTTTATCGGCGCTTCATCAAAGATTTTAGTAATATTGCACTTCCATGTCATGATTACTTCAAAATTATTATGATTTTGTGTTTAATGGTTCTTTCAAGACTTCCTTTGATAAGATAAATAAGTTTCTAACCACTCCACCGATCATACATCCCCCACTGTGGGAGATTCCTTTTGAGATTATGTGTGATGCCTCCAAATTCACGGTTGGAGCTATCTTATCTCAGAGGGTGGATGGACGTTCACATGTGATTGAATATGGATCAAGGACACTGGATTCAGCCCAATTAGACTACACAACCATGGAAAAAGAGTTTCTTTTATATTTTCTTTAGATAAATTCCGTTCATATTTATTGGGCTCTAAAGTAGTTGTTTTTTCTGACCATGTAGCTCTGAGGTACCTCTTGAAGAAGCCAGACACAAAGCCCGAGCTAATCTGATGGATGCTCCTTCTTCAGGAATTTGAAATTGAGATAAAGGACAAAAAGGGGTCAGAACACTTGGTGGCGAACCACATGAGTAGGCTTACTCACACACTAGATGATGACACCTTGGACCAGGTACCACTTCGGGACCCTTTCCTTGATGAGCATCTTTATTCTGTCTTAGTTATGCATCCTTGGTATGCGGATTTAGTGAACTACCTTGTTTCATCCAAAATCCCTGAAAATTTAAAGAAACATCAAGTACAAAAGTTAAAGCGTGAGTCTAGATTTTATGTGTGGGATGATCCCTACTTATGGCGTATGTGTAGTGACTAAGTTATTAGAAGGTGTGTTCCTGATCACGAGTTTGAGTCTATTTTGAAATTCTATTATACACATGCTTGTGGTGGTCACTTTGGACCCTAACAGACAGCTAGTAAAATTTTAGACTTTGGATTATATTGTCCTATCTTATTCCATGATGCCCATGTGTTTTGTAAGTCATGCTCATGTTGCCGACACACGAAAAACATTTCTAGGAGACACGAGATGCCCCAAAAACCCATACTATTTAATGAAATTTTTGATGTATGGGGCATCAATTTTATGGGTCATATTTCTATTTCATTTGGTTTCATATATATTTTTATTTCTATTGATTATGTGAGCAAATGGGTGGAGGCTAAGGCCAACAGGACTGATGATTCTCATGTTGTTGTGGACTTTGTCAAAGCGCAGATTTTTTGCAGGTTTGGAGTACCGAAGGCCATCATCAGTGACCAAGGGACACACTTATGCAATCAGAATTTGGATTCCCTCCTTCAGAAGTATGGGGTGACACACAAAACATCAACACCATACCACCCCCAAACAAATGGCCAGGATGAGGTTTCAAATCGTGATTTGAAACAGATTTTAGAGAAAACTATACATCCAAATAGGAAGGATTGAAGAAAGAACTTGGATGATGTTCTATGGGAATAATGGATAGAATACAAAACTCCCATTAGTATGTCCTCAATTCAGATTGTTTTTGGGAAAGCGTGCTATCTCTCTATGGATGTTGAGCATCAAGCTTATTGGGATATAAAGAAATGCAACATGGATTTGGCCCAAGATGGAATCCAAAGGAAGCTGAAAATTAAAGAGCTTGAGGAGATACAATTGTATTCATATGAGAACTCAAGGATCTACAAGGAAAGATCAAAAATAGCTCATGAAAAAATGATCTAGGAAAGAGAATTTCAAGTTGGAGAGAAAGTCTTGCTCTATAATTCACGACTGAAGCTGGTGCCTGGTAAGTTGCATTTCAGGTGGTTAGGTCCTTATATTGTGACTAATGATTTTCCTTATGGTGCAATTGAGATCACACAAGAGGACACTAGAATGAGCTTTATAGTCAATGGGAAAAGTTTTATTAAATACATTGAGAGACTTACTAATGATGCAGTGGATTTCATCACACTACAAGACCCCATCATCACTTGAGCATATCAGGTTATTCCTAACCCTTTCACTTTTTATTATTTGTCCTGTTTAAAATTATAAATTTTATGTGCATATATCATCTAATGGGTTAACATTGAGGACAATGAAATATTTTATGTGTGGGGTAAGGAACCTTTTAGTTTAGTAATTTCAATTTTTTTTTTCTATTTTTCAATGATTTAAAAAAAAAATTATGTTTTTAAAATTTTGTGTGTTTATTTTTCATTTTTTTGTGTGTTTTTGAAAATTTTGAGCTGAAATGATTCTCATAACCAATTTTAAATCCATATCAATAAGTGAAACAATTTTTCCCATGAAACCAAGCTTAAATGAATGCTAAAAATAACTTTGTTTCAAGTTCAAATCTTTTGTAATTTCATGAAAAGTACTCTGAATTTTGAATCCAATGCCACATCTCACAGTCTTTATATTTGAAATCACTTTCTTGTGAGGATCCTGAACCATTACTTTTATATTCTTCACATTCACCTCACTTCTTGAGAGAATCAAACCATGCTTTATTTAACCAGAATTTGATTTATTTCTGTCAAAACTTGAGGGTTTGAGGTACTTATGTTTTAAATGATTGAGGCATTTGTTTGGTATTAAAGCCCCTATTTCAAAGAATAATTTTTTATAATGGCATACCTTGAACATTTAATCATTTTAGCCCTTAGAATCCATGAACATATTATTTGGCTAGCCACATTACAAGCCAATTTTCCCTATACAACTAACTCTTGAAGTGAAATTGCATAATCTAGTTGAACTTAAGTGTGGGGGAAGCTATCTTGTGTTGTGATACCACATTTTGTGATACTTCGGGTGGAAAATTAAATTATGATGAGATGTGTTTTATGCTGAAGAAAATCATTATATTAAAATCTGTGCCTTTTCTAGAGCATTCATGATAACTGAAGCTGTTCCTTTCTAGAGCTTCTAATAGAGGAAAAAAGTTGTGCCTATCTGGATCTTTCAAGAAAATAATTCTTGAGAAGATTGACATTTTTACTGCTGAAATGTTTATTGGTGTAAACATTAATTTATTTTTCATGATGATGAACATGAATTGATGCTATATGAATTTAGGATGAGACTATATTCAAGTGAAGATTAGATTAATGCAATTTTTCTTCAAAAAGAGTCAAGCCCCCCTCATTCAGCCTCAGAATTTTTCACATCTTAATACTACCAACCGAAAGCCACAGAACAACCCTAAAAATTCCTCATGATAAAAATATTTCCTTGAATCATATTGGGTGATGATTTAGTAATTTATCAAGACTATGGTGACCCTTTTATGTGTTTTGATGAGAAATACATTGCTAAAAATTGACATTTGTGTGATAAGAGAAAATTCTAGTGAGGTAAGTGTTTTGTGCATGAGAGGATAAATGAAGTGAAAATATATTAAATGATATAAATGGAGAACTTGAAATAATTTTTTTATGAGACATGATATATTTTGTTTCTTGGTGTGTAATTTTTGGATCTTAAGGATATGTGTTTTAAAATTTGTTTTGATTTGATATTGATGTTTACTTGATATGAGGTTTTTCCGAGGAGTGCAAAAGGGTATGTGTGGGGGAGTTGATAAAACACTATTTTGTTGAATATTTTATTGATAATAAATGAAATAATTTCCTCACTTTATGCTAAATATATTCATTTATGAAATATTTTGGATTAGATCATTCATTTGAAAATTTGATGAAAATTCTAGTTTTACCCTTTAAAAATTCATTTTAGTATTTCTCACATAAATATTTTAGTATGAATTATTTGATCTCAAATTTTTTTAACAGTGTTCCTAATGTAATTTTCTACAACTTTAATTCATAACACTAGATTTAACAAGTGCATTTGGATGGCATAAATGGGCCATTAAGTCAATGGTGGGATAGAATCGCCAGAATGGACACGGGTTTTGTATTTGGGTTATAACTTCGTTATACGTGCTTGGATTATGCCAAAAATTTGAGAGCCACTTGAGGATTAAATTTATCACAAATCATCCTCCTGTAAAGAGATCGGATTCAAAAGTTTTTGTGGTCAAATGGGCGGTGCAATTTGGATTAAAATATTTGGCCGAATTTCCCCATTCACACTTGAAACCACTTGTAACCTAGCCTCCCCTACACTCTATAAATTAGTTTTTTTCTCATTTAGAGGGGTTGGGATGTGAATTAGGAGATTGGAGACAGAGGATAATTAGTTTCACCCAAATTATCCAACCATTGTAATATGGGTAGCTCTTGAAGTAAAGATCCCCTCATCAAAGCCTTCTTCTCTTCATCATGTTGCAATGTTTTCATTTGTGTAATAAACTTATTTGTTATTATTTTATTTCTTATCTTTTCTTCTATTTTGTTCAAATTTATTCTTATATTAATATTCCAAATTAGGTTGGAATCAAGATTGGAGACGAGATTGGGTTCTACCCTTTCAATCCTTTTCTCATGCAAAACGTCTCCACGATGACCACACCACCCATGGAAGAGTAGTTTTCTAGTGATCGATCTATCTTCTACCCTCTCAATTTAATTATTTTGAATTATTTAGATACTGTAATTCACATAATATGATGCATGAATTGTGTTATTAAATTATAAGAAACTAATAAAGAAATTTAACAATTAACACAAAAATATGTGAGGTCGAGGTTTTGATTAAATTGTGAGAGCGCAAACTTAATTGATAATAAAAGTACACACGGGATAAATTTGTAGAGTTAAAATATATTCTCTAAACACAATTCATCCTCATTCTTCAGAATGTAAATGTGCCTTAATTTTCCACTAACCATAAGCTAACCTTAGAATATAAATCAAATAAGGGTGCTGCAATTTCATGTTCTGAAGTTAGCCTTGGGTTAAATTCACTTCATCTTTATAGTAAAGTTAATTCTCGTAGGGTTTGTGATTTAAAAAATTAAGGGATCATAATTAAGTGAATGTTAATTTAAAAGGTAATGATAAATAATTGAGTGAATAGGTATAGTTAGATCTATTACACCTTTTAAATATTTTCTAAAAAACATCTTCTTGTTCTGTATTTTTAATTGAACTTCATTTCAAAAATAAAAACAAAAAAATACAATATTCTTCCAGAAAACTTTTTCCAGTTTATAAATGATAAAAAAGACCCCATCCTTAAATGTATTGTTTTTATTATATTTTATTTTATTTTTAGAATACCTTTAAGAAGTTGTTATAATTTTCTTCCGCCTTTGAGAGACGACCTTGGTCAGCCACTCTGCTGCACCTAAGTAACCCGAAACCAAACATTATTTGAAAGCGCCCATGACAGCACCTTGCACTAAGTAAACCCAAATGATTCAAAAAATTCATCCTAGTGCAACTCAGGTTATTTATTAGACATAGGTGTAGATAATATGACCATATCAATCTCCTCCAACTATTCATACTCAAACATAATATAAAATAGTAATATTCTAATAGATTCTTGAATCCATTTAATCTCTTACAATTTAAATGGAAACAATGGATAGTTTATGATAAATATTATATAAATGATGGAATATATATCCCAAATGGGTATATTTTGACTCATCCCCACCAGAATTTGGGAATCCTACCTTCCTGGCATTCAACAACATAAAATACCTAGAGTAATATCTTATGTACTTCATGTATCAATGTGGTCCTATATTGAGAATCCCAAAGAATCAAGAATAACTAATATTAAGATGTTTTTTCTAAACAAAATAATAACATTATTGTATTTTTAATAGAAATCTAGAAACTGTATCCATCTCTAGTTTGAAAGATATTTTGTATAAATTATTCTATCAGTTCTATTCAACATTGGAGAATTACCATAATTGACCTCTCAAATTAAAAAAAATGTAAAAATAGAATCTTTTAGAATTCATATCTAGATGAAAATGTTTAACCTATTCCCTAAAAATGAATATTTCATAGTATATGGAACTAGAAATATATAAAGAAGATATTTAAGATGAGATACAAACATTTCTCACCCCTTTAATTATCCTAGTGGATTATGAGAATTTTCTATAGTGGAATAATGGTTGGAAGATTATTGTAGGCATTCCATGTCTAAATATCCTACATCATCATCAACATAAGAGAATATTTATATAAAATCATTAAAAACTACTATCACTAATAAAATGGAAGGTGATAATATTGGATTCTGAGCCTAAAAAATATAATGTAGTACACCCTCTTTGGAAGTAGAAACAATGGCCTCATCAGGATGGGAAGAAATAATATAATCAGTAGAACCTTGAGGATAGTAATAAAAATGTTTATTCATTCCAAAAAGAGTAGGTACCATTGTATTTCATTAATTATTTGGAAAATAACCTGGTTTTATTTCTGAAGATCAAGATGCCCAATGAGATTAGTTTAAATGATTAGACTGATTTCTTACCTTATAATAATATGTTCAGTAAAAAAATTTATGATTGATTCATGTTTAAATATTTTCTCTATTTGATGATAAAAAATAAACATGTGAAGTTAGGTAATTATACAATATAAATTTATTATGGGATTTATAATACCCTAGAGGAAGAACAAGAGTAAGTTAAAGTATTACATAGAAATGTGTTTAAATTCTATGATTGGATGACCAAAAAGTCAACTAACCATACACATTCCATCATTAGGGAAAGACTGAATCTACTAGTCATGACCCAATTCTCTCTACTGTAATGTATTTATCTTTAAAATCCTATAAAATTCAGGACAAGAAATATTTATAGATAAAATCATAGGGAGAGGATCCCCTATGTATAACCAAGCTATTTTAGACTCTTTTGGATTTCCTTATTCCATCATTTGGAGTATGATCACCACCCACACTATAACACCCCGAGCTTCCACGGTACGCTTCTCATTCAATAATGCAATAGCTTGCATTGTACGCAACTTCGAGTTCTAACACACCACGACAAATCAAAGTAGCCGTTATGAATAGTAATACCCACTTTTTAAAATTATAGAAATTTTATATTTCAAAATGGACTTCATTTTTGTATTCGGAATATCGAAATTATCCTAAGTTGAATTTTTTGTAATTTTCTGAGAACTTCCAATTTTCTATGAATAGTGAAAAATACTTAAAAACAAATTTTTTAATCAAAATATTTCATAGTGATAAATTATACTATTTAGTGGTTTTAAACTATAATTAGAGTATATTTTTACCATTTTATTCAATGGTGTTCATTAGAATTAATTTCACTTTGAAATTGTACATAAACAATTGTCAATCTTTTGATATATATTGTTTCTTAAAAACACGCTATTTGTTGTGATAGTGGGAATTAATTATAAAATTAATTAATTCAACTTATATGTTTGGAATTTTTTAAAATAGACATAATTTTTGAATTTGGAATTTCAATTATAGCTTAGGGTGAAATTTTGGCATCGTTCTGAAAAACATCAATTTTTGATGAATAGTGAAACCACTAAGTGGTAGTTAAAAAACTGCTTTTTCGTTAACATTAGCACTTCTGTGATTTGATTTTCAAAAATCTGACAGACATGGTTGTCATTAAGAAGTAAAATGTGGTTCAATGGGATTAAAATAATTTTTTGGTGAATAGTAACTTTTAAGTTTAATTAATCACAATTAAAGGTAATTAGTGAAGTTTAAGGTAAAAATGGTATTATAAAAATAAGAAATGACCTTTACACTTGTCCTAACCCTATTGGATGTTTCATGGCCGACCAAGACAATCCATGGGTCAACTTGGGGACCCCATGGAGCCACTTTGGTAGGAAAAGGACATAAATAACTTTTTATTTAATGTGAAAATAAAAAGGTCACAAACAAGAGTTGTTTTACTAAAACAATTTTTAAATGGGGTTATACAAATCATATTTTTGACTATAAATATTCATTGGAAATATAAAAAGATTTCCTACATCATCAGAATTTTTTTATAATTTTTAGACATTAAATAACTTAAATTATTTATGACACCATGATGATGCAGCGATTACCTCATTAATTAAAGATTTAAATAAAATGAAAAGATAATGTAAAATACAAGGCTTACACTTGTCCAAAGCCTATTGGATGGGTATATTTATAACCCTTATCACCTTATCCTATAATTATAGAAGTTTGGGACCTTTAGAATCCGAAAAGCATTGTATAATAAAGTAACATTTCATTACTTTCCAAGAGTGCCCCTCCTCTCCACTTATAAAAGGCCCCCACCACTACCACCTTACTCACACTTTCAAAGACTTTTGGCTCGGCCAACCTCTGCCCAAATACTCTCCCAACTTCCCTCACTTACTCCTAGAAGCCTCACTTTGGGCATAATTCTTCCCAAGGAAGCCTTTGGCTCAAATCAAAAGAGTTACCCAATTTTAAGGTAATGTCTTCTCTTATGTTATTTTGTTTTATTTTTCTTATCCAACCCACTAAACTATTTTTATTCATTCTTTTGTAACAAAAAAAGTATCCTCAATATAATAGGATGTTGTTATAAGAAGTATTCGATCTACACTTACACACACCTACATCTAATGGTTAAAGAACATTCTGTTTCTGTGGATGGATAATTTCTACCTCACGAAACGATGATTGTTCAACACTCATATAACACCTTTAAAGGTAGACATTAAGATGTCAATCTATTTATATATTATATATAATATGTTTATGTTTTACTTAAGGTTATTTATTTTTCATTTGTGGCATACTTTATGATTTCCATTATGGGTAAACGCGATAATTTCATTTTAGGAAGTGCGGACTACCGCCCCCTCAAAGTGATTTAAATCGTTAATTCCATATGTGGGATGTATAAAGGATGGAGTAAATGATATTATATATGATATTATACTGGAATTATAATATACCTTTATATCATTATAATTTCATTAAATATGAAATAGAAATGAAAGTAGCGTTCATGCGTACGTACGGCTTACCGTCTCCATGAACGGTGCATTTCATTTCTTACCTCTAAACGTTATGGAATATTATAAATGCATGTATATACTGGATATATATGAGATATATGATATCTATATCATGAATATAATTCTGGATATAATGGATATTTCACCACATGAACAACTTGTAATTATAAGAAGTTTATTTTTGACTCAAGTACCAAAGATCGAAAAAATGACCGTTATTAACTTAAATAATTACATAATGTTCATAACATGGTAATAAGTGATATAAAAGGAATAATGAACCTGAAAAAGGTTCTTAAGAAGGTAGAGATTAACTCTAGTTTATTATTCAGGAGGTTAAAGAATGGTCGAGTCAAGACAGGACGCAAGGTAAGGGAATTTCTTAACCCAATTTCCATTCTTTGGGTTAATCTCCTACTTTCAAATTATGTCATGATGTTATTATGTCCTATATTGTATTTTTACTTTATTAATTTGTACTTATAGTGAATAAACATAATAGATCTAATTTATTTAAAAAAAATGATCTTTTTGTGGGTCTTCGTCTCAATCTCCTTTCATTGAGGCATATTTTGTTTTAAACACAACTTTCTTTTATACGGTGTATAAACCCCTTTGACTTTTACATTTATTCAAAAAGAATCTTTTTTATACTAAGCATTTTACTAAACGACAAAAAGGAATGTTTTTCTTGCCGTACGTATGCGGCAACGCCGACTTCTCCGCCACCGTAACCATTATTTGAGTTTCGGCTTCCTCTACAAGCCATAATTTTTTTAAATGAAAAATAAATAAAAAGTTTTAATTTTCTTAAATTTTGGTATTGAAAATGGTTTTGAAAGTGTTTTTATTACATCAATGTGTTGTATTGATATCTTTTGATTGAAATGTGGAAATGTTATGTTTCCTTTATACATGTTTTATGTGATGGTTTATGATATGTTTAAACCTATTCATACGAGGAATGCATTGGACTTAATAAGTGACGGGTGGAGCCCTCTACAGCTCCTCAATGCATCGGTAGGTCTCATGAGACAAACTAGTGTCTTGGCATGAGGCCTTGACAAAATCTTATTTGTGGTCTTAGCATGAGGCCTCGGCTACGTGGTTATGATAGTCTGGAATTATGCATTCCATCATTATGAAAGTGGTTATTGATATTTCATGTGATTATTCGACTAGTAGAATATCCACGTGAGTAAGTAAATGACATTATTTAATTTTATTTTTTCCATATTATGCTGAAGTTAAAGTTTAAAAAGGATTTTGTTTTAGTTATACATTGCCTTAAATGTTAATATTTATTTTCGAAAGCTTCCGCAATATTGTTATCCTTACTGAGCATCTGAGCTCACCCCTTTCAATGTTTTAATATTTTACAGGATGTGAAGAAGTATTTTATGAATGAACTGCAGGGATAGTCAGAAAGGGATATGAGTGTGGACTATGAAGACCATGTTATTGTAGTTTTTTTACTTTATGATGTAATGAAAGACTTATGAATGTATCTAGTGTTTCCAAGGCTACTAAACTAATCGGTCTTTCGAGACTTGATCATTTGTGATCATGCCAATGTTACGAAGTAATGCACCGACTCTGGGTAGCTAGGGTTGGGGCCTTACAGTTGGTATCAGAGGCAGTTTAGTACTAACCTTGGAAGCTAGATTTAGATAAACTCTGATTAGAGCACATAGCCCAAAGATAGACTTTGAGGATTAATATAGAAGAACTTCCTAGAATTTTGGTATTATAGAGATGTTGTGAGTTTTCCGAGCAATACATCCCTGTCTGGATACGATCAGGTAGAGGCGGCTCTGACACAGATGTACCTAGGGGTAAAACCCAAAAACACCGCTTTGAGCTAGACTCGAACGAGAACTGGTGCACAACAACGGGCCTTGCTGCACTCTTGGTTACGACACTCCCATGGGATATGCTTAGGATAATTCTCATTTTCGTTACAAACCACTATGAAGGGTTATGAGTATATACTTCCTCAAAGAAAACATTTTTATGGATTATATCCATAAATAGTTCAATTTATGTTAAGTATCTTACAATTATGGAATTATGTATTTTGATTCATAAACTAATCTAGTTTATACCATTTTTTAGAAATGGAACCTAGTGGAAGGAATGGAAACCATATCATTGCACGCACTCCGTGTAGGGATTGCCCTCCTGCTCAAGATAATTATTGTGGAGATAGAGATACAACTGGTGCTGATCAACTTATTACCATACTGGGACAACTCACTCAGGTTATGAATAATAACCTTACTCGTATGGAGCACCCTGATCCGCAACGTGGATGATCAATGTTAGACCGCTTCATGAGGCAACAACCACCAACATTTAATGGGGGTAAAAATCTATTAGTAGCTGATCAATGGATAAACTCATTAGAAAAAATATTCCATGCCTTGGGGAGTAGCGAAAGGGAGAAGGTTGTCATGGCAGTCTACCGCCTCACTGGAGATGCCGATCAATGGTGGTCATTGATTCAAAATACAAAGGAAGATGAAGAGGTATCATGTATGTAATGGAGAGAGTTCAAAGAGATTTTCTTAGAAAAGTACTTTCCCCGTGACCATAGAGCAGATATGGAAAGGCAATTTCTGAGTCTAAGGCAGAAGGAGGATGAGAATGTCGCAAAGTATGAGTTTAACTTTACTAGGTTAGCGAGGCATGCTGCAGATTATATACGTAACCCAAGAAGTAATATTGATCGTTTATTTGATGGGTTAAAACCATTTCTCCGTCGAGCATTAGTCTCACAAACCTTCTCGTCATACGAAGATATAGTCTCGTGTTCTATCAAGACAGAAAAGGAATTCTCTAAGTCTTATGAAAACAAAGTAAAGAAAGAGAAGAAGAGAACGGTGGAACAAGAGATAGATAAAGGGAAAAAGGGAAAGAAGGATTTTCCATTATGCGATAATTGTGGGAAGAATCACCCTGGTACTTGCCTAAAGGGAATGAGAGTTTGTTACAAATGTGGAGAAAAAGGTCATCAGGCTCGTGATTGTAAGGGAAAGAAAGAGGCTATCAATGTTGAATGCTACAATTGTAGGGAAATGGGGAATTATGCAAATAAATTTCCTAAGCGTCAGGGAAACTTACCTCAGAAAAGGCCAAGGGATCAAGGACAATCTTATGCTATTACTACAGTAGAAGTGGAATAATTAATGTATTGGTGCATTTGGACTCAAGGATTATATTCTGGTTATAATAATAATGTGATATATATAAGGATTGTACTGCAGTACTTGTTTTTTTTTCATTAAGGTTTTAATATGATGAAGGTAATCATATTTTTAGTATGTGACAATAAGAGAAACTTTACATTGTTTGGGGAATCTGATGTTACAATTGATTTTGGAATTTAGATACCTTTTAGAGAAAGTCTGTATAGAGGTATTTTGGATAACTATAAAAGTTGGAATGAATTAAGTTGAACTTTGGATAGTATTGTCTAAGGTTAAAACATTTATGAAGATTATTTTTGGAATATTATAATACTATAGTTTTAGGAAAAGGACAACCTGCAGGGTGGGGGATAACCCGTCGCGTCGGACAAAGCTGCAGGAATCGAACCCACAACCATAGTGCGATAGGCCTTTATTACCTACCACTAGTCTATAGGAAGTCCCTGGTTATTACAAAATATTTTTCCTAATCTAAATGGTATGTGGTAATATTTGGAACCTTATACAATTAGGATAAATAGAATATTTTTGAGTTCTGTTACCATTTGGAGTGAAAGATGGGTTTGTGGTAAAAATTTATTAAAGAATGAAAGTCTACATGACAAGTATGTATATTCCCTTACGTTCTTATTAAATCTCCTAAATAAATTTCTCAACCTTATAAAAGGTAACTTAAAACAAAAACGTTGCCGGTTAACTTTTCCAACTAGGGATTCAATGACTATTTAACCAATCACAAGTTTGTGATTTTCTTATGCTTAACTTTCTCCTAATCTAGTTTTCTACGACTCTCCATCTGACCTTGATGGTTTGTTTTTCTTCCATATCCATATTTTCATAGAATCCTAGTATGGGCTATCTCGGGTGACCTTTGTACTTATCTTTCTTTCTTTTAAAGTTACATTTTTATTAACCTTATTTCCGATTTGGGTTTTCCACAAAGGTATTTTCTATTTTCAACCTTTTATTTTCAATGAAAAATTTCAAATTGCGAGGACACAATTTATTGAAGGAGGGGAGAATGTAACACCCCGAGCTTCCACGATACGCTTCTCATTCAATAATGCAATAGCTTGCATTGTACGCAACTTCGAGTTCTAACACACCACGACTAATCAAAGTAGCCGTTATGAATAGTAATACCCACTTTTTAAAATTATAGAAATTTTATATTTCAAAATGGACTTAATTTTTGTATTCGGAATATCGAAATTATCCTAAGTTGATTTTTTTTGTAATTTTCTGAGAACTTCCAATTTTCTATTAATAGTGAAAAATACTTAAAAACAACTTTTTTAATCAAAATAATTTATAGTGATAAATTATACTATTGAGTGGTTTTAAACTATAATTAGAATATATTTTTACCATTTTATTCAATGGTGTTCATTAGAATTAATTTCACTTTGAAATTGGACATAAACAATTGTCAATCTTTTGATATATATTGTTTCTTAAAAACACGCTATTTGTTGTGACAATGGGAATTAATTATAAAATTAATTAATGAAACTTATATGTTTGGAATTTTTTAAAATAGACATCATTTTTTAATTTGGAATTTCAATTATAGCTTAGGGTGAAATTTTGGCATCGTTCTGAAAAACTTCAATTTTTGATGAATAGTGAAACCACTAAGTGGAAGTTAAAAAACTGATTTTTTTGTTTAAATGAAACATTACCACTTCTGTGATTTGATTTTCAAAAATCTGACATTAATGGTTGTCATTAGGAATTAAAATGTGGTTCAATGGGATTAAAATAATTTTTTTGTGAATAGTAACTTTTACGTTTAATTAATCGCAATTAAAGGTAATTAGTGAAGTTTAAGATAAAAATGGTATTATAAAAATATGAAATGACCTTTACACTTGTCCTACCCCTATTGGATATGTCATGGCCGACCAAGACAATCCATGGGTCAACTTGGGGACCCCATGGAGCCACTTTGGTAGGAAACGGACATAAATAACTTTTTATTTAATGTTAAAATAAAAAGGTCACAAACAAGAGTTGTTTTACTAAAACAATTTTTAAATGGGGTTATACAAATCATATTTTTGACTATAAATATTCATTAGAAATATAAAACGATTTCCTATATCATAATAATTTTTTTATAATTTTTAGACATTAAATAAATTAAATTATTTATGACACCATGATGATGGAACGATTACCTCATTAATTAATGATTTAAATAAAATGAAAAGATAATGTAAAATACAAGGATTACACTTGTCCAAAGCCTATTGGATGGGTATATTTAGAACCATTATCACCTCATCCTCTAATTATAGAAGTGTGGGACCTTTATAATCCGAAAATCATTGTATAATAAAGTAACATTTCATTACTTTCCAAGAGTGCCCCTCCTCTCCACTTATAAAAGGCCCCCACCACTACCACCTTACTCACACTTTCAAAGCCTTTTGGCTCGGACAAAATCTTCCCAAATACTCTCCCAACTTCCCTTAATTACTCCTAGAAGCCTCACTTTGGGCAGAAATCTTCCCAAGGAAGCCTTTGGCTCAAATCAAAAGAGTTACCCAATTTTAAGGTAATGTCCTCTCTTATGTTATTTTGTTTTATTTTGCTTATCCAACCCCCTAAACTCTTTTTATTCATTTCTTTTGTAACAACAACAGTATCCTAAATATACTAGGATATTGTTATAAGAATTATTCGAGCTACACCTACACACACCTACATCTAATGGTTAAAAAACATACTGTTTCTGTGGATGGTGAATTTCTGCCTCACGAAACGATGATTGTTCAACACTCATATAACACCTTCAAAGGTGGACATTAAGATGTAAATCTATTTATATATGATATATAATATTTTTATGTTTTACTTAAGGTTCTGTATTTTTTATTTGTGGCATACTTTATGATTTCCATTATGGGTAAATGCGATAATTTCATTTTAGGAAGTGCGGACTACCGCCCCCTCAAAGTCATTTGAATCGTTAATGCCATATGTGGGATGTATAAAGGATGGAGTAAATGATATTATATATGATATTATACTATAATTATAATATACCTTTATATCATTATGATTTCATTAAATACAAAATAGGAATGAAAGTAGCGTTCATGCGTACGTACGGCTTACCGTCTCCATGAACGGTGCATTTCATTTCTTACCTCTAAATGTTATGGAATATTATAAATGCATGTATATACTAGATATATATGAGATATATGATATCTATATCATGAATATAATTCTGGATATAATGGATATTTCACCACATGAACAACTTGTAATTATAAGAAGTTTATTTTTGACTCAAGTACCAAAGATCGACAAAATGACCGTTATTAACTTAAATAATTACATAATGTTCATAACATGGTAATAAGTGATATAAAAGGAATAATGAACTTGAAAAAGGTTCTTAAGAAGGTAGAGATTAACTCTAGTTTATTATTCAGGAGGTTAAAGAACGGTCGAGTCAAGACAGGGCGCAAGGTAAGGGAATTTCTTAACCCAATTTCCGTTCTTTGGGTTAATCTCCTACTTTCAAATTATGTCATGATGTTATTATGTACTATATTGTATTTTTACTTTATTAATGTGTACTTATAGTGAATACACATAATAGATCTACTTTATTTAAAAAAATGATCTTTTTAAGGGTCTTCGTCTCAATCTCCTTTCATTGAGGCATATTTTGTTTTATACACAACTTTCTTTTATACGGTGTATAAACCCCTTTGACTTTTATGTTTATTCAAAAGGAATCTTTTTTATAATAAGCGTTTTACTAAATGAAAAAAAGGAATGTTTTTCTTGCCGTACGTATGCGGCGATAACGACTTCTCCGCCACCATAACCATTATTTGAGTTTCGGCTTCCTCTACAAGCCATAATTTTTTTTTAAATGAAAAATAAATACAAAGTTTTAATTTTCTTTAATTTTGGTATTGAAAATGGTTTTTAAAGTGTTTTTATTACATCAATGTGTTGTATTGATATCTTGTGATTGAAATGTGGAAATGTTATGTTTCCTTTATGCATCTTTTATGTGATGGTTTATGATATGTTTAAACCTATTCATATGAGGAATGCATTGGACTTAATAAGTGACGGGTGGAGCCCAATACAGCTCCTCGATGCATCGGTAGGTATCAAGAGACAAACTAGTGTCTTGGCACGAGGCCTTGACAAAATCTTATTTGTGGTCTTGGCACGAGGCCTTGACTACGTGGTTATGATAGTCTGACATTATGCATTCCATCATTATGAAAGTGGTTATTGATATTGCATGTGATTATTCGACTAGTAGAATATCCATGTGAGTAAGTAAATGGAATTATTTAATTTTATTTTTGTCATATTATGCTGAAGTTAAAGTTTAAAAAGGCTTTTGTTTTAGTTATACATTTCCTTAAATGTTAATGTTTATTTTCAAAAGCTTCCGTAATATTGTTATCCTTACTGAGCATCTGAGCTCACCCCTTTCAATGTTTTAATATTTTCTAGGATGTGAAGAAGTATTTTATGAATGACCTGCAGGGATAGTCAGAAAGGGATATGAGTGTGGACTATGAAGACCATGTTATTGTAATTTTTTTACTTTATGATGTAATGAAAGACTTATGAATGTATCTGGTGTTTCCAAGGCTACTAAACTAATCGGTATTTTGGGACTTGATCATTTGTGATCAGGCCAATGTTACGAAGTAATGCACCGACTCTAGGTAGCTGGGGTCGGGGCGTTACACACACAAAACATATCTTTCATCTGATGTGGATCCATAATAAGCTTCTATCATTATCATCTACCAAACCAAACCCTTCACCAATAAACGAGGATCTTAAGAAGAACATTTCCCTACCATCAATCTCAAATGAGGCCATAAAGGGTAAGGAAGGTGAGGTTGTTTTATACCTTAATGGTTGAGAATCATTCTTGCTGAAGTCATACATGTGACTGCGAATTAAAGATAGAGACTCCAATAAACTCATCTAGAGGATGAATATGATCCTAAGTCTTCTAGGTCTCTTATTGATATGATCATGTTGGTATACCATTAGCTGATAAGTAGTTGTCTAGTCAATCATGGGATGTGTGAATACCAATATATATTAACCAATAAATATATAAGACACATTGAAATTCTAAAAAGAATAATTGTTTATGAATAGAGTTATCTTTTACCCCTAATTCCAAGGATCAAGAATAACCACGTGGAACGAAGTAATGACCTTTGGAACAAAAATTATGATATAATAAAGTACCTACCTATCATCCATTTCTAAATTTCAGTCTTGGATGCCCTTTATATTTAGAAATAACATATTGATTCTCTTATTAAGGACCATTTATTCCCTCCTGAGTTTAGGAATGATGTGGATACAACTAAGTCATATCACGATGATCCGGGTTAAACCATGTGTCACATGGTATTAAAATTTACTAAAAAAGACAAGGAAACTACCATATAAGGATAGATCAAAACCTTATAAATATTTGGAAATCATGATGATGCAATCATTCACCAATCCTTAGTTTAAAACAGTTTTAGAATCAATCTCATCATGATCCAAAACCTTTACTATTTGGGATACAAAGAATCTTAATTGTCTCCTTCCAATATAATAATCAAATTATATGACAAGAGTGAGAATAATACTCATGGAATGATTATGTTGAGAATCCAATTTTGAGACCTTTTTTCAAATATAGAGTTCATTATAGTCTAACATGATATTTATTTCAATGCCCTGTTAGGATAGAGATGGAGTTATATGCCCAGAATAATTCCCCCATCATATCACCAATTATTTAAGTATTCAGCTGATAGATAGGTGAGTTATTGTTTCTTAGTTTCTAAGGGGATGATTAACACTTAATTATAACAAAATAATCATTTAGAACACACAAACCCAAGATATATTTATTTTTGATTTAATAAAATCATAAAAATTAACGAAGAACATGATGTAATCAATATACATACCTTAAAATGAATAGCCTTTATATAACATCTTTAAACCATCAACTAGTTTGATGAATTTCATAAAAAGAATTATTGAATAACCCTTCCCTTCTTGGTTTATCAATTTGACAAGTTGAATCTCATATTTTATGGGAGGGACCCTCATGAACACCACAACATACTAGTGCCTCAACCAAAAATGTGGTAGAAGAAGGGAGAATTAGGCACCTAGGAGTCTCGTACTATCATTATTAGAACATCATACCCTTGTCATCATGTGGAAGTGGTATTTATAAAGGTTCAAGACTCTCCTTAGTGATTCATACCATAACTCATGAATTATATTGTATGAATTAATGTCTTGGTTAAATCATGCATCACATGCAAGAATACAACCCCAATCCTACATTACATCTAATTTAACTCTTCTTTAAATGATATCCTATATTAGGTGATCACTATAATTATTAACATTTATCATTAGGTCACCATTATCATAATATCATGATATATTAATAGAAATTTTATCACATGGTATACATCTCATTCATATCAAAATACATTAGTGATAGAGTAATATTAAGACTTTACTTAAAAATACATTGGAAACCAATATTTTCTCATGTTTTCTTAAGGTTACATCAGTAACATTGTAACTATAAGATAATAAATTCCAAAATTGAACACATTAAATATTGGATTTAGTTCATATTGCTTTCTATCTACCACTTTCACTAAATCCAAATAGAATTGGTTCTATTTCACCTTATATTTTATCATATACAATAAAATTTTAAATCATATATGAAAATCCTTTTAGATATCTTACAAAACACTCTTGGAAAGATACCATTAACATCAGTATGTATCAAGTCATATTAAATACCTTGTTAATACCCATTTAAAAACTTTTGTATTAACTCTAAAATACATTTAAAATAGATCTTTGAGTTATACTCAATCCCCATTTAGTCAAACATAAAGTGATACCCCCAGACTTTATAGAATTGACAAAAAACATGAATCACCAAACTCATAAAATATAAGAAGAGAGTAACCACAAGAAAAAAATCAATGCTACTAAATCTATAAAGGTATCTTGCATGATCTTCATCAAACACATATATCTCTATACATGTGTCCACCGACTATATTTTCTTTCTATCATGAATTATCATACATAATCTTTTTCCAAGACATAGAGTTACCATGGTACATGGTTCATGTCGACCCCATGTAGATAACTCATTTCTTCTCGACTCTCTGAGTATAGACTGACTAGGTTGATGAATACATCATATTTTATTCACCTTTATGGATGAGAATATCAAATTCACCTTATACAAATAGATAAACAAATTATATTTACTAGCTAGGTGCTTCCACACACTCTTATTTAATCTCAATAGAGGGCCCAAATGTCATACCTATAATATGAGAGGAAAAATCACATCTTAGTTGAACTCCAACTGATGACATGATTAGAAACAGACCTAACCACACCCTAATTTTCTAAGTTACAATGGGTTGTGTAAGAAAGGTATTAAAGTAAGAAGGTTATCATGCTAAGTATCTCACCAACCACATATAATGGGTACCCAATATGATCCATATAATACTAGTATACCAAAGATATAGTATATAACACTCCATGTTCTATAATTAGTAGGTCATCCAATGAACCAAAAATAACATTTCTTTTATTTTTTTCTTCATGAGTATATTTTGTATCTCATACAATAATCCTACTCCTAATAACCTTAACATTTATTCACAACCTATAATATACCATGATGAACATTAATTATGGATAAAATCAATGTCATACTTTTAGAGGTCAATTATCATTAAATTTAACAAAATATATATCTATATATACATTTATATAGCCAACATGAAGGAATGATTAAATAGAGATTTCCTTTAAATATGATACATTTTATATTCTTAAAACTATTTTATGAATATATAATAAAACCCAATAGAAGAACCAATATATCACATCATATATGATAAACTGCCAAACCAACCATATGTTTGCTGCACTTTCTTTGGTAATGTTAAGTTATTACATATATATCTATTCCCCATCACATGTATATTTGACCATCAGATAAAAACATGCCACTAAACTATTTAGTGAGTAAAATTTATGAAGAAAGATAGTTTAAATAATGGTGATATTCAGGAATCATATTACTAATGTTCAACTCCATGAATATATTCAAGCTCATTGACATCATCACATCAAATTTTATTATGTGAACTTATGTTGCCTACTTATAACTCTTTCTATGTTTAACATCATAATCCTTGTAACTCTATTCAATAAAACATTTTCATTGAAATAATATAAATATTTACATTACTGTATACCATCACATAGTAAAATTATTTAGAATAAAATGATATTAACTTTAATTATAATAATCCTTTAGCAAGTGGTGATATTCATTTTTTAAGGTAAGTAAATGAATCTATTTCAAATTTTCATTATTTTTACATATCTTAAGCTTTTTAGTATATTAAATGGGAATCATTTAATTTATTCGTTTATAATCATTCACTTCAAACTTATCTAAGTTTAAGCATACTCTACCTAGCCACTTATAAATTGTATTATCATTAGAAAACCATGATAAGAAAAAAATATTTTCATTAGGAACCAAAACTTATCTCCTTTTAGTAAGAATATTTAACACAAAAATTACCAAATTCATATCATATATGAATTTATATGTGTTTAGATTATTTATCCCTTAAAATAAGATTATCTTTATCCTAGATAAAACACATTTTTTTTTTCATTTTCCCCTTTTAAAAACATGTTATAGAACACGATGAATCATAAATCATGTGTATAAAATTAATCCTATCATTTTGTTCATAAAAAATATTTTTTAATGAATAAATTCTCTTATCATATAATATAAATTACATGAAGTTACATATCCTTGCTTAGTTCCATACAATCTTGACTAATTCCTTGACATTAAAATCATTTATGTAGAAACTATTTCTTTATATTACGAATGAAAATGAAAATTTATATCAATTATTCCCTTTATTTCGATGTTATTTATATTTATAACACTTATAAAGTATACATTTGGAATTTTATACCTTCAAAACTAAAGAATAAATTTCTATAACACTGATACCAGACATGAAGATTACATGGAGTTCTAAAACTATTTTAGGAATATTGAAAAATCCCATCCTATGGGATCATTAATCCTTATTTATATCACCTTTATGTTTCAATGAACTTAACTATATACATAAAGAAACATCATTGGACACTCCAAACAATTTTTATTATTATAATTTGAACTTTCACCTAGTTATACTATCTATGAAACAATATATTCTATTAATATTGTAACTAATTCATCTATTTGAAACACTTTATAATATCTTCTAAACATTTAATGAAATTATTTATCTTGTAGGAATATTTAGATATATAGAAAGATAATTCATTACTTAACTAGAATAATTCTTAAGGAAACCACTAGTCTTACCAAGTCATTAGCATACCCAATCATATTGTGTATATATGAGTGGAGACTAAATTTACTTATGTAATTTTTCATCTAATACCTTTAAAACAACAAATAATTCATTTTTTGCTTAAAAAACATCGTGATTTATTTATTTAACACCTTTAACACTTGGTTACTTAGGGATGTGGTTCTTTAATAGATGGAATTTATCTCACTTAAGAACTTCTCTTAAGTTATTAGTCATAATAATTTCTTATATTAAGATTCTCCTTCCTAAGGATTAATCGCAATGTTATGTTTTATAACATTGTTTCTATTTATATTTAATATAATATTTATAAAATTAGAATCATATTTAATTAAATTTAATAAGGAATTTTATTAAACATGCTCCAAATAAAATGATAACCCCTTTATTAATACACTATAACTATTAGTAGGAAAAAATCTATATTTCACTAAGAAATGATTCTACTTTGGTGTTCCTCTCACTAATTAGTTATATAGGTAGGGAGTTATTCCAATCATATCATACATGAATCTTGTATATTCAAGCATAAAACTCTTTTTAAAAGACATCATATTGATAAACACATATTTAATCCAATAGTATTCTAAATTTAGGGTTTCCCAACTATGTGTAACCCAAAGAAAATGATAAGAAAATGATAAAAAAATCCAGGGGAACCCTTCTTTGGTTGAACCTACCCAAGGATGATGTAGTGTTACCTATCACTTGCATGCCTTACACAAGATAATCCAGAGGCACTCTACTTTGGAAGAACCTAGCCAGTTGGATGATAAAGGTCTTAAAAAGTTCCAATTTAAAAGGAATTTAATACTTAGTATTTATGAAGGGGATTTAATGTCATCATATTATCACATATTATTTCTGTTTATGTATGATTTCTTCTAATGATTTATTTTTTGAAATCCTATTACCTCTACCAAAACAATATGTTTAATTCATATTGATGTGTAAACCTTTACAAAAACCTACTATTTGAATTACTCATCCAAATATACAAATAAAAAATATTTAAAAATATCCAAAAACATTACATGTATATGGTATATTAAGTCATCATGTAATGGGTTATAATTATATGAATTTACAATCTCTACATGTATAAGCTAAGAGCCACAAATAGCCAACCCCCACCTTTCCAGAACAAGGAATTAGCCTCCAGGATAGTGAAAAGTCTAACCCATATTCCCTTTACCCTTGGAATCTTTACTCAGTAGATAATTCAATTCATCACAATTTTGACACATAATACGTACAAACTATATCGAGCAAGTAAATTCAAGATAATAACTCAAATTTCAAACTAAATTCAAGATAGATAGAAAATAAATAATTTAATCATACTTCGAATATAACTATTTAGACTCATATATAATAATATTAAGAAATAATTTATAATATAAACCTAATAATACACCATTCATAATATAAACAAGGGAATAAATTTTAAATAAATGTAGATTTTACATATTTAAACACGTGATAAAAATTTATAAAATGTTCATAAAACAAAACCTAATATTAAATTGTTTATAATTTTATCTTTTTATTATTGGAATCCCCTAATTCTTAAATATAAATAGTTTTACTTTCATTTCATAATATGAATTTTTCATATAACACATTATATGAAATTTTAACTTAAATATATTATATTTTATGAATTATAATCATTTTATAATACCTTTTCTATTATTTAAACACTTTAAATAATCTAAATGATTCAAGTGAAGTTGAATCATAGAGAATATATATGGTTTTTATTATTTAACATTATTTTTTTTATCTTAATCAAATGACCTAAAAAATACCCCTATTTTTCAAATTATCATTCTATTATTGGGTTTATCACCACTATTGTAGCTTGGTTGGTAGCAGATTTTCCCCTAGGGACTCTCCTATTTTTTCAGCCTATCGTAGCTCCGTTGGTCTTCACTAGGCCCCCTTCATTCATCTCCCCCTGAACTCCCATCTAAAAAATTTGGCCACCATAAATATTCTTAGGATATTATTGATGGTTGATCTTCTATCCATGTATTCTATCAAGATCCTCCTGGGCCTCTGTTGTGACCACCTTTGGCCCTTCCCTTTATTGGGTTATACAAAGAAGTTCTCTCAAGTGATCTTGAACCCTTGAAATAACCTCTTCAACCAACCCATTTTATTCAAATAGAGAGGAAACACTGTGAGATAGGGTTTTTTTGGTAATCTCTATTACTAATGGTGAATTCAAGGTGGTTGCATAGTATCATAAATGGACCCTAGTGGTTAATTTTGGTGCTAATCACTATTCTCTTTTGGCTTATGCTTGATTCATCAAGTCATGGAATATTACAAGACCTTTTTCCATTTCTATCCTGAATCTTTTTTCATTTTTGTTCATTTTTTCCTCTAAGATTTATTTTATCATGGAAGGGGATAGGATATCCATACCTATGAAATACATAGGTTTCTTATTCTGTGTTATTCCATGGATACACATTGGCGATGTGAATCTTATATTGCTACTCTAGATCTATATTCCTTGTTTTCCTCTACATTTTCCTAATCCATCCATACTTAAAGGTATTTGTGATAATTTTTTGTGTTTTGTACTAATGAATATACTTTTTGAATGGAGTTCATAATGGTTGCACATATTTTTTGTTTAGGTGGATCTAGGTTTCCCATACCTCAGAGAATCCTTTTACATATTGGTTCAAAAAAAAAAATCCTTCATGTGGATGTAATTTTATTTTAATACCATGAGTTTTTTATCTCATTTTCACATTCAAGGCCATTTAGTCTCTACATAAAAGACTTGGGGTAACTCTATCTCAATCATGGAACTTTTTTAGATTGAAAATCCAATCCCACATGTAAGGGAATCTATATATCATCATATTTTGGTTTCATCCCTACAAATCCTAGGTGAATTGAAAATTTAGTGTCCCAAGATTATTGGGTTCAAGGAAGGGTGGTCTTATTCAGATAAATATCCCCATTAGGACTCCCTATATAATTTATAAGACCAACCTTTAGACCCATCTTCTCTACATGAAGGCTTCAATATTATGATTCAAGGTTTAGGCCTCCAGCCTGATCCTAAATATTATCTTATTGAGGTTAGGTTTAGTGAATCCATATGATATGAAAAGAGGTTTAATATTTCTCCTCCTACTCTTGTTGTTGAGGCTTCAGTATCTAGGCCCCTATCCCCTAACTTCTTATCATATTCTTGAGGTGGTTTTAACTCTTTATTATCCCTGTGTTTATGCTCATTCCATGGATGTAAAACTCTTCTTTTAGATTATATCTCCTAAAGACTCTTAGATTCTAGGTTTATTTCTTTCAAGAGTTAATTGTGACAACCCTAATATCTTGAACTAAATCATAACCCCCCTCTACTTAGAGAAATTAATATTTTCACTAATTACTTTGGAGTTTTATAACTGGTTGATGAAGATCATACTTCGTCCCTTCCTATTTGAGGCATTCAAAGGAAGATCAAATCTAATAGCCATATTCTAAGAGCCATGGTCACTCGTGCTTATACGAAATTAAATATTCTTAATCTTTCCCCCCAATGTCATTACATTATAGGACGATGGGCTAACCCCACCCACTCATCATGATCTTTGGTATAGAATGTATAAGGAATCAGTTCTCTGGAAAAAATTAAATATTTAAAAAATATTATTTGTCATAATTAGGTTTCTCTATTAGTAATTCTAGAACTCAAATTAAATTCATACTCCGTAAAATATTTTTCAAAAAAACTACACATGGATAATTATATGCATGAAATCTTAGTTTTTACCATATATAGAGATTCTGTGAGAATCTGTAGTAAGTGGATTTCATTGATGCGTCCCACCAATGAATTACCATTTATGTTAGTAAATCTCCAACCTCCTTATTAATTTTAGTAACTAATACAAAATTTGAGTTCGGTGAAATAAATGAGTTCTATAAAAAACTTTACTCCTTTGATCCTAGTTCCACCACATGCTTTATGGGAGGTGATAAAAACAACATTCTTGATTATTTAAAAAACAAGGTTGGAGGTCAATACTTGAAAAGATAAATGCCTGATTTTTACTCCATCCTTTAAAAACCCCCTTGGATATGTGATTCAATGGTGATCATCACATGTGGTGCAATAATAAGTGTTCCATTAGTAGAATATGGAGATAACTGGACTGAATTCTAGAAAACTTTCAAGCTATTTCAAGATTCCACAGTTTGTTTATCACACATATAGAAATAAATATATCTGATCAATATCCTCTTGTTATTTATAACAATAGTTTTCTATCTTCCAACTAAATCTTATTTTATTCTAATATTTGGATGATAGATAATGAATTTAAGGTGTTGGTTCTTTTATCCTGGATGGCCCCCATATAAGATCATGTAAGGGTGGATCTATAAAATAACTTACAAAGGTTTAAAGGTAAAATAATTTCATGGATTAATAATCATATGAGTCTTAAAACCAATTTATCGGATCCCTAATATGACATCAATAGTTTTATGGAAAATTATATAATTAATGGGATGATGAAATTTTCATTCTCTTTTATCAAAAAAGAAGATGTTTGGAGGACCAAAAACTTGAAAAATAAATAAATAAAGGTCCAAAATCTAATGGATTTGGGAAAGAGATAGAAACACAATCAATTTCCATGTTTCTATAAGGTAGATGATTTTCATTGGGAATATAAATATTCAACTTTATAATGGATCCCACTCTAATGATGTCAATATTGCAGGCCCTATATAGTTTATTTTTCTATAGGCATATTTTCATTCCCCCATTCTGAGATGATAAAAGATTCCAATAGTCAAGAAAATGATGAAATATTTTATAGTAACAATAAGAGGCCTTCTGGTGAGTGGGATAATAATAAACTAATATCCATACTGGAAGAATAAGTGATTATATATTCTATTAAAATCCTTAACACTGATATAACCCCAGGGCTAGGTGGCTTCCCAATTTCTTTTATAAAACTCTATAAGATATCTTAAAAAGGAAATCATTGATGTGATTCAATATTACTTCAAGGGTGGTTCTATTACTAGATTTACTACTTCCAATTTACTTTTTCTCATCCCTAAATGAAATAAAACCAATTGATTCAGTCAATTTCATCCCATAATCAATTGAAACTTCTCAAACAAAGTGGTTGCAATATTTCTTAATAAACACCTCTCTCCTAGCTCGACCCCTAAAATTTCAAATGAGCATGTTGGATTCTTAGAGTTCGTCTATGACCTTTTTTTATTGATTCTTCTCACCCTTCTTAATGTTCACACTAATGTGGAATAGATCTTGATTCTTCAAATTAGTGGGGGGTCTATGCCCTGGTGACCCTCTTTCTCTGAGCATCTTTATTCTAGCTCAACAAGTACTCAACATGAACATTATTAAAGGTGTTTAAAGTGGATTGAATTTTCCTTTTAGGGTTGAATATGAATTCTTTTTCAACTCTCATTTATTCCTTGTGGATGTAATTCTATTATTCCTTAATGGTAGAAGTAACTCTATTCAAGAGTTTAACTTGATCATGAATTCTTATAGAAACAGAAGTGGTCAGTTCATCAATGTTGGAAACATAATTATTTAAATATCCTACAAATTATTAGGAAAGTGGTCAATTCTTAATTAAGATAGGATAGAAATATCTATAAGGGAATTTATTGTGGAATATATGTGTACTTTACTATTGAATGGAATAATCTCTATCCATCATTTTGATGGTATTATTAGTAGGATCACTAGAAGGATTCTAAATAGGAAAAGTTTCTCAATTTTTAAGGCATGATTACTCTGATGAATTATATTATCTTCTAAATCCCAATGAATTTTATATCATTGTGAAATGATCTTATGGTAGTGAAAATAATCATTAATCTTAGACATAACTATTTCATATAGAACTCTCATCAAGAGGGATGACATCATTAAGAAAGATGGTATAGACTTTCTCAACCAATTGAAGAAGGGGGAATCAATCTCTTATGTATTAATGAAATTATGAAATTCACGAAAGATAAGTTAGTATAGGAGGAAATCTTAGGGTAATCCCATTGGGTCAAATTCAAAAAGAAAAATATGATAACTCTCTAATCACATGGATTGAGGGATACTTTGGTTCTCATATATGCTGAAAAATACATTGTTATATTTTCATTTTATAGGAAATCTCTCATTGGATAATTGGAAAAGGGGGAATTTATTTCTAGAAAGATAATTGGCTCGGCACCCCCTATTATTCTCAGGGTGCCATGTCCCAAACCTTAGCTTTAGGAGGTATATTGAACATCCTTATTTCATTGATTCCATCCTCAATGATTCCCACAAATATATGTATAAAATCATTCATATTATCATTGGATTAGAATTTTTTTTTTCATTCCCTCTACTTTGGGCCACTTGAGTAGATTTGGATATCATAAGATCATATATAGAAAAAATAATTATAATAAAGGGGACAATATATTCAGATAAAATCTATACCAGTGAAGCTTAACTTTATCATGTGGAATATAAGGAATTAATAAATCCCAACTAATAATTAAATACCAAGGAAATATATACATCATACTACTAAATGTTTGTGTTTTTATAATTCTAATGTAGAATTGGTGGTTTATTTTTTTTACTGAATGAGATTAGGTGGGATATATGTGAAATTCTATTATGGGACTTATGTGGCATAGAATATAGTAAAAAATATATGGATATCTTTCTAGATTATTTTTTATAATGTTAATTCATGTGATGATATGGATTAATAGGGATTATAAATCCTTGTATCAGTATGAATTTGAATCATATGGGAATCATCTAAGGAATCCCACCACCACAAATTAAAATCAAATGAAGGCTACATCAAGAGTAAGTTTATTTCTTTGTTTATTAGACTCAGGTCAATAAGAAAGGAAGTTATATTCCCTTAGTTTCTCAGAAATCATATTTATTGATCTCTTATTGTAAATTAAAGTAATAATGTTACAAAATGTTATTATGTGAACTTGAAACAACTATATTAAGTGTCAAGCTCAAAATGGATGGGTTCTATTTACATGGTACCATGCATGATGGTGGCATCATTTGAGATTACCAGGGCTATATTATCCTATACTTTTCAGCATTTTATAGGAAGGTTATTTTTGTTATCGTAGTGTCTATCATAACAGTAATAAGAATCAATATTTTCTCTTTGAACAACATTCATATCTCATAAGTTTATTCAGATTAATCCATGATTTTTAAAGAATTTTTGGGTTCATCACCCTATCACTAGAGTATTGTTTATAGTATCAAAACATATGAGAGTATGATCAATCATAATGTGAAGGCTTTTCACACATGGTGTGAGGGGGGGGGGATTTAGTGTCTAATCTCATTTATTCCAAAGGTATTTAGGAGGAGGATATGATTATCTATTCAAGAATTTGTTCTTTATAACCAGATTTTATGAACATTGTATGCGGGAATTCCTTAGGACCCCACTACTTCCACCCCACATGACTCTTTTATCCCATCTTTTTTGACACTATTTTATTTATTTCATAATAAAAATGACTAAAGAGTTTTTCATAATATTAATATAACATACTTACAATTATTTAAATCATTGATCAAACAAATCATCAAAAATGATTAGATGTGGTCTAAATAAAATCTTAATAAGGTTCTTTAATTTGATCACATAAAACTAAATATTATGAATGATTCATAATCTTAAATATGAATATTTTATATTTTTATCTTATTTTATAATTTATAGATCATTTAAAAACCATAATTATAATTTATAAACACTCACTTATTAATTATAAATAATTTATAAATAATAATAAAAATTAACTAAATTTAAAAAAAGTTTTTATAAACTATCTCTTTAGAATATGTTGACCCTCAATGTATTTTTTTATTTAGTACTAAGGATCAGTTCTAGTTGGCACTAGCAGTAAGATCATGGGGTGGAACTAGGAGAGAGCTCCACCATGCAGGGTTGTATGATGAATATGTCCATGGAAAAGGTTTAATGTCATAGGATTTCAATAAAATCCTTTAGCACATATGAGGTAATAATGAATCACCCATGTGAGTAAAATTATGAAATGAGGATCACTTGGAGTTGGCACTGTTAATCATTTTACATGTGTGTTGCATGTCATAATTAACATTACATTGTCTTAAAATGTAATTTCAACCCCATTCCTCACATTATGTTGACAATCAACACAATTTTATGAAAAATATAAATGATTTTAGGTTTTTATGTATTAAGAAATCATGTTACATTATCTCAATAACATGATATCAAACACTAGAACATGATACATTATTTCAAAAAAATATCTTTAGTTTATTCTTTATATCATGTTAACACTTATCATAGTCTCAAATATGAGTGCCTCACGTTACATTTTCACACAACATAACTACAAGTAGTGATCCTCACATTAATTTATCAAATAACATAATATTAAGATAATTGGTTGAGATTAAGTTGATACTCAACAAAATGATAATAAATGTTCTTCATTTAAAAAAATATTTCAAATAATCAAAATAATTTTTTTGACACCACTTCTAAGTTTCTTAGGGGTTTATTAAAACTTAATCATAAAAATAAAAACATTTAGAAACCACATACCTAATATTTATATGTTTTTGATTAACTAAAATCATAATTAGTAATAAATAACATGATGTAATCAATATGTGAACAATATAATAAATAACTTCTATAATATCCTCAAACTATTGAATGATTTAATGAAGGTCACCAATGGAATGAATGAACAACCCTTCCCTCCATGGTGTATCTACATTACAAACTAAATCTTTCATCATATGAGAGGGACCCAATAGACCACCACAAAATGTAGGTTCTTTTGTCATAAAGGTGGTAGAAGAAGAGAGCATTGGGATCCTAAGAGCCTCAAATAAGTATCATTTGAATATAACTACCATTTAATGTCATGACAGTTTTCTTTATAAAGGTCCTAGGTTGTTTTTTAGCGATTCATGCATTTAAGTCATGCATTATAATTAATGAGATAATTCCTCATCTCGATCACGAATCACATGCATGAATGTGATTCCACTCTTTCATTACATCTCGTGTAACACTTCTTTAATTGATAGACTGCGTGGGATGATCATTTGAATGATAATTTTTTTTCATTCATATGATATTATCATAATCCCGTGATATATTAAGAGAAAAATCATCTCATGGTATGCATATCATGAATACCAGAATACATTGGTTAAAAAAACTCTAAATACATTTCTTAAGAGTAAATTGGAAGAAATGTTCTCATGCTTTTCTTAATGTTAAATAAGTTTCAACATAAACTCAAAGACATAGCCACAAAATCACGACACATGAAATATTATATTAATGGAATATTATATTCCAATATCTAGTTATACATCCCCACTAAAATCATGATAATCTAAATACATTGATGACATGTATAAAAAATGGAGTGGAAACAATATTTTTTGAATTATGCTACACAAATTGTCACCCCTAATGGATTGGATGCTACTCCCATCAATCAATGGAGTGGAATCAATAATTTTTTTCTTACTATTAACCAAATTAGAATAATAGCTCTAGATATGATGAACCATTGAGTCATGTTATCTATTGACATATACCCCACTAATAACCTTCTTCTTATATGATGGTCAATTAGTTGTTTTTATTTAAAAAAATTATTAATTGAAAAAGTGACTCCCAAGTAGTTTATGAAAATTAATATTTCCATTGGGAGTCTCTACTTGAATATGGTCATGAATAACAAGAGGTCAATAGAACCAATTCTTTTATAATATTTGGATATAACCCCTCAAAGGATAAAATGTGTTTAGTCACCATTAACTCCTTTCATATAGTGTAAGCTAACCTTGAAGAACCTTCACTCCCCTCAGATGGATATATTATCAATATAAATAATGTCACTTATATATCATTTCCTAGATCTAAATGAAAAATTTCATCTTTATATCCCAATAATTAATAAGAGGAAGAGATTAAGTATGATTTTCTAGTGTTATAAGAAGGCATATTAACCACCTTTTATTAACACTAAAAGGTTAATCTGGGTACTAAAGGGAAAATGTGGCCATTAAAAATCAATTCCTCTATGAAACCTAAACAAAAAAAAAAGAATCATTTTACTTAAGTGAAATTGGGATTTTTTCATATGTAATTACACAAATATTCATAGTTTAGGTACCCAAGTTTTTAATTGTCAATTGGGATTATTATGAAACCACCAAAGTTATAAATACAAAGTGAGGAGAATAATCTAACTCATGTTACTAGAGTAGAATACAAAGTTGATAAATTTATTATAGATAAATTTACCTCACAAATTCAATATCCTAAGTGGATTTCCAGTATTTTTCATATTAATAAAATTAATATAAAAATATGATTTTTCATTAACCTTAATAATTTAAATCCATATTTCTCAAAGTATCACTATTGGAAATATGACTTTTACAAACGGTTTTGGCCAAACCGTTGGTATAGTTCATTAATTTGGACCTATACCAACGGTTTAGCCAAAACCGTTGGTATAGGTCACTTATATGGACCTATACCAACGGTTTTGGACAAACCGTTGGTATGGGGGGGGGACCTATAGGACCTATACCAACGGTTTTGGCCAAACCGTTGGTATAGGTCCATTATAGAGACCCTATACCAACAGTTTGGCCAAGCCGTTGGTATAAGTCCCCCCTATACCAACGGTTTGTCCAAAACCGTTGGTATAGGTCCTAAAATCACAGGACCTATACCAACAGTTCTCAAAACCATTGGTATAGGTCTATACCAACGGTTTTCAGAACCGTTGGTATAGGTCCTTCGATTTTTAATCGAATATTCTTACCGAGAACATTATATAAATCAAAATTTAAAATTATTATAACAATACATATATATATTTATGAAATTATGTTCAAAAAAGTCATGTTAGGTTAGTGGTTAAGTCATTCAATTATAAACTAGAGGTTTTGGGATCAAATCCCACCGAATGTTTTATTTTTTAAAATACATATACCAACGGTTTTGAGAACCTTTGGTATAGGTTTTCATATTACTCATACCAACGCTTTTCCCAAAATCATTGGTATAGACCTATTGTCACAGCTTACTTGCCAAAGGTCCTCCAAAACATTGGAATAACCTATACCAACAGTTTGAGGGCCTATACCAACGGTTCCAAACTGTTGGTATAGGGTATTTTTCCAGTAGTGTACGATTTTCCAATCCCAATTTCTGAAATTATAATTAATACGTTAATCGGTTTCCATGAAATTTCATTTATGGATGGATACTATGGCTAAAATAAAATCTAAATGTCCTCTTATAATGAAGAATCCACTACCTCTAGTTCACTATAAGGGATATAACACTATCGGGTAATTGCCTTTGGCATAATGAATGCCGATTTTACTTACCAACATGCTATGCACTACATATTCAAGACCATTTTGAGCAAAAAAATGAAATGATATATGGATAACCTACTGGTCAAATCCCACCAGCATCATGATCAAATTGTCGACCTGGTTGAATTTTTTAAAAAATCACGACAATACAATCATAAGATAAACCCACTAAAATTCACTTTCAGGTTAAAATCAAGAAAATTCCTTGTATTTTTGGTACACTATCATGACATTGAAGATGACCTCAAGAAAAAAAGTGATACTAGATATGACCCCTATATGAAACCTTAAAAATTTGAGAGGACTCTAAGGACGTATTACTTACATTAGGAACATCACAAAAAATTATTTGTACATGATTACCATACATGATTGTTATGACTGAAATATTAACTTATCTGTGGGATTAATATTGTTAAAATAATTTTAATGACCTCAGAAAGTATCTTCTATAACCTATAGCATTGAAGCTTCATGTAGAAGGAAAACCCCTCATACTATAAGTGGAAACCATGGAGTGGTCACTTGTTTCTATATTTTCTTAGAAGAATGATGTAGGAAGGGAGAATAATCACAAATATCTCACAAAAATATGTTAGAGTCAAGAACCCAATACACAGATATCTGGAAGAAATGCTTTACATTGATCTTTATAGTTAAGAAGATTTAAAATTATATATAGAATCATGAGGTCCACATGATTTCTCATGTGGATACACTTAAATAAATACTTTATCATTCTATATTGATGTGAATATTATCATGTTGGGTTGTCACCCCATAACAATTTGAAAAACGCTTTGTACCACAAAAAATGATCAAGGGACAAGAACTAAAAAAATTCATTGTAGTATGCCATAATATAGAAGAATTACCACTAGACACAAAAAATCTATGTTAAATAAGGTTTATCTATCTATGAAACTTTCCAAATATGGGAAACATATTTTATTAATGGTTCTCAAAAATTTATTGGGATAATGTGAGAATATATGAGACGCAATCGATTTTTCTTAGGAAGTGTGTTTGTTTATCAATAAAAGAGATCCTACATTGTCCATTCCTCTACACATAAGGATTTAATAATAGTTAAAAAGAGTATCCTTCCCTCATTATAGGTATCAAATTGGATTTAAATATATTTATTTATTTTTTAAATATCAATAATGATTTAGAGATGGTAATTTTGTCAAGCAATGAGAACTATTCCATCAAGAAGTAATAACTAATACCCCTACACGGGAGTTTATTTTATAGTTTCCTTTAAATATGAAACTATACCATAGTCTACACTCATATAATTCCCTATTTGATGAATTGAATAAATAAACTATTTCCTTATAAGACCCATATTAAGATGAAATAGTGATTCGTATTGCACACTATAAAGTGAAAACACTATATATCTATAATGACATGGAAGAGATAAATGTAGTATATTCCATATCAAACCAAGGTGATAATTCACCCTCAGTGACTAATTCCAAAATTGGTTAGATTTATCTCATAATCGAGTATCTTCAAAATGGAATCGTTATATATGATCATTCTAGGATATAATAAATATATTAATAGGTATAAATTTTTTTCCTCTATGATAACTTGAATCCTAGAAAGTAATTTAAAAGAGGAACTTTGATGGGTCCTATTTAGGTGTATTTAAGGAGGATAGAACCTCACAATTTTGAAGGAATCCCATAATGGAACCTATGATTCTCACCAATCAGGGGATATGCTCTTCCACCAAATTAGAAGAATTGTTTTTTGCCCATTAATAATGCATGATATCATGGAATTACTTGATTTCATATCAAATTCATGTGAATTTAATTCACCACCCCCATGATTTCTTGAAAACTACTAGATAATTTTGGCTATTACCCCTTTGGGGGATATATATGATGTTTCTATACCCCTAGCTATGGTTTGAAAATTCAAATTTATCTTCATTACTACCAAATTATTCTTCAAATAGGTTGAATTTATACCGATAAAGGAATATAGGGAAACAAATATCATTAAAACTTAGAAATATAACATTATTACTAGATTTGAAGTCCCTAATATAATATTTATGGACAATAGAACCAAATTATATTTCTCTAAGTTGAAAAAACTATACCAGAAGTAAAATATTCAGTCTAATCATTCGTCCAAATATAATGAAGTGGTGATTGGATTGGTAAAAGTATTCAATAAAAATATTTCTAATATTCCTTACAAGATTATGGACAAAGACAAGAAGAATTGTCCAAAAAAAAACTTTCTACATGATTTTTGGGTCTATATCACCATGACTCATACTTTCGTAAAAACATACCCATACTCACTAATATTTAATAAAAAAGTATTTTTGAACATAGAAGCTTAGTTTCCTTTACTTTTAATTTCCATTTGTGATCAACTATATGAATAGGAACAGTCTGATATCTAGCTTAATGATATAAAAAAACTCAATGACAAAAGGTTACGTACATTTCATAATCTTGAATATCATTAGAACAAGGTTTCACATACATTATACAATAAGGTTCATATTTTATCATTCATTATAGGAGAATAAGTGCTAGGATTAAGAGTTACAATGATACATGGAAAGAAAACCAGATGTTCGAACATAAATGGAAGGACCTTATATTATACACAAGGTCTACTAAAACATAACTCATTCCCTAATCACAATGTACGGTGATATTATCATGTTTTATACTAACAAAAGGATTATTAAGAAATTATTTACATAACTTTACATTTTGATCATGGAAATTCCATTTAATATGAATTTAAACTACCTATAAGTGGTCTTATAAATATAAAACTAAATTATATAGTGAAGCAATCATTGTTGTATGACCCCAAAATGCATGGAACCTAATTCCTCATGGTATGAATTTAAACTACATAACATATCATCCTTATTACATGAATTAAACTACATGATACCATGTCTTCCCTATATGACCCTTAAATTATTTTCCAAGAACCACATATGGCTTGATTCCTTTTATTCTATGATACACAGTGACACCTTATATTCCCACCCCATACCAAACAATATATCTCAATAATTGAAATATTTTACTTCATATTAGTTCTCATATACTTTTTAATTACTCATCCCATAATGGTATGTGGGCCCTTATCAACTAACATCAAGTTTTATTCCCTATCCCAATATTAGGGTGGAATCATTTCATTCTACCTTGAATATATCCAGATCAGTACAAAGACCATTTATAGGAACAACTGGAGGATTAATTCCTATAATATCAAGATACACAATGAAGTCCATATCACTTATATTGGACCGAAAATAATTTCCTTTTGATCCCATTTTACTCCACCATCCTAAAACTTAGGTTTCATCCTTAACATCATTTATTTTTTTGTTTGAATTTATGCTAGATGTGTCATATTTTATTCCTATAAATATATTTTCCTTGATTCATATTATTTAATAATATTAAGTGACATCTAAACCATCTATCTCAAAACTAGTCACAAATCCTCATCTACTTCCACTCCCCTTTGATGTTATGTAATATCCTAATATGGGTCACTTCTAAATAAAAGTGTTTGAATTAACTTCTTAAAACTATATTCTTATATACCATATCCTATACCTTGAGTACCCAAATTAGTAAAAATATTCCATGGATATTAGTAATTAGTATATAGAATCTATAATGAACCCTTTGATTGGTGACAATGTATGTTCATATATATATAAACCTTTTATAACCAACTTCTGGAATATTTTTTCCTATGTAGAAGATCCTCTAACCTCATACACCCTAAACTTAATTATCTTAGAAGTCATTATTTCAATATAGCCTGTAATCATCCTCAGTACACTTATTAAATGGTACAGTAACAAGACCGTTATCTAAATGTAGTTAGCTATTGTCCAAGACTATCCATTGTTTCTCCATCATTACCTAATTAAAACAAATCAAGTTATGATTTACATCATTCTCATTCCCTATCAAAATATGTATATATGATTCTATCTCTCAAACACCCCATTTGGATTATCAAACATTACCATTAGTCTGATCACTATGACCTTAAACTACATACACCTTTCCCATATTTCATCTATACTATTATCGTACCTCTATTCATATTAGGTTTTACTTTCCCTCATTACTATATAGACCTCCAAATATTTTAGTCAAAGTTATATAATGTTAAACACCAACCTTATTTTGTTCAAATTTATTTGACCTTGAACATTAGTCCCATTTTTTGGTCTAATTTTTAAGACCATAAACTAAAACATAGAAGAGGAATAATACTTATCATGTTAAAAACCCATAAAGGGAATCCTGATTAAAATTTGATTCTCTACTCATTATGCATACACCTTGCATTGACTATGAAAAATTTAGGGAATTTTAAACAAAAAAGGTGCAAACCTTGTCAAAATAAAAACCAACAAATTAAATCTTGAAGAAAATTTAAGTCTTCTATACACTAATTCTTCCCCTTTCCATGACATAGGAAAAAGGTAGGGATAAAAGGGAAAAATATGCCAATGCTTATTGGGATCACTATTTGACCCTTGAAAAATATATACTTGCTCACTTTCTTTATGGATCTTGGAAAATGTTAGAGAATATTCATATTCCTTACATATATATTATTAAAAGGATTTATGAAAAACACACAAAGTAGTAATTTCATGGTATTTGAACACTCTTATTTATTTTTTTCCATGAAAAATCACATTCATGATTTTAATTATGCTGAGTCATTATCCCCCTCATATAAAAATGAGATAAAAATAGATTATATTTATGGTAAATTATTTGTGTATATAAATAACCTATATTTATCTAATATCACATGTTTAGGAGGAAACCAAACTAAATAATTTTATTCAATAATTTTACCTTATCCTACATTAATTGTATAAATATGTTGTGTATCCAGCTTGCCTATTTCTATCTAGGAGTACATTCATTAAAGATAGTTGATTGATCCCATCTTCATTATTTGACACAATAATGTTGATATTATGATTTATGAAACCCATATAAATTTATCATTCAAGTGGATTAAATTATCATGATGATTAATTTTTGTGTGTTTTCATGTATTTTCAAGGATTGATATTAAAAAAAATAAGAATTCAGGAAATTAAGAACAATTTTGAGACTATAATTTTTTTTATTCATTAAGAAAAAGTGAAATGAAAATATATAATTCATAGAATTACCTTAATGAAATGATAATAAATAAATGAAAAATAATAAGTAAAACTATGAGAGGATTTGGTTAGATGAATAATGTGAATAAATTATCATTTGATATAATGAATTGATTGATTATTGGAGACCTTATTACTTAGAAAACTATAATTAATCTAATGGACATAGTTTCTTTATATATGAAACCATTTATTGAAATTTTGTTATAAAATTTTATTTTTCAATTGTTATTTTTTTATTATGTTTTTATAGCATCCATGGGAGAATCATTGTCCTATATCTCTACTGTCTGAGTAGTTGACGCACATGTGTCACGGGGCATGGCAAAAGAAAATTTCTATATTTTCTTAGTGCAACATAGTGACTGATGAGGGTCATCTCACTTGAGGATCCTCGTAGTTGGTTCAATCACTAATTTCTAATTCACCCAATCTAAATATTTTTGGGGTTTTTAACATTCATTAAAATTTTTTTTATGCCTTTTGGAAAACATGAAATTAAAATGATGAATTCAAATCTAAATTCAGACAAAATGCAGATTATAAAGAAAATTCTTGGTCCAAGGTTTGATAACATGGGTTCATTCATTATTTATTTGTCATTTAAATTCATTTTTATAATTCATTTAGTGAAACATAATTAATGAATTACTCTCCATTGATTTATTGAGTGTGTCATTTTATCATGCGTCCGACACACCAAACCACACCTCCTCTAGTAATCATGTAGGGTAACACCTCAACTGAGAATGTTATTACTATAAGACCCAGCTCTACCGTATGCCATTTAATCCTTTATGACAACCCCAACTCACCATATAAAGTGTTTTCCTATGAAAAGAGATAGAAAATGATTAATCAATGAAAGGAAATGGATTTAGAAATAGTGTCGTAGTGGACGACTGCCACACCCATGCAACATTCCCACCTCCACCACAAATAGAATAAATATTTTTTTAATTAAAGCGTAATAAAGAATAAAACCATGAAACCTTCCCTGGGTCCAAGCCTCGAGTTAGTCACTTTCCATAGAAAAGTTCATAGGGATCACAATGGAAAGATGGAAGAGAGAGAATGAGAATTAGAGTTGGAATAGAAAAGGGATGGAAGAAGAAAGGGGAACACTTTAATATAAAAAAGATTAATACATTACAATGGAAATGAAAACTAAAAATAAAAAGAAAATAAAGAAATAAATTTATAATTGGATACTAGACTCCTCTCCTTGGTTCCCTATATAGTGTTGAAAAGGATTGGAATTATTTGAGAGGTAGGAGCTATGCTCCTTTTATAAAAAGATTTATGTCCTCCAAAAGTTGTTGCATTTTTGGCCCATTAATTGGCCGATTCACACATGGACCCCTTCATTAACGTTCTTCATAAATGTGTTGTACGTTCACCCTCAAAATTTCATCTCATTTCCACCTTTTATTGGAGTTATGATTTTTTTATTGGAGGTTTCTGTTTCTAGATGAAGGTTCCAGGAAGCTTCCTCTAAAAGTATAACATGCAATGGCACTTTTAATGACTTCAAAACTCTCTCAAATTATTTTTAAGAAGCTCATACGTGTCCTCATTTGATCCCAGGTGGAATAATCTTCATTGAAGGTGTGTAGGCCGGGATGGATGTCCGTTATGGTGGTGGGGTCCATGCTTCCCACCTAGAAAAATCCTTAAATTTAACTATTTTTTATATCCTCTAGATGATCGATTCATCCCCTAGTTCAGAATAAAAATATGAAGAAAATAAAATACGGATTCTAAAAAAAGATTCACTCAATTTGGATTTATATTTTTCACAAAATGACTAAATTCCCTTGATGTAAAAATCTTCCAAAAAATTCAGAATTAAGCACTTTTCACCATTTTGCTCAAAACACATCATAAATCCAAAATTGATTCATATAATCTCAAATTAATAATTTGGAATGATTAAAAAAATTGAAATTTAGAAAAAAAATGTGGAAAATGTCATCTCTATCAGTAGATATCCAATCATAAAGTCATGATTCATTAGTTTTCACCGATTCAACTCTTAGAAAGTCCACTCCATTAACCCCACATGATCGCTTGTCGTTTATATGTGTAAAATTCCATCACATAAGTTGTTATTTGTTATTGAATGACTAAAGTTTAATGAAAAACAGTATATAGTTATTGATAATTTAAACAACTAACACCTTGAACTTGGAAAGGATTATGAATATTCTCAACCTTATTATTAATTTGTTTTAGTCAGGTCTTGATAATAATGACACAGACCTGGTTCTAAAACCAATTACTCCATACTTGATTTTTAGAATCAACCTTCAGGTGGGAGACCGAATCATTAGTTATTACAAGTATGTACTCAATAATTGAGACTACTATAGAGAGGCTTTGACTAGATATAAAGGTGGATAGGGAGTTATCTCTAGTAGTTACCCCCTTATTGGCTTCAGGGATTAATTGAATATAAATATTCCTCCCCAATGGATCACTTAATCTAGAAACTTCAATATGAGGAACAATGATATAGTTAATAAATTAAGACCCTACAATTATAACTGAGCTCCCCTTAATATAAAGAAGAGTCAAGTGATAGGACTCATAATTCTATCTAAGTTACCTTTTGGGGAGATTTTATATTTTAAAAATTTATTTTAAAATAATATCATGTCATAAGCTCCGAGAGACAAGTTTTTTTTCACACTCATTGAACTAACTATCATAACACCATATATAGCTAATGTTTTATCCATGATGGGGTGGAATCCAATGAAATGTCATATGAACTACAGTTAAGTGGTGATGTGATTCTAGAATTTTCATCTTCATGTGCCAACATCAGCCAAAATTAGTGAGTGAACACATGGTATCATTCCTTGCAAAAACCATTATAAGGTAGAGAAGAAACTATTTGTATACACTTAAATTGATGCATAAACCCATATTTGGAATGGGGTTCCCTAAAAATAATATTATAAACCCAATCTACCAATACTCCACCTACAAGGAAATAATGAAGGTATGCTCATTTTGTGTATCATTATCATTGTAAATAGTCATATTAGGGGGAAATTTATAGGGTTGAAACAAAAAATTTTAATGAATCATTAATATTTTAGTGAAATAATTATTTCTTATAGGTATATATTGGACACTAGTGATGTTGAGAATCCTTGGATGATATGCATAATATGGAATTGTTATAGTATCCTGAAATTCATAGCACCCAAAATGGTCCACCACCTAACTATGCAAGAACTACATTATCCCACTTATCTAATATGAGGTGTTTCCCTATATACATAATATAATATATGATATCTCAATAAAATAACTAGTGCATAAATATTTATTTGTTTTACTTGAACTATTAATGCAACCATTAATAAGGTGTAGTTCCTTACATGAAAACATGATTCCCTTATAGGGAAGATACATCCACTAAAAAATTGCAGAAAATCCTAAAAATTTAAAGTATGGATCTACTCCTAGTTTAGTTTTGTGTCTCCATGAATAGTATTGACCCAATTAGAAGATATCCTAACATGAAACCCCAATATTAAAAGATTTTTGAAAAGGGTATCCTTTTGGACACTTTGTTTCTAGCCACAACCCGTTTGACTATAGGAAGATTACCATTAATTCCCTAAAAGTGATGATCAATAGGGACTGATGTTCTTTCCCATGTATTATTTATACCTATTCTAATAGGTCACTCTCTAAGTAACAGTTTTACTCCACATCTTCCTAAACATTGAAAGTAGGGTGAAAACCAATGTACATTTCCCCCTGAAATGGGATGTATCTTAATTTTTTATGTCCTATATGATGATTCATACTTTACCATATTGTAGATGGAAGGTGTTTGTATTTGGATAAAAATAACTAATTAAAAATGGAAGAAGATTCAACTATCAATACACCATGAATTGTGAATTCCAAGCATCTTTATACTAGCTGAATGTCTATAACTGCTTAGCTAACAATAAAAAAATTTTATGAACCCAAAAATACCTGGACCATTCATTGGAAAAGATTCCTTTTGTAAATAAATCCCTTTAAGAACTCCATAATATATTTTTATTATTTAGTAAAGTAGAAACAGTGGTTTAATAATATTAGATGACATGATAAAGGTTCTGGTTTCAATCATACAAGGTTGATAGTGTATGATTCAGGATGCAGACACTCCCATGATATGTTATTGACCCATTAGTTGCTTTTTCATACTATTTTGAGACACCCTAGACCCACAAAATAGAAATTGGTGCTAAAAACATATTCTTTACCTATAAATTTTTATACCAATCAAAGATATCCAAACTTATCCATCCATATTTAGAATATCAATAACCAATATTGAATTGCTTATATACACAAGAGATTTTAGGTTTGATTTTTTATAGAATGAAGAAAATATTAATACCTATACCTAACAAAACCCATATCTTTCTCATAAAATGGTGATTTACCCCATAAAACCAAGGATTCCTTATTTTATTATATGTATTCAACATCTCCCACCAAATTCTCCCACAAGGTATCCTTCTAGACATATGGTACATAATATGATTCTTTATAACCTCGTGAAATGGAAACTTAATAAGGGTGATATAAAATGTTCATTAAGGGAAAATATATTCATTCATAATTAAATATAATAAGTAAGAATATGATTATAATATAGGTATGAGAAAATAATCAAAGTTTCTACACCAAAAATAGAAAACATAAATCATAGACCATGAGTCATGAAATAAATATTTAGAATAACATAATACATGATTCATAAGAGAAATATCAACTGTGATCTATAAGAGTATAACACAGGCATAATAATATGATATAAGAGTGCAGAACAAACATAATCATAGATAAACATAACATAATGTATTAGGATTCAATACTTATTCCCAAAACATAGTGGAGGAGGAATCATTACATGATTCCCATAGTGAAGCGAACATCAACACATGTTTCCCATAATTATCTCCTGATATATATAATATTAATTAATGAATTGGAGTGAAATATTAGAATCCACCCATAAAAATCGATAATTAATTGTTCCATATTAAATTAATCATATATCATAACATAAAAAATCCATGCAAATAAAATGGGTTTAATATCATTTATAAATGTCATCACATAATATTACATCATGAGTCATATTGGTTGATACATAATATTAAATCTACCAAAAGTGATATATCATAAAATAACATAGAGTATGATCATGAACTTTACACCAAAAGAGTTCTAAAATTTAGTGATAAAGAGGAAATTAGAAGAAAAATTATTAAAAATTAATAAATATTTTATAACATGATTATAAAAAAATGTATAATTCACTCTAAAAATCTATTTTAAATGGGTGAAAAGTGGGAATTATAAAATTTAATTTAATTTGTTTTTTTTAAAATAAATCCTTTAAAGAAAATGAATTAAAGATAAAAAATTTGGAGTGGAAGATAAAAATATATGTAAGTGGAATTAGATATCTTTATTTATTCTTTAAAATATTAACAATTATTATTTAAATTAAAAATTCATAGAAAAATGTAAATTTAATATTCTTTGAAATAACCATGGAAACTTGTAAATGAATCTTAATAGTTAATAATAGTCATAACAATGAGAAAATTCAATTAAATGGAAAACATAAAAAAATATTCTTTTCACACTTTGGTAATGAAAGTCAAATGCGATCCATACAAAAAATGTTGAAAATAATTATTTTAAAAACATTTTAGTGATTGTAAAAGATACTTGAAAATGACCTGAAATGATTATTTAATTATAGATAAGATCATTATTGAATCAATATAAATAATATATATATATATATATATATATTAAAAATAACTATTAAAAAGGATGAGAATTATTTTGTAAAAAAGTAAATTTTAAAGGGAAATAAAATCCTCAAAGAAAATGGAGTTGATGTGAAATTTTAAAATACTCAAAGAGAAATAGAAAATACCATACAAAAATAAATAAATAAAATAATTTTATAAAATTATATGTGTATATCAATGAAATAATGTTTGTGACTAAACAAAAAATAAATTGAATCGACAACACCCTTATAGGTTTGACAACCTTTGAATCAAAACCCCTTGAAAAAACGAACATGAAATGAAACTTTAAATACCATGAATTCTGATATAATAATGATATAATATGTCAAATAGGTAGTATATAAACCATATAAAATAAAATATTTTTATAACATGAAATATATCTCAGTGGAAGAAAATTTAGATAGAGAAACCTTAAGACTTTTATAACTCTTGAATCAAAATACATTAAAAGAAAGAAAATAATTTGTATTTTTAAATACCACCAATAAAAAATGTAATATAATATATTCATTTATTATTTAATCAAAATAAAACCACATAAAATAACATATGGTGTACAAAATGAAACACGTCCCAATGAATTAAAATTGATACCAAGAAACCCTTACCTCAAACTTCTACATTGTTAGACAAAATCTAACCTCCTGTGTAATAAATTTATATTAATATTAAATAAATATAAGAACCATATTTATATTTATATTACTAAATTATAAATATTTATAAATTTATATTACCCATTTAGTAATAATTATTTGTTAAAATCAATATTTTTTGTGTTAACCAGTCTTTTTTCCATGCATGTTCTGATTTGGATGTTCCGGTACTTACACCTTGGTCATGCTTTCATCATATCTTTAATTTTCATTATTTTTTATATTATTTTTTTATTACCATGGTAATTTCATATAACATATTGTGATGATGTGCATGGAAAGATTAAAAAATTCATATTTTAGAAATTTCAATTTCATAAAAATAATTAAGGTTTATTAGTGAAAAAATATGTATACAACCATTAAATAACCATTAAATAATATTAAATAAAATAATTTTATATTAAAATATAATTATAAAATAGTCCTTAGTAATTAATGAAATTAACATTATAACATCATTCATGTAGGTGGTAAAACCGACCTAAACAAGAGCATGTTATAACGACTGAATGTGTAAGAACATGATATTTTATAATGATAATTTAAATTTTATATAAAAATAACATTTTAAAAATAATTTTATAAAATTTATAATTTATATTTATGGAGATGTAGATGGTGAATATATAGAAGAAAAATCATAAAGAAAATATCACTTAGGTTGAGATATTGAATCTACTCTTGAAGGACCTCTTAGAAATGAGAGGCTTAAGACTTATTATTAGGGATAAAAGATTAATAAAGTGGGGAAATAGTTTTAATTAAGGATATATGGTAGAGTAATGGGGATATTTTTAATTTTTTGGTGTAGATTTTTAGGTCAGGAGGAGGCATTGTTTTATAAGAGAGAGAAGTAGCGCTTTTGTAAATACATTTTTTTATTAAAATAAAAGGGATTCATTATAAAGTAAAGTGGATCAAAATTTTCCAAAATTTGAAGATAGGATAGGTTAGGTATATAATACACTCATATAATGAATTTGAGGTAATTTTTTGTGATATTTGTGACCTTATCTCTTAATTTAATCCTTTTTAACTATTTAATTCTCTATCCTGGTGATTAAATTTTCATATGATAACTTATTTTTTTATGAATAAAAATTAAAAAGTCCTTATTAAATTTTTTTAACATACTAATTAAAAATTTGAAAACCATTTTATAATATTAAATTTTTAGAGTCTCTAAAATATAATTTTAATAAATGTGTTCTTAATGCAACAAAAATAGTTTTTAGAAAACTGACAATTTATATCATAAAAAATTAATTTTCACCACAAACATGTAAAACATCAATTCCTATAAAATTTATTGTATTGTGATTATAAAATATTATTATTAGGACTTTAAAATCAATCCAAAACCAAATGTATCATTATGAAATATTAATGAATGAAAATAGATCAAAATAGTTTTATAAAATTAAAATATAATTAAAGTTCTAAAAGGTAGAGCATAGATTTATAAATTCAAAATACTAATTTAAGTGTATCATATTAATCCATAAATTCATTGTTGATCAAGAAAAATGTTTCATATATTTTTAATTCATGTTTATAATGTAATGATGTAATTAAAGTTATGGTATATTTTAAAAACTATATTTTCACTATTCACCCAAAAATTAGCCTTTTAAGAAAAATGAAAAATATTCACCCCTAAATTAAAAAATTAATTTTATTTTATCAAATTAAAATTATAATTTTTTTAATTTAACTTTTAAAAAAATTTATAAAATATAATGAATAACTATTTTAAAGAATTTTTTAAAATTTAAGTGTTCTTAACCATATTGCATATCAATTATCAAGGTGTGTTAATTTTTTTACATTATAAAAATTTATTAAAATAATACATTAAATGTTATTAATTCAACTTTTGATAAAACTATGCAACAATTTATAAATAATTATTTGAAAAGTATCCCTTTTTAACATTAAATTATTTTGATCACATCCCATTTATTATTTATCTTATAACTATTAAATTTTAATCATTTCATCTATATTAGAACAAATATAATATTTCATGAAAAACCATAATAATAATAATATATAAGGAATTAAACTACATTTTTTTATAATAAATCAAGTAATTCTATTTTTATTTAAGGTTTCACTCTAGTTGTAATTTTCTTAATGATGTTTGATATTGTACACTCATAATGAATTAATGTTATCCATGCATTGTAATAAAGTATATGGTGGTTTATTTTAGTTTGGTTTATTGTGTGAAACAAGAGAATTTATAAATTATTTATTTAAATGAAATAGATACTAAAATATAAAGGTGTTACATTCTACCACATTAAATAAATTTAATCATATCAAATTTCCTTTCTTCACTAAGGATATGGGAATATTATATACATACCTTTTAAATGTGGATCACCAATCCTTCCAATCCCACATCTAAATAATGATTCCCTATGATACACCGAGTAGAGTATATACATTAAAATAATTCCTTAAAAACTTTTCAAGTTCTCTGGGTTCCTTTACCCATTTAAATTTGTTACATCTTGATAAAAATAGATGTCGAAATAGATCAAAATTTATAAATGATCTAATGATTTGAATATATAATTTTGAGAAATCATTTTGAACTCATTTTCAATAACACCTTAGGATATGGTTTGAATAAAGTTGTTTGAATAAGGATTGGTGTTTATAATATCAAAAAAATTCAGACAATAATATAAAGTAATATTTTTCTCAAAGTTTAACCTACTTTGTATATGAAGATAGGGTTGGAAGTCATTTTTTTGATTCATAGTTTTTAAAGACATAATGTCCCATATAGTACTTTTTTGGAATGAGTTAGTTGGGGTTGTTGGTTTTTCAAAACATGTTCAAAACTATCCCATAATCCTTAATTATATAAAAGTATAAAAGAGGACTGAGATATGCTGTAAAGTTATTTACATGTAAGTTAAATGTTAGAAAAGGTTTCCAAATCACTTGAGTAAGATTTTTTAATTATTAATATAATAAAATCCTTTATAAGGGAAATGAGGTTTACGTTTGAATTCCACACATCCATATCAAGGAATAAATTTACTCTATAGAATAAAATTTTCATCTTAATTAATAATAATAACTCAAAATAAACAAAGTGAATAATCATATAAATTTGAAGCATCTATCTTATGAATATCTTAGTCTGTGACACCTTAATTTTAAACTTGGATAGATTCAGTTCAATTATTTATTAAAACTAGAAATCTTTTATTTAAACTTAGACTTACTTAAGTTTCATCCTCTTAATATCAATAACTTAATACATGGAAATAAGTATAGTAAAATTTACTATGATCTTACAATACTATAAACTAAAAATCATAGAAATCTATGATCTTATATTTGAACTATAAATTTATCCTAAAAATATATTAATCACTCTAAAAATCTCATATCAATCAATATATACCTTAATTATATATACTCTAAAAAAATATTAATTTTCTTCTAAAATAAACTGAATTGATTTGTAACCAAATAACCTTTTCATGACCAATATAATCTATAATGGTCAAATTATATTCTCAAAATCAATTAACTCACTATCCCATTTAACTATATTTACCTCAACATCAAATCACATACTAACTAAAAGGGTTATCTAAACCTAGATTATGTATTATTTCTAAGACCTAATAAATATCTCCTAAAATATTATCAATCACCTTAAAATACTACCACATAATAACTTTAGTGTTGTATCTAAGACTTTTAACTTTTGACCAGCATTAAAAATATCAAACAAAAATGATATCAACAAATCTTAAATATATTTAACTGATATAATCCTAACCTCTAAAGTTATCTAAAACCTAATTTGATACCAAAAGAGATTCCCAGACCCACATACCCAAATTTGGTCCTAAAAATATATTCTTTACATATTGGTTTTGATACAAACTGAAGAGACCCAATCTTAACTATCCATAATTACAACATCAATAACCACTATTTAATGATTTACACACCCATAACATTTTAAATTTAGAGTTTTATATAATTTTAAATAAAATAAAACCATTAATTAACAAAAAAAACATATTTACCTTAAAATGGGAATTTTCCCATTAAACCAAATTTTTATTATTCTACCATAAGTATTAAACATATCCCATAAAAGTTTATACACATGATACCTTTATAGAAATATATTACATAATATTATTCTTCCTAATATATGGAAATTGAAACATAATAAGGGTGATCTCAAACTATTAGTAAGGGTTAATAGAAGAATCATCAATAAAATATCATTATAGATAATAAGATGATCATATGAGTATGAGAACATAATCAATGTGAATTGTCATAACATTAAGATATTCATACCCAAAAAAACATAAATCATAAAACATGATTCAAGGAATAAAAAATTTCCATAATATAATACATGAGTCATAATATAATCATCAACTATGACCCATAATAGCATAAATAGGCATAAGAAAGTTGCATAATAGTTTGCAAATAAAAAATTCAAAGAAAAAATATAATAAATTAGACATCAGTACCTATTTCCATTAATATAGTAGAAAAATAATAACGTCATGATTCATATAGTGGACTGAGCTTCAATACTCATTTCCCATAATTATCTCTTGAGTTATAGAATCTTGCCCAATGAATTGGAGGGAGATATGGGAACCCACCTATCAAAATCCATACATATGCATGAAATATGAAATAAATCATTTATAATATCATAAAAAAACCATATGGAATGAAAATGAGTTTCATATCATTTATAAATGATATTTCATAGAAGGATTTCACAAGTACATTAGTCAATACCAAAAATATAATTTCTTAAAAGAGGAAAATCATAAAAATACATAGAGGATGATCATTAAATTTACACCATAATAGATAAAAATTTTGTATATAGAGATGATATTTGGATGAAAAATTATAAATAAATATTTATATAGGGTTTATTATATTTTTATAAAAAATAACAGATAAGTTACTTCAAAAATCCATTCCAAATGGCTTAAAAGAGGGAATTAAAAAAATTATTTGAAAATAATTTAAAATAATGAATCATTGAAATAAAATAATTTTAAAGATAAAAAATGTGGAGTGAAAGACCAAAATACATGTATGTGAAATTAAATATATTGATTTGTTCTTAAAAATAGTAACCTATATTTTTAAAAAAAAAATTCACATAAAAATGGGAATATAATTTATTTTAAAAAACTTTGACAACTTATAAAGGATTCTTTATAAAGAAGAATGATCATAGAATAGTTAAAATTAGGTTGAGAAGTAGACGTTAAAAAATCATTCATTTCCTACTTTTGTGAAGAAAGTCTAATATAACATGTACATATAACATTAAAAAGGTTCATTTTAAAGAATTTTTAAATAAATTTAAAGATATATGAGAATTACCAAAAAAATAATTTTAAAATAGAGTGGAAAATTCATGAATAAATATTAAGAATTTGAATATGGAGGAAAAATAACCATTAGAAAGGATGAGAATTATTCTTAACAAAGATAAATGTTTATGGGGAAAGTAAATAATCAAAGGAAAAGGTTTTGATGTGAAATTGTAAATTTAACCAATAGAAAGATAAAGTTCTATATGAAATAATGGAAATGAATAATATGATAGACTTAAAATTATATTGTCTATAATTAAATTTTGTGACATAATGAAAAGAAAATTGAGTTGACAACACCCTTACAATTTTGGTAGATTCGAATCAAAACCCCTAGAAAGGGACAAAATTAAATGAATTATTAAATAAAATTAATATAGTGGGAATAAAGATATAATTTTTATAATAGATATTATTTTCACCATACAAAATAAAATAGGTTTATAACTTGAAATATGTCTTAAGTAAAGAAAATTAAGACAAATAAACCTTATAACTTTACAACACTTAAATAAAAAACATTGAAAGAAATAACATGATTTGGATTTTTAAATTCCATGAATTACATAAAAAAATAATATAACATATTCATGGTTCAGTGTAAAAAAATAACACCATTTAAAATAAAGTATGGTGCTCAAAATAAAACATGTCTTAAGGAATTGATATTGAGACCAAGAAACACTTACCTCAGACTTCTGCTTAGTCAAACATGCTTTAACCTCCTATATGATAAATTTATATTTATCATAAATATATATATAAAAAAATATTTGTATTTTCTTAATATATACCATTAAATTAAAGTTTCTTATTACCCATTTAGTAATAATTCATTGTTAGAATCAATATTATTGTGTTAACAATTAAATTTTCTATACTTGTTCTGATTCAGTGGTTATAGTCTTTGAACCTTGGCCAATATTTCATAATATAAAAAAATTTAATAAAGATTTATATTATTATTTTTAAATATTTATATAGTTCCATATTTATTTCATATAACTTATTTTGATGATTTTCATAGAAATCTTAAAAATCACATTTTTTAGAAATTTCAATTCCATAAAAATAATTGAGATTATTAATGAATAAAAATATGTATATAATAATGAAATAATAATTAAAACATATTGAGTTCATTAATTTTACATAATAGTTTCAGTATCCAACTTTATTTAATCATTTATAACATAAACAACATAACACCTTTCATATAGGGGGTAAAACCCACCAAAACAAGAGCATATTATAATGACTAAATAAGTAAGAAAAAGCAATTTCATAATGATAATATCACTATTAAATAATATTAATTATTTAAAAAAGATGATATGAAAGTGATAACTTATATTTAAGAATAAGTATATTATGAAGATATAGAATAAAAATCAAGATGTTATCGCTTACGTTGAGATCTTGAATATCCTCTAGAAGGAACTCATAAAAATGAGAGGATTAAGACTTTTTATTGGGACTATCAGCTCTAGAATGTGGGAGATTATTTTTAGGTAAGTAAACTATTTATATTATATTTTATATATATATAATTTTTTGATATATGTTGGAAAGGGTGGATGAGGGATCCTTTTTTAATTGAGAGGAGTGACACTTTTATAAATATATTTATTATTAAGATAAAAGGGGAGTCATTCTCAAGGAAAGCGGCAACCAAAATTTCCAAATATATAATATAGGATAATTTATATAGATAACCCACTCATAAAAACAATTTCAGATAATTTTTTGTGATATTTATGGATATATATATTAATTTAACCCGTTGTTATTTATTTAAACTTTTATCATAGTAACTAACTTTGACTGTGATAAATTATTTATTTATGACTAAAAATGAAATTATAATTGTTAATAAATTTTAACATGATTAAAATTTTAAAACAATTTTTAAAGATTCAATTTTTACAGGTTTTCAAATTTAAATTGAATAAAACTGTTCGCAACATAGCAAAAGTAGTTTTTAGAAAAATTCGGGTTTTAATTATAAAAATGAATTTCCCCCCAAATCATATATAATAATGATTATAATGATATTTATTGCTTTATTATTAAAAAATAATATTTATTTTTTTACTTTAAAATAAATCCAAAATTTAATGGATCATTGCGAATACTCAATTAAAGGAAAAGTATCAAAATGGTTTTTATTATAATAAAATATTACTTAGGTTAAAAAAAGTAAAGCATTGATTTATAAATTTGGAATATTAATTTTAAATGAATTATGTTACTATATGAATAAAGTTTTAATTGATAAAGGGTTTTATTTATTTTTAATTCATGATTATATCATGACGTTTTAATAAAATCTATGATATCTATAAAAAACTGTATTTTTCCCTATTCACCCAAAACTCAAACTTTTTAGAAAAACCCCAAAAATAACACTATTATATGTTTGACACGATGAATTAAAATATGATTTTTATTTTATAAAATTAAAATTCTAAAATATGGTCATTTAACTTTAAAATAAAAATATAAAATATGATGTTTTTTTTAATAAAAAATGATTTTTTAAACTTCAAGAGTTCTTAACTATATTTAATATCAATTACCAAATGAATTTAAATTGATTTTATTTTAAAATTGAAATTTATATTATAATAATTCATTACATATGATCAATTAAATTTAAGATAAAATTACACAATATTTTAAAAATTATACTTTGAAAAATATCCATTTTTAACATTAAATGATTTTACTCCCCTCCCATTAATTATTTATCTTCTAATGATTATATTTTAATCAATTAATTATTATTAAAAACACATAATATTTCTTTTAAATAATAATAATAATATTTAAGGAATTTAAATACATGTTTTTATAATAAATCATTTTATTTTATTTTTATTTACTTGAGGTATTACTCTTATTGTAATTTTATTAACGAATTTTCACATTGTATAATTATAATGAATTAATATTTAACTTGAATTATAATATAGTAAAATGTAGTTTATTTTATTCTGGTGTTTTGTGAAATAAAATATTCTCAATGAAGTATTTATTCAAGGTAAAACACATACTAAAATCTTGGGGTGTTATATATTTGTTGCCCATAAGCACGAATGTCAATATATGATGAGAAGTGTAGATATGATAATGAGTGAAGTATCTAAACAATAATGTTAATTTGTGCTGAGTCAATGAAGATTTAAGAATACATTGGATCTTAAAGATTGATGTTCCCTCAGGATATATACTAAAGGAATATTGTCAATAAGGAAGGAAGTGATGATGGAATAAATAATATGAGATACTATCAATGTTCATAGTTCATGGAGATTATAATTCTATTATATATTGTCAATGATGGTTGAAGTTTGATGTTACTGCTACTTAGAGGTTATTTTGAAAAATCTATGTAACATGATAAGTAAAATTTATATTATTTGATGAGATTCATGAAGTATGGAGATTTCTAAATGATATATATCTATGGTAATGCTAAGGAGCTAGCTATATTTAGAGCAGAATAAAACTAGATGGATTATTGGTGGAGATCCAACCTTGTGTTATAAAGATTTAAAATTGATATAATATATGGAAGATACACATTATTGATATTGTGTGATGTAATTGAGTTTGAGATGAGATGACATAGGTGTTGAATTTAATAATGAATAAATGGAGCATAAAAAATATTCTAATGAAATTGAAGAAGAGTAGAAAAAATTTATGCAGTTAATTTTTTTAAAGTACTTATTTTTTACTTGACATAAATACCGAAAAAATGTTTTTAAATAATTAAAAATATATTAGATAATTATAATTTAGATGAAGAAAATTTAGAGATATCCTAAAGTGATTTGAGATGAATTAAAATGGATTAATATTTTTTTAGAAAATTTTGAGTTTATTTGAAAATGATGGAGTTCATGCATACTGGAAATACTTTAGAAATTTTTATGAGTAATTTTAAGAAGGTATTCTAATTTTATATAGTTATTAAATTGAATTAAAGTGGTTGAGACTGATTTTAGATGAGTCAATAAGGATGGAGTTTAATTATAGATGTTATAAGTTGTAGTTTTATGATATTTTTACAAAGTGTTCCATATATAAGAGTAAATTGCTCTCATATAAGTGTAGATGGGGCATAAAATGGCTACATATGAATAGTTAAACTCAATTTAAGTATAAATTTGTAGAAACTGGCTATGAATGAATAACTCTGCACTGAACACTATAAGAAAATATATGGTTAGTGGTAGTTTATTCACTATAGTTTTAGTAACCACCGTGAAATAAATCTAGTTAAAAACAATATATAATTTAGTTGTGGTTTCATAAAACATCCATGATATATTTTTATGTTTGTAATTTTCTTTTATTTAAATTAAACCACTACTAAATGTTTAAAAAAATCCCTAATCCCCTCTCCCCCGCTCCCTCCATGCGACCCCGACCCCTCCCCCCACCTCCCCCAACCTCCTCCTCTCCTCTCCCTAATGGAGACCCTAAGACTGTGAACCCCTTTCCCCCCACCCCTCATCCTCTCATATACCCAGCAGAGACCCTGAGCCCATGACCCCCGACCCCATGTCCCTCCCCCTTCGACCTTTTCTATGGCTAGCTCGTCGGTGACGTGAACCCCCTACCCCCTCCGACTTCCCAATCCCTAGATCGATTCCCCTTCTCAGAAGCAACACAAACCACCTTTGACCTCCCTCTCCCCAGCTCAGATCCCCTCCTTAGCGGAAATGAAGACCCCCCATTAAAGATTTCGTCCTCCTCCCCATAAGAACCCTAAATCTATTATTCCTCAAAGGAGTTATTTGATTGTATCTTCTCTCTGTAGTTCTTATTTTTATATATACATGGTATTAGATTACACTTTATTAATTAGTAAAAGTCATTCTATAAATGTTTATTAAACTGACCATATATATTAATTAATATTTTTTAATAATTCTTCATATTACATTGGATTGTGTAGTTCTTAATTTTCATTTGATAATCAATTATTTACAATTTATTTATTTTAGTTTTAACATGTTGTCATTATTTCATAATCACTTTATATTTTTATTATACAAGTAATTCGTTACATATTATTCTATTCAATTAATGTTTATTAATGTTATATAATTTTCCTTTATGTTTTATTTATTGTGTAATCACTATATATTTTACTTTTGGATTATGTAATTTATAATTAATATAAGTTTTTTAATCACTTTGTAGTTTATTTATGGATTATGAGGTTTTTCCATGAGAGAGTTTGAAACAAATATGTTGAATAGGAAAATGGTTCATATGAAAAATAGATGAGGTTAGCCAACAATGTAACCGGGATTCACATCCTTTATACAATAATATAATAAGAAAATCATCCAATTATGAAACTCATTCCTTTCTCTAAATTATCATAATACATGTTTGATGAAAATTATGTTTAATAAGTCAAAAATTCTTTAATAAAAATCATTAATCATTTTTGGAACATCATTTGATGTCCTTCTTTATTTTATTCTCCCATCCCAAATGATTTTTTACCATTTATATCTTTCAACATGCCCCTTAGATAATATTTTTGGTCCTCCGAGGTGGTTTGTGTTGTGTGTTGCATGTTTATAACTATTTCTACAAATCATTACCAAATCTCATATTTTAGGATAAACTTGTAATTCCATAATTGAGATTCAATTATACTTCCATTAGATATTTAAATGATATTTGAATTTAAAAATTAATTATAATATTAGAATTACTCCCTCCGCATGTTGTGGATTAATTATTTTTCAATTTGAGTTCTTTTTTTGTTTCATTAAACCATATTCACTCAACAATGATATATATTTTTAATTTGAAAATTTCGTCACTTTACATTGAGTTAAAAATATTGTGAATTAATATAAATCTTCAAAAATACCATAATTATATTATTTCTTAATTATATAAAAATTTATTGTCATTTTCATTTGAATAATTAATAAATCAATATTTGAATTATTGTAACTATATATCGCATGCTTTAATTCATTATATCTTTACTTTTTCAATTTTTCATTGTTATGAAATATTTATTTTTGAGTATCAATTGGTTTTGTCTAATAATAATTTTTTTTGATTGAGATATATGATGTTGGCATTGTAGAGATAGGTTCTAGAAATACACATGACTTCATCTTTCTAATTCAATAATTCCATGTATAAGTAAAAGTGAAAACATAACACATGTTTTAGGAGGACTTTTGCAGGTTCTTATTATTACTTCACTGGGGAGCTTGCAATTTAGGAACACATTTTTCACGTTAAAATGAAATTATAGTGGAAGTATTTATGGTTAATTACAAGAAGATATTTTTTATATGCTTTTGAAATCCACGACCATCATTCATTATTGATATTTTTCAATGAAGGAATTAATTTAAATACCCTTACATATATGATACTATATTGTTTCATGTTTTTCCTAACTTTAGAAATGTATAGATATACTCACTATAGATTTTACACCCACTCATCTCCTAGTTTAATTTCATGTTAACTATTTATTATTTTAATCTCATGGTTTCTATTATCCCCTTTTGGTTAAATATCTTAATAGTGGGGTTAATCATGGTATGAAAAATTAAAAAAACTACCCATTCAGATCTTGTTTTGTTGTTAAAAAAAATGATATTCTTTATATTTCCTATAGTAATGTTTGAATAGAAATTAAAGTTTTCATGAGACACAAAAATTATACTTGGTTCACACTCACTAGGCTACATCCAAGGATCCTGAAGTGCCCAGATCAATGTGAATCATTGAGAGGGGGAGGGGTAAATCAAGGATCTCTTCAAACTTTTTACAAATTGATTCTTTTCAATTAAACCTCCATGTCTGGTTAAAGACTTGATCCACTCTTCTTGTGTCTCTCATCCTTACCTTGAATGATGCTACAAATGTAAAGGCACTAAACACAAGGATTTACAAGGTGTGGTTAAATGAACTAATCCTTACTGTGTTGGTAATTCTCCCCAACAAAGATTCCCCACTATAATATTATTATCAATTACAATGGTCGATACAAATTCCCATTATATCTATCCTAAGTCACATATTAGGTTCTATATTATGCTTCCCATAGTGTTACCAGAGTCCCACTGGCTTGCTCGAGAGTCTCACTGAAGTCCTATTCTCCTCCCTAAATCTCATAGGGTTCTTCTAGCTCTCAATTCACATGATCATTTTACATATTTTTTCACTTTTGATTCACTATATATTGATCTTATAATCTTTCCTCATGAGATTTCTGAATCAAAATTTCCTGTGTATCTCTTCAATAATCTTCAACAACCTTTGGTAAGGTTTGTTGGCCTTGCTCAATAATTCTAATGAATTTTCTGATTAGTTTCCTCAGTGCAACAATACTCAGAAAATTACTTCTTCTTTTGATGAAAACCCAACCTTACTTATGTGTGTACAAATGGTTCACACAAACTCTTCAAGAATGCATGAATAATTCTGAACAATATCAGCTCTGTTTGCCTTCTCAGATTCTCAACCACTATCAACTCAATAAGAAAATATTCTTTAAATTTTTTCTAGATTAAGTCTTAATTCTAATTCACTTTATACATCAATTTAATGGCATTTAAAACTTATTGTTTTGATATCTCAATGAATTATCACACGTTCATGTGATTATACAAAATTTCATGCATGTATAATATCTTTATTGTAAACTAAAATACACACTATTCTTGTATCAATAGTTTAGGATCAATGAGTGTGTCTCATGCACTATCTATCTTCTTTTCTTCACTCAATATGCACACACAAAATTCCTTATTCTCTGGATCTTTTCAAACACACACTTATTGTTTAGATTGGGTTAAATATTTGTTTATTTCTTTAAACCATAATGGGTGATGTCTTTTATGTGTGTTATTATTCTTTCTTCCTCCTTATTCATCACATGTTCACACACACTGTCTCTTATTTTATTTTCATGAAGATGTTCTCAACTCATGAACATGTATGCATGTGCACCATGCATGCAACCTCCATTCTCATTTGTGAAAACATGAGGCCTCAGGTTTCTTCAAATAGAGAATATGAGTGCATATTCTCAATGCTTGCACACACACACTCCTTTCTTCAAGAAATATACTTCTTCTTCAAAAATGAACCCCTTGAAAATAGTGTATATTAAAGGTGAAAACAAGAGGGTGTTCTTATTTTGTCTGTGATACCGAAGATGCTCATGGTTATCCTTCTTCAAGAAAAGGGTGTGTGAGGATCTCCTTCATAGAAACAGAAGTAGTTCTTGGTTCTATCTTAACAAAGGTACAACAAGGGTGTGTGTGCACCAGTGGTTTACCTAAGGGATCACCTCCATAAAGCATGATGAGGGTTTAGAAAAACTAGTGATGTTTTTGTGGGTTTTCTTCACACTGAGGTGCAATTCTCCTTCATAAGATGACTTCAAGAGTGCATAGCACCTGTCGAAGGTCGGCAGAGCTCTGCTTCTTCTTTGAATAGAATATCGAACCAGGGAATGATTTGTTTTCAAAACAGGAGCACTCATATAGCCGAAAGGTATAAAATCTTCTCAACTCAATGATACTTAATTTATAGGTGAGGATTGGATATTCTATACGTTCTAAATATCACCTTTGAATCATCTGAGATCTTCCTTTTGAATAACTAGGATCTTAGGTATTTTGAAGTCTTCAAATGTGGATGAGATATCCCACATATCTCTTGGTTATTTTTTTCAACACTGTCTCCTTAATTCTCATAAACACCTCATGTGCATTCATGCATGCCAAACCTCTTCCCGAACATCGAATGGTGTGACATCGGAAACTTCGCTTGCTCATGGACAATGTGGGTTCTTCATTTTATTTGCATGCATGAAAATGTAATTGCATGCATGTGTTCATGTTGTATGAATTATCCTCACACAATGAAGTTTGATCTGCAATGATGGATGACGTTTGATCAAGGAGGTGTGACTTCATCTCTAGCGAGCTGTGGCGTCAAGAGGTTTAGAGGTTTAAGATGAAGTGGATTAACACGATCAGAAAACTATGGTTCAAACATGAAACACACAAGATAAATGGATGATGGGGATTAGATTACGAAATGTGGATGTGATGTGCAGTCGTGATTACACGTGGGATTAGATGGATGATTTGGATTGATTCTGTGTTTTTAAAATCTTGCCCCACATCAAAATAGAGAAGCACTGAGACGTGGTTTAAATATCAATCCGGAACAACCCATCACCAGATTACACCTCCCTCCATGATACCTCCCCATACCGTGTTCTCCTTATAGGCATACTCTATGCCCACCCTATGCTCTTTTTTATGCCGCCCCACATAGTGTCACTCTCTCCATTCTCCCATGCGCCCTTATGGGTGTGCTCCTATGCATGGGATTTTCCCTATGCTCTCCTTCCGCTTCCCGGTTGGCCCTGATGGCCTCCCTTGGGTGCGGTTGACCCTGCTCCACATGTGCATAGTGTTGAGGCTGTCGCTAGGCTAGTTTATGGCCCTATTTTTTTATATGTAATCCCATAAAGTATTCTTCTAAGTGAAACATGCATGGAAACTTAGTAATCCAAATATGCATGGCCACCTCTCTTCAAATTCCAATCCAATGAACCTCTCCTTCCCTTTTACTCTTCATCATTCTCTTTTATTTAAATCATATCATCTTCATGCATTATGAATTACATTATGCATGGATCCTATCCTTGCATGACCATTATTTTAAGTCCTCAATTCTCTTTGGAATTGTAATTACAAAGACCTTAACTCATATTCCTTCATCCAACCATGTATGGTACTACTCTTCACTCCCTCATGCATTGAAACATAATGCTTGGAAACATTGTAATAAAAAATGTGTTCTCCTTAACACATGTCTTTGTCTTTGAAGATCAGAACAAACAATCATCTGATTTTTAACCAACTTCATCGAATTAGAAGATATTGGATGGATCTTCCAAATTCATCATGCAATAAAGTATTGCATGACCTTATTCAAATGTTGTAACAAAGTTTCTTTCTTTAACACATGGATTGGAACTTTGGATCAGTTTAACAATAATTTAAATTTAGAGAATATAAATAATTATCAATCATGATATCCAATGTCATTTCATACTAATTCTCCAAGTGAAATAATATTTGGAACAAGTTTCCCTCTTCAGTCATCATCACCACAACATTCACTATGTTTCCATACACATATTGACATCTTATTGATAAAAAATGAAACACTATGCTCTATAATATCCCCCTTTGTATTTTGTTATCCACATCACCTAAGAACACTTTGTATGGGTCAATATGTGTTCCAATATTTTCTCTCTATTATTGGCAACCAAATGCAATGTTTTAGTGGGGTTTTTTCAAAAACATGTTCTCCTCCCTTTAAAGAATATCTTCTTGAATATTTCTAAGATAGAGATGATGTCACATGGCACACATAACAAAGAGAATTTTGTTAATCAACTCTAATTCTACTTGGTTTAACCCAGTGTAGAAAACAAGAGAGATACGACGAAGGTTTTCAATAATGTCTATAAACAACCTTACATGTGAAATCATGCTAAGAATGTATCAAATATTATCCAAGGGGTTGGGAATAATCAAATTTATCAATGAATTTCCAAATCATGCATGTACTTCACCAACCATATTAAAAAGTTCATGTGTAAATATAAATCTCCCCATTTTATCCCATCTTGTCATCAATCAAACAATCCCCCTTAATTTACATGATAAATAAAATTAAGAACAATGGATAAAAGTGTGATTAGAATACCTAAAGTTTCAACTTCTTGAGATGATATTAATTTCATGATTTTTCATGACATAATCCTTTATGTCATATCCTTTATATTTTATCCCCCTCAAGGGGTAAAATCCATTTGATTCATCATGGGGGAAAATATCATCACATAATCTTCTAGATATTCATGTTGATAATCTTCCACTATGGAACACTTCAAGTAATTATCAAATCATGAAAAATTCGTCCAAATTTTTGTTCTCCACTTTGATCTTCTAATTATCATATTGAGAATGACCTTCACCTTCAATTACCTGCAATGTAATCACACACATACAACAAAGATATATGGGAATAAGATGGAACACATGTGAGATTCTTAATAGGAGTAACAGGGATGAGAATTTTCACTCAAACGAAGAACTCCTTTCCTTGTAACTCTAATGTGTATGGTTCTATTCATGCTAATGTCTTATCTCCATTTAAGATTTTGATATTTCATAGTCAACATGGACCCTTTATTTCCATTCACCTTCAACTTGTGGGGATTATTTGTCTTTACTTCTTCCAGTAGTTATGTAGCTTACACTGGGGCATGCTTTTTAATTTTCAACATCTCCAGTTGTCCTGGTAAAATAGTTATACATCTATTTTCATGATGTCCAGCCTTATTGCACCTTCCACATAGTAGTTGTGAGACACCTGAGTTTTCATGTTCTAATAGACTTTCATGAAATTAGAATTTTCCTTCATGTTGAATGACATGTTTCCCCTTTGCCTTTTCCCTTGCTGGTACTTCATCTTCAGCACATTGTAGTTATCTAGAAATTTTCAATTGATTAGGACAGATAACTAAACAATGATTCTTAACATTTTCTGATTTGGATATTCTATACAGATTCTTTATTATATTCAAGTTACCTTTCTTATATTCAAGTTACCTTTCTTAGGTAACTTATTAATATTATATTTAGGAATGTCATCAGTCAATCCCATATTCTTCTGGATTGATTCTACTTTTAGTTTTAGCTTGCTTCCGTTCATTTCCATGTCTTGTTTGTAGTGATCCATGGTATTACATTTCGTTCAACACTAGAAGCATATTTTATTGGTTGAGATGACATTCTTGGAATTTGGGATGAAATTATTATTGGGAAAAGTTTCTTTCACTATTTTCTTGATTTATGTGTTTTTCATATTCCCAATGGAAGACTTTTCAAATATTTTTCCTTTCTTATACCTTTATTGTGGCATATGATTCTTATCAACATATGCATGAGGCATGGTAAGAATAAAACAGAACTGATCAAAATGGTGATAATTTTTGTTGTAATTATCATAGAAGTCTTCAAGATATTCAAATCTTTTCTGGATAGGAATATTCTTCTTCATATGTGTTTTCTACCTTTGCTTTGCAGGATGCTTATTTCTTCACGTCTTATTTCCCTGAATGGAGGCCTTCCATAATTTTTATATGTTGAAATATTATTCCAGCAATCATTATCTTGATGCCCAAACTTCCAGCAACACCAATAGTAGCCAATAAATATCCTTGTTTTCATTTTTGTATCAGTATGGCTAAATACAGTGCTATGTTGTTTATGGAATTGTCTTTATTTATTTGAAGAATCCATTTGGGAGTTGTTCTTCTTAATCATCCCAACATCCATCCTTGAAATTTTTATGGATGTGTCAACATTTTTATCAATACACATATTCCCATATTTTATCATTGAACCTATACTTGCATATTTAACTATATTAGTAGAAAAAGAAATAACTTGGTTTTGGGATACCTTCTTCTTGGAGTTATTGCCATTGTATTAGAGGATTATTTGATATTCCTCTTGGAATCATATTTCTTAATGAAAAATTTAGTGGAAGCATCTCTTATTTAATTTGTTTGGGAAGTTCCATCTTGGGGAGATTGTTGATTCTTCATTTTCACCTCCAACTCTAAACACTTCATGTTGAGGGAGTTATTCTCATCCTCAACTAATCTCACCCTACTTTCCCAATTCTCCTTCATCTTTTTCATTTTTTCTTCCTGAAAATTTCTTAATTGTTTCAAAGAGATGTAAATCTCTTTTACCTTGTTATATTTTTCTTCTAGTTGACTATATTTGACAACCATAAAGACTTTGTGAAACTTTTCAAATGCATGGAAAGATTCAATAAATACAATCTCAAAGAATTATTTCTCACAAATACTTCCCTACAATTCTTCAGTAACTTGATCATGTATTTCATTGCAAAGAGAAATAGTTTCTTCCCTTTTCTTCACATGTTTTGTAAGAGTGTTGGATATACCAACCCTTTTATCCAATTCCTCTTCCATATGTAATTTTTCATTTTTAAGAGCACTGATTCTTGCAACAATATTCCATAACACTTATCAAGGGATTTTCGTCAGATGTTCTTTTAGTATAGACTGAAGATCACTAATTGATCTATCATCATCACAACTTGAACATGCTTTATCAGAAGAGTCACAATAATAAAAATAATTTTCTTATGTTTTACCTTTCAGATTAACTTCAGTAGAAGGTATCTCCCCATTAGCAATACGATTCTTCTTTATCTTCCTGTCCTGTTTCTTCTTTCTATATTTTTGAGTCTTGGTAGAAATATCTATTTGAGGTTTTTGATTCATTTTATGAAATCTGAACTTCATAAAGAATCCCTTGGATCTTTTAGAGGTGACCTTCCCTTTGATAACAATTGGAGGGCCCATATTAGTGTAAATCAGGGGGGGTGAATCAATGATCCTTTTAAACTTTTTACAAATTTATTCTTTTCAATTAAACCTATATGGATAGTTAATGACTCAACCCACTCTTCTTGTGTCTCTAAGACTTATCTTGAATGATGCAATAAATTTAAAGGAATTAAACACAAGGATTTACAAGGTTTGGTTCAAAGATATACTCCTTGTTGTGTTGGTTATTCTACCCAATAAAGATTCTCCACTTTAATCTTATTATAAATTAAAATGGTTAATACAGAGTCCCACTATATTTCTTATGACTCACATAAGAGGTTCCTTATACTACTTCCCACAGTGTTACCAGAGTCCCACTGGCCTGCTCCCGAGTCTCATTGAAGTCTTCTTCCCCTCCATAAATCTCACAGGGTTCTTCTAGCTCTCGAGTCACATGAGATTCCTTATTTTTTCACTTTTGATTCACTATAGATTGATCTTATAATATTCCCCTATGAGATTTCAGAATCACACTTGCCCGTTTATCTCTTCAAGAATCTTCAATAGCCTTTGGCAAGGTCTATTGGCCTTTCCCAATAATTCTGATCACTTTTCTGATTAGTTGCCTTAGTGAAAAAATGCTTGGGAAATTCTTTATTATTATGATAATTACCCAACCTCACTTATGTGTGTTAAATTGGTGCACACAACCTCTTCAATAATTACTGAATAATTATGAACAATACCAGCTCTGTCTTCTTTTTTTGATTCTCAAACACTATCAACTCAGATATAAAATCTTCTTTAAATTATTTATGGCTTCAGTCTCAATTATCTTTCACTTTATGCATGAATTTCATGGAATTAAAAACTTCTTGTTTTGATATCTCAATGACTTCTCACATGTGCGTGTGATTATATGTGATTACTTGTATGTATAATCTATTTCTTGTAAAACAAAACACACACTATTCTTGTATCAATAGTTTAGGATCAATTAGTGTGTCTCATGCACTATCTATCTTCTTTTATTCACTCAATATGCACACACAAAATTCCTTCTTATTTGTATTATTTCACACACACACTTATTGTTTATATTGGGTTCAATATTTTTGTTTTTAACTAAACCTAAATGGGTGAAGTCTTTTATGTGTTTTCTTCCTCTTTCTTCCTTCTTCTTCGTCACATGTGAACACACACTATCTCTTGTTTTCTTTTCATGAAGATGGTCTCAACTCATGAACATATATGTATGTACACCATGCATGAAACCTCTACTATCATTTGTGAAAACATGAGGCCTAGGGTTTTTTTAAAATAATGCACATGAGTGCATATGCTCAATACATGCACACACACTCTCCTTTATTCATGGAGTCTCATTCTTCTTCAAAAATGAACCACCATCAAACTGTGTATATTAAAGGTGAAAATGAGAGGGTTTTTTTGGGAAACCGAAGATGGTCACGGTTCTCCTTCTTCATGAAAAGGGTGTGCGAGGATATACATTATAGAACCAGTTGTAGTTCTTGGTTCTGTCTTCACAAAGGTACAACAAGGGTGCGTGTGCACTAGTTGTTTTCCTGTAGGATCACCTCCATGAATCAAAATGAGGGTTTAGAAAAACCATTCATGTGTTTGTGGGTTTTCTTCACATAGAGATGCAGTTATCCTTCATGAGATGACTTCAAGAGTGCGTATCACTTTTCAAAGGTCTACCGAGCTCTTCTTCTTCTTTGCGTAGAATGTCGAACTAGGGAATGCTCTATTTTTGAAACAGGAGAACTTGTGTAGGCAAAATGAAACAACTCTTCTCGGATCAGTGATCCTCTATTTATAGGTGAGGATTGGATATTCTACACATTCTAAATATTGCATTTGAATTAGCTAATATCTTCCCTATGAATAACTGAGATCTTCTATATTATGAAGTCTTCAAATGCGGATGAGATATGCTGCATATCTCTTAGTTTGTTTCTGTTCAATTCTGGCTCCATATTTCTTGTGAACACCTCACGTGCATGCATGCATGCAAAACCTCTTCCCGATCATCGAATGGAATGACCTCGAAAACTTTTTTTTCTCTCGAACTATGTGGGTTCTTCATTTTATTTGCATGTATGAAAATTTAATTGCATGCATGTGTTCATTTTGTCTATATGATTCTCATGCAGTGAGGTTTGATCAGCAAATATGGCCAGAGTTTGATCAAGGGGGAGTGACTTCATCTTTAGAAAGCTATGGTGTCGAGAGGTTCAGAGGTTGAAGATGACACAACCTAACATGATAGGACGACTTGGGTTCAAACATGAAACATATGAGACAAATAGACGATGGGGATTAGATCACGAACTGCAGATGTGATGTGCGACCGTGATTACATTCAAGATTAGATGGAAGACTCAAATTTCTTTAGTGTTTTTAAAATATTTTCCCACATCTAAATGAAGAATCGTTGAACTGTGTTTTAAATATCAATCTACCTCAACCCATTTCCATATTACTCCTCCTCCCTCCATGGTACTTCCCCGTACTATGTTCTCCTTGTGGGCGCACTCTGTGACCACCCTATGATTTTCCGTCGTGCCGCTCTACTTAGTGGTGTTCTCACAATTCTCCCATGACCCCCTGTGGGTATGCTCCTATGCATGGGATTTTACCCATGCTCTATGCCACTTCTTGTATGGCCTTGATAGTCTCCCTTGGGCACGGTTGACCCTGTCCTGCATGTTCCTAGTGTTGAGGATTCGGTTGGCTGGTTTATGTCCCAATTTTTTCGTAAGTAATCCCATAAAGTATTCTTCTAAGTGAAACATGTATGGCCACTTATTAATCTAAATATTCATGGCCACCACTCTTCAAATTCTAATCCCATACAACACTTCTTCTCTTTTCTTCTTCATCATTATCTTTTATTTCAATCATCTAATCTTCATGCATTATGAACTACATTATTCATGGATCCTATCCTTGTATGGCCTTTCCTTTTTGTCCTCAATTTTCTTTGGAATTGTAATTCCAAAGAACTTTAATCATCTTCCTTCATCCAACCATGGATGGTATTACTCTTTAATCTCTCGTCCATTGAAACAAAATGCATGGAAAAATTATAGTCATCAATATGTTCTCTTTAACACATGACTTGGTCTTTTAGGATCTGTACAATAAATTATTTTATTTTTTTCACCAAATTTATCTAATTAGAATCTATTGGATGGATCTTAAAAATTCATCAGGCAATAAATTATTGCATGATCTTATTCAAATGTTGTAACAACGTGTCATTCTTTGACACATATCTTGGAACTTAGGATCAGTTAAACAATCATCCAAATTTTGAAAATATGGAGAATTATCAAGCATGACATCCAATGTAATTTTATACTAATTCTCCAAGTGACATAAGATTTGGAACAACTTTCCCTATTCAATCATCATCACCACCACATTAACTACCTTGACATACACATATTGACATATTATTGACAACAAATGCAACACTATGCTCTAAAAAGCATAAAATGGAAATGTCTTGATGTACCAAATTTTATAAAAGTGCACTACTATCTAAAAAGTTTAGAGCGGTCTCACTATCCCTCTTGGTTTACAACCAATCACAAAATGAAAGCTCACTGCTCTATCAACTGAAGTGTTCTCAATGCTTCTTCAGAATATCCTCTTTTTATTTCTTGAATGAATATGTTTTACACCCCATTTAGTGTATCATTAAGTTCCAATTTCATCCAATTAATTAATACCCCTTTACCACATAACTACTGGGAAACTAAAATCTTTCATGAAACCTTTGAGTACCTTGCATGAAACTTTATCATTTTGTGAACAACATTTTCCTTTATTGTGGAAAAACAACTTGTGTGAAAATTTAATATTTTTCACTCAAACCTATTCTTACTCACAACTCTCTTCTTACATGCAACTCTATTCACACATAATTATTACGTGATTTATATCCTTGATTTTCTATAAGGTTTGATCTTATTTAATGAGGGGGGTAGCTATTTATTTATAGGCTTGTCAAACCCTACGTATAAGATCCTAACACGTCTTACTTTTTTTGTGCATAAGATCATCTTTGAGTTTGTAAAACCACATTTGATGTTTTATTGGTCATGTAAGACTTTTTTTTCTGATCACTTCATCTTTATTTCACAGGCACACATAACCCACCTTTCACGCAAAAACCAATCTTTCTCATGATTCTTTCCTTTTCCATATTTTTATGTGATGATCTCCAAACTCCATTTTTGCACAACATTTAGATCCACCTTCAATCTTGTGCGCAACTTATTTTCCCAAAAACGCTTTTCTCCATTCTCCAGATTTTGGGCCCAAAATATTTGGCAAACACTTGGAAACAACACCACCTTGTATATAAACTTTTTTACCACCTCCCGAGCATCCTTTTCTTTATCTTGGATAGATTTTCAAAAATATCTCTGGGTCTCTCTAACTAATCATGGAAACCTACTTTGTCAACAAATGCAAGAAACCCAAAATCACTACAATGTTACCTTGATGGATTTTTCCCAATAATTTCATTCCATGATTACTATTTATTCTTTTAATTTTTTTAATTCACACTCAAAAATTATTTTAAAAATAAAAAAATCTAATCTTGTATGATTGCATAGGGGGAAATACTAGTTAATATAATGGAAGAATGGATTAAATTTTTTTAAAGCACTTTTATATTACAAAAAATATATATATAATAAATAAAAAAATATACATTATTTTATTTATAAAAGACATGTATATAAATTTTCAAACATATGTAATATTGCAATCAAAATAATAATTTAATTAATTAAATTAAAAAATTAGTTTTCTTAACCTAATGAAATTATATCCATAAAATGTATATTTTATTTTTGATCAATATTATCCTATTATGTAATAATTATAGTTTATTTTTTAGGAATACATGTATAATTACTGTGATTAATGTTGATGACCATGATAATGATAAAAATATTATTTTCAAAGAACTATTTTATTAATGTTTTTGTAACTTTTAACTAAGAAATTAGATTGATCTATTTAAAATAATGACACTATAATGATGTTTACAAACATATATAATTATATTAACAAACATTTTATTAGTAATCAATTCAGTATAATATTAAGAAAAAATAATAATGAAAATATCATTTTTCAACAAGAAATAGTTTTTCAATATATAAAATGGTTTATTTTAAATATATTTTTTATCATGATTATAAATTTCATGACATTAAATGCATAATAAAATGCATTAAGAATGCTTATAACCATCAAGAAAAGGTAAATTCTTACTAATTATTTAATTAATTTTGTCATCATTTTATCTATTATTTTTAAGTTAATTTCATTATTATTTTTATCTAATACTTATTTATTTTTTCATAAATCTTTTGGGAATTTATATTTTTCTTTAAACTATCTTCAATAAGGAACAAAATAGATAAAATGTTTCTTTCTACCAATGTTACCATGATTTATATTTTTATTGTCTTTATCTATCAAACTACCAACACATCATATTGATTCAATGTTATTAGCCAAAACAAATTCTCTTTGTTTAAAGTTAGAAGAGTATATGAATCTCATGTTCCCATTTTTGTGACTTCTTATGATATAATGGGCACTAGATCTTCCTCAAATTTTTTAGCTTTCAACAATGAGAATGGTTTTTTCGGATAATAAAATCGATTCAATATGAAGTGTTGGTAGTTAGACAAAGAAAGAAAATGGAAATCATGGTAACATTGGAAGTTAGAATTTTACTGAGACTTTGGGAGGTTTAGGAATCATACACACCTCAATTTGACACATGGTGTGACCAGTATGACTCAAAGTGATTATTTTTATTTAAAATAGACATTAATTTTAGTAAAAAGGACAACTAAAGTACTCAAAACCAAGATAAAATATGATTATTATTTTAATAATTTAATACAATGATCTATAAGTCATTTTTGATGTGTAAGAATCAAATAAACCTTAATCTGACACACGATGTTCCCAGTGTGACTCAATGTGTCTGTTATTAGTTTAAAATCAAAATTTTAGTTCAAAAAGTGTCACTCATTGAAAATTGATCAAAAATGATTATATTTTCTTTATAATTTATTAAATATATTAATAAATCATTTGTGATGTTTAGGAATTGGTCTCACATAAAACTGATATACGATGTGTTCTGTATGAGCCAGAGTGTGTGTTTCTAGTTTAAAATAACAATTTAGAAAAAAAGAAAAGTGACGTACTCAAAATTGAGAAAATGCTTTTATATTTTTTTATAATTTAGTAAAAAATATTAATAAGTCATTTTAGATATGTAGGAATTATCCTCCCCTCAATCCGATGAACAATGTGACTAGTTTTACACAAAGTGCATCTTTTTATTTAAAGTTGACATCAATTTTAGTAAAAACGGATAAATGACCAACTCAAAACTAAGAAAAATCATTCATATTGTTTTTATACTTTAGGATAATTATACATATGTAATTTTTAATGTGTATGAATTACCAAAACCTCAATCTTACACACGGTGAGACTGGTATGACTCCAAGTGCATCTTTTTATTTAAAATTTAACATCAATTTTAGTAAGAAAGACAAATAACCTACTCCAAACTAATCAAACACATTAATATTTTTTTATACTTTACTACAATGATATATAATTCGTTTTTCATGTTTAGTAATCAACAAAACGTCATTCTAATATACTATGTGCCCAGTATGGCTCCAAGTGTGTCTTTGTATTTAAAAATAGACAACCATTTTAGTAAAAAGGACAACTGACCTACTCAAAACCAACCAAATTATTTCAGATTATTTTTATAGTTTATTAAATCAATACATAAGTCATTTATGGTATGTTGGAATCATCTTCACCTAAATATAATACACGATGTTCCCGGTATGTCTCAATGTTCCCATTATCAGTTTAAAAATGACATTTTAGTTTAAAATGTTTCACTCACTAAAAACTGAGAAAAAATTCACACATCTTATTTATAATCTAGGAAATTGATTAATAATTTATTTTTAATATTTAGGAATTGGTCTCAGATAAAACTGTTACACAATGTGATTGATATGATTCAAAGTTTGTGTTTCCATTTTAAAACGACAATTTAGTAAAAAAGACAAGTGATGTACTCAAAATTGAGAAAAAACATTAGGATTATTTTTATGCCTTTTGAAAATGATCTGTAAGTCCTTTGGGATGTGTAGGAATTATACTCACATCAATCCGACACATGGTGTGACTAATATGACTCTAAGTGCATTTTTTTTATTTAAAATTGACATCATTTTTAGTAAAAAAGAAAAATGGCATACTCAAAACCGAGAAAACGCATTCATATAATCTTTATAATTTTGGATAAAAATCGATAAGTCATTTATGATGTGTAAGAATCAACCTCACATAATTCTAAATTAAAATTTTCCTGATATGGATGCAAATGTTTTTGTGGGTTTTAAAACACTAAAACATGTGTGGAACGATAAAAACCATAAAAATGACCTCAGATTGATGGGAAATAATGGGTAAACCACCTATGAATGTTTTTGAAGTGTATTCACATTCAACATGTCAATACAATGTGTGGTGTGGTTGTAATTACTTGGTAAACACTTCCTAAAGGTATAAAATATTTTAAAAATAAGTGTCGGGGGGTCAAAACCTGGAAAACAACATCAGATTGCCCTAAAATTAGGGGACATTGACTATATATTTAATTTTAAAATATTGGAACTAAATACAAATCATTTTCAATTATGGTTTTACTATTATGCCCATAAATTTGTTTTTACTCTTTTAAAACACTGAAACATGCATGGAATGGTCAAAACCATAGAAAATGACCTCATATTGATGTTAAATAATTGGAAAATAACTACTAATTTGTTCTTGAAATATAATACATGTTGTGGTATCAAAGTCTTCAAAAATTTGATTATTAAGTTAAGTTGAATCACATCTCATATCACTTTAAAAATAAATTATAATATTTATTTATCCATTTTCAGTTTTAAGTGTTGAATTTAATCTTAAATATATAATTTTATGTTTTCAAAGTGTTTTGGATTATATATTAATTGTTTTATGTTAAAATGTATTCTATTTGATTAAAAAAATAACAAATTTTATGTGTAGAATTATGAATATATTTGGTGTTTTTTCTTTCACATTTATTTTTTAAATGTTATAGTTTTCATTGTATGTGGTAGATGCCGGAAATCGGTAGGAGGTTGAACATTTTGATCCATAACATTATTTTGGTTTTCTAGTGTAATTGTGATTTATTATGTTCATTTTTACATGTTTTTCTTTTTTTTTTACATTTGTAAGATGACGTGGTCAGTTTTAGTTGATGAGATGATGTGGAGGTAGACAAATGCAGTTGAGGTCATGACATGGATGTATATTGGGCATCAATTGTTGTTAGACATATTATATATATATATATATATTGATAACTAAGGTATTGGTTGATATTGGTTGATTGAGATTGAGGTTATAATGACTGTGGATGTTTGTTTATATGACTGTGTGTGAATGATGTATATATGACGAGTTTATTATATATTCATTTTTTAGTTTATTTCATGTCAAATTATTATTAAATACTTAAAAAACACTTATTTAGTAGCATTTCTTAGTAACTTCCACTAAATAAATTAAGTAAAATATGTTTTATTGGAAGTTAATTGAACCCTCCACTAAAAAAACCACCTCTAATATGTTCATCGGTGGTTATTTTGGTTTTATTTATATTCCCATATATTTTTTTAAAAAAATAAAATAACCATCTCTAAATAAATATGAAACCACCACAACATGTTCCAAAAATGACACATAAAAAAACTTCCACAAATTCAAACAAACCACTAATAAATTACTAGCAACTTCACAATATATGATAGTTTTATTAATAGACTATATATTATTAGATGACTATTTAAAATGAAACTAGTTGAAAAAAACCACCGCTAATGACCTTTTTTTGTAGTGGCATAAGAATAAATTTGTCGAAACAATGAGGTATGTAATAATAACTATAGTTTTCTAAATTATGTGTAATATTAAATAGGCGTTTCATTAGAATAACGCAGAGTTATGGATGAGTAAATCTATGTTATTCAAGAGTAACTCAATATTTATAAAGGGAATATAAGAGTAACCAAACGACCTATAAGAGTAACTTGAGTCTGAATTGAGATCTATAAGAGTAACTTGGAGCTATGTAAGAGTAATATGATGTATTATAAGAATAAATTAGTGGTTCTAGAGGCTATGTAAGAGTAAACTATTCTTGTATATGAGTAATTTTTATGCTTCATTACAAAAACATATTGTTTTTAAATTTTACATAAGATACTTATGAGTGTCATGTATGAGTAAAATATGTTTCCAAGTGAATTGTAAGATGTGAAACTAGGTGATGTTTTGTTGTTCTTTAGACATTTAAATATCATAATGCTTTTGGTATGGTCATGATTCTATACAATATTGTTTATGAGATATTAAGAAGAATAATGATCCATGAGAAGAAAATTTTCACTAAAATTATAATGTTTTCATGTGATAATGTATAAATAGAGAAGAGTTTATAGGTTTTTTTTGAAAATATATGTAATGTGAAAAAGAGATTTTTTTATAATCAAATGAGGAAGATCATTGAGATTTGAGTAAATTTAAATATGATATCTGAATATATATTCAAATATATATTTGAACAATTTAAACTAGAAATAATTTTAATGAATATCATGAATAAAATTTTAATGGGAATATAAAATGTTTGAATATGATAATATTATACTCATGAATATTAAATATTTTTTAGAATAAATAGAAGGTTAGGTAGTTGATGAAAATAAAGGGTATAATTTTGTGATTATTCTGAGTGAAGAAATGAAGAAATAGAGGAAAATATTCTAACCCATTACTTATAAATATTAATATGGTTGAAGAAAGAGAGAGGAATAAAATTATTGAGAAACTAATATAGCCATTGAATATCATGAGTATTGAAGTTATTGAATAAGATAATGTGAGGAAATTATGAAGATATTTTTTTGTGAAGGATAAGTGACAACCATTTGAATATTACAGCACAACTAATAAAGGTGATTATAATTTTTTTTATTCCATAATAGACTTGATCTTACCTTGATGACTGTTCTTCAAGAAGATTTGTTATGATGTACATTTTCACAGGTTAGTTATTTTGAATATGAAATTTAATACTTATAGAAATTTAAATTGGTTCTTACTATAAATTTTTAGTTATACATATGTAAACTAGTTAATTCCATATATACACAGTTAAAGGACATCCCCTTGCACTTATATATTCTTGATAATAAAATATCAACCATTTTTGTGTGTGATAATAACCAGTATACACTAAGTATTACCTCACACATTATGAGTGATCCTTGTAACAATACATAGGACTTATCTTATTTTGTTTTGTTTATAAGTCATGCATACAAGATGAGTATTATATTAGAGTGTGAGATCCATCCATCCTAAAGATTTCAAAGGCAAAAGGGTTTTAATTAGTTTTAATACATTCACACCGATTAACCCCTAGCATGGTTTCTCTAATTTAGGTGGAAAAAAAATATAATTCTTGGATGAATTATCAATTAAAACAAATGTTTATTTAAATATCGTTAAGGTAAGTTTCAAACCATATTGATCATACATTGTGTTCAACTAAAGGAAGAAAGATATTATTGTAATGTCTGAATCCATATGGGGGAAGTATATTAGAAAAATATAAGATTGAAGATATAGTTCAAGAATAATTGTTAGGGAATAATTTTTGGATATAATTGGATAAAATAGGTTATAAAGAATATTTATAGATATTAAAGATCTCATTTTATCTTTATTCATTGAATTTGAGAGACGGTCATAATCAGAAGCCATTATTCCTATGAAAAGTGGTGATAATTTTTTTTTTCAAATTTCAAAGATTTAAATTTTTTTGAAATGAGATAAATCTTGTATAAAAAGTTTATGATAGGAATACATTGTAATATACATGTAGTTACATGTAAATATTTCGTTGATAAAGATTTTTTACTTAGGTTTCTATGAATTTACCTAGTGTGTTGCGAAATTCCACTACAGTTGATTCTTAAGCATTAGAGAAAAGTAAAATATTATACAGAATGAGAAAGGGGTCTAGAATTTAATTTATAATTAAAATGTATACAATGAGGGTCCCATAACCCTATAAATAGGGCTAGGTATAACCTTTCATCTTTCTATTTATATATAATTCCTTAATCATATGTGGAGGATCTTGGTTGAGCTCAAAATTTGATCTTATTCATTTTAATAAGATCTAATTCTAGGGGGGAGTTTTATTGAACCTTGAATTATTTAAAAACAAATTGGAATAAATATAATATGAAAACTAAGAAATAATATATATTTTTTCAAAAAAGGAACTGGTTTACCAAGAAGGAAGTATACAGACGAGATTAGAATCCTATGACTATGTACCTCATTTTAGACTAGCAGGTGGTATTCCTTATTGACCAAAAGAAACTATGAAGCTCAGACATCATTTATTGGAGTCAAGATGTATACTCACGGGGAATATGGCCTACTTTATGAAGTAAATTTGGTAATATTTTGTGTCTATAGTTAAATATGTACGAGAGGCAGTTATATGTGTTTTCTTATAAATATATCCCAACACAAATTTCGAACAAGTAATTTTCTAAGGGATGAATTTTGTTAAATCACATCATTTGTGAATAAATATTTTACAAAAAATCATTTTTAGGAAAATTCTTTTAGTTAGAATTTAAATTTCAATTTTAATAGAGGGTTGACCTCCTACATATGTTTTTATGGTCATGACTCACCTATGTAATATTTTCACTATCTAATATATATAAAATCATTAGAAGAACTCCCTTGGATTTCTCTTTGTAGGGTTTCATAGGAGAATATAGCACTATACAAGGAAATATAATCAAATTAGAAACCAGAATTCAAGAACACCATGGTATACAAACGAAATAATCACAATTTTAAAATGAAGAACCAATATGTATACCTCACACTATAGTGATAAAAAATCCATCGTTATCAACTGTAGTTGATGAATATCACATAAGAGGAAGCTGACTTATAACCATCCTCTTAAGGTATCTTCAGTTCGATTTCAAATCACTCATTTATTGAGAAAGAACTTTTCGAAAACCACAATAGGACAATTCCTTAATTGGGAAAAGGTTAAGAGATAAGTTATCTTATGGAAAGGGGGAGTATCGATAGTGGTAGTATGCATGAAACAAATACCATTAAATGGGAATTGCTTCTTTATATAGGGCCCTTGAAGATTCTTCTTAAGTAAACATGAATCAACTCATATGTTATGAGTTAAATAATGCGTTTAAATCATATGAAAACTTAAGATATACCAACCCCATACATTTTATTTTAGGAAAAAATTCACATTTAATGACAACCAGTATAAGATAACATGAATGTTAACATTCAACATTTATTAGGTAGTGACATGATATCAAATACCTTTCCATGTAGGGATAAACTATGATATATCCATATAATATGAATGAAACTACCAAAACCAAGATATATCACATACCCATGGATTTTATATGTCATACTATACAAAATTTTTATATCAAACCCTATGATATATACCAAAACATATCACATGTGTAAAGGATTTAGGTAGTATCTTTTTCAATTGACCACTTTCACTAAATCCTATTAGATTTAGTTTCATTTTTCTAATTTGGACTTAGAATTCACCATAGGTGATTCACTTTGGAAAAAATTCACTTGGAATAAGTATAGAATATCACATGATTGAGTAGATTATGTTCCCCTTAATACCTCTCCCTTATGGAACAATTTTCAAAACAACCTTTAGTATCTATGAGATAATTATGGGTTATTAGTAGAGGATATGTGTACTTATGGAAATAAAACTAGAGGGTGAAATAAATTTCATTTCACCACTGTCCAATCCCCAACCTGATCTTTGCAGATTCTATGAATCATCCTAATATCATTTTGACAATTCTCAATGATGATTAGTGTAACTTGTTCAAAAAAATCCATATAGTTAATGAACATGATTATTGTTACTTGTATAGTACTATATATGGTTGGTTTAGTTTGAAAGGGTATTATAATTATAGGAATATTCATAAATGTGATGATACTTGGGGAAATATTGTCTGGAAAGAATTCATTCTTTCCAAAATATAGTATTTTGATATGGAATTCCCACAACCATGTTCTACCAAAAAATAACATGATAAAATTTAAATAAATTTATTTGGTATTCTGTTGTTCCTATTACACCTAGTTCTAGATACAATCAATGGAACAATTTTTATTGGTAGTTAATTGTGCGTCCTTTGTGTGGAATGTTTTAGTAGAGCGCTTAGACTAGGAATCACACTGGGGATCCATCAATCAGTTAATAAAATCTTGGATTCAAAGTGCAAAGACTTACTATGTGAGAGGTATGGTTTGGATTGTAGTGTTCTTGGATGGGTGTTGGGAGATATGGGGGAATTAAAACCATTATAAAAATAATGATCTAGATAACCACATGTAGTTCTTTAAAATAAGGACCCTATATTCGATTAATGATATGGAAAACCTATCAGGATTCCCCAGTATTTGGGATCATCATTTGGATATATTAGTTCCCTAGGTTTGATGTTTCTATAGCAATATTGGTTAGTGGGTCTAGTCGTGTCCTCCCTATTCTGGTTTGAAACTTATTATGGATGGTTCTTATTCCAATAACAATATGAGTGGAGGGTTCACTTTTAGGTATAGTTATAGGATATTAATATTGTCTTTTTGTTATTTATATGACTTTAGAATCCCTCTTTAATATGAAACATGGGATCTTCATGATGTTTGATCTATTTGATTGGATATAGATATATCTCTATATCTCTCTCTATTAATCATAGAAGATGATTCAAAACTAATGGTTAATTACAAGAGAGGTAAGGTAAAACCACACTGGACTATTTTCTACATTGTCAGAGAAATTAAGAGTATGTTTTATTCAGATACAATAATCCAACACACTTTGCAAGATTAAAATAAGGCTCTGTATATTTTTGATTTTAAAGGTGGTGATCATTCCCTTCTCATTATTTTCTCTTCCTTAGGATCCTTACTAGGTAATTTTAAGGATATAATTAGTGGATAAACCGTTGGGCTTCACCACTTTATACCCCCTAGACCTCATTGAATGTGTTTTAAAATAAAATTTATAAACATTTATTTTTTAATCATACTTATTTCCATTTTCACCTTATATTGTATCATATACAATAACTTGTGAAACCATATATAAAGATCCTTTTTAATATCTTACAAAACACTTTTTGAAATCTATCATCAAAAAAACCTTATGTCACCTAACTTATAATTCTTTGTGAATAACCATCCAAAACACTTTTGGTTTTACTCTAAAACAATTTTAGAGATATTCTCAGAGTAAAAAATAATTTATACTCAGTAAACCATAAATTTATACTCCATAGAAATTTATAGCATTAGAAACAAATATGAATCACAAGATCAAAAAATGTACACAAATAGTAACCTTTGACTAAAAATCAATGCTACTTAAGATATAAAGGAATCTGGAATGATCTCAATTGAACAAATTATTTCCATACCCATGTCCACTAGTTGTATCATATATATGGAAACATTCATTATCTTATAATCCCTTTATCTAAAAAATTTAATGACCATGGGACAATTAACTTTTCAATCCCATATATTTAACTCATTGATTCTCTATTCTTAAAGTATAGACATACTAGGTCAATGAAAACATCACATGGAATTAACTATTATAAATGATCACATTACATTCCACTCACCTGAATAAATAAACACATCATATATATTATCCAGGTATGATCATTAACTTCTTAAATCAATCTCAATATATAAGAACCCATTTTTTCTATGAGGTATGAATCCTTTTAATTTCCACATTATGAACTTGTAGTGTTCTATTTTTTCCTAGACCCTAAAATCGGGTCATGGGCCATTTGGGTAGTTTTGGAATGGAATATGCAAGAGGGTTGAATATAGGATGTAGGATAGTTACATGATGTGTAATTGGAATACATGATGTGTAGCCATTTAATGATATGTAATTTCTTGAATAGGAACTTTCACATCATGTTGAAGGTTTTTCAATGGGGAGACCCCCGAACATTACACGAAGTGTAAACCATTTACAAACGGTGTAAATTCCCGACATCATTTTTTAGAATAAGAAGAAGGGAATCCTTTTTAATGGATATAACCTCACCCCTAATTTCCTCTCATGAATGATCCCCCTTATGATCCTAAACCTAGGCTCTTACATATCTTCATGATCTAGACCCATATTTGATATCCATTCATCTCATTGGATGTACAACAGTAAGATATTCATTCATCTTGCACATTTTTTCATTTCTCTTCTCTTAGATGGAGATATCATGGTGCATACTCATATGATCTATTTTTATGGAGTTGAACCATTATTCTATTTTCTTCTGATATAGGCCATACTAAGGGATGATACTCAATGAGGAAAGTACTATAGGCATACTATAGGCGTTCTATGACTCATCCCTCAAGTCTTACCATTTTATAAACTATTGTTGTTGTGATCATGATGATTTCATTGGGCATTTACTATTAAATTCATGTTTCATTATTGTTTTATAGAGCCCCTTATTTACATGTTCATCATCATTGCAGGTTATTCCTTCGACATTTACCATCCCAAGTATGGTGTTTTCTTTATGTTACGACTTTAGTGGTTTGATATTACTATATATGTCACTGTTCAGATTTTCTTTGACTTTTCATTCATAATGATAAGGTTATAATTAAATGAATTAATTTTAAAGGCTATCACTTTATAGTATTACTTAACCCTTCCAAGCTAAGTGTTCAAATTAATAAGTGAACCTTTTATTGGTTAAATGGAAAGTATATCTATATATATCACCTGGCTTTGTTAAATATTATTAATTGGAATTGGTTTCATGCCATTATCCAATATTGTCTTTATTATGAAAGGTAAAACCTAATAATTAAATATGAAAATAAATTAATAAATGGTTTCATGTCCTTTTTAGCCTTTCCAATTAGTATGTAAGGTATTTGAAGGAACTAAGTGACTTATTAAAATAAACGAGTATTACATGGAATAAATTAAAAAATGAATTATGTATAAGGTGACTATTGCATATAGACCTTATAATATTTTATAGGAGTGGTCAGACTTGAGATATTCCTTGGATACCTAAGGGAATGCCTTGATCACTGATAGGATTCCATTCCGATTCAAGGAGTTATTTTCCAAGGGAGGTACCCAACATAGAACACGGTCCTTTTCTACTAGAAGATTCCCAAAATGTTTCCATAGGATCCCTTAACTTTCTTTTGGATATTTGGATTCCTTGGATACACTCCTTGGATCTAGCATGATGTCTTTGGACATGTGGCACTATGGAAACACCCCATTAGGCCTAGTTATGCTTAGCCAGTTCTACATTGGATGAGATCATTATACTCAGTTAGAACTATTTATAGTGGATTGACTTTGGCAATGCACCTTGGATTACACTCAAACCCCATTTATCTAGGCTATAGGTTATTACTGAGTTTGATCAACCCCTGATGTCAAGGATGCCTTGGTTATTACCTTGGATCCACTTCATTATTATTATCATTATAGTATGGATTGTTAAAACATAGATCCTTTATTATTATTATTATTATTATTATTATTATCATGGTAACTTATTGGTGTTTTTATACCTCACGTGACTTACTTATTATAATCTGGAGCATAATTAATTAAAATGATTACTTGTTCAGACACCATTTGAGGATGAAAAAGGTATCAAGGTATTTACATTTCTATATTGTGTTTACTTTCATATATATATATACCTAAAAAATGATTCAATTTATATTACAAAAACTGGATGGTATAGACACCGTTGGTGGTGGCCTATTGATATTTATCTCATACCCTATCTAGGAAGCCGATTGTACTCAAGAAGATTATATGTATGCAGGTATTTATAAGGGGAAGCGTACCACTTTGGACACCTGATCTTGATTTCTTATGTTAGGATGGATCGAGGTAACATATTGTGGAGCTAGTGCTCAGGATTCTTGGATAGTTTTTTGGTTTTTTGTATTTTGTATAGAATGTATTTCCTGCTATATTGTATAAATGTTTTCTAGTTTTTAGAGTCACAACCTAAATTATCATTATATTTTTTATTTGATTAATTTTCTTACTTTTGAGTATTATTATCAGTTTCTTATGTTATTTATTATTTCTATCTTCTTCTACTATGGCGAGTTACTAGTCCAGCTGTTATAGTGTATGCTTCTGTTGTGCCATCTATTTACATATACTTTTAATATTTACCTATTATTAAATATCTGTTATTATCTACTCTGGTAATGAGGGAATAGTCTCCCCATGGACACACCCTAATACCTCACTACTATTCAGCACCCTCTAGCGCATGGGGAGGTGCGTTTTAGGCCATGTGTCCAATCGGGCTCAGGGCACCCTTGAGTGGAACCTAGGGTCAGGACATCACAAAGTGGTATCAGATGAGTTAATTTCTTACTTTTCTATTTTGATACAATATAAAAGAGATTACAGACACTTGTAACTTGGTCATAATCCATGATTGGGCATAGCTAACCCACGATCGGGGTAAATTCCAAGTTACCTGAAATAAGAATTATTGTTCAATATTCTTCTTATTACAGTTGATATACTTTCACTATTTGGTGATGCACATGCTATGAAATGGTTATTATTACCATTGTGATTTTGGATTGAATTATTTCTTAGGATCAATGAGATGAGGGTAAGGAGAATTTTTACATTTATCATTATAGGCACTTCAAATTCTCATTCCATGCACATGCCATGCCATATAGGTACATTTCACTAATTACATTTTCCTATATTACCTGTGATTGTTGAGTGATCCCTGATTGTTCTATATTCTTGTACTACTAACACTTTATTATAAATTAGGGTATTGGTTATTTAAAGTGTCAGCATAAATCTAAATAGTGTTTTCCTATATAGGTTGATAGTGGCATATTAAATAGCTAGTTTCTACCCAGGTTAGCTATGAAGCTCTGGTTACATGAGATTCTATTTGGCATCAATTTAGTGAATTAAAGTTTCAAATAACGAGGTGTATATCCCCTCATGGATTGGAATGAGTAATTTACTGAGTCGATCCGTCATATTCTACCTATTACATTCTAAGATCGAATATAGATGGGGTTGAATGAATTTAAAAAATAGTTGTTGATTTCAGTGATAAGGTTTATGGGACCTTATTCACTAGGAATAAAGATAATTTTTTAAAAAACCTTGATATATATAGATATAATCAAATGAAAAATGAAAATCTAAAACATAACTTATAAATAAAATGGTTTCCATTAAATGAAGAGGTAATTTACTACTGATCCTTCATCTATTGGAACCCCTGTAAATTAGACTTGAGAAATTATAAATACCTGTCCTTCTAAGAAGATAGTTTGGGTAGTATACTTTGGGTATCAATCCCTTTCCCGATCGCCTGCTTCCTCTAGTACTTATATCAGCTAAAAATCTATTTTGAGTTGTACTCTTGGAATTTGTAGAGCTATCCCACCATAACATCCTTATGTTGTGTTCGAGGAGTGTGGTGATGAACATGATTTAGAGGTTGTAGGCCCTATTCCACCAATGATTCCTTATATTATTCCACCGATTTACCACCTTTTATACTTGATTTGGGAATTGATTCTCAGCTTCATGAGAGTTTTCTTCATATGATGAATTCCATGAAGGGTGCTCCATGACCTGCACCTACTATGAGAAATCTAACTTTTTATTTCCAACTATATCATCCTACCACATTTTCATGGGATAGAGGTCCCTAGGATGTTGAGTCTTGAATGGAGGCCACTGTATCTATCTTTGAGCATATAAAGATACCTCAAGAGTGAAGGGTAAATATTTCCACATATATGATGCATGATTCATCCAACACTGGTGGGATGTGATTACCCAAGATGGTCATCATCAAGGAATGAGTTGAGTTGACTTTTAGACTACCATCTATGATCACTTCATTCCACAGACACTGAGAGTAGACCAAGCCATAGAGTTCTTGCATCTAGAGTAGGGTCTTATTTATATCATGGGATATTCAGTGTGCTTTACTGAGTTTCAATTATTTACATTGTTTCAAGCCAGTGATGAGCTATTATGTGATGGATTATTTGAGGATGGTCTAAAGTATTCTATTAATACTTAGGTAAATGTGTTTCACTAACCTACGTTTTTTGAGATTTTCGATTAGGATCCTATCACTGATCACAACATAATGTAAGAAAATAAATAAAGACACAAAGGTTTAGTGCCATGATAAGGTATTAGTTCTTATGGTAGAAGGAATAATTCCCTTGAGGTATCTCATCAGAGTAGTGGTAGCTAGAGTATACATACTGGAAACTCCATTATATTCCATCATTGTGGATGGAAGGGGAATCTAAAGCCTCAGTGTGATAGAGACCCTATTGAGTGTCATGATTAAGGCTGCATGGGTATCTTTATAGGTTATGTCGGACCATTCTATCTACTTCCAGTGGAAGAGGCTCCACCCCAGGTCCACCTTCAAGAGTAGTATCTCTTATGCCACATCAGGAAGGGAGTTAGAGTAGCACCAAAATGAATATCTGATGAGGAGGTCATGGATGTGGTAGATAGAATTTTGATCATCAATTCTATCAAATTGGACTTACTCAGGGTATTCTAGCGATAACACATGGTTGTGGATCATGTTAGTTACAAGTGTTACAACCGATACCTGGGGATCAAAGTGAAAGACCATTTTCAGTATGAGGTATTATTACAATAGCCTCCACTATTGTAAATTATTTTTTTAAAATAGGTGCTTCACATTCCTTTATCTCTTTATTGACTATGGAAAGTCCTTGTTTGGATATTCAGTATAACTATGGTGTGATAACCCTAGACACACTGTTGAGAGTATTTTCAAATAGCATACACCAATGTAGGGACTTCCCCCTTGAGGTAGGTATTTATCCCTTCATATGGAACATATTTATACTCAAGATGAAAGGATTTTATGTCATTATTAGAATGGATTTTTTGGTTACATATTATGCCTATGTGGATTGTTATCACCATAGGGTATCTTTTACATCACCAGAGGGTCGTATTTATCTCCACAAGGGTGAGTGGGATATCCAATATGGTATATCTATATCAAAGAATCATGGGATAGGTGGAGAAACCACTAGATTTATGTTCTCTTCATTGAGGTGAAGAGATTACCTAAAATATATTTTCCTCCGATAATATATTTTTAGGGAAATTTTTCCTAATGATTATTTCTATCTTACCACTTGAGAGAGAGGTAGAGTTTACGATTGATCTTATTCTATGAAAAGCTCTAGTTTCAATTCATTCAAACAAGATGGAACCTATTGAGCTCTAGAAGATCAAGTGATTATTGGAGGATTTAGAGGACAAAGGTTTTATCTAGACTAACACTTCTTCATGGGCTTCAATCATGCTTTTATCCAAGAAGGAGGATGAGACCCTCAAGGTATTCATATATTACCAATGGTTGAACCAACTTAGGGTCAAGAACCAGTATCCACTACCTCATATAGATGATCTATTGGACCAGCTTCAAGGAGATAGGGTATTCTTGAAGATAGTCTGAGATTGAGAAATCATCAAGTGTCAGTTAGGCCTTTAGACATACCTCATAAAACATTCCATATTAGGTATGTTTTGTACAAGTATCTTGTTATTCCATTCAGTATTACAAATGGACCTTCTATTTTCATGGCTTTGATGAATAGGATTTTCTACCCCTATCTGTATTCTTTTTTTCATGGCCTTCGTGGAGAACACTTAGTGTATTATTTTACATAGATAAACCATGATAAACACCTTTAGATCATTTTCAATGCCCCAAGAGAGAACCATCTTTATACTAAGCTTTATTAGTGTGACTTCTAGATCATAAAATTTAACTTCTTGTGTCATATTATCTTAGAATAAGGAGTACCATTTGACCAGAGAAGGTGAGTGTTGTGGTTTCCTAGGAGAAGCCCAAGAACATGTTTGATATACAGAGTTTCTTAGGTCCATATGGATATTATAGGAAATTAATAATAGACTTATCTTTCCTTTCTACACCTATTAGTGGAATTACAAAGAGGGTGTCATGTTACTGTGGTCATAAGCATGAAAATAATTTTTTTAGGAGCTGAAAAGAAGGATCGTTTTGGAAAAGATTAAAATTATTATAGAGCATGATAGAGGATATAAAATTTCATGTGATGTATTTGGAAAAAAACTGGTTTCAGTTATGATGCAGGAGGATAGAATCATTAGATATCGATCTCAAAATTTGAGGCCCCATGAGAAGAATTACCAGATTCACGACCTTAAGCTATTAGTTGTTGTCCATACCTTAGGTTGTTGGAGACACTATCTAATGGGTGAACACTTTATCATGTATACAGACCACAAGAGCCTCAAATATTTTTTTACAACATGAATTGAATCTCATATATTGAATATGGGACAAATATCTTTAGTACTTTTACATTGAGCTTGCCTATATGCCTAAAAAGGGAAATGTGTTAGTAGATGCATTGAGTTGGAAATCTCAGGCACATTCTGTACCAGAATCCAGTGATGAATGGAAATTGATGTCCCTATTTTCTATGATATATCTACAGTTTCATGAGAGGCATGAGTAGTCTTATCTCTTAGCTTAGATAATTACCTCTTCCTTCCTTGATATGGTGAATAAGAGACAATTTTTAGATCCTAAAGGCTTGGTTCTTTGAGAGAGTATTTTTGGTGAGGACCCACCTATGGGTTGGTATATAGATGAATATTAAATCCTAAATATACATGGACCTATCTAGGTTACTACATTTTTGAGAGAGGAACTGATGTGAGAGTCCTAGACTTCTCAGTGGGCAATTCATTGAGGCATCTCAAAGATGTTTTAAGATATGTGATGCCGTTATCTGTGTCATGTGATGAAATATCATATAAAAGGATTTAATACTAGGTGTTCCACCTATCAGTAGGAGAAAGAGGATAACCAAAATCCTAGAGGGTTTTTATAGCCATTATGGATCCAAGAATGAAAATGTGAAGATGTTTCCATGTATTTTATAGTCATCTTACCGAGGACGCCTCTAGGTAGAAATGTAGTTTGGGTAGTCTTGAATCAAATGAATAAATTAGTTCACTTCCTTCTTATCTGGGTAACTTTCATAGTTGCTGAGTTGGAAAGACTATATGTCTGTAAGATCACATGACTACATGGGGTTCCTCGTGATATCATTTCATATAGGGATGTTTGTTTCACATCATGGTTCTGGTAGGGGTTGTAGAATGATATGGGTACATAGGTGATTCTGAACACAACCTTTTAACCTACGCCCGAATGGACTGAAGGCCTTATTTTTTATTTTATTATGTATAATCCCCCTTTTAAGGGCTGAAGGGGAACCTGTACATGACCCGTAGGCCCAAGGCACAAGGCCTGACAAACCCGCAATACATGACTTGAAGGACCTGAGGCATACCATTCCCAATACACGACCCATAGGCCTAGCCCACTTGAACTACCCCTCCCCAGCTTTCTGTGTCATTGATCACCTAGCTCCCCACCTTGTATTGCTGATTGGATAGAATTTCACCATACAAAGTTGCATGGTGCCTGGTCCCGATGGCGGCTGCCATACCCTCTCATTCTTCCAATCCGGTTAGCTCTGCATCTAGTGGCTGCTACTCCTGTTTCTATGATCCACTTATGGGGCATGTTCTGTGTGAACTGGGCTACTCCATGGTCTACGTGGCCCGAAGGCCCTGTGGACCTAAGGACATTTATGACCTGAAGGCCCTTGATACCCATAGGCCCAAACCAGTGGACCGAAGGCCCAAATTGGGTGAATAGTTCCGACTGCTACAATACCAAACAGTATCTGCTACAGTACTGCTACCGTACTACTATAGTCCCTGGAAATTCGCCTCCACCCAGTTTTTAACCCGGGTCTCTTGGATACCAAGCAGAAGCCCTTACCACTCAGGTACGGGCTCGTTGGCCACAACATTTTAACCTAAGAATGATGGAAAATCATAAGATATGATACATATGTTAGAGGAAAATTTCAAAGCATGAATCCTTGATTTTGGAAGTTCATGGGAGAAGCATATCCCTCTCATTGAGCTCACGTGTAATAATATATTTTAGGAGATGAAAGAAATGGATCCCTATGAAGCTTTGTATGGTAGGTCATGTTGTTCACCCCTCTATTGTTTAGAGGTAAGAGAGGCAACACTACTAGATAACCCATGTCATACATTTGATCCCAATGATGTTGAGTTAGATGCAAATGATTTTCTTAAGGAGTATCCTATATGCATCATTGAATAGATCATAAAGTCTCTCTGAGGATGGTTTGTCCCTTTAGTATGGGTGCTATGGTAGCACAACTGGGTACATGATGAGAAATTAGAGTGGGAGGCCAACATACATTCTTAGTGACTGGGGTTATTCTCAGACAGTGTTTTCCTCCAATATAAGGTAAACCCAGGGATGAGTTCCTTTAAGGGGGAAGAGAGTAAGAACTTGATTTTTCTATAAGGTAAGAATCCTTTTGATTTCATATTTATGATCTTGTACAATTCTCTTTTTGGATTATACCTAAAGGTCATGTCATGGTTTATTTGGGTAGATTTAGAAAGGAAGAGGTAGGAGTGTTTAAGGCAGGCTATAGGTGAGTTACATGACATGTAATTTTAATACACGGAATGTAACCATTACACGACGTGTAATGGCCTGGATAAGACCTTTCACATCATGTAGAGGGGTTTTTCAGGGGAAATCCCCTAAAAATTACATTATGCGTAAACCATTTACATTACATGTAAATTTATGACTTTTATTTTCAAAATTAGAGGCATCACCTCCATTTTCTTGGACAAAAACTCACCCCTCTCTTACTCTCACACATGACCCCCCTTTTGATCTGAAACCATGTTCTTAGATATCTTCTCAATATGCACTCTGATTCAACCTCTATTTGTATTTTTGGATGTGTTCTAGTAATATATTCATTTATCTCGAAGCTTTCATCATTTATCTTCTCCTCAAAAAATTCATCTTGGTGCTGGCTCATATGCCCTATTTTCAAGGCATTGACCCGTTCATCTATTTTCTTCCAATCCAGGCCAAACTTTGGGCCAATAATAAATGGGAAAAATTCTATGGGCATATGTTAGGTGGTATATGAATCATCCCTCAAGTTTCACTATTTTTTAATCAACTGTCATTGTGCACATGCCGATTTCATCAGGCGTTGCCAATTAAATTAATGGGTCATTCTTATAATCGTCATTATTATATTCAAGAACCCCTTTAATACATGTTCATCATCGTTGGAGGTTATTTCCTCAACTTGGACCACCCGTTGTAGGTTGTTTTTCTTATTTTATGATTTTAGTGGTTTGACATTACTATCAATGCCGCCATTTGGATGTGCTTTGACTTGGTCTTCATAATGGTAATTGTTATAATTAAATTAATGAATTTTAAAATATATCACTTTATAGTATCACTTGACCCTTCTATAGTTTGTTTTTAGAATTAATAAATAAACACTTTATTGTTTAAATGGAAAGTAAATATATATATATATATATATATATATATATATATATATCACTTGTCCTAGTTAAATCCAATTAATTGGAATTGGTTGCATGTCCTTAGTCCACCTTGTCATTATTATGAAAGGTAAAGGCATGGCCATAATAATTAAATATGTACATAAAGTAATAAATGGGTTCATTTTATTTTTATCCTTTACACTTAGTATGGAATGTTTTGAAATTAACCAACTAGATTATTAAAAGGCATGAGCATGACATGGAATAAATTAAATAATGAATTATGTATAAGGTGTATATTGAAAATGAACCTTTTCATATTTTATAGGAGTTTTTATATTTGTGTTATGCCTTGGATTCTTGATGGAATGATTTGATCACTCAAAGGATGCCATTCTGAATCAAGGATTTGGTTTCCAAGGTATATACCCACCTTGGAACATGGTCCTTATCTACTAGAAGATTCCTGACATGATTCCATAGGATCCCGTCACTTTATTTGGAATAGTAAGATTCCTTTTATACACTCCTTGGACCAATTAGGATGTCATCAGACATGTGGCTCCATGGATACCCCCCATTGGGACTAGTCATGCATAGCCCATCTTACCTTGGATGTTATTATTTCACTTGGTTAGAACTATTTACAATGTAATTCCTCAGGATATTCCCCTTGGATTACACTTAGAATCCTTTTAGCCTAACTATAGGTAATTATTGCATAGGCTCAACCCCTAAGGTCAAGGATGCCTTGGTTATTATCTTAGATCCTATTTATTATTATTATAAGTCCCCAACCATAAACATTACTTAATCATATTATAAGTCAACAATTTGAATTTGATTCACATCGAGGATCTTTTCAGGTTTATATATTTAGATAATTAGGTCATAACTCATACATAACAACATAAATATTATAATTAGACACTTCTACTCTCTATCCATTTTATTCATAAAACAAAAACACTTAAAAAAATAAACATGGTGTCGTTTCATGTTTTAACAACATAACTTTTCCTCTATCCCATCCTTAACTATATTACACTTTAAGTCATGTGAAGCACATTTGAAAACTTGGGATGAGCATAAAAATCTTAGTAAGGGATACATAAATAATTAAAACTGTTAGTCTTGTGAAAACATGTAAACCATGAATACTTTATCATAAAGTAATACTTTTCACATTTAAGAAGTAGTAAAATACACTTCAATAAATATAAGTTCATTGATTACCCCATTTTTAAATCAAACTATTACCATAAAACCCATAGAATGTAACATATAACATATAAAGGTAACATGGGGCATAATCATATTTAAATGGAATAACCATACGGTCAATTTCAACACATATCACTAAATACAATAACCATATGGGCGACTTCCATACCAAATGAATTGGATGTTATAACATAACAAACTATCCTTGGTTTATCACAGAACCACCCTCATTTAGTTTATCACGTAACCACCCATCTTTAGTTTATCACGTAACCACCCGTCAAAGGTCCAAGTACCATTATATAATCATAACACGTAAAATATTACTATTATCAACATTTCACTCATAAAATTTCATTTTCAATCACAAGAAACCATTTCAAGATATTGAAATAGTAAATACACTTTCAAAACCATTTTCAATATTAAAACACCCAAAAAGGAAATAATGGATTTATTTTCCTTTTAAAAACCTTAAGGATTATAGAGGAATTCAAATATCAAATAACAGTTATGGCGATAGATGATTCGTTGTCTCCGCATATGTCAAAAACATTCCATTTTTTTGTTTAGTAAAAATATTCTTAGAAAAAAGATTCCCTTTTAATGAAATTAAAAGTCAAAGGGGTTTATTATACACCATATAAAATAAGGTGGTGTATAACATCAAAATTTTCCTCAATGAAAGGTGATTGAGACGAAGCCCCTTACAAATATTGTATCACTTGATTAAGGATAACTCAATGGCATAATTATGTGTGAAAAATATAAAACCACCAAATATAAGTGGATATTCAGTATAAAACAATCATTGGTCATTCACACATATTCATAGAATAACATAACCAATGACATAGATATTTAACTCAATGAATGGAGATTGAGTTAAGATTTTCCTTACCTTGAGTCTGACTCATCACATACAATAGTTATGTTCCTAAATAATAAAATTAGGTTAATTTATAATTTATTTAGAAACTTTTTCATGTTTATTATTCCTTTTATTTCACTTATTACCATGTTATAAAAATTATATAATTATTTAAGTTCATATCGGTTGGTTTGTCGATATTCAGTACTTGAGTCCAAAATGAAGTTTTTTTATGTAAATTTTACATGTAGTAAAAAGTAAATCATCTCCAGAATATTATTCATGATTTAAATATAATATATATTTTATATATATGTATTTATAGTATCTATAATTTTTTGATATAAGAAATGAAATGCACTATTCATGGAGACGGTAGGCCATATGTATGCATGAATGCTACTTTCATTTATTTTTCATATTAAAATAATAATAATAAATTGATATAAATTTATATTATAATAAAAGTATTATATTAATGTCATGTATGTATCATCAGTTTAATAAAACCATCCTTTATATGTTTCATGTATAGCGAGAATGAGTCACATCGTTTTGAGGGGGTGATAGTCCACACTTACTCAAATGAAAATTTCATATTTACACAAAATGTAAAGAATAAAGGGATGTTATAAATAAAAAATACATAAGAATATATACAATATAAATATAATATATATCATATATAAATATAGTACCATCATAATATTCACCATGAGAGGTGATATGAGAAAATTGAACAATCATCATTTCGTGAGGTAGTAGTTCGTCGTACACAGAAACAATATATTCTATATCCATTAGATGGAGGTGTGTGTAAGTGTAGGTATACCCATTAGCATAAAAACATACTATTATATTGAGGATACATGTGTTATTATAAAATAATGGAATAAAGAGAGGTTATTCGGTTGGAGAATGAAAATAAATGAATGGAGCTTGAGAGAAGATGTTACCTCTAAACCGGGTAACTCCTTCTGATTTGAGCCAAAAGGCTTCCATGAGTTGCCTTATTCACAATATAAAGATTATAGGAGGAAGTGATGGATGTTGGGAACTGATTTGACCAAAAGTGGGATGATCCAAGGGGCTTGATAGGTGTGAGTAAGTGGGTAGAGGTGGTGTCCTTTTATAAGAGGGAGGAGAGACATTTTAGGAAAGTCTTGAAATATTATTTTATTATAAATTGATTTTCGAATTATAATAATTCCAAAGTGATATATTTAGAGTATAAGATTAATATTGGTAAAAATACTGTCAATCAATAAGGTTTAGAAAAATCTAGGTTACAAATTTTACACTATCATTTGGATTTAACCCTTAGTTAAATAAATTAACTCTTACCATGTCTTCTTGTATTTTTACACTGTATGGTTAATTTGAAAACTATAAAATGAAAGGAGGACCTAAAGTGGATCATTAATGACATTTTTAACATTATATAAGTCAGTTTTACAAATCTAATATTTTTATGATTATTATATCATTTAATAAATTATATTTTTCTTAAAAACACATTTATGTAAATTTTGACACTATTTAGTAATTGATTTTTTTAGAGTCATAAAAACTTGATTAATTATAAAAAACTACATTAAATAAAATATAAAATTTCATAATAATCCATAAAATTCGTGTATGGAATCAAAATGTTCAAATTAAATTTATTTTAAAATTTATAATATCATTTATTTGTATCTTTCATTAATATGGTAATCACTACATCATCTTTGTATCATAAATAAATTTATTTATTTAATATATAAAAATTATAAATAAAATAACATGATGTATGAAATATTTTTATCTTTTTAATGAATATTTTTATTTTAATAAATAAGTTATATAACCCCACCTTAAAATCATTTTAGTAAAAAGATACATGTTTATGTTATATTTCTCTTTACTTTAAATTAATTATTATAACATGTCATTATCACTCCCAAGTGACTCCATGGGGTCCTAAAATCGATCCAAGGTTGCTCATAGTCAGAAATATCTAATCCATTAGGATTAGGGCACATGTTAGGGTAGTTTTATATTATTATAATATTATTTTTCTACCCTTATTTATCTAATTTACCATTTAGCCATGGAAAATTAAAATAATTACTCAAGTTAATATTCATAATATTAAAAAATAAAGGGGAAATATTTATATAACTTGGGTTTTATAATTACAAATATGGAATCCATTTTTATATATTAAAAACACAGAATTGGCATAAATTAATTTAAAATTAATTCTTGTTATCAAAACTAGAAAGCCGGTTTTGAAGAAGTAAAAACTATTAAAAGGTTGACACATGTTTATGTCCAATTTCAATGTGAAATTACTTACAATGACCAAAATTTTATTAAATGGTAAAAAAATTCAATTATAATTAAAAAAAACTAAATTGATAATTTAACTATATAAATAAATTAGACAAAAAGGCAGTTTTGAATTAAAATTTTGTATTTTTCACAATTCATTAAAATATGAATTTTATAAGAAATATACAAAAAATTCAACCAAAATAAATTTTGATGTTACAATTTCAAAGTTGAAGAATAATTTTTTAAATATAACATATAAAAGTGACAAAAAATATATTTAAAAACGGATCTCTATCAAAAGGTGGTAAATAAACATTTTAAAATATTAGACTATTTTATGCTTAAAATTGAATTCATTCTCATTTTAGGCCTCTAAAATTTATTGGATAAATGTAAAAACATTTAAAAAATATGTTTCATAATATTGTAGTTAGTTTTATTCATTTCTACTAATACAAATGTTAGGCATTGACTACCATTTAACATAATAATAATATTATTGTATTATTTTTTTAGTATAGATCAAAGTTGTGTGCAACGTAAGATTTTATAGAAAACCGTTGTTGCGTGTTGAATATGATATTAGATAAAGTGTTTCATTTAATGTAAAATTAATAAATTATTCATAAATACTAATAGATATGAAAATGAATTATTCTATAAATACCTGGGATATTACATCCTTCCCCCCTTTTGGAAATTACATCCCTACAATTTTATTTACTTATAAAATAAGGGGGGGGGGGTATTAATCCCTGATAGAATTTTCTAATTATGACGTTTCCTCTTCAACCATATTGTTTTTTCACTAAACCTTTACCTAAAGAATCACCTTATTCTATAACACTTGTTCTCTGTGGTCAAGAATTTTTAATTGTTGTTCATAATAAGAAAGATTCCCTTCCAACTGAACTGCCTCCGAACTAAAAATGTGAAATGAATCCAGAATATTCATCCTCAACATTGAAACATGAATGAAATTTTTTACCTGAGATAAACTTGGAGGTAAATCCACCTTGTAGGAAACTGGTCCAACTTTTACCTAGATTTCATAGGGTCCAATGAACCTCAAACTCAACTTTCCCTTATTACCAAAAATCATCAAACTTTTCCATTGAGAAACTTTGATAAAGACATGATCACCTACATCGAAAGAAAGATCCTTCATCTGTTTATCCACACAACTTTTCTTCCTACTTTGAGATGTCCTTATGTGCTTCTGAATTAACTGAACTTTTTTTCCATCTCTTATACCAATTCTGGTCCCATCAAATTCCTTTCACATACTTCATCCCAAAAAGCTAGAGTTCGACACTTATTTCCATATAATGCTTCAAATGGTACCATCTGTATACTGGGATGAAAACTATTATTATAAGAAAACCCAACAAAAGAAAGATGTTGATCCAAATTTCCATGGTAGTCCATTGAACAAGCATGTAGCATATCCTCTAATGTCTGAATCGTTCTTTCTAACGACCATCTGATTGAGGATGAAATTCTATAATGAAATTTAATTCAATTCCCAATGAATTCTGAAGGCCTTTCCAAAAATATATAAGTGAACCTAATATCAAGATCAGAAACAATGGAGAGGGGAACATCATATAACCTGACTATCTCTTTAATATAAAATTTAGAAAGTTGATCTAGAGACACAGTGTCTCAAATAGGAAGAAAATGAGAAAATTTAGTCAATTAATCAACAATAACCCATATTGCATTGTTACACAATTTTTTTTCAGTAATACCACTATTAAATCTATGGGCACATTTTCCATTTTCTACTCGGGCACTGGAAAAGGCTGAAGCATCCCTTTTGATAACTACCTCTCTTCTTTAACCTGTTGAAAAATCAAACATTTTAGGGTAAAGTCAGAAATATCTATTTTCATTCCATCCCAATAGTAATACTCATGATGAACTCTGTATATCTTAGTACTTCCATGACGAACTAAAGTAGGAGAACTAAGATCTTCACATAACAAATATTTCTTCAAATGTGAATCACATTGCACATATAATCTCTTTCCAAACCTCAAAACATAGTCTTTATCAATGTCAAATTTAGGTAACTTACCCTTCTGAACCAATTCTACATTTTTCTACAACTCATTGTCTTCTTTATATGCTTTCTTAATTCTGTCTGATACAGATGATTTCACTTCCACCTAAAACAAAATAGAATAATTCCCTACACTAACAAATTTTAATCCAAAATTCATCAAATAAATAACCAAAGGATATCATTCCAAATGTTTCATATCTCTTTCAACTCAAAGTGTCATCCACTTTTTTTTTCCATTCCCGGATGGTAATGAATTATGCAATCATAATCCTCAATTAATTATAGTTATCTCCTTTGTCTCATGTTTAATTCTCTCTGAGTGAATATATACTTAAAACTTTTGTGATTAGCATATATTTCACGGTTTACGCCAGACAAATGATACCTCTAAATTTTTAATGAAAAAATAGTATCTAATTATAAATCATGTGTAGGGTAATTTAACTCATGAGTTTTCAACTAACACGAAGCATAAGAAATTACATGATCATTCTAAATTAGGACAAAATCAAGTCCGTTCAATGATTTATCACTTTAGATAACAAATTCACCATTTCGGGAAGGTAGAGCCAAAACTTGATCATTTTCTAATCTTCTTTTTAGTTCTTGAAAACAATCATCACATTATTTTGTCCAAATAAATATAACTCCCTTACATGTTTTCTTAGTCAGTGGGTTAGATAAATGATAAAATTTTTCAACAAACCTTCGTTAATAACCTATTAATCCAATAAAACTATGAATCTATGTAATATTGGTAGGCCTGGTCCACTCTTCAATAACTTTTGTTTTAGAAGAGTCAACATTTATTCCATATTTAGAAACAATATATCTAAGGAATGAAATTTTTTGTAACCAAAATTAACTCTTAATAAAATTTACATATAGTTTCTTTTCTTTTACGATTTTCAAAACAATACTTAAGTTAATTTCACGTTCCTCCCAACTTTTATAATATACCAAATTGTCATCTATAAACACAACCACAAACTGATCTAGAAACTGATTAAAGACTCCATTAATGAGATTAATAAATATAGAAGGTTAATTAGATAACCCAATGAACATAACTAAATACTCATAATTCCCATATCTCATTCATAATGCTTTATTTGGAATGTCATCCTCCTTCACCTTCGACTAATGGTACCCAGAACTCAAATCAATCTTTGAAAAATACTGAGCTCCATAGAGCTGATAAAAAAATCATCAATATGAGGAAACATATACTTTTTCTTAATAGTGATGTTATTAAAGAATCTATAATCAATACATTGTCTCATATAACCATATTTCTTTTTCACAAATAAATCTGGAGCACCCCATGGTGATGTGCTAAGTCGAATTAAACCTTTATCAAGTAATTCTTGTAACTAATTTTTTAATTCCACTAGTTCTACTTGATCCATTCAATAAGGGGGTTTAGAAATAGGGTTTTCTTTAGGCACTAAATCAATAGTAAATTCAACCTCCTAATTGTGAACAATACAATACAATTTCTTAGAAAAAACATCTGTGAACTCATTCACTACTAGAATTTCACTAATCCAAACTATTTCCTTATTTTAAACAACATGAGATAGATAAATTTTACTTCCATATTTAATCCATATTTTAGCTTTTGGGAATGTTATCAAATGTTTTAAATAATTGAATAAAAATTTATTGGATTTAAAATCTATTTTATCATGATAAATTGAAATCCAATCCATACCCAAAATGATATCAAATTCCATTATGGGTAGTTCAAAAAGATTTTTTGGAAAGACTATCCCACTAATGATAATAAGAAGATTCCTATAAATCTTGGTTGCTTTAATACTTCCACCTGAAGTCTTTACCAAAAGATATATATCACATTCATGAGGTGCTATTTCTAATTTACTTTCCAAGTTCCTAGAAATGAATGAATGTGAAGATCCAGAGTCAAATAGAGTATTAGAATATTTTGAAAAAACCTGTAACATACCTATCACCACTTAATTTTATTGTCCCACATCAACCGTAGTAGTAGAAAATTATTTTTCCATGCCATTCGATTTTCGATCTTGATGGTTTCCACCCTGGGTAATCAACTTTGGACACACATTGACATAGTGGCCTATCTCATTGCAATTAAAACATCTTACCACTATTTTTTTATTGCATGCTTGATCATCTTCCATACATTTATGAGGTATATGACCAGTCTTACCAAATAAGAATCACTTCACAGACTTTGAGAGGAATTCTCTTGGATTCTTTTTACCACACATCTCACAATTTGGAAATTTGGTTTTCTTACCTATATGCTTCTTTGATGAATTCTTTACCATTACCTACCAACTATATCTCTTATTTTTTTTATCTTATGGAACACATGATCATAAGAAAACATTATTTCTACCATCTTAGCATATCAGAAAAGTTTCTCATAGATTTTGAACTCATGAGAAGCTAACACCCATTGATACTTCAGCTTCAATCTTAAGTAAAACTGATTTATCTTACTATCAATATCCCAAATATAATTTGGGAAATACCTTGACAAATAGGTGAAAGTTTCTTCATATTCAGCCACAAAATCTTCCTCCTTTTGTCTCAATTCCAAAAATTAATTTTTTATCCTAAGTCAAATAGCCTTAGGAAAATATTTCTCAAGAAAGATATTCTTAAATTCATCCCATTCCATGGAATTAATCTCTTCACTTCCTGTGATATTTTTAATAATTGACCACCATGGATTAAATTCACCTTAAAAAAAATAAACAAAATACTAACCTTTTGATTGTATGAACACCCTATTACATCAAAAATCTTTTTTATTTCTTTAATCCACCATTTATATTGCACAGGGTCAGATGAACCTCTGAATGATGGGGGTGTTTCCTCATGAAATGAATCACAATCGACCTATTCCTCTATGTTTGGTTTGGTTGATCTTGTGTATGAACACCACCACCATTTATCACCTCATTCAACTGAGCCATCACTACAACAAACTATTCATTTCCAATTATTTCAATCTCAAGATGTTGATTTGGAAGATTATTTCCCTCTGTATTCCTTCCTAGCACAACTGCCATGTCCCCTCTACGGAAATCCATTCTGAACAAACATATCTTAGAGGAATCAACATGGTAATCTTCAAATTATATATCATTTAAAATTGACCATAAAGTAAAAATATTTTTGGGATATTCTATTAACAATATTCTAACTCCTAAAGTTATCTAAACTGACCTCTGATACCAACTATAAGGCCCTAGCCTTAAAAATTACTTATTCTTGAGATATGTCAATAATTTGACTTTAATTCACATCGAGGATCTTTTTAGGTTTAGAGATTTAGATAATTAGGTTAAAACTCATAAATAACAACTTAAATATTACAAGTAGACACTTCTACTCACAATCCATTTTTTTATGAAACAAAAACTCTTAAAAAACATTGTATTATTTTAGGTTTTAATAACATAAATTTTCCATGATCCCATCCTTAACTATATTACTCTTTAAGTCCTCTAATTTTTTTTTTCAAAACCTAGTATGAGCATAAAAAGTTTAGTAAGGGATACATAAATAATTAAAACTGTTGGTCTTTTGAAAACATGTAAAACATGAATACTTTATCATAAAGTAATACTTTTCACATTTAAGAAGTGGTAAAATACACTTCACTGAATATAAGTTCATTGGTTGCCATTTTTTAATAAAACTATTACCATAAAACCAATAGAACATAACATATAACAAATAAAGGTAACTTTGTATATAATCATACTTAAATGGAATAACCATACGACCAAATTCCACACATATCACTAAATGAAATATCCATATGACCGACATCCATACCCAATGAATTGAGGTTATAATGTAACCAACTGTCCTTAGTTTATCATAGAACCACCCGTATTTGGTTTATCACATAACCAACCATCTTTGGATTATCATGTAACAACCTGTCAAAGGTTCAAGTACCATTATATAAACATAACATGTAAAAGATTACAATTATCAACATTTCAATCATAAAATTTCATTTTCAATAACAAGAAATCATTTCATGATATTGAAATAGAAAATCCACTTTCAAAACCATTTTCAATAATAAAACACCCAAAAAGGTAATAAGGAATTTCTTTTCCTTTTAAAAACATTAAGTCTTATAGAGGAATCCAAATATCAAACAACAATATGACAACAGAGGATTCATTATCACCGCATATGTTAAAAACATTCCTTTTTGTTGTTTAGTAAAAAGATTCATTGAAAAAAGATTCCCTTTGAATGAAATTAAAAGTAAAAGGGGTTTATTATACACCATATAAAATAAGGTGGTGTATAACATCAAAATAATCCTTAATGAAATGATATTGAGATGAAGCACCTTACAAAGATCGTATCATTAGATTAAGGATATATCAATGACATGTTTTTGTATGAAAAATATAAATCCACCAAATATAAGTTTATATTCAGTATAAAACAGTCAAGGGTCATTCACACATTTTCATAGAAGAACATAACTGATGACATAGATATTTAACTCAATAAATGGAGTTTGAGTTATGATTTCCCTTACCTTGAGTCTGACTCATCATGTAAAATAGTTATGTTCTTGAATAAAAAACTTAGGTTAATTTATAGTTTCTTGATAACCTTTTCAATTTTATTATTCCGTTTATATCACTTATTACCATGTTATAAAAATTACATAATTATTTAAGTTCATATCAGTCGTTTTGTCAATAATCAGTACTTTAGTAAAAAATGAACTTGTTTTGATATAAATTGTCCATGTAGTAAAAAGTGAATAATCTCCAAAATATCATTCATGATTTAAATATCATATATATCTAGTATATATGTATTTATATTTCATAATTCTTGGATATAAGAAATGAAATTCTTCATTCATGGAGATGGTAGGCCGTACGTATGCATGAACACTACTTTCATTTCTTTGTCATATTAAAAGAATAATAATCAAATGATATAAGTGTATATTATAATACCAGTATTATAATAATTTCATTTATGTCTCATATGTTTAATAAAACCATCCTTTATACATTCCATGTATAGAGGTAACGAGTCATATCGCTTTGAGGGGGCGGTAGTCCACACATCCTCAAACAAAATTATCTAATTTACACAACATGGAAAGCATAAAGGTATGTTCTAAATAAAAATTATAAAAGCATAGAGGAAATATAAATATAAAATATATAACATATAAATATAGTTCCATCATAATTTCCATCATGAGAGGTGGTATGAGAAAATTGAACAATCATCGTTTCGTGAGGTAATAGTTCACCATACAAGGAAATAATATGTTCTATATCCATTAGATGGAGGTGTGTATAAATGTAGATCAAAATATTAGGATTAAAAAAATCATAGTATATTTATAATACTGGCGTTGTTATAAAATAATGGAATAAAGATAGGTTAGGGGGTTGGAGAAAGAAAATAAATGAATGGAGCTTGAGAGAATACGTTACGTCTAAATCGGGTAACTCTTTTTGATTTGAGACAAAAGGATTCCTTGAGTTTCCTTATTACCAAGGTAAGGATTATAGAATGAAGGTAGGGATGTTGGGAGATTATTTGATTAGAATTTGGATGATCCAAATGGATTATATGTTTGAGAAAGTGGGTAGAGGTGGTGGCCATTTATAAGAGGGAGGAGTGGCACTTTAGTAATGTCTTGAAATATTATTCTATTATAAATTGATTTTTGAATTATAATAGTTAAAAAGTGATATAGTTCTAGTATAATATTATTATGGATATAAATCCTCTCAAACAATAGGTTTTAGACAATTTTAGTTCACATATTTAACCTTATCATTTGTCTTTAACCCTTAGTTAAATAAATTAACTCTTACCTTGTCTTCTTGTATTTTTACATTATATATTTAATATGGTAAATATAAAATGCCAAGAGGACCTAAAGTGGATAATTAATGACATTTTTAATAGTTTATAAGTTATTTGGATGAATCTAATATTTTTATGAGTATTAAATCATGTAATAAATTAGTATTTGTTTTAAAAAATCTTTTATGCCAATTTTGACACTATTTCGAAAATGATTTTTGTTTAAGTTATAAAAACTGCATTAATTATAAAAAACTAAATTAAATAAATAATAACATGTCATAATAATACATAAAATTACTTTATGGAATAAAAATGTTCAAAATACATTTATTTTAAAATTTATAATATCATTTATTTTAATCTTTCATTAATAAGGTAATCACTTCATCATCATTGTGTCATAAATAGATTTTTTATTTAATATTTAAAAATTATAAATAAAATACCACTATATAGGAAATATTTTTATCTTTATAATGAATATTTTTAGTCAAAGATATCAGTTATATAACCCCACATTGAAATAATTTTAGTAAAAAGATACAAGTTTATGTTATATTACTCTTTACTTTAAATTAATTATTATAACATGTCATTATGACACCCAATTGGCTCCATGAGGTCCTAAAATAGACCCAATTGTGATCATGGTATAAAATATATCATCTAATAGTATTAGGACACATTTTTGGATAGTTTTATATTGTTATAATATTATTTTTCTACCCTTATTTACCAGATTTACCCTTTAACCATGAAAAATTAAAATAATTACTGAAGTTACTATTCATATTGTCCAAAACTAAAGGGGAAATATTTAAATAATTTGGGAATTATGATTCCAAATATGGAATCAATTTTTTCAAATTTTAAATATAGAATTGGTAGAAATTAATTTATAATTAATTCCTGTTGACAGAACTATAAAGCGGGTTTTTAAGAAGTAAAAACTATCAAAAGATTGACATGTGTTTATGTCCAATTTCAATGTGAAATTACTTCCAATGACCAACATTGGATTAAATTATAAAAAATTAATCCAATTAAACTTTAAAAACAATAAAAATTATAATCTAACTATATAAATAAATTCTACAAAAAGGTAGTTTTGAATTAAAATTTAGTATTTTTCACAATTCATCAAAACATGGATTTTAACAAAAAATACTAAAATTTTAGCCAAAATAATTTTGGATGTCTCAGTTTGAAATAAAAGGTTTGTTTTTTCAAATAGAACATATAAGAGTGACAAAAGTATATTTAAAAATGGTCCACCATCAAAAGGAAATAAAATGAGCTTTTAAAAATATCAGAGTATTTTATGCATAAAATTAGATTCATTATCATTTTAACACTCTAAATTCTTGGATAAAAGTAAAAACATTTAACAAAAATGTGTAATTATATTGTTTTTATTTCTATTAATTACCGCCAATATAAAGGAGAGAAATTATCTACCATTTAAAATAATAATAATAATTTTGCATTATTTTTCGGTATAACTCAAATTTGTGTGCATCATAAGATTTTTGATAAACCCATTGTTGCGTGTCGAGTAAAATATTGGAAAAAGTGTCCCATTTAATGTAAAATTAATATATTATTAATAAATATTAATAGATATGAAAATATATTATTCTATAAATACCTGGGATGTTACAATTATTATCATTATAGGATTCATTAATACACATTGGATCCTTTATTATTATTATTATTATTATCATGGTACCTTGAAACTGTTGTTACACCTCATGATACTTGATTATTATAAATGAGAACATAATTAATTAAAATTATTACTTTTTATAACACCAGCTATGGCTAAAGTAGGTATTAAGGTGTTTACATTTATGTAATGTCTTTACTTTCATATATATACCCACAATTTATTTCATTAGGATAGAGGTTAGTATTAGATGATTGTGATAGTTCTCCGGATGCTTGAATAGTTTTTAGCTTGTTTTTTCTTATTTTGTATAGCATGTATTTCATGCTGCCATGTATACCAATTTTCCAGTTTTGTAGAGGCACAAAAAATATTATCATCATCTTTTGTATATGATTCAGTTTCCAACTTTTGAGTATTATTATCATTTTCTTATGTTATTTATTATTTATGTTTTTTTCCACTACGATGGGTTATGGGTATAATATTTATAGTTTCTACTTATAATATTCAATATTTTTACATATGATTCCACTATTTACCTATTATTACATATCCAATTTTCTCAACTCTAGTATGGAGGGAATATTCTCCCCATGTACACACCCTAGTCCCTCACTACTAATCAGAAGCCTCTGGAATATGGGGAGGCTCCCTTGGGGCCACATAGCCAACCTAGCTCAAGGAACCTTTGAGTGGAACCCAAGGTTGGTATGTCACACAATTGAGGAACCATATGTAATACTCACTATACAAGAGGTAAAATCCCATCATGTTTAATATTAAACTGATTAAATGATCAGAAACATACCCAACTACCCCTGATTAATTAAGCCATAAGTCTTGCATAATAAATGTATCAAAATATGAAGGTTATAATTCTAGGTATGTATCCAACCATTGGTATTGTGGACTCAAAATATGAACCATTCAACCCTATATTATGCCAAATACATATTGTATGTCACTCCATACGGTATACTTAGTGGCTCGTCCAACGCAAAAACCCCTTTTGAGCCTCATTAGTATTACATATATATACATAAGCATAAAATGTGAAAGAATGATAAATTCAATATTAAATTTTATTTAAAATGATACATTTTATATTCTTACACTCCTTTAATAATAATTAAAAAAAATATACATAAATCCCAGTCTAACTTATCATATATAAAATAATTCTAGTTCAAACTTATGTTCATTACACTTTTGGGGGTTTTGTTAAACTAATTACATATCTATGTAATTCCTATGATATCAATGTATGAATACCTAATAAAATCCTCCAACTAAAATACTTGGTGAGTAAAATATATGAAGAAATAAAGTTTTCATAATGGTGATACATAAGAATCACATTCTTAATGTTTAACTCCTTGAACACATTCAAACCCCTTAACTCCACAACACCCAATGTTATGATTTTAATAACTTATGTTGTTTATTAATTACTCTTTAAAGTTTTATGTCATCATTCATAGAACCCTTTAAAATAAAAATCTTCATGAAATATTTTCTTTTAACTGATGTAACTTTTTACATTATTAATTTACCAACACATCATAAAATCTTTTGGGATATTAATTTACATTTAATTTTTATTTTTACTAGCGTAATATTTTATTTTTTAAAATTGAACTTTTCTAAATCTAACGATACCCCCACTAGTATCTTACACACAATATTCTATTTAAAATATATTATAAAGATGAAAAAACTACTTTTTATAGGAAATAACACTTATTTATTTTTATGTAAATATTTAACAAACAAAGTATTATATCCATATCATATATGTTATTCTATGTGTTTATATAATTACACTAAAAATAAGAATTAATTATAAAAAATGTTCCTCTAATTGTCGTGGAATCTCAATTCCTCATATTTTAACAAACATTTGGATAAAAAATTTATCCTAGATAATTTTTTTTATCCTTATATCATTTTCAAACATGTTATAAAATATGATGAATCATAAAAAATGTGTATATGAATTCATAAAATCATATTATTCTTGAAAAATATTTGTTAATAAATAACTTCTATTATCATATAAAAGAAACGTGATAAATATATTCATCCTTTACATATATTTTTTTGATCTTGTTGTATTTATTTATTTTAAAATATTTGATTTAACAACTCTTTGCTTCATAAATTTAATGAAATAAATATTCTAAATCAGTTTAAACCTTTATTTTAAACTGCATTATACTCACACATTTTTTAAAGTATATATGTGGTATCATATACCATTAAAAATAAAATAATTAATTTATATAACACTAATAACTAAAATGAACATTCCATTGAGTTTCCTAAACTCCTTTAGGTATTCTATAAAATTTTAACCTATGAAATCATTAATCATTCCTTAAATATAACACCTTTAGGTTTCAATGACAACACATTTCTACTCAAATAAACATTATTTGACTTTGAAATAAATTTTATTCTTCTAGTTTAAACTCTTACCCACTTATACCATTGATACAAATATATAACTTAGACATTTTATTCCTTTTTCATCTATGATCAACACTTTGAGAATGTCACATAAAATTTTCTTGAAATCATTCAAATTTTTGGAAAATTTCCATAAATGAAAACATAATTAATTTCAAATGTATAATAAGACTTGAGAAAACCTCTAGTATCAAAATTTCATTAACATAATCATTTAGATCAAGTATATAAGAAGATATTAATGTTACATAGTCAATTTTACATCTAATTCCTTTTAAAAATTGAAAGAATAGTATAAAACTCAAAAAATAATCTGGATTATAGGTATTAAAAAACATCAATAGTAGGTTACTTAGGAATGTGCTTGTCTAACACATAGAATTTCCCCTACTTAAGAACCTTTATTAAGTTACCAATAATAGGAATTACTTATATGAAGCTTCTTATTTTCAAGGAATTATCTCAAAGTTAAGTTTAATGATAATGATTTTATTATTGTATAGTATATTCTTTTATTATATGTGTATCATGTTTCTAAAAACATATAATAAGTACTTTTATTAAATATGATCCAACTAAAATGATAACCATTTATAATTCATCATATCCATTTTTGGATCAAGGTACATATTTCACTATGCTTTGGTTATCATTAGTGATTATCCCATTACTTAACTATTTAGGAAGGACATAATACTATTCATATCATATATTATTATTGGATATTTGAGTAGGTAGGTATTTACCCAATAAATTACATGGATAAACTCAACCATATTACTCTAGTAACCTAATCCTATTAGGGAATCCTGACAAAGTGTAACCAAATTAAAACACTAAGAACGAGAACCTAATATTTTTATGGTAACCAATTACTCAATTTCTTTACAAAAGATAATACAAGGGCACTAAAATTTATCATGACCTACCCAGTTAGATGAATGAGGTCTTGATAAGTGCTACTTTGGAAGGAATCTAACACTTTGTAATTTGAAGGGGACTTAATCTCACAATATTATCTCATGTTATTCCCATTAAATATATTCATTATTCTAATTATTTATTTTTGAATCATATTCATTCAAAAAAATTAATATTTGCAAACCATATTAACATTAAACTCCTTACGCAACCCACAACTTGTGTTATTAACCCAAATAAAAAGTACACTATATTTATACAAATCCAAGTGCATCTCATGCATAAGGTATATGAATCCATTTATTGTAAATAATTATAATAATATTAAATAAATAATTCCCACATGATTAAGCCTATATCCATATATAGTCAACCCTTACTTTTCTAATCAATTTATAAGACATTAGAAAAATGAGCAGTCCAACTCAAATTCCCTCTACTGAGGGATACTTTACTCAAGAGGGATCTCAATTACATAATAATTCTAACACTCAATATATAAAAATCATAATTAAACATTAAATTTAAGCTCATAACCTAGTATAATCTAATTTTCATGTATAAGGGAATTAAATCCATTATCATACCTAGAATGTATTGAATGTATGTATAATAATATCTAGAATTAGAATAAAATTTTAAAATAAATATATTATTCCTGAGAAAAGTTAATATCCAGAGAGGATTGAGGTTGAATCAGGGTTTTTTAATTCCATTCATATAACTATCTGTAAATATGTCATTCCACTATTATTAGGACCACTTCTACCCCTCAAAATATATATGAAGTGATAATGAAAAAAAATAGGGGCACATAAAATTTTACTTGATTCACCTGAACGGGGATAATACAAGGATCATCCAATAAAGATGCATGGAATCACCTAAAAAACAAAATGGAAGACTTTTTTTTAGAATTTAGAGTGGTTTTACAGACCCTCTAGGTTCATTTCCCTTAGAAAACAAATAAAATATATTCTCTCAACCACTTGAACAAATCAGTGCTCCTCAATGTTTTATTACCATGATCACCATAAACAAAGGTGATTTTATATAATTACTGGAATATCAATAAGATTCAATTACATACACTTTATTAACTTTAAAAACCTCTATCAATATATCCTCTAAGATATATTCTTTTTTTTCTTCCCATTTTTCTAGCTCAACTCTTGAATTCCTCTACCACTCTTCCCCATATCTTGAGGTCTCAATGTATTCAAGGATCATTATTATATTCCTATAAAAAGAATTAAATAACTTCTATATTTATATATTTCCATTATAATTTATCTTTAATTTACTTTAATTATGATGAAAAAATTCTACAATAACCTCCTTTAAAACCAATTCAAAGTCACTCATTCAATCCCCTGACCCCCTTCCTATAAGATAAGATCTTTAAATATGGAAATATACTAACTTGAATTGATATCAATGTGATTAATAACATTAAAACTTTATTCTTAGATTCATTTTAATCCAAGAACCCAATATTATACCTTCATGGTCATCTCAATAATTTGGTACACTCCTTTTCTGTATGTAATCAACAACTACTAATTTGTATAGATATTACCCCAAAAAACATAACATAGTGAAAAAATCAAGATTCACCTTTGACTAGAACACCACTTCACAAATCCCCATCATAGTGTGGACACCTACAAATATAAAGAACCATCAAAACCCTCCAAACTCTTCTAAAAAGTTTTTATTCTTCCCAAGATGTGATTTTTTTCTTAATAATTTCTTTTACTTATGTGGTAGTCTCTTAGATACTAATTTTTATGAAATGATTCAAATTATATTGAACCCACTTAAGGATGAAATTTTATTTACTTTAAATATATGTGTTTGAAGTTTTGAGATTTGTTTGAGTATATTTAAAGCAATTAGAGGATTTTTAAGTTTAGTTTAGATCACTGAAGATTCATGATGAGTTTATAAGTTAGCAGGTTTGAAGAAGGTGAAGTTTATAATATATATATTTTAAAATATTTTAAATAAAATTCTAAAGGTATAATCCATCTTGTGATATGAAATATATTTTAAAGATGATGAATTTTAAAAATTTCATAGATTTCATTTAAATACATAACAAATTTACTATGCTACGTATGATATTATAATCTCAAAGTTGTAAAAAATGGAAAGGGAATGGGACAAACAAAATAGTTTGTATATATAATAAATCTATTGAGGAACATACTAAAAATTAAAAGATTAAATAGAATTATATAATACATAAGGGTAAAAATATCATACTTATTATTTAGTAGTTCGATCATATACAAGAAATGAAAATATGTTACATGATACATAAGTGTTACCATATATTATATAATGGTCATCAAGTAGAGGGACAATGATTTAGAAAAGAAAAAAAAATATATAAAACGTAAGGGTTAATAAATAATATGTAAAGGCCGTGTTCACAATTGGTTTTGAAAAGTATCATATCCTTTAGGAGATTCATATGACTAACAATTTCATACCTAGAGGTCATTAGTTAGAAAAATTCAAGGATAATGAAGATTTAAATATGACGATTCTTGGTATATTCATTAGTGTTTTAGATATCATGATTATAGTTATAATCATGATTCAAGAAATGATTATTTATCTTAGTTTTTTATGTTAATCAAATATTAAAGTTTTATTATCTATGAATCGAGAATATATAAGTTTGATGATGAATATTTGGGAAGAGTGGGTTATTCCATGAGAAAAATTTGACAATGTGGTGAATGATGAAAATAATACTACGGTAGAGATTAATGTAATGATATTATGCCATTAATGATAGTAAATACACTAAAATGAGATTATGTACTAGGTTATTGAATGATATAATATTCCATAATGAAACTATATATATATATATTTATAACCCCATGTCAGGCGAAAGTGAATCATGTCATGACAATGTCACTACATGATAACATGAAAACATGGAATTAAAGACACATAGTTTTTTGTAGAGTTTTAAAGGATAAGATTATATGATAATTAAAGGAATATTGTGAGGAAAGAAATTCCATGATTTATAGAAATTCAATGAGGAAATATATCAATGTTATTATTCCACAGCTTTGATTGAATTGTTAAAGATTGATAATCAAGGTAGTTATTATGGATGTATCTTATTCAGGTATTCATGCATTTAATATTTTGAATAATGTAAGATAACATTTACCAAGAATTAATAATAACATCATTCTATAATGATTGAATTATTTTTCCATATTCAAATATGAAAATTTTTTCACATGATTTGGTGAATAAATGATAGAAGGTAAAAGATAATAGAAGAAATAAAAGGCAGGGAGAACATAATACTATGATATATCTATAAAAAATATGTATCGATGTGAGATAAGAAGTCCTAATATCATATTGAAGATTCTTTATATTGAATAATAAAGTGGTCCATCACTATTAAGAGGGTGATTATCCTTGTGCATTGAGAAATAAAAAGAATAATATTGATAGATTGAATTTAGTTCTATTAATTATCATTCATGATGAATAAAAATAATATTGGGATAAAAAATCCCTTATTAGAAAGTGATAACATTTGCACATTAAAGAAATGGGAGAGCATAATGTTGAAAAGATAATGATGTTACAACTTCTTATCAAAAGCATTGAATAACATTGAGAAGACTAACCTATAACTCATCTATATCGTAAGGTTTGAATAAGTGACACAACCTAGTTGTGATTGTTGTGTAAGAGGAAGTTTTGTTTGATTACTGCATGATTGAGTTACGAGATCAGATTCATAATATCCATATGTTGCGCAATCCTTCATTTCAAATCATTATTCAAGTGAAGAAGTTTAATCATAAATTTTGTAAAAGTAGGTCTACTTGGTTATAGAGATAGAAAAAAACAAATTGGTTCTTGCATGAAACATGGTTAGTTCTAGGAAATAAGGTTCAAGGATATATCATTTCCCGTACTTCATCTAGATAATAAAAGGGAATAAATGTGCGATTGAAATAATAACCACTATAAATTGGGGATGTATTCATATATCTTAGAGATGAACCACACTAGTAAAATCTTGTCTTCCCTATTATTTAGTTTATTATTTATCATTTCATTCATTCAAAAAATGTTATATAATAAAAAAAAATAGGTTTATTCATTAAACACATGATTTGGTAAAAATTAAATATTTTAATTTAATGAAAAAGTATCAACACTAATTCAAAACACTCTTAGTGTTGATCACATCATAGATTGATCCTAAATTTTTTTATCAGATTTATATTCCACCACTGATTTGATTATCAATAATCTAAATATTTAAAGTTTTTTTAGATTATCTCCAAAATAATTTATGAGGTTAAAATTTAAATAATCTTGTGAAATTACAATAAAAAACTATAGAAAATACATCTTCCAAGAAATTGAAGTACAAAAAGAAAATATATTTAATTAAATTATTAAAGGCCTCATCAATTAATAAAGAGAATAATTACTCTATACTAATTGAAGTCAATTAAAGTAGAATTCATTTTGTTATATCTCTTTTAACTTATCTCTCTAAGAAACATGTGATAGGAAGAAATCATTATTATTATAATCACAAGAGAAAATAATTTATCTTTTCTATATTCTTGATGAAGAAAAATCTAGAATCAATGGAGAAGATCTAGTGAAAAAAATCCACTATTAAGAAGATGGAAAATACACATATCCTAGGTAGTTCACAATATTATGATGAAAAATAGGTAAATGATATTTATTACCAAAACTATTTTATAGAAGAACAAAAAACTGTTGGGGAACATCACATATCTATATATTCACATAATGAATTAATTTCTTCCATAAAAGACATTTTCCATATTTTTGCTAATGAAATATCAATTTTTTATAACTCTTTTAAAAACATATAGGAGGAGATAACCTGAATGGAATATGAGTTTGATGGGATGGATAAGAATTTGGGGGGAAATGTAATGATGTGTGTAAAGCACTCTAAAAAATTAGAATCCATATGTTCTTTGAATTTAGAACTTTAAGAAATATTCTACATATTTTTGAATTATTTTCTCAATATAATTTAAGATAATTAAAATACTTTTCCTCAAAAATAATTGGAGAGAAAAAATATGACTAAACAACTAGAGCCTTAATTTATAAGGAAAATGGAGAAATAATTAAAATGATCAAAAAATGAGAAAGAGTTTCCAAAAACAACACTAGATAAAGATGAAGCCTTAAAAGGGATTGATGATAAATTCCATGCATTATAAGGAAAAAAAGTAATGTATTTATTTCAAACATTATTAACTTGAAATCAAAGCCAATAATGTAAATGTTTTGGAAAATATTTTGAGATATATTAAAAAACATCATTAAGATAATGTTGAGTGAGCATAGTAAATAATTTTAATATAAATTTCTACATTACTAATAAAATATTTTGAGTTGGTATTATTTTTCTAAAAGTTAATGTATAACTTTAGTGTATGAATTAATCACTCTTATTTTCTACACTGAGCTAGATCAATGAGAATTATACTTGATTGGTTCATGAATCATTTCATTGAAGAAGTTAGAACCACCTCCATCATAGAGTCAGGTTTTCTTTATTTTCAATAAGGAATAGAAAATATTTTTCACATTTTATTTGATTTGAATGGATTGAGTGGGAGTAGGTTTCATGTGTGACCTAAAACTAAAATTTACGTTATTGGTATTGAAAAAAATAAAAAGGTGGATATTATTGAAACTACTTGAAGATGTTGTTGTATTTCATTAAAATATTTTTTTTAAATTGTTTTAAATATTTTTAGTTTATTTGAGGTAGTTGAAGGAATTTTAGGTTTATTTGATAACCCAATTTATTCATAATGAGTCTAAAATTTAGAAACTTTGAAGAATCTTAAGCACACAAAATTTATTTTTCCAAATATTTTTTAATAAAATAGTAATTTATTAAACAACCTTGATATAAAAAATATATTCTTAGGATGAATAATTTTGAAAAGTCCTTAGACTATACTATGATGATTGAAAAATTAAAACTTTTGTTAAAGATACTATACTCCTAGAGATTTATAAAATATAAATATCATGGGATGCATAACGTATTTTTTTATATAAAAAATCTATTGACAAGAATATTGAAAACCATAAAAGTAATAAACCCTACATAATTCATAAGTGTAAAAAAATTCCATGAGAGTAACTGGTCAGAGTATATGTTTGAAAGTAAAATATCTTATGTGATATGTAAGTGTTAGAAGATAATATTTAAGGTTAATCAAATAGAGGGAATAATATTTGTGAAAAGAAAAATCTCAACATAATACATAAGTGTTAAAAAATTATGTGAAGGTCATGCCTAATGGATGTTTTCAAAAGTTTCAAATCCTCAATGATATATGTAAGAGTATCAATTTCTTATGTAATGTTAATCATTTAGATATATATAAGTATAAATAATATTTAAATATGATGATTCATTATATTTTAATTAGTGTTGTAAATATCATTATTATGGTTATAATCATGATTCAAGACAATATTAATTATGTTAATGATATTTTATTATTTAAATATTAAATATAATGTTGTTAATGGTGATTAGCTATGATTAAAGAATATATGAGTTTTTTAGTGAAGATTTACTAATAATGAGTTGTGATGTGATAATAAGGTCACACCAGGGTGCACGATGAAAATAATTTTGTGGGTAAGTTTCACATTGTGATTATATACCTTGAATATTAGGAACTACACTAGAATGATATTATATACCATGTCACACCATGATATAAGATTACATGATTATACTATGAAAATATATATAGAATCCAGCATTATGAAGAAGTTATTCTTGATTTGATTGTGTCACTTCATGTTTACATACAGACATGAAAATAAAATCTTATGGGTTTTGTGGGTGTTTGAAAGATAAAATTTTGTAAAACATAAGGGAATATTTGAAGGAAAGAAAGGCTAATATTTGTGGAAATTAAAAGATGGAAGTTGTTAATGTTATTTTTTAATAGATGTGTTTGAATTGTTAAGGTCTAATAATTAATAATGGATGTATCTTGGTTACATTTTCTTGTGTTTAATATTGAGAATTATATTTGGCATACTAGACCAATAATTAATTAGAAGATAAATATGATGATATTGAAGGATAGTTATGTAATAAAATATTGAAAATATATTCACATGATTTAGAATAAATTAAAGATGGTAGAGGAGACCATAAAAAAAATAAAAGGGAGAGAGAACATGATAATATGATATATAAGTTAATACCCGGTGTATCAAATCAAAATAACTAACCTTGTTATCATTTTATGATTATGTGTGTCAAAGAATAGAGTGATACAATTCTTTTGAGAGGGTCATTTTTATTTTCTATTGAAAAAGAATAATAATAGAGAGAGATTGACTTTATTTATTCTCATTATCATTTAGGATGAATAAGAATAATAAAAAGATAAAGAAAACCTACTAAGAAAGTGAGAATCATTACATGTTAAAGAAATGGGAGAGAAAAATATTGAAAAGATAATGATGGTCCTAATGCACATCTCAAGCATCAAGGAATTGTGGGTAGGATATCCTATGATTCATATATATCATAATTTAGGAATAAGTGAGAAAGCCCAATTGTGACTGTTTTATGATAGAAAACCATGTTTTATTATTGTATGATTAATAAAAGAGACCATATTTGTAACAGACCAATATTTTGTGAGAATTATTATTTTTAATTTCAATGATGTCTTGTGTTGTACGCTACACCAAAATTAGATTGTTCTATACGCAACACCGTATTAACTTGCAGTATACACAACACTATTCTTGGCTCGTGTTACACACAATTTCAAGTTCGTTTTGTAGAAATTATTCTATGCAACCTTAAGTATAGATTTTGTTTAATGTATAAATGAAATAAGATTTGATTATGTTATACGCAACACCAAACAGAGCTTTCACTACACGAAACCCTAACTTGGCTTGCATTACACACAATCAAGAACTTCCTCGATAGCGTGTGTAGTACACAATACCGAGTTTCACTAAACGCGATATTATTATAATATTATTATGAACTAGCCGTTATGAATAGTAATACCCACTTTTTGAAATTTTATAAATTTTATCTTTCAAAATGGATTTCATTTTTGGATTCGGAATATCGAAATTATCCTAGGGTGAATTTTTGGTATTTTTCTGAAAACTTTCAATTTTTGATGAATAGTGAAAACACTGGGTTACTATTTAAAAACCGACTTTTTATTTAAATAATTATTTATTTTATTTAAATTTTTTTAAGATAAAATTGATACATAATACCTATTTAAGTTCAATTTAATTCATTGGAGTCATTTTATAATAATTTTAGATATATAAAATTTTTATTGAACTTTTCACCGTCTTTTACCCACCTCTTAGGAGAATTTGAAAATTTACATAAAAACTAATTTTACCGCTTCTCTAAGTGTAATTTAGAAAATATGAGATACATAGTTAATATCAAGGAGTAAAATGTGGGTGGATAAGATAAAAATAATTTTTGGTGAATAATAACTTTTTACTTTTATTTACGACGGTAAAAAGTAAATATGGTAATTAAGGGTAAAAATGATATTATTATTACCCTAAAACAAGTCCTAATTCTATTTAATAAGTTTAATTAGACCTAAAACAACCTTAGGAATAAAATATTATCCTTTAGGTCCACTTGGATTAGATTAGGACATTTATTATTATTTAAAGAAGAGTTAAAATAGTTAAAATCAATGTTTAATAACTAAAACATTTTTAAAATAGGGTTATACATAAGATAAATTCGACTATAAATATTGATTAGAAAGATAAAAATATTTCATACATAATGTTATGTTATTTATAATTTTTATACATTAAATAATTTAATTTATTTATGACACAATGATGATGATGTAATTACCTTATTAATGAAATATTAACATAATTGATATTATAAATACCCAAATAAATGTAATTTGAGACTTTTTATAAATTAAAATAATTTTAAAGGTTAACATGACATGTTAATATTGATTTAATTAAATGTTTTCGAACTAATTATGCTGTTATTATTTTCACAAAAATCAAGTACCAAATAGTGTCAAAATTGACATAAAATAGTTTTTAAAACAAATATTATATTATTAATTGTTATTATATTCCTAAAAATCTAATGTTCGGCCAAATTACTTAGATAAGGTTATATATTTTATTAATGAACCACATGGGTTTTTTTTGGCTTTTTATAGTAATTTTATTAACCATATAGTGTAAGAAAACAAAAAGACACGGTAAAAGTTAAATCATTTAACTTAGAGTTAAATCTAAAAGATAAGATTAAAATAGTAACCTAAACTTATCTAAAGCCTATTTTTTGAGTTTATTTCGACCCATAACCACATTTTATTCTAAATAAATCAATTGGGAGCTATTAAAAACCAAATATGTCTTTATTATAAAATAATATTTTGAGTTTTTCCTAAGGTGCCCCTCTCCTCCCTTATAAAAAGGGCACCCCTTCCCTCTTCTCTTCACACCCTTTTGAGCCTCGAATCTCAGCCAAACCCTGAAAATTATTGTTCTCAACCTCTCTAGTTATATCATAGAGGTTATGGTCTTCTCAAAATGCCAACTCTAGTGCCCTAAGAAGAAGTTTAAAAGAGGTGCATCGAAGAAGAGGTAATGTCTTCTGCCGATTCTTTCAAGTTTTCTTTCTTCTTCACCTTCTTATTCTTCTTTAGTTGTTTAATTATAAAGTAATAACATCAGTATCACTAATATACTGATATGTTATTATAAATATGAAACAAACCCATTTCACCTTCTATCCATCCTACAGAAAATGAAATCACCGCATGTGTGTACGTACGGAATATCGTCTCCACGCCGTGGTGTAATCTGTTTTTCCACTACTACCTTACTTGGATGGGTATAATGGTGTAAAGAATAAATATATAAAGTTATTATAAAATCATACTGATTCTGTGATATTATATCATCAACTACAATTCAATTCAATAATTATGGGAATGATATCATCACTCGTGCGTACGTACGGATTACCGTCTCCACGACGCGATGAGATTCATTCTCCATGTTAACTATTCAAGAATGATTATAATGTATATATAATGAATATTAATGAAATATATGACATGATAAAGATACTGGATTTATGTATATATATATATTTCATCTACTTACTTCCATTCAAGTCATTAAGTAAAGGAAAACAATGTTCATGCGTACGTACGACCTACCATTTCCATGAACGGTGTATTTCATTTCATTTATATATCTATTATATATATATATATAATGAATATATATATGTTATATAAATCATTATTTACATTCTGGAAGTAAGTAAATCAATATATAAGTAATAATAATATCAAGAACAATAAGTCCAAACACGTACGATAAATAAAATTATTTTATCCAAAACACTACTTTAACATGTGGGAATTGACTTATTTTTATTATATCAGAAGAGTTCCCCCATAAAAATACAAAGAGTGTCACAGGGGTCTAAAATGATGTAACCCAAGAGTTTCCCCCTGCACAAAATTATTACACTTCTAAGGTAAGGAGCCCAAACTAGAGAACATCATCAACGATTCTTCCAAACTACTTCCACACAAAAGAGCATCTACCATGAAATTTGCTTCCCTTTTCACATTCCGTATCGAGAAACCACTCCCGAGGTAAGGGATAACTTTTCCAATATCGTTTTTATCCGTGATTGTTTATTCGTAAGTATTTACTGGGGTTATATTTATCATTCATGTCCCTTTTTTCTAAAAATGGTTTCATGTATGTTTAAAGTCCATTTTACCCATTTTTAACTTTTACTACATGGTATGTAAGGAATCATTGTTTTTTTTACCATACGAGGTAATATTTGACTTTTCCGAAAAAATTACAAGAAAAATTGTTGCTTCCCTTTTCACATGCCATATCAAGCAACCACTCCTAAGGTAAGGGATAAATTTTCCAATCTTGTTTTTATCTGTGATTGTTTATTCATAAGTATTTACTGGGTTTATATTTATCATTCATGTCCCTATTTTCTAAAAATGGTTTCATGTATGTTTAAAGTCATTTTTACATATTTTTTACTTTTACTACATGGTATATAAGGAATCTTTTTTTTACCATATGAGGAACTTTTTTACTTTTACGACAAAAGTACGAGAAAAATATTTTTTTTAACTTATACAGCATGAATGGATTTTTACGGTTTCATAATGCCTTTTCTTAATGAAGCTTACTCTACAAGATTTGATGACTATTTTAAACAAAATAATTTTCTTTTAAAATTTCATGGCATTTTGTGAAAAGAAAATGATTTTGAAGAAGAAAGGATATTTTCCTCAAGAATTCATTTCAAGTGTTTTATCAAAACTATTTTCCATCTAAGATGACATTATTCAGTATGTTCATGTTTCAAGTATAATGTCTCTATGTTTTATATGGTTTCAATTTTCTTATGATGAAATGATATCCATTTTATATATGGATTATGTTATGATGGGATGATGTTTATGAAACCCATTTTATACTTTGGGTAATGATGAATGATTTATGTTAATATTGTGGAACAAGTAATAATGATTTAATTATGAGATGGGTGGGACCTATATCTCCCTCCAATGCATTGGGTAAAGAATTATATCTTATGAGATAGACATGGCTAGAACGACAAGTAAATGCGGTTCAGTAATACAGGGCTGAAACGGAAAGCAAAACCCGGTTTAGTAAGGGACTTTGTCCACTAAGATGGTCTTGGAAGCAATGCCTTGGCTACTATGGAAATCATATCATGTGCTTAATGTTTTGATACAATTAGAAGTTTTATTCCAATGATATTTTATCATCATTAATGTTCTTTTATGCTCTATTCCTTATGTACTATAATGTTATATGTCATTGCTCAAGATTTTGATGTTTAGATTTTATGCTCATGTTTTTACATTCAAATGTCTATGGATTGTTTTATGTTCTCTATGTTTACCCTTACAGAGCATTTGAGATCACCCTTTTTATGTTTCATTTTCCTGAGGATATAAAGAAAGGTTTTAGGTAAGAAAACAAAAGGGGAAGATATTTATGGGAGATATTGAAGATCTTTCACCATAATTAGAAGATTATGTTCCAAGTTTCCAAAGACACTAAACTATTACGGTCCTTGTGTGTTGGTTTTGTTATGTATTAAGTATTCCACAAAAGTAATGTAATGTCCATGTACGCCAAGCTTTGGGTCTCTACAATATTTATACTTTATAAAAATTGAACACACCTACAATACAAATAATTATTTAAGAGAAGCATGATGAATCCTTTTTTTTAAGTATTCCTAGCTGGTGATAGATATTGAGAACAAAAAGTTGGTGCCTGTATAAAACCTAGTTTGTTAAAAAAATGTTTAATGATATACCCTTTCATGTTCTATTTCTTTATAATTAAAGGGAAGGAGTGTGTGAGCAGAATAACAACCATAAATTGGGGACATATTCATTTATCTTGGAGGTGAAACTAATTTATGATATCTTATTATCCCTGTTCTTTACTTTCTTGTTGATCATTTCATTCATTCAAACCAAGTTAGAGTTAATGAGAAAGAGGTGTATTCACTAAACAATTACAAAGGTAAAATAAATACATTATTTAAAAGAAAAAGTTTCAACACCAATTCACTAACTCTCAATGTTGATCACATTTCTAAGTGATCCTAATACCTCCCCATGGAATGAATTCTTCATGAAATACTCTTATGTATGAAAACATATAACAAGGTACTCTTGTGATCCAATAGTGAAAAACAAATTCCAATATGTAACTCTATAATTAACATTAAATATCCTAGAGCCTAACTGTTGGTCGGAGTGGATACTCAAGAGGGGGGTGAATTGAGTTCCAATTAAAATTTTCTGTTAAAAAAAATGTTGATTAAAATCCCCCTATTTCAAAAACAGATTAAACTGTAGTGAATTTATACAGATTATAAAGGTTCAATTAGTTTCTCAAAGATTGATTAGTTCTCAGTTAACTTAATCTTATGATTAAATTAACTTTTGAAACTAACTTACTTGTCTATAATAAATATAAACACTTGAGAGTTTAACTATCAAAGTAGCTTTGAAAATAAATTATATTTCAAAGTAATAGCAGCGGAATATGAAATAAATATGTAGTATGGATATAGTATGTAGCTACAAACACAGAGAATTAACCAAGAGGTTCAGTCTCAAGCCGAGACTTATTCCTCTCAAAAGTTTATATAAAAATGATCCACACCCTGGATCGGGGTTAACAATAGTGAACACACTGTCCAGGTCACAAGACCTCTACCACAGTTTTGTGTGGGAAAACAAACAACAGCTTAGAGCTGTCCAGGTCTCATATGACCTCTACCACTATCCACAGTGAGAAATGAAGTATAAAAAGGTTTGATGAGGATTTACAGATCCTCCAGTGAAAGTACAGGAGTCAGTGTGTGTGTTTAATACAGCAGATAACACACACTGCTCAAAATGTAAAACAAATGTATCACATAGCAGAGATGTAGAGTTTAGAAATGGCTCTAGTGATTTCAGTGTAGCTCTGGACTCTTTTGTATTTGGTCAGAATTTATTCTGAGTCCTCTTCTCATTTTTGTTTGAGAAGAAGAGTTTCGTATGCTTCAGGCTCAAAGGCAGTGAGATGTAGTCGATGAAGTTCTTCAATGTTCTTTTGTATGCACAAAACTCTTCTTGAGTAGGCTTGATTGTGTATGAGGTTCTGTTCTGATTGGTTCTTCCTCCTCTTTCTTTTCCTCTGTATTCCTCTTGTGTTCTTCTGTCAACACCTTTATCTTCAGCAGAGTCTTCTTGTATTTATGTCACGTGCTTCAAAAGACATAAAAAGTTTCCTTTCCGCAGGTACGAGGTACGGTTTCCTGACATCCGACAACCTTTATTAATAATTTGACAGAGCATTAAAATATACCTAATATGACCGTTGGTTAGATTAAATAAAGATAAATATAAAGAAATTCAAATAGTTGTTTATGATTATTGAAGAATCAAGTGATCGGTAGGTCATCAGCATTAGTGAGTAATGATCGGTGACTCAGATAGATCAGCATCGATGAATCAGACTGATCAGCATCGGTCTGTCATCTGATCGGTGAATCAGTTTGATCGGTGAGTCATTTGCATCGGTGAGTCATTTGATCGGTGGCTCATTTGCATCGGTGAGTCATTTTCATCGGTGAGTCATTTGATCGGTGGCTCATTTGCATCGGTGAGTCATTTGCATCGGTGAGTCATTTGATCAGCATCGGTCTGTCATCTGATCGGTGAGTCAGTTTGATCAGCATCGGTCTGTCATCTGATCGGTGAGTCAGTTTGATCAGCATCGGTCTATCATCTGATCAGTGAGTCATTTGATCAGCATCGGTCTATCATCTAATCGGTGAGTCAGTTTGATCAGCATCGGTCTGTCATCTGATCGGTGATTCAGTTTGATCAGCATCGGTCTGTCATCTGATCAGTGAGTCATTTGATCGGCATCGGTCTGTCATCTGATCGGTGAGTCAGTTTGATCAGCATCAGTTTGTCATCTGATCAGTGAGTCAGTTTGATCAGCATCGGTCTGTCATCTGATCGGTGAGTCATTTGCATCGGTGAGTCATTTTGCATCGGTGAGTCATTTGCATCAGATCGGTGCGACCGTTGTCCTTTGATATGCGATCAGTGCTTCCGATGTCTGTTGATATTGAATCGGTGCTTCCAAAATACTTTGTACGTCAATAAGCATAGACAAAAAAATGTGATAACAGATTCATTAACAGATTGTAATTAAGTTTATGATAAATCAAACCAGATTAAGCATTAATGGTATGTGATGATTTGTGATTATTAAAACATCAATCATAGACATGAAATCAACAATCTTCCAGAGGGCTCAACAATCTCCCACTTTTTGATAATCACAAATCTTTATCATTAAATATAAATAATATGATATATGATTAATAAAAACATAATGAGAATTAAACCATAAGAAGAATAAATATAAAGAGATATATAAATCTCCCCCTTAATTTAGATTACCCATATATATTATACAGATTTCTCCCCCTGAGATATATACATCTTTTATCCCCATATATCTCTCCCATACATCTTTCTTCTCCCATAAAGCATTCTTTTTCTTCTCCCATAAAGTATTCTTGTTCTTCTCCCATAAAGTATTCTTGTTCTTCTCCCCCTTTGGGATGATCAAAAAGGAGGGAAAAACAGATAAGAGAAAGTGAAAGGAAAAGCAGTCAGCAGGGAGTATAGATAGAAAAATATTTGATAAAGTACAGACTATTACAAGTAGCACATTGTTCACCCTATCAAAAACAATACACAACTATTTTTTGGGATACAAAGGGGATTTTCCTTTGTCTTTGGGATCAATAGTGGGTAAGTTTGAAGGCTTGGAGGCAGGCTGGTCTTGGAGAATCTGAAGTGGTGGTAGGACAACTCGGGCAGGTGTAGGAGCAGGTGCCATAGAGGGTTGTTGTTGAGAAACATGAGCTGATAGAGAAGCTTGCTGAGGGACTGGTCTTAACTGAGATAGAGCTTGAGCAACAGATAGCTGATTTGGAGCTACATCAGAGTCACTGAGAGGTTCAGAAGTAGGAAGTACTATTGCAGTGGCCTGTGCATGCAAATAGGGCTTCAAAAGATGAATAAAGTCCTGAATGACTTCTACTCCATACATCATAGCTTTTTCAAAATCATCTTTATTCTCCATGAACTGTGCCAAAGAAGGGATAAAATCTTGCAACTGATGAACTTGAGTTTTGAAGGCCTGAGTGACTAGAGGTAATTTCAGATTCTCTGCCAACACCTTGAAGCTTGCAGTCATCTCATGTTTTGTATAAATCTTGGAAAAGTAATTATCAACTTTCTCTTTGATCTCTTGCAGAGCTTTCTTAGCATCTGCTGAATACACCACTGCCATCTTATGACTGTTATCACAGAGATATTTCATCTTCCTCAAAGATTCTAAATCAAGAATTTTTCTAACAGCAGCTAACTCATCATGCACAACTTCTCTTAGAGCTTCTAGCTCACGGGTAGTGATCTTGGTTACCTTGCCTGTACTGGCTTGGCCAACTATGTGAGTTAACTCAGATTTAAACTTCCTCAGGTCAGACTTGTTGAGATGTTCAATCAAATTTCTCAAAACTTCAATCATACCAGAGATGGTTGATCGGAATTCGCTTGATAGAGATACCAGGACGGTGTGAAGATCCTTCATAGTCTGATTCAAAAAGGCTATTTTCCTGCCAATAAGTTCACCAGTATTGGCCAGGTCTGGCTTCACAGCATTATATACTCTTTGTGAGAAGGCTTCCAATGAATGTTCAGAAACTTGGAGAGACACTTGAGTAAGAGCATTAGAAATTTCTTCTCTAACTGTGGCTCTCACAGCGCTTAGAAATTCAATCGTAAACTTATCAAGATCAGCTTGAGAGATTCCAGAACCAGGTAAATTATCATTTGTAGGATCAACAGCAGGAACAGACCTTGCTTCTCGTGGGAGGTTCCTATTCACAGCTGCAGTAGATTCTGGCATTGCTTCTTCGTCTTCAGAATATTCTAAGCCCAACACAGCATAACTAGGGTAGTCATCCCAAACAGCAGCACACAGGGTGTATTTTGGTTTCTCATAGCTTGCTGTTCCACTGATTTTTGGTGAATCATCCTTGCCACTGATATTTATTTCTTGTACTGACTGAGGTGATTCTATTTGATCTTCAGAAAGACCATCCACTGGTCTGTTATCACCCTCAACAACAGCCTCAACATCATCAGAACGTCCATCATCGCTCTTCTCAGAAGCTTCACTGTGATATTCTTCAGTGTCAGATTCTTCTTCATCACCAAGAATAGGTTCTAATTCTGGTAGGGCTAAGGGTGGACTAGTAGGTCCAAATTCCATTCTTCTTTTGGGACTGGCAGTGTCAGGATCACTCCTATCATCAAGAGATGACATACTTCCTTCCTCAGTCGCAGCTTCTTCTTGCTCTTGGGTTTCGGTGGCCTCATCCTTTCCTTCTTCTTGCTCATCATCATCAGAATAAACTGGTTCCTCATTTGGTTTCAATCCAGGGTCTCTCAAATCCTTTGGCCTCTTGCCATGATCTATGGGATTGTAGGCTTCATACAATTTATCTTCATCTGCAACCCAGCACTTCTTCCATGGATTCCAATTGATTTTCATCCTCTTGGATATCTCTTTGTTGAGACAGAAGGTATGATTTGTTTCATTAACTTCATCATCTTCATCAATACATTCTAGATTCTTGAGCATGGTAGATATCATCTTTGAATAAAACAAGGCAGTAGCTTTCTTGGACGGTTTTACCATTCCAGCTATGTTTACCATCACATATCTACACAAATTGATCTTCTCATGTGTTTTCAGAAGAAACAACAGGAAAAAATCCTGGTACTTTACAGCAGCAAAATCTCCTCTCCTAGGGAAAAGTTGGTGCTGAATAAACTTGAAAAGAAGTCTGCATTCACCATCTAATTCTGAAGCTGTGATTCTCCGTTACTCTCTGTTTCCTGTCAGAAGCTCCAGAGCTAATTCATAAGAGAAGTAATCAGATGTTGGAGGAATATTCCCAGCATAATCCTCATACCGACCTTTATGAGGTACGTTCAAGCACTCAACCCACTGCTTAGATGAGAAGGATAATTTCTTTCCTTTTACCACAGACGACATCCTGGCAGCCTCCACACCATCTAAAGTGATTTCCAGATTCATATAGAACTCATGTACCATCTTCGGGTAGTCTATTCGAGAGTTGTCAGAAAACCAGTCTATCCATACTTGCGATTCAAGAACTTACAGCAACAGTGAATTACTTGACAAAAGCCACGCAGAGCTTACTTCTTTTTCTACAGCAACAATCCGAGTTTCCAAGTTTGGATTTACTGATCGTTGAGAGGTACTACTCGACTCGCCTCGAGCACGCTTTGAAGGTACAGGGCTATCCGGTCCTTTGCTCGGTCTCTTTTTCTTATCCATTCGAGGATTTTGGGAAGCCAGGAGTTCGAAGGTTCGAAGTAGAGGGGAAGAGAGGTTGAAAGGTTCAGCGGGAAATGAAAGATCAAAGGTTTAGGGAGGATAAATAGCCGCGTATCATTTAGGGTTCCCATAAAAAGTATAAAAGAAATTTACTAATTAATTACAATATAATAATGAAAAAAATATCGGTATGACAGATCGGTTGCACAGATCAGTTTCACAGATCAGTTTCACAGATCGGTTTCATAGATCGGTTTCACAGATCGGTTTCACAGATCGGTTTCACAGATCGGTTTCACAGATCAGTTTCACAGATCAGTTTCACAGATCCGTTTAACAGACCGGTTTCACAGATCAGTTTCACAGATCGGTTTCACAGATCAGTTTCACAGATCAGTTTCACAGATCAGTTTCACAGATCAGTTTCACAGATCGGTTTCACAGATCAGTTTCACAGATCGGTTTCACAGATCAGTTTCACAGATCAGTTTCACAGATCAGTTTCACAGATCAGTTTCACAGACCAGTTTCACAGATCAATCATACACAACTCTTGTTTAATAAATTTCATTCTTTCAGAGCATAAAGGCTTTGTGAAGATATCAGCTAATTGATGTTCAGAACTAATAAATTTCAAAGAAATATCACCTTTTTGATAATGATCTCTTAGAAAGTGATGTCTGACATCAATGTGCTTAGTTCTAGAGTGAGACACAGGGTTATTAGATATATTTATTGCACTAGTATTGTCACAGTTAATTGAAACATGTTTAAGATCAAATCCATAATCCAATAGAGTGTGTTTCATCCACAGAATTTGTGCACAGCAACTACCAATAGCTATGTATTCTGCTTCAGCAGTAGACAATGAAACTGAGTTCTGTTTCTTACTACACCATGATACTAGGGATTTTCCAAGAAAATGACATGTTCCAGATGTGCTCTTCCTATCTAACTTACATCCAACAAAGTCAGCATCTGAATAGCTAGTTAGGTTAAATGATTGTCCTTTTGGATAAAACAAACCTAAATTTATAGTATACTTAAGATACTTAAGAATCCTTTTAACAGCCAGTAAGTGTGATTCTTTAGGATTAGCTTGAAATATAGCACACATACATACACTGAACATAATGTCTGGTCGACTAGCAGTAAGATAAAGTAATCTCCCAATAATACCTCTATAATTGGTTTGATCCACTGGTTTCCCAGCTTCATCTGTATCCAATTTACAGGTAGTACTCATAGGTGTATCACTTTCCTTAATAGTATCCAATCCAAAACGTTTTAAAAGATCTTTTGTATATTTACTTTGATTTAAAATAATTCCATCTTTAGTTTGAAGAATTTGAAAACCAAGAAAATACTTAAGCTCTCCCATTAATCTCATTTCAAATTCATTTTGCATAACCTTTGAAAAATCAGTACATAAGGAATTTTTAGAAGATCCAAAAATAATATCATCAACATAGATTTGTACTATTAATACATCTTTTGAAATCCTTTTTATAAAAAGAGTGGGATCATCTACTCCTTTTTTAAATCCTTTTGAGATAAGAAAGTTTGAAAGCCTTTCATACCAAGCTCTTGGAGCTTGTTTTAAACCATATAAAGCTTTAGAAAGTTTAAAAACATGATTTGGAAAATGAGGATTTAAAAAACCAGGTGGTTGTTCTACAAAAACATCTTCAACAATAAAACCATTTAGAAAATCACTTTTGACATCCATTTGATATAGCTTGAAATTCAGATGTGATGCATAGGCAAGTAAGATCCTAATAGCCTCTAATCTAGCTACAGGTGCAAAGGTTTCCTCATAGTCAATTCCTTCTTCTTGATTGTAACCTTGTGCAACTAGCCTAGCTTTATTTCTAATGATTTTTCCAGATTCATCAACTTTGTTTCTAAACACCCATTTTGTGCCTATGGTCAAAATGTACTTAGATCTTTCTACTAATTTCCAGACTTTGTTTCTTTCAAATTGATTTAGTTCTTCTTGCATATCCATTACCCAAAATTCATCATTGATGACATCATTGATATTTTTAGGTTCTAACTGTGAAAGAAAATCTTGATGTTCAACCTAATTTCTTAGAGAAGCTCTAGTCTATGTTCCTCTATCTAGATTTCCTACAACAGCATATAAAGGATGGTTCTTTAGAGTCCTAGATGGTCTTGAAAAGATAGGGCTAGAGATTTCAGATTCATCTACAGATTGAGGTTCAACAGAAGCAGGTTCTGGAGAATTTCCAGAGTTGGATGTTTTAACTATAGGTCAATTATATTTATCATTGAGATTCAAACCAGAGAGATCATCTTCAAGAGAGATTTTAGGTTCATGTGGATCAGTTTCATCAAATTTGATGTGAACAGATTCTTCCACACATTTGGTTCTTTTATTGAAAACTCTATAGGCTTTACTAGAGATAGAGTAACCTAGGAAAATTCCTTCATCACTCTTGGATGCAAATTTGTCAAGATTGTCTCTAGTATTGAGAATGAAGACTTTGCAGCCAAAAACTTTGAAGTAGTTAACCTTAGGTTTCCTATGGTTCCACAACTCATAAGGGGTCCTCTTAAGAACTGGTCTGATCAAGACTCTATTAATGACATAACAAGCTGTATTTACAGCTTCAGCCCAAAAGTAAATAGGCAGTTCATATTCATTGAGCATGGTTCTAGCTATTTCTTACAGGGTTCTATTCCTTCTCTCTACTACACCATTTTGTTGGGGTGTCCTAGGGGCAAAGAAATTGTGACTATAGCCATTGTGTGAGCAGTAAGAATCAAACTCATGATTTTCAAACTCACGACCATGATCACTTCTCAGGGTCTTAATCTTGAGTCCACTAAGATTTTCTACAGACTTGGAGTATTTAACAAAGTAAGAACAAGCTTCACTTTTGTGAGCTAGAAAATATACCCAAGTATATCTAGAAAAGTCATCTACAAGAACATAGACAAAGTGCTTCCCATTTAAACTAGAAACTATAGAAGGTCCAAATAAATCCATGTGAACCAAATCGAGAGGTTGAGAAGTTGACACTTCTTTCTTTGATTTAAAAGAAACTTTATGTTGCTTTCCTTTTTGACAGGGATTACAAACTTTGTCTGCTGGAAATTCAAGTTTGGGTAAGTCTCTATCTAAGTTCTTCCTAGAAAGTTTTCTAAGTGAGTGTACATTGCAGAGTCCTAATCTTCTGTGCCAAAGCCAAGACTCTTTATGAAAAGCATTTAAGCAAGGAATATTCTGCTTAGCTAAGGAATCTAAATCAACAGCATAAAAATTTTCATTTCTTAAAGTAGAAAATACAAAAACATTTTTAGTTTTAAAAACATTGCAAGAATCATTTTTAAATTTCACATAAAAACCATCATCACACAATTGAGAAATGTTTAACAAGTTATATTTAAGTCCATCGACAAATAAAACTTCAGAAACCAAGATTGAATCAGTGTTACCAATCTGGCCTAAGCCGATGATTTTTCCTTTTGAATTATCACCAAAAGTTACAAAGCCTCCATCAACTTTTACTAAGCTCTTGAAACATAAAAAGTCTCCTGACATATGTCTTGAACATCCACTATCTAAGTACCATATATTCTTGTGACAACTCTTCAAGCAGGTCTCCTACAAAACAGATTTAGATGGAAGATGATTTTGGTACCCAGATCTTCTTGGGTCCAGACATGTTAGCCAATGATACTTTAGGTACGCATATTTGTCTAATGGGTCTCATATAATTTTTAGAATTAACATTCTTTGAAAGATAAACCTTATTAGATCCATAACTATGAATATAACTGGATGAGGCATATGAAGTTCCAGAATTAACTATCTTCTGTCCAGATTTAGGAATGAATCTAGTTTTGGCAAATTTTCTTTGTCCGTGTTGGTATCCTATACCAGTAGTATATCTAGGTGCAACTTGCTTTCCTAGCATTTGTGTTAGAGTATTCTTTCCATTTGTGAACTTCTCTAAGTCTTTTCTGAGTTGTTCATTAGACAATTTTAGTTCAGTATTCTCTTTAAGCAACTGAGCATTCTTTTCTACTTCTATATCCAGATCAGATTTATGCTTAACACTTAAAGCATACTGTTTCTTTAAACCTTTATATTTATCTTTAAGCTCATTACAGGTTTCTTCAAGCATATCACAATATTCAAACAGTTCAGATTTAGACATGTTATCACATTCAGAATCATCTCCAGAATAATATGAATTTGAAGCAGGAGTTTCTGATGTTACCTCAGAAGTGTTTGTCATGAAACACATGTTGGCTCGATTCCTTTCAGAGTCTGAAGATTCAGCTTCACTTGTGCTGTCTTCTGAATCACTCCAAGTATCCTTCATGGCTTTCTTATACTTGTTATCCTTGTATTCATACTTCTTTCTATATTTCAGCTTTGGACAGTTTGTTTTTATGTGTCCTTTTCTTTTGCATTCATAACAAACAACTTCATCTGATTTATCAGACTTCTTCCAATCCTTTTTCCAGTGTCATTTGTTATCATACTTGCCTTTGTAGTTTGACTTTCTGAAAAACTTCTTCTTCCTATAGAATTTCTTAAATCTTCTAGCAATGTGTGCCATCTCAGCATCACTGTCAGAATCATTCTCACTTTCCTCACTACTTAAACTTTCATTGATAGCTTGAGGATTTTCCTTATCCTTATTCTTTGAGGTTGTAGTCTTGAAGGAAATAGACTTCCTTTTAGGTTCATCATCTTCTTCTTTATTTACTTTAAGCTCTTCTTCATACATCATCAGCTTACCAATTAACTCCTTGACAGGCAGTGTTCCAATGTCACATGATTCTCTAATGGAGACAGAGGTTCCTCTCCATCTTTCAGGTAGACATCTCAAAATTCTCATGATTTGCTCCTTTTCTGGAACATCCTTTCCCAGAGAAGTCATTGTGTTGACAATTTCACTGAACCTGAGATACATATCAGAAATGGGTTCATCAGGCTTAATCTTAAAATTATCATACTTAATAGTATAGGCATTCAATCTCATCTCCTTAACATTAGTTGTTCCTTCATGAGAAACAGCTAAGGTATCCCAAATTTCGTATGTAGTTTTACATGCATAAATTCTATTAAATTCTTCATCTCCTAGAGCAAAGTACAGAGCATTCATAGCTTTACAATTATTATTGTAAGCAGTCTTTGTAGGTTCATCCCAAGTAGATCTATCAGTACTGGGAATTTTATATTCAGCTTCAATGACAGTCCAAATATCAAAGGCCATACTTTCTAAGTGAATTTTCATTTTTAGCTACCACTGAGCATAGTTGTTTCCATTAAAGAAAGGTGGCCGGTTAGTAGCAGCACCCTCAAGTCTATTATCCATGATATTACAAAAAGAATTTTAAAGAGATAAAAATTTATAAATAATAGAAATTTTAAGAACTTTAAAATACAACTAAAATCACAGTTGAAAAACAGAGTACTTTTAGAAAATATTAACACCCTTTGATACCAAGTGTTGGTCGGAGTGGATACTCAAGAGGGGGGTGAATTGAGTTCCAATAAAAATTTTCTGTTAAAAACAATGTTGATTAAAATCCCCCTATTTCAAAAACAGATTAAACTGTAGTGAATTTATACAGATTATAAAGGTTCAATTAGTTTCTCAAAGATTGATTAGTTCTCAGTTAACTTAATCTTATGATTAAATTAACTTTTGAAACTAACTTACTGGTCTATAATAAATATAAACACTTGCGAGTTTAACTATCAAAGTAGATTTGAAAATAAATTATATTTCAAAGTAATAGCAGCAGAATATGAAATAAATATGTAGTATGGATATAGTATGTTTCTACAAACACAGAGAATTAACCAAGAGGTTTAGTCTCAAGCCGAGACTTAGTCCTCTCAAAAGTTTATATAAAAATGATCCACACCCTAGATCGGGGTTAACAACAGTGAACACACTGTCCAGGTCACAAGACCTCTACCACAGTTCTGTGTGGGAAAACAAACAACAGCTTAGAGCTGTCCAGGTCTCATACGACCTCTACCACTATCCACAGTGGGAAATGAAGTATAAAAAGGTTTGCTGAGTATTTACAGATCCTCCAGTGAAAGTACAGGAGTCAGTGTGTGTGCTTAATACAGCAGATAACACACACTGCTCAAAATGTAAAACAAATGTATCACAGAGCAGAGATGTAGAGTTTAGAAATGGCTCTGGTGATTTCAGTGTATCTCTGGACTCTTTTGTATTTGGTCAGAATTTATTCTGAGTCCTCTTCTCGTTTTTTTTGAGAAGAAGAGTGTCGTATGCTTCAGGCTCAAAGGCAGTGAGATGTAGTCGATGAAGTTCTTCAATGTTCTTTTGTATGCATAGAACTCTTCTTGAGTAGGCTTGATTGTGTATGAGGTTCTGTTCTGATTGGTTCTTCCTCCTCTTTATTTTCCTCTGTATTCCTCTTGTGTTCTTCTATCAACACCTTTATCTTCAGCAGAGTCTTCTTGTATTTATGTCACGTGCTTCGGAAGACAGAAAAAGTTTCCTTTCCGCAGGTACGAGGTACGGTTTCCTGACATCCGACAACCATTATTAATAATTTGACAGAGCATTAAAATATACCTAATATGACTGTTGGTTAGATTAAATAAAGATAAATATAAAGAAATTCAAACAGTTGTTTATGATTATTGAAGAATCAAGTGATCGGTAGGTCATCGGCATTAGTGAGTAATGATCGGTGACTCAGATAGATCAGCATCGGTGAATCAGACTGATCAGCATCGGCTGATCGGCGAGTCAGTTTGATCGGTGAGTCATTTGCATCGGTGAGTCATTTGAACGGTGGCTCATTTTCATCGGTGAGTCATTTGCATCGGTGAGTCATTTGATCGGTGGCTCATTTGCATCGGTGAGTCATTTCATCGGTGAGTCATTTGATCAGCATCGGTCTGTCATCTGATCGGTGAGTCAGTTTGATCAGCATCGGTCTGTCATCTGATCGGTGAGTCAGTTTGATCAGTATCGGTCTGTCATCTGATCGGTGAGTCATTTGATCAGCATCGGTCTGTCATCTGATCGGTGAGTCAGTTTGATCAGCATCAGTCTGTCATCTGATCGGTGAGTCAGTTTGATCAGCATCGGTCTGTCATCTGATCGGTGAGTCATTTTATCGGCATCGGTCTGTCATCTGATCGGTGAGTCAGTTTGATCAGCATCGGTCTGTCATCTGATCGGTGAGTCAGTTTGATCAGCATCGGTCTGTCATCTGATCGGTGAGTCATTTGCATCGGTGAGTCATTTTGCATCGGTGAGTCATTTGCATCGGATCGGTGTGACCGTTGTCCTTTGATATGCGATCAGTGCTTCCGATGTCTGTTGATATTGAATCGGTGCTTCCAAAATACTTTGTGCATCAATAAGCATAGACAAAAAAAATGTGATAACAGATTCATTAACAGATTGTAATTAAGTTTATGAGAAATCAAACCAGATTAAGCATTAATGCTATGTGATGATTTGTGATTATTAAAACATCAATCATAGACATGAAATCAACAATCTTCCAGAGGGCTCAACACTAACTTTAATGGGTCTCTCTTTATGAAATAAACTACTCCCCATGATACTAACCTCTATAACAGGTCATCCTGACATGGATTCTTCATGATGTTCCAAGGATGTCGTAACATGATTTTTTTTCCAACAGAGGGAACTTCTGTAGCTCCTTCTAGCTTCTTCCAAAACTCCCTCATCATTCTTAATAACCTTTTAATATCTTTTACAAGTCCCTTAAATAGATTTGTAATAAAAAAACCAAAAAATATCTAATAATATTTTCTTTCAATAACCCCCTTTTGGTTTATCGAGAACTTCTTCTAAATAGATACAAAACATCTTCATCCACAAAATTTAAAATTAAATGTTTGATAAAATTTATACCTCATGCCTCTAGATAGTGAATCAAATATTCAATAACCATAAACTCTGCTCCCACACGAGTCTTAATCATTTTTACAAAAAAGAGTTAAATGAAAATATCCTTTGTAAAACAATTCCTTGACCATCATTTTATTCAAAAATTCTCTAATGAACTACTCCCCTTGAATAACTAGTAAAATACTATCTCCCTTTCCAAAAAATCAGAATGGCATATTTCCCTATTTTTTAATAATAAAGAACAATCCAAACCAACTTGATCACTAATAATATATGACCCCCTCCAAAGAAACTTATATACAAATTACCCCCCCTTTGTAAATGAATCCAAATATCACTTATCTAAAAGCTTACTATATAGGGTTATAAATATAATTAATTATTTCAAGAGAATAATTACACCTTATTGTAAATATATAATTTATTAGGGTAATATTTTCATATTCTCTAAACCATATAGTTGGATAGAGATAGTTGAACTTAAATATCTATCCTATTCCTTTCAAAATTATATGTGGGTAAATGCTTTATCATGATTTTCAAAACCTTATTATTTTTGTTTACACATACTCTAAATCCACTATCCCTTGCTCAACCATCTCCTTGATAAAATGATACTTTATCTTGATATTATTTAAACTTTAATGTAGATTTTTTATAATATAGATATAAGTGAAGTTATCATACATAGATATAAAAATAGATTTAACATTAACTCCAACATCCATAAGGTGTTACTTTATCTATATCAATTAAGTACGCACTTGAGTTTCCATAATATAATGAGATTCTATAGTGATTAATGAAATGAAATATTGTTTCTTTCTCAACCTAGAGATTCATATACATCCAAGATAGATTGCACCACCTAATTTTGAATTATTATTATGAACTGAATCAGTCCAATTCAAATATTTATATCCTAATAACTTATGTCGTGGTATTTCATGATAAAATATTCCAAAATCCAATGTGCTATTTATAATAACCCATGTTTTTCAATATGAAATACATTGATCATTTTGATTTTTAGAGACATGGGCCCTTAAAAGGGTAAAATGGTAGTTTTAATAAGAAAGCGACCATATACATATTTTTTGATGGTTATTTTATCCTGAAGATATGGTATGTTTATCCATGGGATGAAATTTGGTAGAATTCCAAGCAGAGAATATAATTTATGATATTTTATATTTATTAAAAAATATTATTTTATTCCACATGTATGAACATTGATATCTCCTAAATAGATCTCGGTATTGGAATTATAACTTCATGGCTGAGTCTAAAGTGGAAGTTTTACCCGAGTGATTTATAAAATGTATCTGATTTTTGTCTCCTAGATTAGGCCATTAAATGAGTATTTATTTTAACATAATTTTTCACCCTACCCCTATTATCTCACTCATTCACATGAGAGGAAGGAGAGAACCTCTCCATTTTCAAATCATTGATCTGAGAGTATAACGGGGGAGAGGGAGGATGATCATTTTTTGGGTAGGTTAATCTAATCCAGACTTGGATGGAATGACCCTAGAACAAAGATCCAATGTCGAAGCTTCAATGATTCACTATGAGGTCCAAATAATTATTAAAATTATACCTCACATTTATTTTAGGTTGTTTTATATATAAATATTTGGGTTTTTCCCTATTAGATGATAAATGATTAGTAGAGGAGAATATTGTGAAAGAATGGGTGGATTTGAGTTGTTTTAAAAAACTTGACTTTGGGAAATCCCAATCAAACACTGTGTAGTTCATGAACATACACCATTTAGTTTTTCTATGAATCCAATTAGAAGAAGGTGTATAAACAAAATTTTCTCCACTTATACATGCTTTATAGGGACTTTGGGTACAATAATTGAGATGTGGCTAAGTATAAGACCAAAAATCCATATGAGGTACATGAAATGACTTGAGATAACATACATGAATCAAAATCATGTGTGTCTTATACACCATGTATTATGTATGGAACACTTTTTATTTAGGAGATATATAACAATATAGGCTAAGGTACATTCTCAGGTAGACTCCTTTGAGCATACATTCCATGTATTCTCTTATGAATGTCATGTTTTAGAAAAGATGTTATTTTGTAGAGTTAGTAGATTCCTAGATAAATACCCTTATTGTACATTCCATTTACATCCTAGTACACATTGTGTACCTTATTTGTGATGGTGGTTTGTGCATTATCTCACCTGAGATCTAGAATTAAACAAGTAGATAGATCATTATGAGTATCATTCAATATAGAATGGAATGTTGTGGGTCCTCTTTTCTTTTTTAAGTTCATTTAAAGATGATTTTGGGATGGTTCTATATCTTATCTCCATGGAGAAAATTAAGAGATATAGGTGATAATCCATGGTAGGTACGAGGAGAGTATATCCCATGGTAGTAATATGTCACTATGGTGTGGGAACCTTGCATGTATTTAGAGAGTAGTTTTCTCCAAGAGGTTATTGATGGTTTTGGATATTTAGAGGATGGATAGTTACAAACACAAGAGTTTTTGATACTCTTAAGACATACCTATATATAGAAAGGTATCACAAATCCTCTTATTAATAAATGTTGGAATCTAGGATATTTCCTCCTTCCCTTGTACCCTAGAGTTGGATTTTGTGCATGTAGTTTGGATAAATGGATGGGAAGTATGTTATTTACTCTTGTCGTGCTTTGGTCTTCATCGATAGATTATAATTGGGGATTTTGGATTCTCTCTCATATATTTAACACCCCATGTGTTGTTGTGGGAGGTAGAGTGAGATTATAATATGTAATTCTTTAAGAACCTTTAACAATACTATCAATTCCAATGACTATGAGGTAATAATGATATATAGATGGTATTTGGGTAATCCCTCAGGCTTAACATTATTTCCAAGCTTTAATTCTTCCCTAATGTTGATAGAGTCATTAACCCCTAAAGAATTGAACTGAAAATCCTCCATGCTGAGTGGTTTCTTGAAGCTATGTCTTTGATTTAAAATTTAACCCATATATGGATGAATATGATGTTACCCTTTATTGAACATGGCCTTTGGATGGGTGTGAGTTCCTTCATAGGTTTGTTACTCAATTATATGGTTTATATGGTCCAACAAGGAATAAGTCACATGATATTTTCACAAGTGGTGATGTAATGCTTATGGATATTGATTAGTTGAGAAGGCAATAATACTAAGTGTTGGTAACTTCATTGGATAGTGTATTCTCTCTGGAGAGGCACAAGTACCATATTGTGACATGGGATCTATAATATGATGGCAGTGTTCTCTATACTGCTTGGATAAGTTCAGGTGATTAGGGACATGCAGTGCATGAGGTGCACCAGGTTTCTACCATTTTTTATTCTTATCTAGTAGAGTTGTACTGAGTGGGTTGGGATACACCTTACTGTTAGTTATTCTCACCCTTTGAGAATTTATTGGTTGAATTAATCCTTTTTTGGGTCATATAATAGATGAAAACACATATTACCTATAGAAAGATGAGGTAGGGAACTCCCCCATGGAATGAGGTGTGGGTCACCCATTTTTTGGGTTAGTAACCCCCTTGAGTATCATATTATTATTGAGTTGAATGTACCCCACACTGATTTGACTAAGTATTATGAACTCTAAGTTTGATATGTTTAGATGTGACCTTTGAGTCATGAGGAATTATTCCAGGAATAATAGTGTGTTGGTGAGTTCTGTTTTTCTCCCTGTATGATGGGTGGTTGGTAATATTGGTTTGTGTGGAGTTGTCCATGGTACGATGAGGATGGATAATTTTTCCATGAAGGCATGAAGTAGAATTGAAATTGATGAGAAGAGAGCTATTTACCCAAATGTATGAGGTTTATTTATGGATTATTTATTCTATGGAGTGGGTAGACTAATGAGACATATTAATTTCCCTATGAGATTGGGATGGGAGTTTATCAGGATGTAAAGATATATCTTCTTCCCAGTCTTCATGTAATCCTATCTTCTTTAGATTTGGGCGATTATAGGGTTCGAACCTTGATGGTGAGATAAGATACAACCATAGGTCCTTTAGGTTTTTAAGTAATACTACTGGGTGTTTTTTATACTCATTGTTATATATGATTTGTTCCCACACATGTGTATATATAGATACAATGCACAAATTGGAATCATTTATAGAAGATGTGGCATAGAACTAGTGGATCTATAGTTTATTGGATCACAAAGGGATTCATAACTGGAAATACACAGGTTTTAATTGGAACAATGTGATTATATTCCTTATTTATCTCTTGAGGTTAGTTTATTCTAACAATATATCCCAAACTTTTATTATAATTTCTATTGCATACCTTTGGGATGTCTAACATGTACAACATGAATGTTTTTATTTTTGGTAGTTGATTATATCCGGTGAGGATATGGTTTTATAATTGGATGGTGATATATGTTTTATGTGTGTTGTGTAGGCCAAGGCCTCCCATACATATTTATTCATTCTTATTGATAGTAACTGGACCCTAACCTATTGGAGGTTGGATTGGGGTAGAAATCTCCATACACTACCAACCCAGTTGGGGAACCGGTGCTTTGGGTCATGTAATATTAGTATCAAATCCACTGATTCTAGGAATTAATTTTTTATATAGGTGTCTCCTGAGTTTAGTTCTAGACATATGAGGAGATAATGCTGGAAGGTACTTAGGATTAGTTGATATAACAAAGGATCAAGCTAGGGTGTGATGGTTGATTCATTACTATGTAAGGAATACTATAATCTATTAACTAACTTGAGTTCTTAGAGAATTGGTTATAGGGTATATTTATTATCTCTAGGCATAATATCATGTTCAATGCATTTTTGGTTTCATAAAATGACATCATAGCTCATGAGTTGTCTCCATACAATGAGAAAAATAATTTTCCCGATGAAAATGATTTCTGTTGTGGTGTATAATAGGCCTTATGTGGTTAATAAGAACAATGAGACTACTCATCAATGTGTGATATTCTTAGGTGATGTTATCCCTATAACCTTTTGTACTGGTTCCTAGAGAATTTTTAAGAATAATATTAGCATAGGGACATGGATCCCAGTGGATTTGGATGTTTTGGTTTGGAGATGGTTGGAAACCCTATGGGACTATATTGATTCCTAGGTGTCAGTCCAACGTATGAGATTGTGGAGATAGGTAATCCATCATAGATATAAGGGTGAATATTATCATAATTGAGTCATGGTTTCTCTATTTAATCATGGGGGTTAATTATTATTTTTTCCAAATAAGGTGTAGGTCCCTCATACTATAGTGGATTCAGTACTCCCTTCTAAACAGAGTGCAGGTCCTCAAATTTCTATAGCTGATGTTTTTGATGAGATGATATATAGTTCATATATCCATGTGATTTTGTGACCCCCATTTTTTGTGTTCTACTTAGGGTGAAGGTCCTCTATGGAATGGTTAGGTGACCCATAGTTGAATTATATTCTATTCGAGCATGGATACTGTACTCCCTCAATATTTATGAGGCATGATTCCCCCAAACTACAAAGGATTCAGTACTCCCGTACAAGAAATGGTTTATATACTCATTTAATATAGTTTTATGTGGTGTGGGGTCCACAAATAGTGAGGTTAGTTATCCCATTGACTGATCTATAGACTCTCCATAGGGTGCAGGTCCCTCACCACAATTTAGGTATTGGAGGGAGTTTAGATAATTCATGACATTTTATTGTGATATATTTTTTAAGAGTTTAATCTCTAGGATGATACATAAATAAGGTTTGGTGTAGCATATTATACTCTTTCATAAATATGTTGATTATTATTATGGGGTATATACCAATCTTTGTAGCTTTGTCTAGATAGGATTTACCTACTCATGTGTGTGAAACATCCTTTTCGTGGATATTGTATAGAGTGGGTGGTATACAGATGATAGATGATGATCACCGTGATGATTGTTTTTTAGAGAGAGGTATGGATGGACTTGATTAGGTAATTCATGATATAGATTGAGGTGTTATTCATCAATTTTTTACTTGGTAATACTAATATAACAATATCAATATGATATTTCCTCTCATGGGATCATAGTTTTCCCATTATCCAAATATCATAGTGGAGTATTTAGACCGACATAGTATGACATGATACTTCTACTGGAGGTGATTGTTTACCCTCATTTATTTCATAATTGTAACATGACTCTAATAGATATGTTTTATAGGGATTATAATATAGAAAAGTGAGGCTTGGTGATGGTATTGTTAGTAATAGGTGATCACCTGCAATCTGAGTTTGGGTGGATGGTCATCTCTGTGCATGTTTTATTGTATATTAGATTGGATTTAGTCCACTTCCATTGGGAAGTGAGACCCAGATGATGAGTAAGGACAAACCCAAAGAAACTGCAACATGTTATTTAACTAGTTAGTGATCTTGGCCTCATGTTTTATAGTTTTTAGAGGATCAGTCATGAAGTTGTATAGAAGGGATGATCATTTTCTAAGGAAGATGTCCCAAATTGAGCTCAAGGTGTTAGATTACAAGATTATGGGAATATAATAATTTAATAGTTTATAGGGAGTTGTGGAATATATTAAAATATACTCTCAATTTATATTTTATAAAGGATGAATCAACATGTGTAGTTATCTATAAAGTCTATAGTGATGGTCCTGGATATGCACTATAGTAGATACATGTAATATAATGAGATTTAAATTGTTCTAAGTATTTTACTAACTGATAGTTAGTGATCTCGACTATGTGATAACCTTGTCGACATAGAGAGAGAGATTTGTGGGTGGTTCCATGTGTCCAATCGATATGTATTATGAGGATTTTTTCCATAGGATTATGGTTATGCACATTTGAGTTTTTTTAACAAGTCGACATTAGGTTCTAAAGAGTTGAATCAGGTTATCTGTGGTGGATGAGGACCAAACTAAGGTTAGTGGTATAGCTATTCTTTTACTATTGTTGTTACATATGTGGATATAATTGGATCAATGGTGTACTTATTTTATAAGATATAAAACATTGATGCACATTTATGTTAAATATTGATTAAGAGTAGTAGATATATATAATATTGTGGTTCAATGGTCTTATTGAAGAGTCTATGATTATATGTTGGTATGATTAGATTATCACTGTATGTAATTTTTTTGGGTCACTATTTTTTCAAGTTGGGGAGAATGATGTCCTCATGGAATATTCATTTGTAAGTGAACCATATATGATCAATATCAATAGTATGTGGAATCAATTCATGTTATAATTGATGGGAATCCTATAGGGGGAGAGAAAAGGCTTTGGGTGGAAAGCCTTAATGAGATTTTCAATAGGTGAGTTCTGAATATATTTGAAGCTCCCCAATGATGGGTTGAGGCCTTGGAATTCATAAATAAATAAGAATATCAAATGTGGTATCCCTGATTTTAGAAAATTAGAAAGGGATTAATTCACGAGTGAGTGTTATTTCAGGTTATAGAATTTGTAGACCTTCAGAAGTTGGAGAGGCTAATGTGTCGGAGTGTTCTCTTACCACTTGAGGATGACATAAGGGATTATCATAGAGCTTATTTGGTTATTTTATTTTGAAGGATAAAAAGTCTTAATGGTTTGGAGGATATAGAAACCTAGTTTTTCTTATATAGAATACATGGATATATTTTTGTTTTGGATCCCTAGGCCCTGAAGAGTGGTAAAATAATAGTTTTCCCTAGAAAGCACCTTAGAAATATTTTTATAGGTTTCATTATTCTCAAGATGCGACATTTACCACCCAATTTTAATTTTTTGGAATTTTTGTTTGATCATATTTTTCAGGACATTTAATATCCATTAAATAAATATTATTTATTCTTGAATGTCTGAATGTTGATATATCCCAAACAGAGCTCCTAATGGGAATTTCAACTTCGCAGTTGAGTTCAGAGTGGGCAGTTTTACCTAGGGGAAGTATAAACATTGTGACAACCCTAGGTTAATAGCAAATCAATTTTATTTCATATTAATTTTTATAAATTTTTTTAAGGATTCATATATATTATGATAATTTTATATGATTTTTCAGTCATAAAAGAAATGGTTTTATTCTAGATGAAATTTATTCTATGAAATATATGGTTTATTTAAAGGATAAAATTCTAAATATTATATATTTAAATTCATAAAATGAACTTTATTTTTTGATTCATCATATCTAATTTTTTTTATATTTATTGTTTTGGATTTTTATGAAATGATTTATTTTTTGAGTGAATAGGAGAAGACACCCATTTTTTATAAAAAATGTCATTTATTTTAAAGTAATTACAAAGTCCCATTTTTTGGATTGGTTTTAAATTGAAAAAATTCCCCATTTATTAAAAATTACACAAATAATTCTATAATAATCAATACTATATTTTATTCTGGTATAAAATCATTTTTATACTTAAAAATGACATTTTTTTCAAAAAGTTGTTTATCGTTGTGTTTTGCGGGTATAAATTGAATGTAATTTCTTCCAATCTGGAAAATTGAATTTTTAAAAATGTATTTTATATTTGGAATTAATAATTTCAATTTTCTAAAGTGTTAAATTTCATTTTTGGTCATAATGAATAGTTAATAAGGTAAAAATGTTCTCCCTAGTACAGGTTAAAAAGGGTTAATGGGGGGGGGGGGGGGGTTAAAATAATAGATAAGGAATAAAATATATCAAAAACTTTTATAAAAGTGATTTTTTAGTGTATTTAGACCTTAACCTATCCTATATTCCAAATTCACCCATCTAGTTCCACTTTACCATGATAAATACCATTATTATATATAAAAGTTTTAAGTATTTATAATATTTTCACCCCTCACTTATAAAAGGGAACCACCTATCCTCACTTATTCACACCTTTTGATCCACTTATATCATCCAAACCCAGAATAAAACCCTTCCCAACAATCATGCTACCATTTTAGAGATCCTGGTATTCTCAGAACTCTAATGCAAGGAGGTTTTAGGTGTAATCTAAAGGTAGATATATGAGGAAGAGGTATATGTACTAATAGACCTATTCCAAGTTTATTTTCTCTTATACCCTAGTAAAATATTTCTAACCAAAATAAAATAATGAAATAAATATATTATCTATAATTATATTTTATTATTTTTATTTTCCAACTATTTTTATCCCTTTTTCATCCCATGATAGAGGGAAACATTTCTCATGCGTACGTGTTGGAATACCACCACTGGAATGTGATGAACTTTGTTTTACATTATCACCTCACACAGATGGTTATAAATTTGGAACTAATGAATATATAATATTTTTATTTCATTATTAAGATTCTATAAATAGAATATATTACATACCTTTTTTACCCTATTTTCATTGGAAAATGATAACGATGATCGTGCGTACGTGTAAAATACCACCTCTGTAAAGCAATATGATTTGTTTTTCATTACCACCTCACATGTTTGGTCATTAGGATAAAATAATTAATAAAAAATAAATTAATAACATAAATATTATTGTGTAAAATTAAAATATTATATATCCTATTTCATTTTTATCTAATAGATAGATGGAAATGACGCTTGGGTGTATGTGCAGACTATTGCCTCCATGATATAAAATATTTTATTTTTTATTCCCTCCTTCCATGGTTAGTTTTAAAAATATTTATAATATATAAAAATAATAATTTTATCATGATTAATAATATAGAAATGATTAAAACATGACCCCTTTGACCTTAGTCAACCTACGAAAGTCATTTTGTACTTTTAAATCGAACATCCTCAAAACAACCAATGTGAAATTAATAATTTTAGAAACTAAATAAAACATGGTATTAAATGAAATAAAGGGAATAATTATAATTAAATAAACCTGAAAAAGTTCTTAATTTTTTTAAAAACTAATATTATTTTATTACCCAAGAGGGTAGACATATAAAATAAATTATCCAGGACTCTAGGTAATGGACTTTCTTCTAAAAATATTATTTTAATGGTTTCCTTCCAATTATTTTCTTCCATGTTGAGGTTATTTTAAATTCGTAAGTAATTTTCTTATTTATGGTATAAATATTGATAAATTTAATATTTTAATATTTTTTAATTTCTTTATAAAATATTAAAAGTGAATTGATTCAACTTTTTCCATATGGGTTATTTTTAAGTTTTTACGAAAGTATAAGAATAATGTTTTTTAAATGCATACAGCTTGTCCATACTTCTCCATCATCAGAGATGTTATTTTATATCAATATTCCTAAGAAGTTAAAATGGTTTTTAAAATATTATTTTATTCACTCTCTTTTAATAATTTTTAGTTTTAAAAGGTTTTTTTAATGAATTAGAAGTTTATTCTTATTTTATGAGATAAAAGAAAGTGTTATTTCTTATAGGATAAAATGCCAATTCAAAAGAGTTTTATATTTAAAGTGAAATATATATGTATTTTATTCATCATATATTTATAATAAATTTTATGTGAATGGAGGGTATTCCTAATATATCTCTTATTATGGGTGAGGTTGTTATATATATATATAATGTATTGGATAAAGTGATTAAGATTACTGAGGATAGGTTACTCCTAAGAGCTGTGAAAATTATATAGTTAAGTGATTCCATTGTAAGGGGTTTTAGGGGTTAATTTATAATTTCATATGGTTCATACATGACATGAATGAAATGGTTTATAAAATAAATCATTGTATTTAAAAGGTATGAAAATGAGTTAATGTTTTTAATGAAATTTTATGACCTTTTAAAAAAAGAAAAAAAGAATGTTTTCAAGGAAAGTTATTCACATGTTTTCATATCAACAAAGAAAACATTATAATTATGAATTTTAAATTATTATTTCATATGAATTATTTTATTAAATATATTTATGGGCTAATTTATTTTCTTGGAAAACTAAATGGATATTTGAGATCAAATATTTATTATGAAAAAAGAAACATTTCTTATGGTTTTTTTAGGATTTACAAATATAAAAACTTGTTTCTTTTCCTTTATGACACTTACTAAGAATTATTTTTCTCATCATACATTTAAAATTTTTTTCATAGGGATTAAGGAATATTAGGAGTGTTAACAATATAAGGCCCCAGCCTTAAACCTTACTTAATCTTGAGTTATTACAAGATTACACATTGAGGATCTTTTCAGGTTTAGAGTTTTAGAGAATTAGATCATGAAACTTTCATTACATTCCACATTTAAACAAAGTGGTTATATAAAAGACAGTATTCATTCTTCCCATCAATAGAAAAATATTTAAAATAAAACATAGATTCTTTCTTGACACATCCTTGACACTATCATCACATCATGTACCTTTCCCTTGACCTGTGAAAAACATTTCAAAAACTTAGGATGAGCATAAAAAGCTCAGTAAGGGTTATAAAAAATATGGAAAGGAAACATGAGTTCATATATACATAAGAATGAAATCATACTTTACCCATAAAACATAGGCACTTTAACATACCTCATCAAATCATGAATAAATCATAGAAATCATAAGACATAAAAGGTAACTTGAGGCATTCATAACATTTTTACATAGGGAGTAACCCTCTTGGTTACATTTGGAATACCCACCACAGTATATTCCTTAAATCTCTTCGGAGAAACCTTAACATTTCACTCCTTCACGTTACCCAATGCATTAGAGAGCTATATCGGGATCACCCGCCCTTAGCTTATCACGAAACCACCCGTCTTCATAATAATTCCCAAGAACCATAACATAATCGTATCACATAAAACATGCATAAAGGAAACATAACATTTACACATTTCAATCACAAGATATAAATACAACACATTGATATAATAAAAAAATTATGAAAACCATTTTCAATACCAAAAGAAAAGAAAACTAAAACATGGTATTTATTTTTCTTTTAAAAATAAGGTATGGCTTGTAGAGGAAGCTGAAATTCAAATAATGGTCACGACGGCGGAGAAGTCGTTGTCACCGCATACGTATGACAAAAAACATTTCCTTTTGTCGTTTAGTAAAACGCTTTGTATAAAGAAAGATTCCTTTTGGATAAACGTAAAAGTCAAAGGGGTTTATACACCGTATAAAAGAAGGTTGTGTATAAAATAAAATATGCCTCAACGAAAGAAGATTGAGACGAAGTCCCATACAAAGACTGTATCCCTGGTTTAAGGATAAATCAATTACATAATTATGGGTGACAAACAAATACACCAAATATAAGTGGATATTAAGTGTAAAATAATCAAAGGTCATTCACACATATTCAAAGGATGACATATTCAATAACTACATGTTGAACCCAAAGAAATCGAAATTGTGTTAAGAAGTTCCCTTGACAGCCTAACGACGCCACATCAAAATGAGTTGATGAGAGATAAAAAGTGTATCTCATAACTTGGACATAAAATTTACATCAGTAAGGATATATGAGAACATATCCCAACATAACAATATGTAAATTAAAAGACCCAACAAAATAAGTCTTTTAAAAATAGGAAGGTGAAAGGTTCCCTTACCGACTTGGGTATCTTTCAAAACATACACCCCATGAAAGAAGGACAATACATCATTGATGTAAATACTAATAAACGAAAGTATATTACACAAAGAGTAGAATAATTGGAAGTACATACACCACTCAAAGAAATTGTGGCAAATGTAGCATAAATCTCACGGGAATAAAAGTGAGATGAAAAATCCCTTACGAAAACTCAGCAGGCTAACGACGCCACATAAAACTTAAAAAAATGGATTGATGAGATCAAATAGGGTATATCATCATATTAACATAAATTTTATGTAAAGAGTAATATAAAAGAACATCCCCCAACATAAAAAAGAGGAGCTTAAAATAAGTGACATAAAGGAGAGTACTTAAAAAGAAAGAGAGAGGTTAGATCTCTTACGAAAATTCGGCAGCCTAACAGCGCCACTCAAAACTTAAAAAATGGATTGATGAGAGAGAATAGGGTCTCTCATCACATGAACATAAAAATTAAAGTAATATTAATATAAAATAACATCCCAATAATAAGAAAGATGAGCTTTAAAAGGAATGACATAAAAGAGTGTACATAAAAAGAAAGAGAGGAGTAGGATCCCTTACCTCGGGTCCGACTTGACTCGATCGTTCTTTAATCTACTGAATAATAAACTTGAATTAATTTATAATTTATTAAGAACCTTTTTCAAGCTTATTATTCCTTTTATAACTTATTTCCATGTTATAAACATTATGTAATCATTAAGTTAATAATGTTTGTTTTGTCGATATTTGGTTATTAAGTCGAAAGTGGACTTCTTACAATTACATGTTGTTCGTGGGGTCAAAGGTTCTTTATATCCAAAATGACATTCCTGATTTAGATATCATATATATCATATATATCTAGAATATACATGTATTTATAATATCACATAATCATTTAGAGGAAAGAAATGAAATGCACCGTTCATGGAGACGGTAAGCCGTACGTACGCATGAACGCTACTTTCATTTCTATGTCATATTAATGGAATTAAAAATATATGACAGGTATGTATATTTTAATTCCAGAATTATATTAATAATTTATATGTAACATACATCATATATATCCATTATATATATGTACTCATAATAATACATTACATTTGGGGATAAGAAATGAAATGCACTGTTCATGGAGACGGTAAGCCGTACGTACGCATGAACGCTACTTTCATTTCTATCTCATAATTTAATGGAAAGAAAATAATAATGATATAAAGGTATATTATAATTCCAGTATAAAATCATATATAATAACTTTAAATCCATCCTTTATACGTCCCACATATGGAATTAACGAATCACATCACTTTGAGGGGGCGGTAGTCCTCACTTCCTTAAATGAAGATATCGCGTTTACCCATAATGTAAACCATAAAGGTATTCCATAAATGAAAAATACAGAAGCTTAAGTAAAACAAAAACATATTATATATCATATATAAGTATAGTGTCATCTTAATGGACACCTTTGAAGGTGTTAAAAGAATGTTGAACAATCATCGTTTCGGGAGGCAGAAATTCGCCATCCACGGAAACAGTATCTTCTTTAACCATTAGATGTAGGTGTGTGTAAGTGTAGCTCTAATACTTCTTATAAAAACATCATATTATATTTAAGATACTGGATTTGTTACAAAATAAATTAATAAAAAGAGTTTAGGGGGTTGGAGAAGCAAAATAAATCAAAAGGACTCAAGTGAAGACATTACCTTAAAATCGGGTAACTCTCTTAGATTTGAGCTCAAAGGCTTCCTTGGGAAGACTTCTGCCCAAATGAGGCTTCAAGGAGTAAGAGAAGTATGTGTAGAGACAAAATGGGCATGGGTGGGCCGAGCCAAAGGCTTATGAAGTGTGGGTAAGGAGGTAGAGGTGGGGGCCTTTTATAAGAGGAGAGGAGGGGCACTCTTGGAAAGGTATAAAATGTAACTTTATTTGCAAATGCGTTTCGGATTTTTGTGGTCCCACATTGATGTGTTTCGAGGATAAGGTGATAAGGGTTCGAAATACACCCATACAATAGGTTTTGGACATGTGTAGGTCTTAGATTTTACATTATCTTTCCATTTTATTTAAATCGTTAAATAATGAGGTCATCGCTGCATCATCATGATGTCATAAATAATTTAATTTATTTAATGTCTAAAAATTATAAAAAAAATACTATGATGTAGGAAATATTTTTAGATTTCCAATGAATATTTATAGTCCAAAATATCATTTATGTAGACAAAATTAAAAATATTTTACTTAGGTGATACCTTCTTTGTTACATTTAACATTCTTTAAAAATAAAAAGATAAAAAGTCACTTCCTCACAAAAGTGATTCCATGGGGCCCCCAAGTTTGGCACAAGGCATACCATGGTCGAACATGAGACAAACAGTAGCCTTAGGACACATGTTGTCTTCATTTTTCATTATTATGATATTATTTTATTATCTTTAACCACCTGATTACTCATTAATCAAGATAATTAAAGATAATTACCGTCGTTACTATTCATAATGTACAAAAACAAAAGAGTCTTAATTACATAATTTGGACCTTCTGATTAAAAATATGTAATCAATTTTACCAAATTCCAAACACATAAATTTCAATAATTAATTTTAAAAAACTTCCCATTGTCAAAACAAATAGCGGGTTTTTTTGGAAATAATATTTATGAAAAGTTTGGCACTTGTTTATGCATAATTACAAAGTTCAATTAATCCCAATGACCATAATTGAATTAAATGGTAAAAATATATTCTAATTAAACTTTAAAACAAATTAAAAAGATAATATAACCATATAATTAAATTATATGAAAAAGCAGTTTTGATGTAAAATGAAGTATTTTTCATTATTCATTGAAAAATGAACATTGTCAGAAAAATACCAAAAATTAACCCAAGGTAAATTTAAATGTCCCAATCATAAATAATATATTTATTTTGAAAAATAAAGCTTATAAAATTGTCAAAATTTTGATTTAAAAAAAATGGTTTGCCATCAAAAGGTAGTAAAACAATCTTTTAAAAATACTAGTGTATTCAATGCTTAAGATCAGATTCATTTGTATTTTAATCCTCTAAAATTTATTGGATAAAAGTAAAAACATTTAACAAACATATATAATCATATTTTAGTTATTTCTATTCATTCCTGTCAATACAACGGCTAGGCGTTAACTACCATTTAAAATAATATTATTTTATTATTAGAGTGCAACGTAAGATTTCAAAGGAACTCGTTGTTGCGTATTGGGTAAACCATCGAGCATAGCGTTCCATTTAAATTAATATTGAAATTTTATTCACAAATAGGGATAAATATAAAAATTTCATATTCTTTATTTACCTGGGGTGTTACAAACAAAGTCATAGTTAGACTTATGATAGTTACCATGAATGAAGAAAGTGTTTCTTTAATTGAAAAAATGGACATTGTGTAGAAATATAATATTTTTAAAGTAAAAATATTCCTGATTATATAAAATTATATAACTTAAAACTTTATTTAAGATATAATAAATGAAACATATTCCACAAATCATATAGTTTTTGGGACTATTATATGATTTTTTAAAAGTTGGTTTCTGAGAAAGGGTTTAGATAAATTTAGTGGTTTTGATGATATTAAAATATAATATTAAGAGAATATAATTTATGGTTTTATTATAATGAGATAGAATTAAATTAATTCAAATTTTCTTTATATAATATATGTATATTCATAATGTTTTCCGTAGGGGAAATGAAAAAATGGAGGTAGAAAGGCATTATGAAGATAATATATTTCCAAAAAGGAAACTAGAAATAGTTAAAATTAGAATGGATTAGTTTTAATATTTTTTAACTTAGTTGATGTTGGATATTAAGGGTGGTTCAAATCCAAGGGAGAGACCAAATTCACCATTAAACAATATGTAGATAGTATAAAATTTTATAAAATATCACCTTTTTCCTTTTGGTAAATCCTATGACCAAGTAAAATATGAAGGATGTATTATATCTTTGGGTAAGATATCTAAAGTTATAGGATATTTGAAACATTAAAATTTTACCTTTTATTTTTATATTTTGGAAAGTTAATTCAATTAATAGTTTTTTCGATTAATAATAATAAGAAAAATTAAGAAATTCATGCCATAGAATGGATGATATTTAAATATATCTTCCTTGAAATGTATTTTCTTAAAGTTATTCAACTTAAAATGGAAATGAAATTTCAATATCTAAAGTAGTAAGAGAAGGAATCTACTTCCATATATGTTGATAATTTTACTATATTATCTCGGTATGAACTAAATTTCATTACGGACCAAGATAGTAGAAATGATCAATTTTACTCAGGATTGAAGTAATGTTTACCAAGGGATATGGTTACTCATGATTTAAGAAGTTATGAGGTAATTAAATGAAGTGCTAAGAAGTTTGAGAGAGAGTTTTTATATTTTCAAAATAATATGGACAATAGGCGATCAAGGTGGTAGAAAATGGGGGAATCATTCATTGAATAAACCTTAGGGTATGAAAATTCAATTAACCTCTTGTGAAAAGTTTGTTAAGAATAATTCTAGGGAATGTATTATGACTTTTGGAAAGTGTTTCAAATGTGAAATTCTAGAACACTTTTATTATGACTATAATGAAAAGGGAAATGGTAATGGTCAAACCGGTAATGAAGATCATGAAGTGAAATGTTTTGATTGTAATGAGATGTTCCATTATGAAAATTCATGTATGACTAATGGTATGAAGGATAGTGGTAAAAACCCTATAATACTATATTAAGGATGAGCATTAAAAAACCATTGAGCATACACTATAGCATCATTGTAGTGGTATTTTAGAAGAACTATAGTAGCGGTGGAACTGTAGCATCAGTGACACTATAGTGGTGGTGAGAACTATAGTAAGAACTGTAGCGGTGGAAGAACTATAGTAACCTGGGTACTATAGAAGTACTATTCACTGAAGAGGCTTTGGTCCAAAATTATGGGCCTTATGGGCCATTTGATGGGATTTAATGCTTACTAGGACTATGTGCCATGTAATAGGTCTCATCTACCCAAAAAAAATGTTCCTTTGTTTTAATAAAAACGAGGCTTCATCCTAATCATTAAAAAAGGTATGAAGGATAGTGATCACTAGGACCATAAGAATAAAGGCATGGAAAATTTATTTTCAATTTATGGGCCATCAAATGAATTGATGATAAGTACATTAATTATTCACTCTAGGAGTTACAAGGTATTTTTTGATTTAGGATCTAGAAATTATTTTATTTAAATGAAATTTAATATTAAAATAGAAATATCACTTCAATAATTGAAGATATTATTTTGAAAAGAAATATCAATGGGATTATTAAAATAACAAATATTTATGGGAACCTTCCTCTCATCATATATGGAATGGATTTTCTATAAAATATAGTTGTCTTACACTTAGTGGAGTGTGATGTTAATTCAAGAATGGATTGAATTTCATTTTATCATTCTAAGATAGAATATAGATATAAATAAGTTATATTCAATCCTTAGAGTGAATTTGAATTTATATGTTAGAATTAGTTCCTACCTTTGATAATATATAAAAACGCTAAGATATTGATTAACAACGGGAGTATATGTCTTCATTAAAATATTATTAAAAATAAGTAAACCATTTAAATTAGTGATGTGCTAGTTTTAAATGAATATATGGATGTATTTTCTGATGATTTTATAGGTTTTATTCTAGATCATGAGGCTAAATTTACTATTTAATTAATTTTTTATGGTAAGTCAATTTCAATTTATCATTATCAAATTAATTTAGTTTATTTTTTATAATTGAAAAAGTATTTACATGAGTTAATTGATAAGGGTTTCATCCTCCCTATAACATCACCATACGACGATCCTATATTTTTTTTTGTGAAAAATAAAAATGGTTATATGAGACTTTTTATTGATAATAGAGAACTCAATAACATTACTATTATGAGAAAGTATACTTATCCTCAATTCAATGACCTGTTCAATCATCTCCAGGGTGTGTAGTATTTTTTGATGTTTGATCTCAGGTCTAGGTACCATTATCTAAAAATTATGGAAGTGGAAATCCCAAAATGGACATTTTAGACTTGGTGTGTACATTATGAGTTTTTGGTCATACCTTTTGGGTTAACAAATTAATATGCTATATTTTTGGATCCAATGAGTAGAGTTTTCCTTGAGTATTTGGATAAATTTGTGGTTATTTTTAAAGATTATATTCTGGTATATTATAAAATTTATGACTATGATGATAAACATATAAGGATTGATTTTAACATGTTAAAATAAAACATGTTATATTAATTTTTTTAGTAAATGTGAATTTTCATTACAATAGATTTAATTCATCAGATATTTTGTTTAAAAATATGTAACAAAAACTGATCCTACTAAGACTAATATAGTGGAATAGTTGAAAATACCTAAAAATTTAATGGAGATTCAATGTTCTCTTGGATTAGTGGGTTACAACAAATGGTTTTCTTTTAAAATTTATCGATTATCTATCTCACTAACCAAGTTAACTTGAAATGGAGTTCTGTTTATCTAGATGAATAAATGTGATGAATGATTTTAGGAATTGAACAAAATATTAGTTAATAATCCCATATTGTCATTTATATATAGAAATAGATTGTTTTTTATTTATAGAGATTCTTCTTTAAAGGGAATTTATTGTGTATTCGTATGGAACAATTAGGTTATCACATATGCATCTTGTTAGTTGAACCCCATGATAAGAATTATCCTACACATGACATTGATCTAGCAATAGTAGTTTTTTGCATTTAAAATTTTGAGGCATCATCTATATGGGGAAAAATGTAAAATATATACTAATCATAAATGTTTAATGTATATATTTTCAAAAATAGTTTAACATAATGTAGAGAAGATGACTATAATTTATTAAGTATTATGATTTTATAAATCACTATCACCCAGGAAAATAAAATACGGTAGTTGATGTTATGAGTTGAGAAGATAATGCATCATTAACTATGATATGTTTAGAACAAGATCCTATTGTTAATTATTTAATAAAAGTTGGACTAAAAATTATATATTTGGAAACTCATTCTTTTTTGGATCAGGTATAAATGTAGGCATCTTTGTTAAAAATAATTAATGAAGCTCAGAAGGTAGATCATGGGTTTCAATAGAGTAGAATTTGAAAAAAAGGTTACGTTTCCTAAGTTTAATATTGATAATAAAGGTGTTATCATATTTGAAAATAGATTATGTGTTCTAAGTGATTCCCAATTAAAGAATGAATTATTATGTGAAGATCATAGCTCTCTATTTTCTATTCATCCTACCAGTACTTAGATTTATAGAGACCTTCAAGAATATTTGTAGTGAGTAGTTATAAAGAAGTATATAGATTCTTTTACCATGAAATTTTTTACTTATCAGTTGGTTAAATATAAATTAAAACTATAAAATAGTATGCTTCATCCCTTTTTAGTTCCATAATAGAAATGTGAGAACATATGTATAGATTTTTTTGTGGGATTACCAAATACATCTTAAGATAATAATGTGATTTGGATTACTGTTGATATTTTGAATAAATCTATGCATTTTTTTTAATATTTGAGGAACTATGTATTTTAAAAATCTTTATAGACTTTATCTTAAAGATATTGTTAGTTTAAATGGAGTTCTCCTCATTATTGTGTCAGATCATGATCTTAGATTTACATTATTTTTTTTGGAAATGAATTCAAAAGTCGATGGGTACTGAATTAAATATTTGTACAACTTTTCATCATTAATATGATGGACAGTTGGAATGTAAAATTTTGAATTTAGAGGATATTATTTATGTTTTCTCATTATATTATCTAGGAAGTTGGTATCATTATCCATATTTGGTTTAATTTTATTATAATAATTGTTTTTATTCCAGTATTCAGATGGAACCTTTTGAGGATCCATCAAAAGTTATAGGGCGTTGTTTCATTAGTAATAATTGTTTTATTATAATCCATATTTGGTTGAATTTTATTAATCCATTTTGGAATTATAAACTAAACATCCTCAAAACATCTAAAATGAATTTAACCATTTTAGTAACTAAATAAAACAAGGTAAAAATGAAATAAGGGGAATAATCATAATTGAATGAAAATTAACAAATTTATTAATCATTTATAAAAATAATATAATTTTATTACTTAGGAGGGTATACATATGAATGAAATGAGTTTGTACTGAATGTAAGAGACTTTATCTTAAAAATATTATTTTAAAGTTCTCCTTCCAAATCATTTTAAACCATGTTAAAGTTATTTTAATGGTTCAAGAATATTATTATTTATAATTAAAAGATTTATAAAGGTCATTTTTAGTATTTTACTTTATTTATAAAGGTTTAAAAATAATCTTTTCAACGTTTTTGTAATGGGTTAGTTTCTAATTGTTACAAATGAAAAAAAATAATGATTTAATGTGTATAGATTGACCACCCTTTTATTCTATCAAATATTTTATTCATTATCGCAATTCCTATAAAAGTTTATATCATTTTTCAAAAATTAGTCTATTCTATATATTTTTTGATTTTTTTTTTAAATTTTCTTTTTAAAGAGATGGAAATTTGTTCTCATTTTTATGAGATAACTAAATGTATTATTAATTATGGGATTGAATTCCAATTCAAATTAGTTTTATAGTAAAAGTGAAATATATATGTGTCTTATTAATTATATGATTATTGGAAATTTTATATAAATTTTGGGTGATATAGATATAGACCTTATAATGAGTTATTATGTTATAGATCTCCAATGAATTGGGTTAAGTGAATAATTTTACTAACAATAGGTTACTCCTAGTAGATATGAGAATTATCTGATTAGGTGATTCCATAATAAGGATTATTGTAAGGGTGAATTTAAGGATAATTTCCCAAGTTACCTACATGATATTATTGGAATGGTCTATACAAGAAATAATTTTATTTTAAAATTAAATAAAATGAGCTTATGTTTTTAGGTAATGTTAATGGAATTTTTTTAAAAGGTGAAAAGATTGTTTTTCATGAAAAGGTATTCACGAGTTTTTATTTTTTATAAGAAAGTATTATTATTACGAATTTGAATTTATGATTTCATATAAAATGTTTTATAAAATATTTTGTTAAATTAATTTATTTTATGGAAAAGTAAATGGATATTTGAGAACAAAAGATTATTATGAAAAAGGAAAATTTTCTTATGAAATTTTTAGGTTTTCAAATGGACTAATGGGTTTCTTTTCTTTTATGTCCATTAATGAGACTTTTTTATCATCCCTAATTTTCAATTGTTTTTATAGGGTTTAAAGATAGTTAGGTACATTAATAAAGTCATATTTCCAATTACAAGAGTTATCTTGAATGAGGAAAGTGTCTCTTTATAAAGAACATGTTTTGTGGGAAAATGGACATTATGTAGATGTATCCACTTTGTAATGTAATATATTTACTAACTATATAGATCTATAAACCTTAAAAGTTATTTGGGATGTAATAAATGAAATTTATACCATAAATCATCTAATTTATGATATGGTTATTTGGTAGTTGTTATAGTTGGTATCATAGAAAGTGTTTAGATAACTTTAAGTGTGAGGATGATTTTAAATGATTCTATTAAGATATTATAATTTATAGTTATATTATATTTAGAAATATTTCTATGATTTCTATGTTACTACATAAAATATATATTTATAAAAAATGGTTTTCGAAAAAGGAATCATGGAAGATGAGGTAGAAAGGATTTAAGGGGTTAATATTCTTATTAACCACCAACCTTGAATGGTTGGAATTGGAAGAGAGTAGTTTTTAGCTGCGTTAACTCAATTTACATAGGATATTAATGGATGTACCAATGTAAGGGAGAAACTAGATTCTCTATAGAGGAATATATTTATAGTAGATAATTTCATGAAACAACGCCCTATAACTTTTGATGGATCCTCAGAACCTTTGAAAGATGAAGGATGGATTAATTCTTTGGAGAAGATAATTAATTTTCTGGGATGTTCAGAACATAAAAAGGTAATGATTTATATTTATGTGATGAAATGGATGTATATAAATATATATTCTTTAAAAATTATTTTACTAATGTCATTTTACTTAGAATGGAAAGAAAAATCATAGTGTTAAAGAAAAAGTAGGACTGTGTTTCCTCCTTTGATGATAAGTTCAATATATTACCCAATTATGTTCCAAATATAATTCTATATAATGATAGTAAAATTGATTTATTTTAATCTAGGTCAAAGCTTTATTTATGAAAGGATATGGTTTCTCATGAGTTCAAATGTTTTAAGGAAATTGTGAAGTGTACTGAGAAAGTCAAGATGGAGTTTGTAGACTATTAAAACAATAAGGATAAGAAGTAATCCAAGTGGTATTAAATGGGGAATAATTCATTGAAGAACCCTAAAGGTATGAAAATTCAATAATAAACTTATGATAAGTTTGGTAAGAATAATTTTGGGTATTTTTTTTATCATATCTGAGAAGTGTTATGGATGTTGAAAGTCAAGACACTTGGATTAGCACCGATAATAAAATCTTAATGGAAATAGTCAGACTGGTAATGAAAAACAGGTAGTGAAATTTTTTAATTGCAATGAGATGATCCATTATGTGAATGCATGTACAAAGAAAGGTATAAAAATAGTGTTCAATCGGACCATAATAAGAAAATTTTGGAAAAGTAATTTTCCATTTCTAGGCCATAAAATGATGGAGTGAAAAATACATTACTTATTTACTCTAAGTATGCCTATATCTTATTTGAATGAGGATATACACATTTTTTATTTCTAATAAATTTTTTAGTAAAAGAGAAATATTACCTCAATAAATAAAGACAATAATTTTGGTAAGAACTCTTAGTGGAATTATTAAAGAAAAAAAATATTTATACGAACCTTCCTATAATTTTATATGGAATTATTTTTCCTTAAAATATAGTTAGCTTACCCTTAGTGTATTTTGATTTTATTCTTGGTATGAATATATTTTAGTTATCATGTTAAGATAGAAAATAGGGAAACATAATCCATATTCAATCCTCATAGTGAATTTATCTTTTTCTATAATAACATCTTCATAGCTTGTATAATATATCAAGAAGCTAAGAAGCAGATTAAATACTATAGTGAATGTTTTCTTTCACATATTATTGAAAAGAAGGAAACCATTCAAAATAATTATGTTCCAGTTGTAAATGAATATAGAGATATATTTACTAATGATTTTTCTGTTATTATTCTTGATCATGTGGTTAAATTTATTTTTGGATTAGTTCTTGATGTTAATTCAATTTGAAAACCTCCTCATAGAAGCGATTTGATTGAGTTATTAGAATAAAAAACCAATTACAAGTGTGAATTAATAAGTATTTCATCTGCACTAGCACTTCAACTTGGAGTGCACTTTTTTATTTCTTAAAAAGTGGGATAGATTTATGATTCTTCTCATTAATTATTGATCACCCCATAACATTACTGTTGAGAACACAAATACTTTCCCTTATATTGATTAATATTTTGATCAACTATAGGGAGTGAAGTATTTTTTGAAGATAGACCATAGGTCTAGGTTCTATCAGCTAAAAATTATGGAAGATGATAGTCTGATAATGGAATTTCAGACTAGTTATAAATTTTATGAGTGTATGGTTTTACCTTTTATGTTAAAAAACAATCTCTATATATATTGATATAAAAAATAGAGTTTTCCAGGAGTATTTGGATAAATTCATGACTATGTTTATCTATGATATTATGGTATATTCTAAAATATGCGAAGATCAAGAGAAATATCAAAGTATTATTTTAAAAAAAATTAAAAAGTTCATATGAAAAATTTAGTGAATGTAAACTTTGGTTATAACATATTTAATTCCTTTAACAAGTTATTTATAAACATGGAATAATAGTTAATATTGCTATGTCTAAAGTGGTGGAAGAGTTTCCAAGACCAAAAAATGTGATAGAGATTCAATGTTTTCTTAGATTATTGGTTACTAATGATGGTTTATTGAAATATTTTCTTGTTATCTAGCCCACTAACCAAGTTAACATGAAAAGGTGTTATGTTTATATGGATAAAGGAATGTGATGATTTTTTAGGAACTGAAAATAATACAAGATAATTATCTTGTATTATCCTTTCCATATTGACTTAGAGAGTATATTATTTACAATAATGATTATTTGATGAGCTTTAGTTATATCTTTATGTATAATTACTGAGTTATTATTTATATATATCATTAATTGAAACCCCATAAGCATAATTATTCAACACATGGAATTGAGCTGTCTATGGTTGTTTTTTCTTTAAAAATATGATGGCATCATCAACATGTGGTAAAATATGGAATATAAACTGATCATAAAAGTTTAAAGTATATATTCAATCAAAAAGTTTTGAACATGAGTTAGAGTATATGGCTATGAATTATTAAATATTATACTTTCACAATTCACTTTCATCCTGGTAAAGAAAATAAGGTAGCAGATGTATTGAGTCAAAGAAGATAATTCCTCATTAACTATGCTATGTTTGTAAAATGATCAATTTGTTAACGATTTAATAATATTTGGCCAGGAAATTATTTATGAAGAAACTAATTTCTTTTTGACTCATGTATTAGTTAATTCATATTTACCAAAAATAAATAAGGAGTCATAAAAGGAAGAACATGGTTTTCCAAAAAGAGAAGAATTGGCTAAAGCATAAATTTATTGTGTTTAATGTTGATAAAGAAGTTGTTATCAGATTTGGAAATATGTTTTTTGTTTTGAGTAATTACCATTTGAAGAAGTAAATGTTAGGTGAATATTATAGATCTCTATTTTCTGTTCATCCTAGAAATACTATGATATAAAAAGAACTTCAGAAATATCTTTAATTGGGAGGTATAAAGAATGATATCGCAAATTTTACAATGAAATGTTTGATTTTTAGTAGGCTAAAGTTGAATGAAAATTTATAAATGGTATTATTTATCATTTATCAATTCCAGAGTAGAAATATGAGGATATATTCATGGATTTAATGGTGTTATTACCAAATAATTCTCATGGTAATAATGTGATTTGGGTTATTGTTGATCATTTGACTAAATCTGTACATTTTATACCTGTTAGATATGCTATCTGTTTGGATTAAATTTTAAGATTTTATCATATGAAGATAGTTAGGTCACATAAATTTCTCCTATCTGTTTTATCTTATCATGATCCTATATTTACATAATTTTTTTGAAAAGGACTTTAGAAGTTTATGGGTTTTAAATTAAATATTAGTACATATTTTCTTCTCCAATTCGATGGATAGCTAGAGAGTTGAATTTAGAATTTAGAGGATATTATTCTATCATTATTTTTAGACTATCATGGAAACTCAGATAAATATTTATATTTGGTTTAAATTTATTATAATAATGTTTTTTATTCTTGTATTTAGATGAAACTTTTTGAGGGATTATATGGGAAACAATGTCAGACTCCATCATGTTGGGATGAATTCAATGAGTGGAAATTGTTGGGACCATAATTTTAGGAAGAGATGGATGAGAGGGTAAAAATTATTTATCCAAACATGAGGGTATTAAAGACCAAGAAAAATAGTTATACATATAACTAGGAGAAATACATTTCATTTTAGGTAGGTGACCATGTATTTATTAAAATATCTCATTAGAAAGGGGTCGTGTTATTTTCTAAAAAATGGAAAGTTGTTACCATGGTTCATTGGATCCTATAAAATTATATATAATTTTATATAAATTTTTTATCATGTAGCCTAACCTTTGAGTTTATATTAGGAATAATATGTGTTTCATTTTTCATTTCTAGGGAAGTATATACCTAATGTAGCTCATATTTTGAGAATTGATGTGGTACAATTAAAGGGGAATCTACATTATATGGAAATACTAGTTCAAATTCTTGACTACAATGAGAAAATTTTATAGAATATGGAAATTATCCTAGTAAAGTTTTTTTGGAGAACCATATGACTTAATAAGTTACATAAGAATCAGAAAAAGCTATTTGGAAAAAATACCCTCACTTGTTTAATTAATGAATAAAATTATGAGGATATGATTTCTAAAAGGGGGGAGAATGAAAAAACCTAGGTAATGTTAATAATAATTAAACTTCATTTCTTATTAATTTTTACAAATATATTTTATAGATTCATATATAATATATAATTTTATATGATTTTTCACATAGAAATGAAATGGATTCATTTTAGATGAAAAGTTTTTAGTAAAATATATGGTTTTATTTAATAATTAAATTTATATAATTTATATTCTTGAATTGATAAAATTAACTTCATTCTTTTATTTAGTATATATAAATTATATTAGGCTTATTTGTTTTATTTTTTTGAGAATATTGATTTATAATGAATAGTGTAAAATATCAATTTTTTAAAAAAACTATAATTTATATTAAAGTAATTAAAATTTCCATTTTTTATGAATTTAATGTCAAATAAGAATAATTTTCTTAAAAATAGTCCAAATAAAAACATATTAATGAATATTTTATTTTATTTTACAATAAAACTATTTTTATACTAAAAAATGACATTTTTCAAAAAACTATTTTTCATTACATTTTGTGCATAAATATTGAAATTGATTTATAATAATTCTAAAAATTTAATCATGAAAAATTAATTTTATATTTAGAATTAGTAATTTCAATTTTCTTTATGTGTTAAATTTCATTCTGGTTCATAATAAGTTGTTACCATGGTAAAACATTATCACCCCGATAAAGGTTAAGAAGGGTTCACGGGTGGGGGAGGGGGTAAACTAAGATATAAGACATTAAATATCACATAAATTTGTATAAATGTGATTGATTTATTTTATTTCAACCGTAATTTATCTTTTATCATAAATTTGTCTATTTTCACCACTTGGCCTTGATAAATACATTTATTTTACTTAAAAGTTTAAAGTATTTACAACATTTCCACCCATCACTTATAAAAGTCTGCCTCATATCCTCACTTATTAAGACATTATTGAGACACATAACTAATTGAATAACTAGATAAAACTCTTTTCAACTATCATCCCCTCATCCTAGAGGTCCTGTTATTTTCCAAAGACTAATCCTTGAAGGCTTAAGTTGTATGCCAAAGGGAGATATTCTAGGGGGTCTATTAGTCCAAATTGACCTATTTGTAGTTTATTTGTTCCTATACATCCTTAATCTATTATAAACTTGATAAAATTATAAAATAAGTATATTATATATATATATATATATATATATATTAAATTTATTATTTTTATGTAACAATTATTTTCTATCTCTTTTCTATCCTATGGGAAATGAAAACTTTCCCTGTGCGTACGTATGGACAACCACTTCCATGAAGAGATGTGTTTTTTTACATAACCACCTCACACAATAGGTTCTAAAGATTTAATTAATGAATATGTAATATATTTATAAATTTTTTATTATTCTAGGAAGAAAATATAGTACTTACCTTATTATATTTTCTACTATCTAGAAAATGATATTGACGCTTCTGTGTACATGTAGAATACCATTTCCACAATGTAATGTGTTTTTTTTCATTATCGCTTCAAATGGTTTGTCATAAGGATGGAAATAATGAAAAAAATATTAAATTTATAAATAATTATTATTCATTAAAAGTAAAATATTATATTTTTTTATAACTTTTCCATCCAGTATAAAAATATAATTGTCGGTCGTGTTCAAGTGCAGACTCATGCCTCTATGATACAATATATTTCATTTTCCACATCCACCTTCCATGTATGGTTATAAAATGTTTTTAATTTATAATATTTTTTTTTCAAAATTAATATTATGTATATGATGGAACCATGGTCTCTTTGTACTCATACAACCTACCAAATTATTTTTGGACATATGAATCGAACGTCCTCAAAACATCCAATTTGAATATAACCATTTTATAAAATAAATAAAACATGGTAAAAATTAAAATAAAGAGAAAAATGATAATTGAATGAACAAAAAATAAATTTATAAATAATCTATAAAACTAATATAACTTTCCCACTTAGAAGGATTGATATATGAACAAAACAAATTGGGACCTGAGGTAAGGGAATTTCTTTTAAAAATCTTGTTTTAAAGTTTTCCTTATAGTTATTTTTCTTCCATTTCATGTTTCTTTTAAATGTTTCAAGAAATATTTTATTTATGATTCAAAATAAAATTAATTTTTGGATTTTTTTAATTTCTTTATAGTTGATTAAAATTGAATATTTTAAACATTTTTTATAAGGGTTATTTTCTATTTTTTACAAATGTTTAAATATAATTTTTTAATGCATATGGATTAACTTACCTTTTCCAATATCATAGATTTTATTTTTTATCACAATTCCTATATACGTTAAAATGGGTTTTAAAAGAAGATTTTATTTTTGATCTTATGGTTTTTTTATTTTTACATAGTTTTCTAGAGAAACAAAAATTTCTTCTCATTTTTATGAAATAAATAAAATTGTTATTTCTTATTGGATGGAATGAAAATTAAAATTTGTTTTATAGTTAAAGTGAAATTTTTATGTGTTTTTTATTAACTAGATAGTTATATATAAATTTGATATGAATTATGGGTGATCTTGATATAACTCTAATGTTGAGTGTGCCCGTTATAGTTCTCTAATGTATTGTGTAAAAGTGATAGAGTTTACCAATGATAGGTTTCTCCTAAGTTATGTGAAAATTATCCAGTGAGGTGATTCTTTTATAAGGGTGATTTTAAGGGAGAATTTAAGGATAATTACCCAAGGTACTTACATGGTATGCTTGATAAGGTTTGTAAATGAAATATTTTTATTTCAAAAGGTAAGGAAATGAAATTATTTTTTATGGAATTTTTTGACCTTTTTTCTAAGAAAAGGTGAAATGATTATTTTTTAAAGAAAGTTATTTAATAGTTTTCATGTTTTCCATAAAAACATTATGATTATATATTTTACAATATGATTCCATAATAATTTTTTTTAAAATACATTTATAAATAATGTTGTATTGTTGGAAATGTAAATGGATATTTAAGCTCAAATCATTATTACAAAAATGAAATTGTACTTAGGGATTTTTCAGGTTTAAAAACGGAATTATAGGTTTCTGTTATTTTATATACCTATTTTTGATTTTTATTTCTCATACCACATTTAAAAAAAAAATTGTCTCAAGGATGAGTAGGAATTTTAACAATGTAATTTTTTCAATTACGGGATTTACCATGAACAAATAAAGTTTGTCTTTATAAAAAACATATTTTGTAAAAAAATGAACACTATATAGAAATTTCCACATTTTAATTAAACATTTTCCAAAATATATAAAACTATAATCCTAAAAAGTTATTTGGTATATAATAAATTAAATATATTCCATAAATAATTTAGTTTATGGGAAGGTTATGTGTGGGTTGTTACAAATTTTATCTGGGTCAAGAGTCAAGACTTTAAATTAGTATTTATTTTATTAATTTATTTTATTTATTTTCCCCTCACCTTATTCTCACCCTAATTCACATGTAGGGAAGGGTAAAACCACCCCATTTATATTTCACTGAACCTATAGGAGAATTTGGGAGGAGGAGGAGTATCCTTATTTAAGGAGGCCACTGGATCGTGTCAAAGTGGAAATAGAGCTTGGATCCTTCCTCAAAGCTTAGATGATTCACTATAAGGTGGGGATAATTATTTTAATTCTATATCAAATTTATTTTAGGTTTTTTATATATCTTTGGGGGAGGGGGGGGGGGGTTGTTCCTTATATATGATAATAAATTTGAAGAGGAGTGAATTACAATGGAATATATGCATTCAAGTGGTTCATGGGAATTTGGTTTCTATAAATATTAATCACATAGACTGTGTTTCATTAACACACTCCCTATTATTCATTAATGAAATGAAATTTAAAGAAGGTTACTTCATGGCATGTAGGATATATAAACATGTCGTGCATAACCATTGAGTACATGACCTAGTTTGTGACTAAGTACATAGATGAACACACCATGTTAGGTGCATGATGTGTTGTAGTGCACACCATGTTAAGATACACAACACACCTTGAGCCAATAAACATGACTCAAGATCTCATATGGCTTACACATCCTATATCCATTACATAATTCTATATATTTTGGAAATATATAATGATATGGGTTGAGGTACGCACTCAATTAGACGTCTTGAGAATAAAAATTATGTATGATCTACATCATGTTGTGTACTTAGAAGATACGTGACATGAAAATGTTGGTACACATTCAAATGGGGATTCCGGGTTTACACACCATATATAACCTAGTAAAAGATGTGTACCATCCTTGTGATGGGGTTTTGCAGATTTTATCACATGAATCCAAAATTATGCAATTAGATAGTTCATTCTCAGTATCTTTCTGTGTAGAATTTGATGTCAGATTCCTCACTTTTATTATAGGATATTTGTAAGTTTATGTATTCATAGTTTTTAATATTATCCCATAATCATGATTAAATAATCCATGGGATAATCATGGGATGGTGTATAGATAGTAAACCCCTAGAAGTAATCTGAAACTGGGGTGTGGGACCCTTGTATGTATATAGAGACCAAGTTTCTTAGGTAGTTATGGATCCTCATAGTATAGAAATTCAAAAAACACAATATTTCAAGCCAATAATCAGTGGTACCCTCTATATAGTAGGGTATATCGGAGGGTCTTAATGATTAATCTGGGACTCAATGAGATATCCTCCTTCCCATGCACCCCATAGTGGAAGTATATGCATTTGGATTGAATAAGAATATGGGGATATAGTTTTTACTACTATTACACTTGGATATTTATATCTATATTACTATTAGAGATAGTGTATTACATCACTCCCATGTATCACCCCATGAGTTTTTATATGAGGTAGAGTGAGTGATTAGAAATTGTTCTTGCGGGACCTTTCATTAGATCATTTGTTTTGATGAATATGAGGTGATAATTGTATGGACATGGGATTTGGGCACTCCCACATGCTTAGAATTTTTTTATGATGTGTGGGTCATCCCTAGCATTTATGGACTCAATAATACCCCAGAGACATTGGGCGTAGGTCCTGTATAATGAGTGGTTACCTTATGAACCCTATTTAAGGAACTGGATAAACCATACATGGATGAATATAGTGTTCTCCTTGATCAAATATAGCCTTTATTGAGGTATGAGTTCCTCTACGAGGTCAGTACTCTCTCATCTTGTTTATATTATTTAGTGAGGCATTGATTCCACTATATGTTTGAAAGTGGTGATATAATAGTTATGGAAGTTGTGTAGTGTTCATGTGATAGGGTTTGGTAACTCTAATAGATGGTTTATTCTCTCAATATAGGAACACGACCCTTTCTACAACATGGTATTATTGGTATGAAAATGGTGTTATCCATGTTGTATAGAGAGGTTCATGTTCCTGGGGACTTGTGTTACAATTGGTGCATGAAATTTATTAACACTAATTTTTCGGTCTAGTAATTATATTCTTATAATTTCAGTTCTTTCTATTTTGATAACTTGATGTTTCTTACTAATGGGGTAGACATGAGTTTACATATTCTCATTTTGAACCTCCCTAATATCTTCTAGATTTACTCTCTTTGAGACAAAACAAGTATACCTATCTTCTTATCTCTTTTGATCTATATCAAAAAAAGATTCTTGGATTACCTTATATAATTCATCTAAAAAACTAGAGACTAATATTATTTCATCGCCTAAACCTTTTTCAAGTATGGAAACATTAAACTATATCATCCACATATAATAGAAATATGATGAAATCCCTATCCTTAAAAAACTTATCGTAGAAAAAATGGTCCAAATTTCTCAATAGGATTTATTTCTCAATGATAAAGGCATCAAAATTTCAGTTCTACTTCCTTCCCACTTAATGAAAACCATAATTTCTACAATTCATATTTCACCCAAGTCCCTCATGTTGTTTTTCTATGAAACCCATTGGATGATTCTTATAATTTCCATCCACTAAATTTATATATTGTAAAATTGACTTCACATCCATGTATTCCAGATATAGAATTTCCAAAACAACCAAACATAACAATTTAGATATGGATTTATGTTTGAAAATAAAATAAATGATTTCAAATAAATCTATACCTTATATCTTTTGAAATACTTTCACAACTAACCTAGACTTATACCAATTACTACCATGTACTTCATTCTTCAACTATGAATTCTATTTGTTCTACAATTCCTTTTCCACTTATGGTAGTTCCATTATCTACTAGGTTCTATTTGTACAATTAATCCATTTAATATTTCATATCTAACTCCCAATTTCTAGAATCACAAATACTTTATACATATTTAGGGATATTAGTATCTCCTCCATCCATCAGAAGAAAGTAGTGAATATCAGTTTCAAAACTTTTATCTCATCATCTAATCACGGTAGACCTTCAATAATTGGTATATGGTTCTAGCCTTTACTATAAATTCTTGAAATTAACCTTATATAACTCTACAAAAAGATTCTATAGTCCATGAGAATTTTGGTACTTTTGGTCCGAATGGTTCTTCTAGATATTTTATTGTTAAAAATATTTCTAGAATATCAATTATTTTGGAACTTCCATTCAGATGAACATGGATATGGTTAGTTTACTATTTTCTCTCAATAACAACTTTCATAAACTTTTATTCTTTCAAAAATACCTTTAATTAATGATAAATTTCTAACCTCTAATAATATTCTTATTATTATTATCCCAAATATGAATCCAAAAGGTTTCATAACCATACCCAAAGAAGAAACAAGCTTGGGACATTGATTCAAAAAAATACCTATCCTTGGAATCAACATGAAAATTAGAATGAATAATAAAAAATTTATGATAGAAAACATCTATTTTATTTTCAAACCACATTAATTTTGTAATATATTATGGAATCCCAACTTTTTATTACATAACTTTTCATTACATTTTACAAATAGAGGATCTTTAAAGTCTAGTGTATTGGAAAAAAGGTACATAATACATGAAAACATATAACATTATTTTAATCATCTTTAAATCCTTCATGAAATTTTAATCCTATGTACAATTAATACATCTCATAACCTTGGGATATACATCAAAGGAATGGGTGAGCGTAAGGCCCAATAAGGGAAAACATGGAAACCAATTTACACGTGAGCTTGAGAGAATGCACTATGAACTTGGGGAAATATCATAAAGGCTTGGGAAAGAGTCCTATAATGATAATTTTTTTAATATTATCATGAAAATTTGGCTAAAACATTTAATTTAGAAATTCATAATCATATCACCGAGTTCCATCCCTAAGGTTTCATAAAAATTACCAAGGTTATTCACCAAGGTATCGTAAAACTTGTCATCTCTAGATATTAGTTTCTTTACCCAATGAATTGGAGCGTTATCAGGGAAAACCCATAATATTTATTTATTTTCATGTGATCCAAATTTATCATAATAAAAAATTTTATAAATAACCCATAGAGAATAAAAGAAATGGGTTTCATATAAAAAATATTGGCGTTTTAAAAACGTGCTCAAAAAGAAGTTCCTTTTGTAATTTTAATCACTTATAAATGATGGTGGTACTCTTGTATGTTAATCCAAAAATTAAAATATATCATTTTTACATCCATTTAAATAACCCTGGAGAAGATAGAGGTTTGGGTATTCACAAAAAGAAATAAAATAATTTCTTCATAAAAATAGAGAAATTTCGAGAAGAAAATCTGACAGCATAATGAGTATGAAACATGGATTTAGAAAACATTAAAAAGAGAGGGTAAAAGGGTCTCACATTCATAAAATAATCTTAATATAGTATAGGGATAGATCAAAATGGACATAAGAACATGATATGTAAATTTTAATGACATATAACATAAAAATAGAACATGAAAGGAAAAGCAAAGTTGGGATTTCCTTTACCTGAAGAGTAACACCTAAACATCCAGTATCAGGACCTTAGGGGCCTGGGTAAACTTTTGGAGGAATAATTGAGAGGTAAATCTATCATATATTCAAGGGTAATTAATTTTTAATGAAACAAAATGAAGGAATGGGTGGATTTTTATAGTAAAAGAGGGTTTTTTATTAATTTCAATAGACACCTCATTAGTGGTATTTGAAAAACTATTGGATTGACCATGGTATTTTCCCATTGTTTTGGCCACTTAGGATACATCATATCATATTTAAATCCATATTATTTTAAAAATATTTTAAATTACATATTACATCATTATGATGTCATTAAACACACTGAAAACTCGAAAACTGTATTTTAACTATTTACCGAAAAACAAAGCATTTTATAAAAATCTCATAAATTCACCCAAATATAATATCAATTTTATGAATTCAAAAATTAACTCCATTTTATGAAAATAATTTTTTTTAAATATGAGATATTTAATTTTTATGTAAAATCACTATTTATTTGAAAAATACTAATACTTAACTAATAATTTCTAAAACAGTTATTTACTTATACTATTATATCATATTACCATTCAAGAAACATAAATTATATTTATACTTACTTAGGTGTGGTTACTATTCCATAGGTTATATTAATATTCACAAGGTTAATATTAATATTCATAAGTTACTATCCACCAAAAAATGAGTTGATCTTATCAGAATCTAGATTTCTTACTGATCACAAATGTGTATGTCTATTTTTTAAAAATAATTTCACAATATCAATTATTTAAAGTATAAAAATTATTTTAAAATACTATTTTTTTTCAATATTCATCAATAATATGAAACTTCTCAGAAAAATACAAAAAATGCATCCTAGAATAATTTTGACATTTGAAATTAAAAAATGATGTTTATTTTACCATAATAACAATTTTATTTATACAAATGGATTACAAAAATTAACTAAGGCCTCATTATGTTACCCCTTATAACACTTTCATATTAAATAAGGGTAAGGTGTGTAATGATGATAGACTCTTGGGGAGGCTCGGATAACATTGCCCGATTGGTGATTTCTATCAACTTTATCTTCTCCCGTAGGTGATTTCTTTCAAGCTTAACATGTTGAAGTTTGGATTGAGATTGGTCTAGAGCAATTCCCTATGATGATAAATCATTCCTAATATTTAAAAAATGGGATTTATATGGAATGAATTTACCAGTAGTGGCCATCGACTATTCTGTCTCCATTAATTTTCCATTGTCATTTCTATTTATAAATAATAATAATAACATTAAAATTATTATGGTTTCCAACAGTCATATTAACCAATGGTCATATAACGTTCAAAACCATATGGTTATATTTCAATTTTGCTTATATAGTTTTATTGATTATGACATAGTAAAAAAAAATTTTTAGGAAACAAAATATTATTCCAATGTTTGGGTCATTACATTCTTTACCCCTTAAGAAATTTCGTCCATGAAATTTCAACTCGTACTCTCAGAAGAGAAAATGTGTGGTACTTATGCCTCATTGTTTCCTTAAGTTCCAATGTGGATTATTGATATTTTTTGTTTCTCTATGACACTTTAACGAGGTGGATAGTATTTTTATGTAGAAACTTGTCTCTTAAATCCAAGATCTCTATCAACATGTCCTCATAAGAGAGGTCATGTTCTAGTTGTACCACATTAGGACTCAGTGCATGTGAAGGGTCAGGTATGTACTTCCTCAAGATGTATACGTGGAATACATCATGAACTTCAGTTAGATTTTGAGGAAGTAAAAGTTGATAGGCAACTACTCCTATGCGATCCAGGATTTCATAGAGGCCAATATACCTAGAGATGAGCTTATGTTTCTTCACATACCTCATGAATCTCTTTCATAGTGAAATTATAAGGAATAATTTTTCACCAACATCAAATTCCAAGTCTCTTGAATTGTAGATGGCATAGATCTTATACTGACTCTGAGTATCCTTATTGTGTTATTGGATGGAATGAACTTTTTTTGTCATCTCTTGCACAAGATCATGCCCAAAAATCTTTCTATCACTAGCTTCATCCCAATAATTATAATTTCTACATCACTTCCCATATATATCTTCATAGGGTTCCATTTGAATGCTCGAATGGAAGTTTTTGTTTTATAAGAACTCAACTAATAGGATATGTTGATCACATCCACCTTTAAATTCCATTGATCATGTTCTCAACATGTCCTCGAGTATTTGAATAGTCTTATCATATTTTCCATTAGTTTGAGGGTAATAGTCCATACAAAAATTCAATTCGGTACTCAATTAATGTTAAAGAATTATCCAGAATTTTGATGTGATCCTTGGATCATGATCAGATACAATATAGAGTGGTACCCCATGAAACCTTAACACTTCCCTTATGTAAATCACTGCAAGTTGATTGAGAGATAAATCTTCCCGAATAGTGATAAAATGGGTAGTCTTGGTGAGATGATACACTATAAACCATATTGCATTGTTTCCATTGGATTTTTTGGGTGACCAGTGACAAATTCCAGAGTGATATTGTCCCACTTCCATTCTAGCATGGGTAGTGGTTGTAACACCCCTTTAGAAAGTTTCTTCTCTACCTTCACTTGCTAACACACTAGGAACATTGTAGTGTAGTATGCAATCTACCTTTTCATGTTAACCCACCAATAATGATCATGAAGGTCCCTATACATTTTCATGCATCCAGGATATATAGAGAATTTAGAGCTATGAGATCCATCCATCATAGCCTTCTTTATTTCATGAATATATGTAACACATAGGCTTGTATGAAATTTCATTAAAACTTATTGATCAATATTGAATTTAGGAAACTTACCATTATTCACAGCCTCAAAATTATTCTATAACAAAGGATCTTCTTTTGGAGCTTTCTTGATCTTCTCTAGTAATGATGGTTGAGAAATTGTTAAGGATAGAATTGATGATTTCCCTTCACTTACAATTATCATGTCCAGTTTTACTGGGTATTATATTAAGGATATCCTTGAATCCTCATCATTTTCATAACAATAGGGTCTTTCCTACTTAATGCATCATAAACATTGTTTTCTCTTCCAGGGTGATAATGAATTGAACAATCATAGTCTTTAAGATGTTCCAACCATCTCTTCTGTATCATGTTCAATTTCTTTTATGTGAAAATATACTTCAAACTTTGATGGTATGTGTATATATAACATTTATCCCCATAAAGATAGTGTCTCCATATCATCATAGAAAAAACAACCACAACCATCTCTATATCATGTGTAGGATAGTTATTCTCATGAGGCTTCAAATGTCAAGATGCATAAGAAATGACTTTTTCATTTTTCATGAGCATGCACCCTACCCTTTTAGAAAAGTATCACTAAAAATAATGAAACCTTCTCAAATAGAGGGAAACTTTTACATGGGTGTAGTAACCAATCTCTTCTTCATATATTGAAAACATTCTTCACACTCCTTTTTCCAAATGAACATGACCCCTTTTCGAGTTAACTTGGTTAGTGGATTGTAATGTAGTGAAATTATTTTCACAAACCTTTTATAATATCCTAGTAAACCAAGGAAACTAAGAGTATCAGTTTTTTAGGATGTGGAAACTCCAATAAAACCATTGTCTTTACAGGGCCAAAAAATATTCTTTCATTAGTAACAATGTTCCCCAATAAAGTAATTTTTTAACCAAAACTCACACTTTATGAACTTTCCAAAAATCCTTCCCTTATCTAGAGTTTTCAAAACAACCCTTAGATAATCCTCATGACCCTCTAAAATTTTAGAATATATCTGAATATCATCAATAAAAACTAAAAAAAATTAACAAGATAGTCCTTAAATAATATATTCATAAAATACATAAATATAACAGGTGCATTAGTCAAACCTAAGGGCATAAAAACAAACTCATAATACCCATATCTTGATTGGAAGGTGGTTTTTAGAATATCTTCTTTCTTCACCCTCAATTGATAATAACCAGATTAAAGATCAATCTTGGAGAATAATTGAGCCCCACTAATCAATTAAAATAAGTAATTAATTCTTGGAAGATGGTATTTTTTCATCAATGTGATCCCATTTAGTTCTCTATAATTAATTCAAGGTGTATTGATCCACCATTCTTCTTCACAAAGAGAACATGCGCTCCCCATAGAGACATACGCGGTCATATAAAACCATTCTCTAAAATACCTTGGAGTTGCTTCTTTAATTCCTACATCTCCACATTTTCTATCCTATACGGGGTCTTTGATTTCAGATGATATCCAGGTATGAGTTCAATTGAAAACTCTACATCTATTTCTGGGGGAGTTTCAAGTAACTCCTCATGAAATATGTCAATGTATTCTTAGATGATGGGGATATTTTATATCCTTATACTCTTATTTACTTTATCATATTCACTAATCAAATACCAAAAGAAGGCTATAGGAGGTGCTTTTAGATAATGATCTAGTTGAGAAATCTCTCATTGTAAGATAACTATAGGTTTCCTGTTCAAGACTACTAAGAATTCATTACATCTACATTTGGTCTTAACATTATACTTTGAGAGCCATTCCATCCCTAGTATAATGTCAAATTACAACATGGGAATGACTAATGTATTTTTGATAATATTGTGCTCAATATATTAAATACTAGAGTTCAAAAAACACTATTTATTCTTGGATAATCCCTCAAGGGGTATTGACTGATAACTCTACTTTTAGCAGTTCAGGGATTGATTCTATATTCTTTGCAAACTTGGAGGAAATAAAGGAATGTATAGAACCAGAATCAAACAAAGTAATTGCTAGCTTTTAGATAAAAACAATATTACCTTCCACCACATCATTTGGAGCTTCAACATCAGCTATCATGATAGTAGAAGCACGACCTTTCTCCCTTAGCCTTTGTTGAGGCTGATGGTGATTCCCCTCCACTGCCCTCAGATTTGGAAAATGATTAGAAAAGTGACCTATCTATCCAAACATGTAGTATAGGACTTTAGGTAGTGCATGCACCATATTACCTTTGTCATTAGTGTTGGGAAGTTGAGGCCTCACCTCACCAAGATAATTCTAAGCGATATGGATATCTCTTCCACACTTTTAACACTTCCCAATCCCGATAAGGCAGTTCCCTGAATGCTTCTTCCCACATTTATTACACGTCAGATGTTTCACTAGCCTTACTTATATTCCTTGATCAAAGATACTCCCTAATATTGGATCCATTAATATATTCTTTTTATTTGATTTATGAGACCACTGCGTATCGCAGAACTATAGTTCTACTTTCATAGCACTCTTCATGATCTTCTCGTAGCTATCATAGTCTTGGTTGACTAGAGTATTCTACATATGAGGTATTTGTCCACCAAAGAATCTATTAACCTTCCTGTTAGGATCCAAGAAAAATCTTGATGTGTAATGGTAAAGTCTTGTGAATTTCATCTCATTGCTTCTAACAAATTCATTCTCCTCCTTCTTCAGCTCGAGAAACTCCTTCTCCATTTTTGTTCTCACCGAACGAGGGAAATACTTATTGAAGAAAATAACTATAAACACTTACCACTATATATATTCAATATCCTCTATTAGAGTAATGTTTTTAATTAGTTTCCACCACTGATCAGCTTCTCCCTCTAAGTGGTAAACATCCAGGGAGACCTTCTATTGTTATGAACAACGGAGTACAAAAAATATCTTTTCGATAGAGATAATCTACAATTCGACAATCAATGGGTCGGTAGATTCACTAAATTTTTTTGGTTGTTGATGCATAAAGGGGTCAAAATAAAGTTATTCCCTTTGTGATGAAATTGGTCTCTCATATAGATTCAAGTTATTCCCCATAACATGAGTTATTTGGTTCATCATTCTCATGAAAGTTTATATTCCAACTTCCATTGGAGGGCCTTTAGTGCATGGTCCGTTGTGGTCACCATTTTCATGGTTCCTCCTATTTCATTCCATTTTCTAAAATTATAAAACCTTAGTGAGAAACTTATTTCATTTAAGAATCTATTAACTATAAATGATTTTTATTTCTTAAAACTTCATGATTAAACATATTATTCTTTAACAAAAACTCCATTTCTCTATAAATCCATTATAATGATTCAAAACAATTGTAATTAACCCAACATATCTCATGGGAGTGTCAAAATAGGAGTGAATAAAGACCCATTTTCGTAAACCAATTCCCATTCGATTCTATATCAAAGCAGTGTTTTCAGGTTTTACCCCTAGATACATCTGTGTTAGAGCCACATCCACTTGTTCCTATCCAGAAAGGGATTTATTTGTTCAGAAATCACCTATGTAATATTTCACCAAAATAACAAGATTTTTTACTATATTTAATATTTTCCTCAGTTTTATTCTTAAACTTTCAAAATAATATTTTCAAAAAATAACTAAACAATACTTTGATACCAACTATGGAATCCTGCCTTTTTATTACAATACTTTTCATTACACTTTACAAATAGAGGATCATTAAAGTCTAGTGTCGTGGAAATAAGGTACATGATAAATGAAAAAATATAAAATTATTTGAATACTCTTTAAATTATTCATTAAATGTTCATCCTAAGTAAAATTACTACATCTTATAACCTGGGGATGTACATCAAAGGAAAGGGTTAGCATAAGGCCCAGTAAAGAAAAATCATGGAAAACAATTTACATGTGGTCCTGAGAGAATTTGATAAAAACCTTAGAAAATATCTTAAATTCATGATAAAGAGGAATAGAATGATAATAATAACTTTAATAATATCTTGAAAATGTGTCTAAAAAATTTAATTTAGACACTCAACAGCATATCACCAAAGTCCATCCCTACGATGTCATATACATTACCAAGGTTATTAACCAAGGTATCGTAAAACTTCTCATCACTAGAGATTAATTTCCTTACCCAATGCATTGGAGTGATATTAGGGTGAAACCTTAATATGTATTTATTTCAATCTGATACACATAGATCGTAATCAAACATTTCATAAATAACCCATATTGAATAAAATAAATGGGTTTCATATCAAAATCATGGCATTTTAAAAAGTGTTTAAAAACAAGTCCCTTTTGTCATTTTAATCGCATGGAAAAGGAAGGTGGGTTTCATGTATGTTAATAGCAGAATTAAAATATATAATTTTACACCCATGTGAATACACATAGAGAAAATATAGGTTTGGGTATTCGCAAAATAAAATGAAATAATTTATTGATAAAAAGAGTGAAATTTACAGATGAAAATATGTCAGCATAATGGGTATGAAACATAGATTTAGAAAACATTAAAAAGAGAGGGGAAAAGCTTTTAACATTAATAAAATACTCATAATACAATATATTGGTATAAATAAATGGACTGAATAATATGATATGGAAATTTGAAATACATATAACATAAAAAGAGAACATGAAATGAAAAGAGAAGTTGAGATTCCCTTACTTGAGGAGTAACTACAAAAACTCAAGAATCAGAATCTTGGGTGATTGTTTAAACATTGGGAGTACTCCTTGGAAAGTAACTCTATCCGATATTCTAGTTTAATAAATTTGGAATGAAATAAAATGAAGTAATTGATAGGTTTTTATAGTAAAAGAGAGGGGGATTTTTTTTAATTTCAAAGGACACCTCATTAGTGGTATTTAGAAAACCATGGGATTTCCCGTAGTTTTTCCCATGGTTTTGGAAAATTGGAAAAAATTATATAATATTTAAATCCACATGGGTCAACTATATTTTTAAATTACAAATTACATCATTATGATGTCATTAAACACACCAAAATAAACTATGTTTTTACTATTCACTAAAAAACAAAACATTTTATAAAAATATCATAATTTCACCATAACCTAATATAGATGTTATGAATTCAAAAAATGAACTCCATTTTATGAAATTAATTTTCTAAATATGAGAAATTTAATTTTTAATTAAAATCACTATTTACTCGAAAAATACTAATGCTTAATTAAGAATTTGTAAAACAGTCATTTACTTATACTATTATATCACATTACCATTCAAGATGCCTAAATTATGTTTATACTTCCTTATGTGAGTTTACTATTACATTGTTAATATTAATATTCATAAAGTTAAAATTATTATTCATAAGTTACTATTCACCAAAAAATAAGTTGGTCTTATCATACTCTAAATTTCTTACTGATCTCAACCTTGTATGTCTGTTTTACAAAAATCATTTCATTTTATCAATTATTTAAATTATACAAATTATTTTAAAATACTATTTTTTTTCAATATTCATCAATAATATGAAACTTATTATAAAAATAATAAAAATTTATCCTAGATTAATTTTGACATGTGGAATTCAAAAATGATGTTAATTTATCCATAATAACAATTTTATTTGTACAAATGGATTACAAAAAGTAACTAAGGCCTCATTACATAACCCCTTATAACACTCGTAGATAACCTAAGGGTAAGTTGTGAAATGGTGGTAGACTCTTAGGGAGGCTTAGATAACATCGCCTGAGTGGTGATTTATATCAACTGGAACTTCACTCGTAGGAGATTTCATTCAAGCTTAACATGTTGAAGCTCAGCTTGGGTGTGGTCGAGGGAAAAGCCCAATGATTCTACCTCCTTCCCAAGCTCTAAAAAATGGTCTTTGTATGTAATTATTCTATTGGTAGAGGCCAAAAAATCTTCTTTTTTCATTAATTTTCCATTTTTACTTCAATTTATAAACAATAATTATAATGTTAAAATTATTATGGTTTCCAACGACCATATTAACCAACGGTCATATAACGGTCAAAACCCAATGGTTATATTTCAATGATACTTATATAGTTTTATTGATTTTTACATAATAAAACATACATTTCCAGGAAACAAAATATTATTCAAAATTTTGGGTTTTTACATATATTTCTCTTATAGTGTGAAATGACATTGTTTACAAGATAAGTTGAATAGTTGATAACTTCCACCTGAAAATAAATTTGGAAATCTATATGAAAACTCATTCTGCGAGACTTCTCTTACTATATTTGATTATTTCACAACATTATACTATCATGATCTGGTGTTCCAAGAATAGTCTTATCAAATTTATTCCTTTTATATAAAAAAAACTTTATAATTTCTTACTACCATACTCCCCACAGTTATCAAACCTGAAGCACTAATTCTTATTTTTAGTGTCTTTCTTCACCATGGATATCCATTGAAAAAACACTCTTAAAACCTTATATTTTTACTTAAGGAAGTATACCCATAAATTAATTATTTAATCATTTATGAATATAAAAAAATACAATGAACCATCATGACAATGAACTGGATCAGGCCCTGAAATATTTATATACATAAGCTCTAACTTCCAAATATTTGATTTCCATCTATTTGTGATAAATTAAACCTTCATCTTCTTTATAGGAATAAAAATCTCACAAGTTTTGAAGTCCATGTGACCAAGATTTAGTACACCCATAGTTACTAAGACTCATATGTTATCCTCAATCATATTCTCAATATGGGAATACTATAATTTCAGGCTTCTGAATGTTATCAATTTGGAAAGCATTATTCCATTCTAAATTCAAGTTAAATACAACGTTTCATATTTAATACCTAAATTAACCACCATGGATCATCATATGAACATCCACTTGACTTCCACAAAATTTGTTTCAAAACATAATTCAACTAGATAACCTATGGAAAATAGATTCATCTTACCCTAGTATATATTAAACTCTCTATAACTCTAGAAAGATTCTATTTGACATACATATTTTAACATCACCATTAACCATGTTTTTGAGAGATTCATCATTAACAAGATGAACTTTGATGAAACTTCCAGACATATAATTCACCATTCATCCCCTATAAAATATAGAATATAATGAATCCCTAAAATTAATGATCCATGATACCAATTGAATATTAACAGTTAGTAGTAAAATTCCTCAACCTCCAACTATTTTTTCATAAATCCTAAAGGATTTCATTTTAATATTAAATTTTCAATCCATTATTATATTTCCTTTATTCTAATAATACTAATATATGTGATTTGGCCCAGCTGAATGAATTTAAATTATTTATCTCTTTGATTTATAATTTTTTTATCCTTTTCTAGAAATGAAACATTATATTCCTTTAACATTGAGAAATGTTATTAAAGGTTCCCAATCTCCCCTCTTCATGATCTCTATATTTACAATAATATCAAAAAAATATTCAAACAAAATATCTATCTTGTTGGAACCTCCTTATTTTAATGATCACAAATCATGATTATTATGTTTCTTATAAGATCAATGTTTTATGATAGTAAATAATTTTATAAGTAACTTTGTGAAAAAAATTGGTTAAGAGTTGATCTACCACTAGTTCAAATTATCTACCGTTAGTTCGATCAGATATACCAGTGGACTTCATCTACCATTAGAATCTACCATTGATGGATCTACCATTGATTACATCTACCTAAAGTTCAATAGATCTACCATTAGCTCAATAGGATATACCAGTGAACTACAACTTCCACTAACATTTTTATTATCATACTCTACCACTAGATTGTGCTACTTCCAGAGATAATATACTTTCATAGATGATCTACTAGTGTCAAATATATCACTGGATGTATCTACCATTAGTTCAAGGGATCTACCACCAGAACTCATCTACCACCAAATATGATCAAACGATCTGAGATGCTACTGTTAGTGTGCTACCATTGTTGTCTAGACACTTATTGAAATTTAATTCCTCTAATATCCAGTTTATATATTTTAATTAATTCAAGTCGCACGTGCATTTAATAATCATTATTCTTAAACCACTCCAAGGATACATTAAATAAAAATTCATAACTTCCTGAATGAGTGCCTAATATGAGGATCCATAATTTATTTATTGTTATTATTTAATAGATACACACACCTGGATAGTATATATTTATAATAAATCTCTTGTGCATGGTGTAGAAGAAGATATATCCAATTACAGTGATACATACTCAGAGAACATAGAACCTCATATACTAATCAAGAGACCTGTGTGTAGAAGGATTTTTTGATTTCTACAAACTAAAGTCATAAGGAGTTTTTATACATCGATGAAATTATATTTTTACTTCACATTCTGAGAAAATTGTTTGAGTTCCTTCTGTAATGAATCAGGTTTTTGAATGGGTCATTTTCTAGGTAAGCTTGAATTTTTGGAGTTTGGTGGCTAGTCATACTCTTTTCTTGATCTTCAGAACCTAATTATGAGAGTTCCTTTGACCCGAGGAATTTTTTTTAGATGGGTTTTAATAGTCGGTAAGTTCCTTGGTGTTTTGATTTGGTTTTGGGTGCGTTAGAGGCCAAAAACTAGGTTGCGAGAAAGCACATATAGAGGGGCATGGTTTTGGACAAACTGTGTGGTATCCCAGGTGAAACTGTGTGGGCCTCTAGGTGCACTAGACACGATTTGATAAATCGTGAACAAGGGGGGCACATGACCATGTGAATTTCTAAAACTTTGGATATAGGGAATTCATATGGTATATGAACAGTTTGGTAAACCATGATCCTTGATCGTACAAGGTGTGGGGCCTCTACAGTGGGTACGACATGGCTTTTTAATAGTTTGGAAAATCGTGCGGTAATCTCATGGTGTATTATAAAGGGGAGATGATGGTTTCCCCCTGTTTAACTTAAGAGGGTTAACTCTATTTTCTTCATTCATGTGTGGCTCTCTTCCTAGCTGGACATGGAGCTCTACTCTACCTATTTTAGGATTTGACCTCAAATATTCATCTAAGATTTATTCTTCAATCAGTCAGTCTCATTGAAACCACATCAATGAGGGTCTCAATCCTCTTGAATTTTTCTTACCTTTCTCTCCATATGGTATTCTAAACCCGTGGATCCATTTTGCACTATTTTTAGGGTGTTTATCTAAAACTAAAATTTTATCTAAAATGGATCGAGTTAGAGGATGATACCAGGTGAGTAAGAATCTATCAACACAAGGTATGTTTTACTAATATTTATCTTTGATTTTGATCATATTTTGGGGGTTCATTATTGAGAGCACCATTGGGTAGTTTGAGCGAGAGCCTATTTAATTAATTAATTTATTTTAAATTAATTAATTTATCATTAGAGATTCCTATGGGAATGCTACCACCTAACTAAAAATTGTATGAGCCTATTGAGAGGATTCAAACCTTGAGTATATTAGGCTTGGGATGTTTATTTATTTAAATTAAATTGTTTATTATGTTTGTGATGGTTCCATGGAAATGTGATGTGTGCGACCAAAGGATTGGGTTGGTATTGACCATATAGATGAGGTGGTGTAGTTCATCAAGTTGGGAGATGCATAGATTCTTGAGGTGATGTTGATCACAAGGTTGGGTGACATGGTCACCAGATTGAGGGGATGAGGTCTTCATTATTTAAAGCATGGCCCAAGTTATTTGAGATGGTTTTGACCATCTAGACGAGTGACACAGTTTCAGAGGAATGAGGTGCTGAGATTATGTGGATTAAGTACTTTTTTGGTGATTACTGCTCACCATGATTGGACAATGTGCTGTCAGAGTTATTTTTATATTTATAGGACTCATATTATGAGGTGGTGTTGACCAATATTGTGGGTATAGGTCTCTGTAAGATATGGATTAATATGGTGTTGACCATCAGTATTGTTAGAGGTTATTTCCATAGAAAGCCATGAGGATGGTGAGGAGTCATCAATTGATGGTGATGAGACTATCAGTTTGTGGTTGAGGCTCGTGTATATTGAGGCTGTTGGTCCGAGATTAGTTAGGAGGAAATATATCACTATTCTTCATGTTTTTAGTTGTTGAGATGAATTTTCTTATTAATAGGATAACCATTTATGTGACTTAGGATGTTAGGCTTAAAGACGATGGGAGATTTTAAGCAGGGTTCCGAGGGACCAACCTCTTTTTATTGGGCATGCCTTTTTAGATGCCGGTACCTGATTTATGGTACAAGGTTTTCAGTGAATCTTTTAGAGGTGGAACCTGAGTGTTATCCTGGTATGATTTACATCTGGGGATGCCTTGGGATTTATGCTAAGGATCCTCTCCACTATAGTTATACCATCAATGGTCAAAGAAGGTAATTGTTTCCTTGTGGATGTTGATCATAATTGATTCTTATTATTTATGTGATTTTATCAAGATTTTTTATTTATATTTAGATACACCTACTTTATTATAGATGTAAGTTAGGAACTCTTTGGTAGTGGACTATTAAGATTATTCTCACACCCTACATGCCCCCCTAGGGACACATGTAGACTTTATGATCTTGCAATCAGGTAAGGGTTTAGGATCAGGAGCTGGACCTTAGTGATCATTTTGGTCTAATAGCATGGTTTGGATGGTAACGGACCTTGGAGTTTCCTTCATCAATTGGAGTTTACTTTTTGTGCCTTTTATTCTTTGTATCAACATGCTTATTATATGTATGTACTGATGTCAGCCATAAGTGACTATTTATGATTATTTTAATTTATGACATGACTTGTATGAATGATTTTACAAATGTTATCATGTCTATTTAGTAGCTACAAATGATATTTTATTCTGAAAATGGTATGTTTGAGCTTATAGATTATTATTACAACTTTTTGTTATTTCTTATTCTACAACTATTTATTGGTCCTGTTATTTATTTTATTTCTTCCAATATTATATACATATTGAAAATTATTATTATCATCACCAAAGGTTGTAGTCTCCCCACTATCACCTCTTTACACCCTCACTTCTAGTCGACAGCCTTTTGTGTACAAGGATGTGTGCCTAAGGCCTAGTGGCCAATCGGCTCTGAGCACCATTTCAGTGGAAAAAATGGATCGGGTCACTAAAAATGGTATTCAAGGAATTTATTTTACCTCTTTTTGGGCCTTACTACTTAGGTTATGGTAGACTAGAGACTAGGATTCCATCATAACTGGGATTAGAGCTCATGTTTGGATGACTGCAACCCCTTGCACATGGGACAAACCAAGTTTTCAGGGGTCAGAAATTGTTGTTAACCTATGTGATTTTACAGTTGATATGATTTCCACCTCGAGTGGTTCACTTATATGTAATTATTATCTATTGTGATAGGTGACCCTTGGATTGGTATTGTAAGGGAGGATTTTGGGACCCTTGTTCTGATATTAAAAGGGAGGTTTTATTGTTATTTCTTTATAGGAACATAGGATGATTGATATATATATATATATATATATATATTCATGTTATAAATTTATTATGATTTTCAATGAAAACCTAGATTTCACTAAAAGGGGTTGGGTTTTTTAAATTTTCAACAAAGGAATCTAAACTATGTTTTCCTACTTAGCCTCTCTTTGGTGGCATTCAACTCAACCAACCCAAGCATGTGGTTCCAATGAAATATTTCTATGATGCTATCTGATATGTGATATAATATGAATGATATATATAGTCTTGGATATGATAGGAGAAAGTAGGGATGATGAAATGGTTGAGCTTCTTAAAATGTTAACAAAGAAGCTAAATAACATTTTATAGATTAACCAATTGGTGGAATCTTACTCAGCTACCATGAATTGATACATAATGCTTGGATTTTTTTGGGTAGGAAAGTGACCATAAAGATGAATTTATATGTGGTAACTGGATCTAATATGGGCGGGTAAGGGGCAAAGAGGCCTGATGTTGTGAGACATGGTTACGATGGGGGAGTGCAAGGGTGGTGAGATTTCACGGATCATTACTGATTTTTCTATATGTGTTTCATTTTTATTATTATGGATGTCTAAGCATGGAATTAGTGTTAAATGAGATTCCACATAGACAACTTCCAATTTAGAATTAGTAGGCCGGTGACTTGGGTTTTCAAGAGCGTTCATAGGATGAAAACCCAGAGGGTGGGGAAGATCATGAGTCACAAGTACTGACTCAGGTATAGGCTCCAGTATAGGTAGGAAAACTACTGGATTTGATAGATTTTGGTTCATGGATAAAAGAGAATCTATATGAGATATTGGTATGTGTCATATATGGGATTGAAATGGGTGATCATGGAGTAGAACCTTATATGTAATTCCTTACTCGAGATTTCTAGTCATAACACCCAATGCTATTTCAGGGTGAGGTTGGGCCCCAAGCGGTGGAGAACTGGATAGATTCTGTCCATACCATATTCGAGTATATTTAGACACCCCATGCCAGAGGGTGAATCTACTGACAAATATTCTAATTATAATAGAAAAGTACTATTTGGATATGCAGGTATAGGTAGGTGGACATAAGTGGCTGACCTGGAAGGATTTTGTGACCTGGTGCTTCGAGCACTTCTTCCTAGAGATGCTAAGGGTGGGCAGAGATCTATTGTTCTTGATCCTATAGCAGGGATACATGTATTTCATGGAATATGAAGCTACTTTCACGTATTTTTCTTGTTTCATACCTGATATGGATGATGATGACACCTTAAGAGTGAGACATTTCAAGGATCATTTACGGAATTCCATCAGGGTGCAGGTTAACATCTTCAGGATAACCTCATTCTTAGAGGCTATGAATTAGAGACTGATAGCTAGGGGAAATTTGACAGACTGATATTATTCAATTTGGGTGATGGTGTTAGGTGATTTTAGTAGTGATTCTCTTTATAGTAAGAAGCGGGGCCAAGTAGAGTCTCAACAAGGAGTTCCGGATAGAGAGTAGAGAAGAACACCTAGGACTGGGTCATCAATGGTGTTTTTCTTATGCAAAAAGCTGAGACATGTACAAATTCAGTGTGATAGGGAACCTATGGAGTGTCGAGCTTATGTCTAGGTTGGGAATCTTGATAGGTTCTGTGGGACACCTATTTTGATATCCAAAAGTTAGGTATTGGGGAAAAATTAGGTTTCTAAGATCATACTAGAAGTGGTATTAGGTGCTGCTAGTCGAATTCAAATGCACATGAATTTCATGGTACAGACAATGAGACATAGGAGTGGGGTCAATGGAAAGTTGAAAGTGAAACACCATTGGGAGGGAAGGCCTCAGGTAGTCGGGCTTCATGCCAGGTGCATGCTATTGAGCTTCGAGGGTCATAGCATTTAGGTGTGCCGATGGTGGTTGGAGGTATGTCATGGGCATGACCATGGTTATTATTATTTTAGAATGGAACCTTTTTTTAGGCATGTACAGTTTTAGGTGTACGTGGTGCATGGGATGTATACCAGACGTTTTTTAGTAGGTTTGAATCAAATCATGTGCATGATATATATATATATATATATATATATATATATATATATGAGGTGTGTTGCATTGAGATTTATTATGATAATTGATGGATGAATGGCTTGTTTGAGGTGCATCGACAATTGGTAATTGACTTGATACAAGATTTTATGTGTTCCAAATGTGACATAGGTATGTTATCCATCTGATGAGATACAAGACCGTATAGGTTCCATGTGAAACATGGGAATGAGACAAGCATATGATGAGATGTGATACTTGATGAGTGTTAGATGTGATACGAGCATGTTTCAAGAACCTGATGAGGTGAAGGAGTGACAATGCATCATGGGAGGACCTTTGAGTCTAGGTATAGTTAGTGGACCATCATAATTTTGAGTTTTGGGTCGATATGAGACCGAGTAAGTAAATGATAAGGTGGGGAGCACCTCGGGGAAGTTGATCTATGACATTATCAATGGGGTAGACCGGGGTGATTTGATCATCATGGGTATGTTCAGTACCATCTCCACATAATGTTATATAACTCTAGGAAGATCTATGCTATGGTGGGGAGATTGTAACATCTTGGGTTTTTGAACTATCCATTTTCTAAGAAAGTTTAAATTTTTGGAGTTTTGTGGCTGTAGGAAATCTTTTCATGATATTCAGAACCTAATTCCGAGAGTTCATTTTACAAGAGGAATTTTTTTAGATGTTGTTTAATACTTGGAAAGTTACTCAAGGTTTAGATTGGGTTTTGGGTGCATTGGAGGTTGAAAAATAGTTTTGGGAAAGCACATATAGAGGCTTACTATATGGAAAAAATATGAATCCTCCTAGAATAAACCGTGTGGCCCTCCAGGTGCACTGGAAATAGTTCAAAAAACTTTATAGAAGGGGGGAACATGACTGTGATAAATATATGCAACTTTTGATAGAGGGAACTCACACGGTCTATGCACTATTTTGGAAACCATGTGCCTTGATTGGGATAGGTGTGGTGCCTAGATATTTGGTACAACAAGGTTTTCTCATGGTTTTCCAAATTCTATGGTAACCATGCGACCTATTAAAAAGGTTAAAATGTAATTTTCCCCCTATTTACCTTAAGTGGTTTCACACTCTTTTCTTCCACCATGCATGTCTCTCCTCCTGGTAGGTCAGGGAGCTCTCCCCTCTCACTCTTTTAGGATTTGGACTCAAATATTCATTCAAGATCCATTCTTCAATATATCTATCTTATTGGAACCACATTGGTAAGGGCATCATTCATCTTTCCAATTTTATTCCATTCTCTTTATATATGGTGTAAAAAACCCATGTAATATGTTTTACCCTATTTTCAAGGTGTTTTGTCTAAAACACTGATATATTCTGAACCATGATGAGTTAGAGGTCAATAATTAGTGAGTGAGAATCTACAAAAATGAGTTAGGTGGGGCATAGATTTATCTTTTATTTCTCTCATGTTTGGTGGTGTGTTATTAAGTGGGTATGTAACATCCCAAACTCAGGTGACACTCAACAGCGCCCCAAGATTGGTTGGATACATGGACTCAAGCTCCTCTCCCCAAATGAAAGTGGCTTTTGACTAGCAGCGAGGGACTGTGTGAGTCAGTGGGGATACTATTCCATCATTACTAGAGTATATCACTATGGAATTCAAACACATTATACAACAGAAGCAGATAAAGTAGACAAGAAAATAACTGAAAAGTAAGGCAATAAAGGAATGCATATATAATTCAGAAAGGTCAAATTTCCAATGGTGAAAATGATACATTTATCTAGAAATAAACTAGAATATTACATGTAAATACAATACAACACAAGTATCCAAAAATAAAAATGACCGAAATGTTATCCCCACAGCATCACAAGCCTCTGCTTGGTCGACTGCTCTCCTGCTCCAAAACAACAGTCAATAACCTATGTAAGGGTGCATGCCCCTATCATCACCTAAAACCATATAATCTATTTGGATCCCCAAGGAGGAACAAAAAGGGTGTGATATAAATATCCTAGTAGGCTTCCACCAAAATATATATACAGTTCTAAATGAAAAAATTCAACATGATATCTAATATAATTAAACCAGCAATGTAAGGGTGAATGAACATGGCATAAGTCTACAAAAACATGTAATTCTAAATAGCCTCTCAAGAATACCTGAAACAAGTGTATTCTCCTAACAATAAAGATATTATAAAAGGAAAAAAGTAACATAGGCTCTCCATTCATCCATCCATATTAAAAACCCATGACCACGCCGTATAGGAAAGTGTATAAAACACACACGACCTAGACGTATAATGGATTGTATACCATGAAGGGTTGGATCTCAGGTATCAAGTACCAGGGCATCCTCATCGAGTCCCATGGTCATCCCAATGAAAACTTAGTATAGGAATTGGTTGGATTCCTCGATACATGTGTACCGACATGCCCTACGTGAGTCTAAGCAAGCCAGATTCACAAGGTAGAAAGGCCTGAGGCATCCCACCGAATCAAGAACCATGGTGCATACTTAGCCAAGACATCCACTACCACATTCCAGATCCATCGAGAGTTGTCCATGGAATCTATAAAACCATTAATTCATTCAGTTCAAATCATATGATTATACCCACTCATATAAACCATTTCATTAGATAACATTTAAAAAAATCAAACAAGGCCTTAACAAAATCATATGGGTATACCCGTCCACATAACCACAACACTTCATTTAGAATGTATACCCACTGCCAATTATCACACACATCACTTCTATACCCTTCCATGGGTTCCATTACCATTTACCGCATCCCTTGGGTCTACCCAAAAAATAACCAAAATGAAAACAATTCACCTTTAATCAATTTATTCAATTAGACATGAAAAATATAAGTCTTTTTCAAAAGGAGCACCCCATGGGTGACCCTGATTTGGGAAACGAGTTCCAACACACCATAATGGATCCTCTAGGAATTTTTAATTGGTCCGATTACATCTACTACAAGTAACCTACTAAAAAATGGGGTCGCTCCGAAAATTCCGACAGGTGATATATCATCTGATAACTCCAAAAAACACCAAATGCTGAAAAAAAGTATCGACCACCCACCTTGGCTCAGTAGTAGAGTATTTGTCTAGTATTGAGTCAAGATTCATACTTGTTTAAGATAAACTTGAATAATTAATTTTGAATGGAATATTAGGGAATATGAGCCTAAAATCAAACAGCGCAATCAATTTCCATATGAATTGATAAAGGCTAAAAAGGAACATAGGCCTTTCCAATGTAGATCCGTTGAGACAAACCATGATCAGATCAAATTTAGGATGAACAACTTGGCTCAATGCCTAGATTAGGATTCCAAAGGGCTCCCAATTGTGACCCCCCTAATTCAAAACATTGGAAAGAAAAATAATTTTAAGTAATAAAATTTTAAGTGGAAAATTGTTATTTTACCCAAAAAACAAGGTTGCACGATTTGCCGACATGGTTTGTCAAACTGTGAAAAAAATGTAAAAGGATTCCTATATGCATGGGGAAAAGTGCATGGTTACCCCGCACAATTTTCAATAATCGTGCAGTAACCATGAAGAAGCCTCTATCAAGTATACTAAAATTTAATAGTTAGCCGCACAGTCATGCGACCCAACTTGCATAGTTTTCTCTAACCGTGTGACCTCCTCGTTCCACAAAAAACATGGCTTCTAGGATCCAAACCAGCCCTGGACACCTTAAAGACCTTCATGGACCCAACTATCAATCATAAAAGTCTATATTTAAACAATTGAATTGATAATTGATGGAAAACTAAATATATGTACCTCAACGAAGAATCAGGTTCTTACAAACATCCCCCCTTAAAGCAATTCATCCACAAATTTTCCTACTAAGGGCAGTGAAGATATATTTGAGAAAAACTCTAGCCACTGAGAATATACTTCGGCCTCCATCTCCTAGGACTCATTCTACACTCGTTCATGCTTCCATTTCACCCGTACTAATGGAATAAACTAGCCACTGAGAAACTCCGTGCTGCGATCCACAATCCCTATAGGATGCTCCTCAAAGGATGCATCTACCTACAACTCAACCACCTCAGGCTGAAAAACATGATATGTGTCTGAATATTAATTTCAAAGTTGAGAAACATATAAGACATCATGCATAGACTGGTACCTCTTAGGTAATCACAACAGATAGGCTACCGGCCCAACCCTCTCCAGAATCTTGAATAGTATGACATATCTCGGTTAAATCTTACCATGTTTTATTATCCTCATGTGTCCCGACATTGGTAAAAAATGTAGAGAAACTTGATCCCCACAAATAAAACTCTAGAGGTCATCTATGGAGATCGATGTAATTTTTATGACAGGACTGTGTAGTAGTTATCCACTTTTGAATCAACTGCATATGTTTTGTGGTCTCTTGGACAAGATGAGATTCCAACATAGCTACCACTCCTACCTAAAACCAACACATGGGTGATCATCATGAAATACTATACAATGCCTCCTATGGAACCATTTGAATAGTATCATGAAAGCTATTATTTTAGGCAAACTCAACAAGGGGTATCTTCCTCTCCCGAGAACCCTCATAATCTAGGACGCATGCCCACAACATGTCCTCAAGAACCTGAATTGTGCACTCTGACTGACCATCTGTTTGGGGATTGTAAGTTGTGCTCAGAAGCACCTAAGTACCCAATTCCCTCTATATCCATTAAAACAATATTAAGTAAACCAGGTGTCCCTATATGAAATGATAGAATGCAGAACCTTGTGTAGTCGTACAATCTCACATATGTACAACCTCCCAAGCTCATTAACACTGAAAGTTTCGTTGATTTGAAGGAAATGTGAAACCTTTGTGAGTCTATAAAAAACAACCGAAATGAAATCATTACCTAAAGGATACCTCAGTAAACTTGTCAAAAAATCCATCATGACATCATTCCATTTCCACTCATGAATGGGTAGCTGCTGTAAAAGTTTGGATGGTCGCTGGTATTCTGCCTTCACCTACTAATAGGTGGAACAACTCATTACAAAAGCTACAATATCTCTTTTCATACCCAGCCACCAATACTGACGATGTAAATCCTGATACATCTTGGTGACACCAGGATTCACTGCCCAAAAATGAAACATGAAAATTCAACTACAGCTCCACACACATGTCTAAAGAGACCCACACATGACCATGTACCCATAGTATCTCTTTATTTTCTATGGTTTAACCAGGAGGAGGGTCCTCACCTACCACACTCTTCCATATAACTAGGCCTTTAGAATCTGAGAGCTTCCTCATCCTCACTTTGTTCAGTTGGGTAGAGGTAATCGACAAGGATGATAGAAACCTATTCCCCTAATTGTCATGCACCTCCAAGTGAATCTCAGAGAACAACCCCATAAGCATACACTCGCTACTGGTTTGCAACAATGATAGTATATGATTCCTCCTGTTCTATGAATTAGCCACTACATTGCATTTACCAGGCATGTAGGGTAGCTTGAATTCAAAGTACTGAAGGTAATATACCCACCTTTTCTACCACAGATTCAGATCACACTATGTAAATATGTACTTGATGATTTTTTGGTATGTAAATACCACAAAAAAATCTCCCAAAAAGTAATGTCTCCAACAGTGTAATGTATGAACAGTAGCAGCCAACTCGAGATCGCTCATCATGTAATTCCTCTCATGTGGCCTCAACTTTTGAGACTTATACACAACGACTCGTTACCCCTCAATAAGAACTACTCCTATCCCAATACATGGTGAATCACATTACACAGTGTAACTCCTTTCTAGATCTAGAAAAATTAGTATCAACACCAAAGTCAATCTCCCTTTCAACTTTTGAAAGGCCGTCTCACTGGAATCTATCCATACATACTTCTCACCCTTCTTAGTAAACCTATTCAATGGTGACACTAATCACGAGAAGTCTTATATGAAATTATTTTAGTAACCAAAAACCCTAAGAAAAATCTCACCTCAAATATGTTCTTGTACTACTACCAGGAAACTACTTCTCTCACCTTCACTAGGTCCACTAATACTCTTGTCTGTGAGATGATGTGACCTAGGAAGTGAATCTTATCCATCCAGAAGTGTCACTTTTTTATCCTAGCATATAAATGATGCTCCCTTAGTGTATTCAAAACAATCTCAATATTTTTTTCGTGGTCATGTCAATTTTGAGAATACACCAAAATATCATCCATGAAAACCACAACAAATGAGTCAAGATAAGGATAGAAGATATAGTTAATGAGTTCCATAAAGACTTATGGGGAATTTGTGAGATAGAAATACATTAAAAAATATTCATACATATCATACCTACTCTTAAAGGTTGTTTGAGGTATGTATGATGATCTGACATGCACCTCATGATAACTAGATCTCAAATCAATATTTGAGAAAACCCAAGCACCATAGAGCTGATAGAAGAGATCATCTATCCTTGGAAGATGATATCGATTATTAACCATCAAATGGTTTAGTTTTTGATAACCCACACAGAATCTAAGGTTATCATCCACCTTTTTCCTAAAAAGGACTAGCGAACCCCATGTATAAGTACTAGGTTGAATGAACCCCTTTTCCTCCAAATCCTCTAGTTGCCTCTTGAGCTCCTGTAGCTCTGTCATATCCATCATGTAAGGAGGATTGGATTTCAGTGTATCTCCTGGAACTAGCTCTATGGAGAACTCAAACTATATCTCAGGAGGTAAACCAAAAAATCCATTAAGAAATACATCCCTAAAGTTCTCAAACATAGGAGGAAAGTCCGCCTAACTCACTCCCTGATCATCCATAAACAAACGAGTGATCTGGTATTTCATTCCACTAAGAACACAATGATTTGGTCTAGCTCATCTTACCTAGACATCCCATTCACCCTTGGGATTATACCCTACACCCTATGGTGATGTAAAAGTCACCCTCCAACAATAGCATTCAACATAAGCTCGATAATCTACTAGTTGTTCCATCCAATAATGACGTCAAACCCTGTCATCTTGAGGAGATAAATATCCCATACTAAGTGGAACCCACCAAACTCAAGGGGGAGCTCCCTGAAGTGGTGAAAATCTCCCATTATAATTCCCAACAGTGTTTTAGCATCATAGCACCCCTAGAAAGGAAAAAAAAGCTCAAGGCTTTTTAACCACTGGTGAAGAGATAAAGTTTTACGATGAACCTATATCAAAAAGAGACGATGTAATAATAGAGGATACCAATATCATACCTCTCACGATAGAAATTTTGACACCCTACACCTTGGGGGTAGGATGTACAGAAATGAACTAGCCTACACCATGACCATGTAACACAACCTCACCATCCGAAGTAGGTCCACTATGGTATCTCGGAGTTACTGGTGTTTGGATGCCTCTGCCATGACTTCCACAACCTCTCCCTTATTGACCAGCACTGTTCCAACTCCCTCCCTTATATGGAGCTAAAGAACCTACTCATAAACCTGGTGTTAGAGATGACCCCTACCTCTCTTAGCTGGAGGGAAGGTCATGAAAAACCACTGCACATGCCCCATCCTTACACAAGCTTGACACTCGACTAGGTTATGGTCGCACTGATTCTTCATGTGGCATCACCTGCCACACTGGTGAAAAAATGACAAACTTTTAGTAATCACATCCTAAATGGGACTCATCTCATGGGAAGCCTCAAAATGACACTTCCTACCTAATGATGCAGATCCACTCAGTCGAGGAACAACACTGCCCTACCCTACACCCCCATGATCCCATAATCTATGCTCTGTAATTAGTGTCTGATTCACAATCTCAGTGATAGAAGTTAACCTGAACCCATTGACCTGAGATTTGATAGCTTGATAGCATGTTTGAGACATTCCTCAAAGCATCTTTCTCTCGATAGCTCATTAGTAAGGTACTTTGGCACAAAATACTGCAACTCTATAAAGCATGCTGAGTACTCTATAACCATCATTTCACCCTACTCTAGATGCATGAATTTACTATCCCACTCTACTCATAGAGTCGTGGGGTAAAAGTAGTCAAAAATTATTGTTTGGAAATCATCCCAACCCATATCTCACAGCCCATTATCCTAGTTCAGAACATCCCACTAGCACTTTTCTACTTCATGTAGTATGTAAGTAGCGAGCTTGACCCTCCTCTCAAGAGGTTTCTCTATATGCTCAAAAATTTCGAAGGTGTTCTGAAGTCACAACTCTACAGCCTATAGACCACCATCCCCCCAAAATGCAAGAGGATGCTACTACTAGAACACCCATGTCGTCTCATCTATAGTCAAGGAAGGTTGTGGTGTCCCCTGTAAAGTCTGTAGATAGAAAAATAACCCCTTGCAGAATAGTGCCTCATCACCTATGTTCGGAACAACCCCTAGTTCCACAACTAGCACTAAAAAATGGTCAACTAGAATCCCATGGACTACAGCCTCCAGAGTATGGTCTTTACCTCTCTCACAGCGTACCACTAGAGGTCTTCAAGGTGGTATGCCTCAACAATTCCAAACAAACACCTAAAAAAATAATGATATCAAAGTTCATAGCGCAAAAGAAAAGGATAGGTTAAAACCCTCCTAAAAAAGTCAGAACCCACAACCTACTCATAAGGCCATGAATTTATAAATAATAACCACCAAAAACCACTAGGAACTCTACCTATTTCCCACTCCAAAGATAGGTCTAGGTCAAGTCTATATTCTTTATTTCATTTTCATTTAATATTTTACAGTTATTTGTTCAAATTATTTAGTCGATGGTCCACTAAGTTTCGATCCATGAGTGCCCATGACACCTCAAGATCCAAAACTTTATGCCCATATAATCCATACACATCAAATTAACTTTAATAATTTAATTTAAAAACGTGGTTCATTTTCTATTTCATAATGGACCATACACATTATTAATTTAATGATGAAGCCACTTCACTACCCACTGCACAATGTCTATCACAACAGCAGGTACAACTATCAAGACACTTATCACAACAACATGCATTAGATAATTCATCCTAGATGGCATGACATAATGCATGAAATGTGATTTATAACAATTTACTATATGATGCATGAGATGGAATACCCTCATCTCATCTGGTTGTAATAGAAATATAACCCAATAATATTAATACTAACATCATAAATCATGCGCATCACCTAATGGTGAAATCAAATAAACTATAATAGTCAAAACGAGAAATAGAAATTTTAATCAGAGAAATTTGGTTTTTCCTTATACATGGGTAAGATACACCCGATAATGGCTCATTACCAAATTCCATTTCCATCCTATACCTTTCTATTGTTTCCAAATAGTAAATAAAACCATAAAATAACTACTCTAATACCACTTTGTAACATCTCAAACCCAGGTACCACTCAACAGTTCCTCAATCCTAGTTGTCTACATGGCCTCAAGCACATCTCCCCAAACTCCACAGGCTGTTGATTAGCAGTGAGGGATTGGGTGAGTCAGTGGGGAGACTAATCCCTCATTACCATAGTATATCATAATAGAAATCAAACACATCAAATAGTGGAAGCAGATAAAGTATAAAAGAAAACAACTAAAAAGTAATCCAATACAAGAATATATATATAATCTAGAAAGGTCACATATCCAATGGTGTAGATTATACATGTACTAGAAATAATCCAGAATAGTAAATGGAAATACAATATAATACAAGTATTCAAAAAGATAAAAGACCAAAAGGTATCCCCATATCATCGTAAGCCTCCACTTGGTCTAATTCTCTTCTGATCCAAAGAAACAATCAACAACCCTTATTAAGGAGTCTGCCCCTATCATCACCTATAACTGTATAATCTGTTTGCGTCCCCAAGGAGGCCCAAACATGGTGTTATATAAACATCCCAGTAGGCTTCCACCAAATGATCTATACATATCTAATCAGCAATATTGAACATGATAACAAATTTAATTAAAGTGGTAACATAAGTTTGAATTCCCATGGCATAAGTCTACAACATCAAGTAATACTAAAAATCATCTTAAGTCTCTCTACAAAAAGTGTTAACTCCTAAAAAGATAAATATAAGAAAATTAAACGAGTTACACGTCCTCTCTGTTCATCTATCCATATTAAAAAACCATATCCATTCTGTATAGGAAAGTGTATCAAAAACCCACGACTAAACCATATAATAGAGTATAGACCACGAAGGGCTAGATCCAAGCTGTCAAGTACCAGGGAATCCTCATCGAGTCCCATGGGCATCCTAGTGGAAACTCGGTGCAGTCACTCGTTGGATACCTAGGTACTTGTGTACCAACATGTCCAACGTGAGTCCAAGCAAGTCGGATCCATGGGGTAGGAAGGCCTGAGGAATCCCATGGAATCAAGACCCAAGGTTCATACTCTTCCAAGGTGTTCACTACCACACTCCAGTTCCATGGAGAGATACCTTGATCATGAATAAATCCATTAATTCATTCAATTCAAACCATATGAGTATAACCACTAATATAAAAATTTTCATTAGATAACATTTAACAAAATCAAACAAGGACTTAATAAAATTATATAACCACCCAAATAACCACTAAAATTTAGTGAGCATTCCCACTCAAAATTATCACACACAACATTAGTATACCCTCCCATTGGTTTCATTACCTTTTAAAACATCCCTTTGGTCTACCCACCCAATAACCACAAATGATAACAATTCCCCTTTAAGCATTTTATTCTATTAGACATGGAATATCTCAGTCTTTTTCAAAAGGAGAACCCCATGGGTGACTTTGATTCGGAAAACGGGTGCCAACGCACCACAAAAGATCCTATGGTCATTACTAATAGGTCCAATTACATCTAATACAAGTAACCTTCTAAAAAAATGGGGCCGCATTGGAAAGTACGATAGGTGGCATATCAAACAATCCCTCTAAAAATAAGCAAATACCGAAAGGAAATTATAGACCACCTACCTCTTCTCGGTAGTAGATTTCTCATCCAGTATCAAGTCCCGATTCATCACTGTTCAGGAGAAATCTAAATTAATTTTGGAGAATGAAATATTTGGGCATATGAGCCTAAAAATAGTGTAATAAATTTCTAGATGAATAGAGAAAGGATAAAAAGGAATGTAGGCCTTACTGATACATATCCACTGAGATAAACCATGCTCAGATCGGAGGTCAGATGAAGAACTGGGATCAAAAACTAGATTAGGATTCTAAAGGGCTCCCAAGCATGAACATTTTCCATGTAATGTGAGAAATAAAAATAATTTTATGTTACAAAAATTTCAATGGAAAATATTCATTTCTCCAAATAATATGGTTCGTATAGTTTACCCACATGGTTTGTCAAATTGTGCAAGGCTTCCTATAATCCTGGGGCATAGTTCACAATTTTCAATAAGTCTACAGAAGCCTTTATCAAGTATGCTAAAATTGTAGAGCTAGTTGAATGGCCTTGTGGTCCAACCCACACAGTTTTCACTAACCATGTAGCCTCCTCTTTCCACCCAAAACATAGTTTCTAGGCTCCTGACCATCCCCGGACACCCCAGAGGCCTCCATGTCCCCAAAAAGCTTTCATAAAAGGATATATTTAAACAACTAAACTTATAATAGATTGAAAAATCAATATCCATACCTCAATTAAGAACCAGGTTCTTACAACATTGTTGGGTAGTCTGAGGGAGACCATTTTAATTAATTACTTTCTTCTATATTAATTAATTGATCACTAGATTTTCCTATTTTCATGATACCACATGTAACATATGGTATAATATTAGTGAGACGCTTCAGTCCATGGTTAGATTGGTTTTTTGTTTTTATTTATTTAAATTAAATGGTTTACTATTTTTAAGATAGTTCTATGGGAATTTGATGGGAACTACCAGAGGATTGAGATGGTATTGACTATATAGATGAGGATATGCAGTTCTTCAGGTTGGGAAAGGCCTGAATTCTTGAGGAGATATTGATCACCAGGTTGTGTGACGTGGTCATCGGATTGAGGTGATGAGTTTGTCATGATTAAAGTCATGAAATGAGTGATCTTAGAAGATATTGACCATTAGGATGATCAAAATGGTCGTAGGGGCATGAGGTGACCAGATGATGTGGATTAGGTACTTTGTTGGGGATTTCCGCTCATCTTGATTGGCCTATGCACCGTTGGAGTCATTTTTACACTCTTAGGACTCAGATGATGAGGTTGTGTTGACCACTCATATGGGTAGACGCCTTTATTAGATGTGAATTAGGATAGTATTGATCATAATTTTGGTTGGATATGTTTGTCATAGAAAGTGATGAGGATCTTGAGGATACATCAGTTAATAGTGATGAGACCACCTATTGGGGGATAAGGCTCCCCGTATATTGAGTCCATTGGGCCAGGATTACGTGGGAGGATGAATATCTCAATTATTCAAGATGTCAGATATTGATCCAATGGTGTTTATTATTTTGAGGATATACATTGTTGTTCCTTCAGACATTGGGATTTGATTCGATGATATCTTTAGATAAGGGGTATGAGGGACTATGTACTTATTATTTGGAATGCATTTTTAATTCTAGATTATTATCGATGGCACAAGGTGACAGGTGAATCTTCTAGATTTGTAACTTGAGGTTTTACCTGGGATGATTTTCATTAGGGGATGCCTTGGGATTTATGTTATGGATCCTCTCCACTATAGTTATACTGGTGATGGATGTAGTAGGTTATTGCTTCCTTTTGGTTTTTGAGAATAAGGGAAGAATATTATTTATGTGATGTGATTGTGCTATTTTATTTATATTTAGATACACCTACTTTATCATAGATATACATCTGGCACATAGTGGTGGTGGCCTACTGAGATTATTCCTACACCTTACAGGGCCCCCTCAGGACATGTGTAGACTTTATTCTCTTGCGATCAGGTAAGAGTCTGGGATCAAGAGTTGGACCTTAGTGATCATGTTGGTTTTTTAGCATGGGATATATGGAAAGGTACCTTGGAGGTTCTTGCATCAGTTGGAGTTAACTTTTCGTGTATTTTATTCCTTTTATCAACATCTTTATTATATGTATGTACCGAGGTCAGCCACAAGAAACACGTTTTCTTATTTTCATGTATGAAATAACTTGTATGCATGCTTTTACAAATGGTATCATGTTTCTTTAGTAGCTACAAATGGAATTTAATGTTATAAATTGTATGTTTGAGCTTGTTGGTTATTATTGCTGTTTTCAGCTATTACTTCCACTACAACAAGTTATTGGTCTAGTTTTTAGTGTATTTATTTTACTATTATGTACATATAGACCAATATTATTATAAACACCTGAGGGTATAGTCTCCCCATTATTACCTCTTTACACCCTTGTTACTAGTCATCAACCTTTGGCATATGGGGAGGTTCCATAAAGACCTAGTGGTCAACCGACCCTGAGAACTATTCAGGTGAAAACATGAGTTAGGTGATACACATTACAAAGAAAAACTCATATAATTAGAACATCTGAAGCCTCAAAAATCATGTTTCATCATACTATATATCTTTATATCTCTTTTTCTTTCAACTTCATGCTTTACATTTGAGTGGAATGTTATTATACTATGTTTATCTATACAAATTGTCTCTTATTCTTAAACTAGAGTGTGATTGACACATTATCTCAAAGCCTCTTATTGTATGCACATGAATAACTGTGGAAGAGGTCTTATGTGACCTGATATATTTTTCCCCACATATAATAGTGGAAGAATCTTTGAAGATGGACGTCCCTATGGGTTGTTGATTATAAAACCCGACCTTGGTTGTGGATCAAGTTTATTATCTAATAAACTACGTAGTAGTAGGTGATTTCCATGGGTATTTGATTAAGTCTTGGCCTGATACTGAACCCCTTGTTTAATTATACTATGTGTTTTATTAATTTTTTTTTCTATATTTCAATAATAAAAATATATTTTTTATTTAAAATATTTACCAATAATTTTCTTTGATTTTTAGTCTTAATTTGTGTTTATATATAGTGTTTGATTAAGTAATTTGGTTTCAATAGTTAAAGTGATTTTAAAATTTATTTTAACTAAGCAATACTCTTGATTTGAGAAATTATTTTAATGATCAAAATTATATATTTCTATTTTTTTATTAACTGAGTTTTTTTATTAAAATGGGGGATTTAATTCTAATTTTATTTAAGACAGAAATCTTTATTGAGAACTCAATTCACCACCACCCTATAGAGTTACTCACTTTAACCAACATTTTATATCAAAGGTTTATTCAAAAATATTTTTATCTATGATTTAGTTTTATTTTAGAGAGCTTAAATTTCGAAAATTTCTAAATTTAGTTATTTATGGATAATATTAGATAATAAGTAACTAACACTAATCGACCACCTTATTTTACTGGCACTATATATACTCAATGGAATATTGAAATGAAAATTTATTTAGAGAGTATGGGTTTTGATATTTGGATAGTAGTTGGGTATGGATATGGAAAACCTCAAACTACCACAACTACTTGGAGTTATGATACTAAAACTAAATAAAAAATTAATTCAAATATTTGAATGATTTATACTTTGCTTTAGGTGAATATGAGTTTAAAAGAATATATTCACATACTAATGCCTTTGAAATTTGGGATACACTAGTTATTTATCATAAGTAAACATATAATGTTAAAGAAATGTAATTAAACACCTATACTATTAAAAATGATACATTTAAGATGAAGCTTGATGATTCTATATCTGATATGTATCTCAAGTTCAATGAGATAATTAACATGATTAATGCACTCAGAAAAAAATCACCAATAAAGATCAAGTCATTTTACTTCTCAGGTGATTACAAAAAATATGAAGATGAACAACTATATCAATAGAATAATCACATGATATTAATACGCTTACAGTAAAGTAATTTATTGAAAAATTAATTATGTATAAAGAATAACTGCATGTGAAAAAGGAAGGAGAGGGTAAACCAAAGCAGGAATCTATAACTTTTAAAACTATTACTCCACAAAAAAGATGATGAAAGATAAAAGATCAAGTGATGAATAGTCACCATATGATAGTGATGATAAAATGGAACATCTGGTTAGGTGTTTCAAAAATTCCTACAAGAGGAATAAATTATTCTTGAATATAAACTTCATAATATTGTATTAAAATAGAAGAAGTTATAGAAATTTTTTGATGAAGGATGATTCAAATAATGAAATATTTTTCTATGAATGTAAGAGAAAGGGTCATGTAAATTTTGACTGTCCGTATTTAATGTTTTAAAAAGTTATATAGTATGTTTCCTACATTTCATGGTCATAATACTAATCCTTATAGAGATGAAAATAGTGAATAAAACATTCCTAATAAGGAAATGTTTTAATACTGTAATATCTTGGAGGACACTTTCAATGAACTTAAGGATAAATACAAAAGTTTAAGGAAGTAGAATGTCATGTTTGATCAAATTAAAAATTATCTTAATATATAAAAGGGTAAACGATTATCAATTTCTAAATGAAAATAATGATTTAAAATTATACATTGAGAAATTTAAAAAGGATTTGGAAATCTTTAGAAATGGAAGAAATACCTTGACTCAGATTCTAGGAAATCAAACAAAACCTAAATATACTACTAGGATATGATATCATTAATTATAAAGAAATATTATTAAAAATTAATTTATTCCTAGCTTTAGTTCTACCAATTCTGTTACTAGTTTTCAATCTTCTGAACCAAAAAAGTCTTTATTTCTATAAGTCTCAGATCTACCTACAAAGAACCTGTTAAATAATTATGGATTAAAAAATCCCTTATTAAAAACATATCTAGATCCAAGAAAATTTGGGTACCAAAGTCATTTTAGGTTTAAAATCTATTTTTTAGGAAACCTGGTTGAAAATTTCCAGTAAGAACATACAGTATCATGAAAATGACTACTCCAGACACACAACTAGGGACCACTCATGTTTCAAGAACCTAATCAAGTTTGATGGTGGTAATGTATCTTTAGAAGATAATGCTAAAGGAAATATAAATGGTATTGGTCAAATCGACAACTATAATACTATTTTAATTTCTAAATTTTTGTTTATAAATGGATTAAACTATAATCTTATTATTATCTCACAAATATGTGATGATGGTTTTAATGATAAATTTGAAATCAATACTTGTAATGTTTTTTATTCTAAAAATTATTTACTTTTCACCAATTTAATAAATGATAATCTATATGCTATTAATTTATATTTCTTTTCCCTCAAAAAAATCCTATACAAGTTCCTTTAACAAATAATCCTATATTTGGAATATATTTTTATGCCATTGACACATTCATTCCCTTAGAACTATAACTAGAAAATGGTTATTATAAGATCCTTATAAACTATATTTCCTAGATGATAAAGTCTATAAGCCATATAAAAAGGTAAAATATCACAAAATATATTTTAAATTAATGAAAAAATATTCAACTTCTAAACCCCTAGAGTGGGTTCACATGGATTTGATTGGAAACTCTAGATTTTATAGCTGAAATGAGAAGCACTATTTTTTTGTTCTAGTAGATTACATTTATAAATATACTTTGGTATTATTTATAGCACACAAAAGTGATGCTTGATCATATTTTAATAAGTATGCTAAATATGTATAGAATCAAAGTAAACATAAAATTAAGACCCTTTGAAGTGATCATGGGGGTGAGATTGAAAATTAAAATTTTGAATCATTATTCTACCAACATGGATATGCTCATAATTTTTTCTCTTATAGGACCCCACATATAAATGGTGTAATAAAAATGATAAATAATACCCTTTAAAAAATTTAACAAACCATCCTAAATTAATGTGATTTACCTATTTAATTTTAGGAATTTTTTTTGAATACATCTTGTTATATAATTAACAGAGTTTTAATTAGAAAACTTTAAAATAATACACCATATGGATTATGTAATTAATGAAACCCAAAGTTTAATTACTTTAGAGTTTTTATTGTGAATCATTTATTCTTAATACTAAGGATAATCTTGAAAATTTAAATTCTAAGATCAATGAACGAGTTTTCCTTGGGTATTCAACTTTTATTAAAGAATATAGGGTGTTAAAAAAAGGGAAAAACTTGTTGAAGAATTTGTAAATCTCATGTTTGATAAAACATATCCACATGAACCTAAATACTCTTTAGAAAATCTTGAGGATGATCTTTATAGTCTATAAATAAATGTTAAAACTGATGATAATCTTTTCAGGACATCTATAAATAATTCATCCATTTGTGATCATCAACCCAAACCCAAACCTATAGATGATAATTATATATCCATCCCTTCTTTACATAGAATTGTTTGGAATCACAGATATCATCCTTTAGATTCCATAGTTGTAGATATAGATAAATTAATACATACTAGATATTCTCTTTGAAATCATGCTGAACATCATGCTTTATTGTCATAGCTTGAACCTTAGAACATCAATGATACAATTAATGATGAATTATGGGTTATGGAAATGCAATAATAACTTAACCAATATAAAAGGATAAAAAATTGGAACGAGTAGATAGACCTAAAGACACTCTAACCATTTTCACTAAGTGGGTGTTTTGAAACAAAATTGATGTGTTAGGGAACATAGTTAGAAACAAATCTAGATTGGTTACATTAGGATATAGTTAAAAATAGGGTATTGACTATGAAAAAACCTTTGCATCAGTGGCTTGACTTGAATCCATTATAATGATGCTTTCATATATAGAATATTTGAATTTCAAACTATATCAAATGGATAAAAAAAGTGAATTCCTAAATCGGTATAAAGTTCATGATATTTTTTTGAACAACCCCCTAGATTTCAAAAAAACTAATTTTCCAAATCATGTCTTTAAATTGAATTTTTTTTATTTTGTTTAAAGAATACTCTTAGATCTTGGTATGATAAGCTCAACTAATTTTTTATTTATGAAGGTTTTATAAAAGGAATAACTAACCTTAATTTATTTATAAAAACAATTTCAAAACATGGATTAGTAGGTCAAATTTATATTGATGATAATATTTTTGGATCTTCTAATAATTCTTGGTGTATTCATTTTTCGAAAATGATATAAAGAGAATTTGAATTTAGTTTAATGGGTGAGTTAAAATAATTTATTGGTTTTAAAACTTTTCCAAATAATCATGGAATTATTTTAAATCAAATCAGGTACACCAAATATATTTTAAAATGATTTGGTATGGATAACACAAAAAGTAGTGATACTCCCATAAGTATGACTAATATGACGGATTTTAATGAAATAGGGAAATTAGTGGATCAAACCAATTATAGAGGTATTATTAGATGTCTGTACTATTTGACTGCTAGTGAACCATATATTATGTTTAGTGTGTGTGTTTGTGACCCTTTTCAAGAAAATATTGTCAAATAATTTTTAAATACCTCATGTATAAAAACAATTTAGGATTGTTTTATCTAAGAGGAGAAGAATTTGATTTAGTTTTTTATTAAAATTTTGATTTTGGTGGTTGTAAGTTGGATAGAAAAATAAGATCTATAACATGTATCCTTTTAGGCTAGTCACTAGATTCATGGTGTAGTAAAAAAGAAAAATTTTGTTGCAATGTTTACTAATGATACTAAATGTACAACTTCTGGAAATTATTTTTCATAGATTCTATAGATGAAACACACTTTTTTAGATTATAAATATCAATTTTTTACATGCCCCTATAAATTGTGATAATAAAACTGTGATAAAATTTCCAAGATCCCAATATCACATTTATTTAAAAACATATTGATATAAGACAACACTTTTTTAGAGATCATTTCCAAAAAAGGTGATATAACTCTTGAATTCATTAGAAATAATAATCAGATTACTAAAATATTCACTAAGACATTGAATTATGAGAGATTAATATATACCATACATGGACTAAGAATGAAAACATTAAGTTAGTTATTTATCTTTGAAGTTACTTTTTAGAATGATCATCCATTGGGCAATCCACCATTGGTTATTTACCATTGGAAATTCACTATTTGTAATCCACCATTGGAGATCTACCATTGGGTGATAAACCATTAGTGTTATAATATTGGGAGATCCACCATTGGTGATCTACCATTATAGATCAACCATTGGTTATCTACTAGTGGAGATCCACTATTAGTGATCCACCATTAGGAGATCTATCATTAGATCATTTCTATCTATCTAATACCAATTTTATTTTTGGAAATTAATATTTATTATATTTATTTAGGTATATTTTATTATATTTTCAAATTAAAAACCCCCTTAAATGGTAAAATTGACTTAAATAGGATTTTAATAACCCTCTCTCTTGTTCCTCACTTCACACCATCCATCTTCCTTTGTGTCCTGACCTTAAAAATTCCTCACGCTCATCCTTATTCCTTGAAGTCAGTGCAATGTTGAGAGTGAAGCATGCCTTGGTTTTGTCTCATGAAGGATCACATCCTGTGAAGAATTATTAAGGAAAATCTAGCCATAATTCTACATTAAAACAGAATAACCCATAGCTCACGACTCAAGTATTTGTTGCTAAAAAGGTAATAGATGTTGAAAGGATGATTTTGAGAAAATCTGAAGTTATTAAAGTGATCCAAGACTAAAAATGAATATAATGGTTATAAAGGAATGAAAGATCATTATTTCTTAGGTTGTTTGACATGTTCGATCAGTATATATAGTATGTTTTTGAGGAGAAGAAAGATATTATTATAAGTATGATTGATGGAAAATAAGTAACATTTTCATCAAAGAAATGAGCCATATGCCACAATGTACCAAAAAAAAGTATTTCTGATGAATTTAATGATTTTATTCCTAATAATAGTTGATTATTCATAAATGAGGATACCCTAGTAGAGTTTACTGAAAGAGGTGTGGTGTAAATATCAATTGTTGTTGCTCTTGATGGTTAGTGTAGATTCTTGATTAAGTTCATCGAAAACATTATTTTTCCTAGGAAATGGGAATTTATCTTAATGAGGTACTAGGATGTATTTATTATATTCTTTATGAAAATAGTGGATACAGTAAAACTATGTAGATATATAATGGTCCACATGATAGAGTTGATAAATAACTCATCTAGATCTAATTTATTATTTTTGTTCTATGATCATTTCAGCTATATTAGAATCCAAGGATTTAGTGGATGAGGAAGAAGAATTTTTTGTTAGTTTTGGTGGATTTTTTTAATTTAGTTTTCATTCAAGAGGATAAAAGTAAATTGGAACCCATAGCTGAAGAAAAATGGTGGTTGACAATGAGAATTTATAAGAGAATTTCAACCCTGTACAACATCCCTCTAGACCTAGGGATATGACTGATCTTGGATTGGATCCAGATGAAGTTTTTGTTTATTCATGTTATAAGGAGGTTGATATATAAAATGTTATTATTAGATAAACATTATGAGTGGATGATTCAGTTAAATAAGGAAGCGATCCTGATGTAGTCAAGAACCCTTATTCTTATAGAGTTTCTAACCCCTCAATATCTCTTCTTGGTAGAGAGTGATTGTTAATTAAAGGTGAAGAAGAGGATACTAATGTTTCAGAAAAATAATAGGATGAGAGTTATTCTAATATCTCAAGATTAATTTAAGTGTCTAATTAATCTAATATATCTAAAAATGGAAATGGTGATGGAGCTCAAGCCTCTGAAGGACATGATGGTGATGGTGACATTGGTTCCTTAAGAGCTTCTGAGATTCAGCCTTATGTTTATGTCTCTGATATAGATGACCCTAGAGAAATTTTTGAGGGGGAGGAGTACCCATTATCTACTAATTAGAAATCATTTCATTGGGATTAACCAGTAGTTTTAGCCACATCTGAGGATAATGCACCATCCAAGGGAGAACCATCTCCTAGTTCCAAGCTATTGAAATCTCCTACCCTAATTTTGACGGTGAATTTTATAGTAGTGGTGATGATGATGAGCATGGAATCCCACTTGATCATGGTGTAATTTTCATCCAATTTTATGAAATGGTTCTTAAGGGGAACCTAGTAGAACAAATCAATAAGGATGGATTGTGAGAATATTTTTATTCATATGTTATTGTTGCTGAATCAAGAAATGTAGAGGCTACTATACATACATTTTATAGGATTCCATATCCTCTTACTTTTACTATTTTACCTTATTGTTATGTTAAAAAATATAATCTAGAGGCTTTTATAATAATAATTAATTTAGTTATGAGTGTAACTATTAAATCCACACTTCCTAAGGAAACCAAGTTAATTAAATCTGATTCAAGATTGATTTTTGAGTTAGTTTTCTCTCACAGTCATCATAAAATGATCTAGAAAATTCAAGAAGTGGATATTGAAAATAGAAGTTTGGGTAATGATATATAAGAAGTTAAGTCCATCATGGAATAAATTAGAGTAATCTCCTCTAAAGGACAAAAATCTCTTTTATAGTGGTTGGATTCCATACCTAATGTTGGTGCTTCTATATGCACTAATCCACCTCCTCCATATTCAGTTGATTATGATATGATTCAATCCATTTCTATAGAAGAGTAAAATAATGTCATGTGTGATCTTCCAACCTCACAACAATAAGCACTTTAGAAAATAAAGGTATATGGTGAACATATCTATAAACATGTTAGGGAATTTTTGAATGAATTTAGGAGTGATAAAGAGACGATTGCAAAATACATTATGTATTACTTTTATTATATTTATACCATGAATGAGCTCAATTATCATTTGATATTTCTTACTAAAAATATAAGGATTACTTTTATGACCATTTATTTCAATGAGAAAGATAATCAGCTCAATTTTTATCCCCTATGATCAAATTTTTTTATGGAATACAAGAAGTAATTTTTTAAAGAAATTGAGTGTGGGAAAACATCATCACAAAAATTTTCAACTTGATGAAACCATTTTTATATACCTCTAGAACTATAGTTGTGGCACTTGAAGAAATTCCCATGTATTATCTCATTTATTAACCTTATTATGAACCTTTTACTTCTTAGTATCAACCTTTTGGCATGGTAATAGTTTGAGCTATTTGGAATCTTAGGCTATTCATGATGAGAGAGCTTCCCCAATTTACCGCTATACATTTAGCTTTCACTTTTATACCTCATATCACTAGAAAAGGAAAATACCTAGTGATCCCTTTAACCCATAAACTTGATATTGATTCTAATTTATATTAGTCTTTGACATGGATTGTATTTACCCTTGTATTACTTTTTGTATTGTAATCCTTGACCGTAATATCTAATGGAAACTATCTATGATTTATTTTTATTTCTTAACTTTTATTTTCTTTTTTATTTTCTTATATTTTTTATAATATCCAAAGGGTGAGTATTATTGGATGGAATTTAAGAATGTAATTATTTTATGATGGTTAAGTCACTATATCACATTAGTTATTTCATATGTTAAGCACAAATTTATTTATATTCATCCATACTTCTATAGTTGTTTTTATATACATGTTTATAAAATATCATGATTTGTGATCATAAAAAAGGGAGATATTTTTGGAACCTACTTATTTTATTGATAAAAAATCAGGATTATTATATTCCTAAGACGATTGATTTTTTATATAGTAAATCATTTTATAAGGAACTTTGTGAAACAAACATGGTTCAGAGATGATCTATAGATTTCTCATCTAATCTAACAATAGTTCAATCAGATCTATTTGTAGAATACATATACTTACAGAATCTACCACTAATGGATATACCATTAATGAAATATACTAATAGTTCAAAAATTCTATCATTTATTAATAGGATCTACTAATGAACTACATCTATCACTAATAAATCTACGGTCAAACACTACCACTCGACCGTGCTATCACCAGATATGATCTACCACAAGAGATAATATACTGGTGACATATCTACCAATGGACACATATATTGTTAGTTAAAGATATATAATTCTAGAAGTCATCTACCACCAGAGACAATCTTCCTCTTAGACCTTACATCGTCCATGTTCTATCATTACGGTACATACACTTATTAAAATTTAATTCCTCCAATTGATAGTTTATGTAATTTAATCCATTCAAGTCACATGTGGATTTAAGAATCATTAGTCCTAAACCACTCCATGTATTCAATGAAAATAATGTCGTACCTTCATGCTTTAGTGCCTAGTACGAGGATCCAATATTTATTTATTATTATTATTCAATGAATAATTGGGACTGAAGGGTATATATTTAGAAGAACTCTCTCATGTGTGGTGTAGAAGATGATATATCCAATAAAAATGTTATATACTCAAAGAAAACAAAGCTTTATTTGATAATAAAGAGACCTTTGTAGAAGGATTCCAGATTTATACAGACTGAAAATAGAATTACTTTTTAAACATCCATGATACATTATTTTTCCTTCCCATTTTGAGAATTTTTTGGGATCCATCAAAAGAAAAACTCAAGGAATCAAAATAACGTAAGCATCATAGATTTAGATGCATCATAATTTATATTTATCTATCTCTTTCTCATTCCAATTTATGATTTACTTTTGAGAAGTGTGTTATTATACTCTATTTATCTATACACACAAACTAGTATGCTTAAAATAGAGTGTTCTTGATGTATTATATCAAAATCTCTTATTGTATTCCCACAATTTTCCATGGAAAAGGTCTTGATTTCCACATATAACTATGAAAGAGGCTTTGATCCTAGAAATACCTATTTAATATTGATTTTAAAACTCAATCCATGTTGTGGATCAATTTTATCATCAAATAAACTGCTTGGAAATAGGTGATTTCTATGTGTAAGACATTAAGTCTTAACTTAAGACTGAGCCCCTTGTTTAATTCTTATGTATGTTTTATTAGTTATATATATATATGTATATTTATATTTTAAAGATAAAAATATTTAAGTTGTTTAAAATCTATAAGAAAACATTAATTTTGTTGTTAGTGTGATTTTTTGTTTATATAACGTGTTTGATTAATTAATTTGGTTTCCAAAATGAATGTGATTTCAATTAATATTTTAAATGAGCATGAATCCCTCTTCGGGAAATTATTTTAAAGTTAAAACTTATATATTTCTACTATTTTGATTAACTGGTTTTCTGTATTAATTTAGAGGATTTAATTCTAAAGTTGTTTTAAATAGAATGTTTTATTGATAACTCAATTCACCCCCCACTTGGGTTACTCACCCCAACCCAAATATATTTATAAATTAATTTCTTAATAAATACACCATCACATCCTAAGTCTTCAAAAGCGAGGATAATATAAAAAAATCTTATAGTAGTTATATAAAATTTACTCTTAACATTTCCAACTAACTCCAGATCATGTTGATGAAATTGACATGATCGACCACTAGTATTTTATAAGATATTTTGATGAAAAATAACATTAGTATCATAAAAAATTTATTCATTACTATTTTAATCTCATATATATCTATATAATATGTCATCAACTCCACAATGGTCTTCCACCAGATATTATAGGCAACACTCTATTTCAACAACATCTAGATCACATCAAGTGCCTCCCAATCATGCCTAGAACATTCTTCTTTATCCATAACATCTAAATTTTCACCATTAAATGGACATCAAGGTCCTTCTAAATAGATAAAAATAAATATACATCCTCTATAATCTAAAGTATGTCTCATCAAATATTTTAATGTTGAACTTTTACTTTCAAATTCCATTATTTATGAAGTAGATAACTCTCACTGAAAAGGAAAATAATAATGATAATAATGTACTGAAAAAGTATGATGTTGAATGTATTAATATTTGATGAAACACAAGTCCTAATACAACTTCCTAGTTTTGATATCACCAATACAAAAGCAACCTTCCAAAACCTCAACTATAAAAGAAATTCCAAAACTTATGGAAATGGATGAACATGTGAAATCAATAAACTGATACATAGAATAAAAGCTATAACATATCAACAAAATTTAATAAACACACTCTAAAAATAAATAAATTTATATATATTTTTTATAATGAAAAAAAATATAACATGATTCATATTTTAGATATACTCCATGGGAGAAATATATTGATTTCATTATATTAATAGAAGAATAAAGATATATTATAAGTATAAGTTCAATTCCAAGTCTTCAACAAAGTGACCCAACTGCAATAATTTATTTTTCATACTTTTTTTTTGATTAGGTTGCATGAATTTTTAAAATTTATGGAGACCCCACCACTAATTATAGTCACCTTTTATTTATAATGGATCACACTACCTCAACCATTTTATTTCGGTGAATTGTGTAAGTTAATAGCATATAACTCTCAAAAAAATATTATGTAACCTTTTCAAAACAATAAATATTCTGACACAAGTTATTTAGGACTAATCCTATCATGAGGCATATATTTCTCACTTCCACTAATTTTTTTAACTTTATATAGCCCCAAATAATTCTTACATAGTATTTACCATTTATAATTTTTTCCAATGTTCTACTAAATTTATAATTTTATATGTCCATACTCCATTTACTTCATATAATAGTTACAAACATCCTATATCCATCAGAATTTTATTCAACTAACCTAAACCATGATCTGGAACCCAATTTATGGAGTTTATCCTTCTGGACTCAAGTAACTTCAATTATGAAAGAAATCTTTACATTTCTAACTCCTATTCCATTATCGATCAAATTATCTAATAAATATTTGTTATTTATTCAATCACTAGTCAATGAACACCCTAGACCCAATATACTAGGTCATAGGTGAATTCTATGCTCTTTGTTATCCATAATGATATGCATGGCATTATCTTTAATGAAGATTAAAACTCTTGTTATAAGGAAAACAAGTGAATAATGAAAAATATAAAATATCCAACTATAAGAAGTCTTAAGTGAAAATAATAAAATCAATATGACACCCATAACCCCCCCAAATGATATTCCATACCAATGATATAATTCATAATAAAAGGAAAGATTACCATAAGTCTTCAAGAAGGAAAATATATAAAAATAAGCTTCTGTTGAACCCAAGTGCATCCAATGTATTCTCAATGATCTGTATATACATTAGTAAAGGAGCAATATTGTGCATATAGGTGTTATAAATAATAATTATCATGGTTTTCCCAATATGTGTATTGACCTATAAATTTAAATAAACTGTACATTAAATGATAATTTTTAATGTATATATAAGGATAGTCACAACACACCATATCAATAAATCCTATGGTTGTGATTGGTTTATAAGATTTACCCTTGGTTCTTTCTTTAATAACCCACAAATTAAAAACTGAAGAATTTAAAAATCATCTCTCATATACCATTAATTTTTTACCCTTTAAATTTTTTTCCCTAGATGCCCTGAAATGGATACTGGAAGAAATAATCATATCAACTAGTCTATATAATGTTGGAGGAAATACCCATCTCTATAGCTATGTTAATATTTTTATACACTGAATGAAATAAGATTAACTAAGTCTATAGTTGTATATATGAATACTAGAAGAAATACACACCTCTATAGTTATAACTATATAATTGACTCTTTTACTAACTCCAAATAAAAAAAATTTATTAACAAAAAAGAAAAATCTAAGATTTAATGAGTCCTGAAGTGGTAGAGCCCTAGAGAAAACTGCCTAAAAATGATCTTATAGTTGGGATGGATTTATTTTTTAATAGTGTTTAAGATGAGAGTTTCACTATACATAAATTTAGAAACTATAATTTTTTCCACTTTGTTCCCCTCTCACTATGTGTAAAGGATATCCACGTATTGATTCATCATGTGTTTTCATGATCTCGTAAGGTAATAAATTGAATATGGGGTAGGATTGTAATGACCCGTGTTTTGAACCGGACTAAAACCCGAAAGATTTTGAACTTTTTCATTTACTGAATGGGTTTTTTTTAAAACCGAGCTTCAGAACGGAATTACGAGAGTTGAAACGATTTGTTGTTTTGGTTTTGTGATTGGGAGAAGGCCTGAGGAGATTCCCAAGTGACTCGAAAAGTTTCGGAAGCGTCGGACCCGAGTTTTTAAGGGACTGCAGAGGGATAAAAGTTGGCGCATAGGTTGACCAAACCGTATGGACCAAACCGTGTGGCCTAAATCAGGTGGGCAGTGGCTTCCGCACGGGCTACACACGGTTTCCCAAACCGTGCGCCTAGCCCGTGCAACAGGTTTCTTGGAGGTAGTAGACTTCGCACGGTTTGCACATGGTTTGGAAAACCGTGCGGGTAAAACCGTGCATGTGGGTGAGTTTGTGTTTTTAATTAAAATTAAAATAAAAGAAAATAAAAACTTAAAACCAAACTCTCCCCCACTCCTCTCGTTCAGAACCCATGCGACAAACCCCACTCTTCTCCCCTTGAGCTGTGCATTTCCCTCCTCCTACGATCTCCTCCTTCCTCTTTTTTCTTCATATTTTCGCTTGGTTTCTTCTCCGATCCTCCGTGGTAAGTTCCCTCCTTCACTCTCCTCTTGTTTTCCTGCCGGATTTTGGCCTCTCCGTTGACCCACAGGATTCAGCTAAACCCTAGGTATTGGGGGTTTCTTAATTTCTATTTTTCCTTCATTATAAGGTTGTACTAAGGTTGTCTCAGGACCCTTGGGTTCGAGTTTCAACATTCGCCACCGAAGGCGAGGCGTATTCGGGCAGTTTCGGTTGCCGGGTTTGGTTCGAGGTGAGTTTTCGTTACGCTTTTGGTTTCGCAGCACCTATAATGGTTCCTTTAGGTGTTTTAAGGTTCTTAGTATTTATCTGTTAGTGTGTTGGAGGTTTTTTAATGGTTTTGAGTCTCCAATGTCAAGGCGACTCGCCTGTGTAAGGATAGGTGTGTCTATACTCAGTTGGGGAGCAGCAGCGGCTCTTAGTTAGAAAGTGCCAAGAGCCAGAGTGGACGGATGGATCCACCTTTAGGTAGGGTCCCTCACCTTTCCCTTTAATTTAATTTAATGTAGTAAAGAGTTATTTATGCACTGTCAAATTATTTGAATTATACAAGTTTAGTTCTGATTAAATGCTTCTGTGCAAATCGTGTGAATTGCAGGAATAAGATAAAAGAGGTTGTTTGGTCACTAAACTCACGATTTAATAATAAAACCCCTCAATCAGAGGTGCTCTGTCTTCAAGAAAAAAGTCGGAAGTAGACTTACATTCTTTCCTGCTCTATTTGTCTTGGTTCCATGCTCATACTTTGACATCAAGTTTGGTGCATAGCTTTTCTTGATACAGCCTTTAGAAATGTCCCTAAATGTATTTCCCCTTAGTGATCTAACACTTGTTTCCCTAAGCACCTAACTAGTTCCGACATGACATGTAATTGTAATTTACCTTGAGATAAGGGGGTTAAATGAATTGGATTATAATGGATTAAATGAGATGGTGGAAACTAAGTGAATTGAATATGATGCTAAATTATTAATTGTTCTGCCAAGTTTGGGAAACTAGATAGAATGACCCTCCTGCAGAACCTTTGCCCAATTTTTCATGCTTTGTAAAATTGGATCAAGTGACTTTGAATAGGGAATGTGCACTAAATGACATTGTTTAAATGGTTTGGGTTGTGAAGTTGATATGGTTAAATGGAGCGTGTAAGATGTAATGCATTATGTGTTGTTTGATAAGAATAAATGATGGTCTAACTGGATGAATCACTAGAGAGGGTTAGAGCATGACCCTGCTGTTTATTGTTATTAATGTAAGTGAGTACTATAATTGATTATGGGTCATTTTCAATTTCATATGTTTATTTTAAATGCATAAGAGGTACTTTCTTATGCATTGTGATATAAAACTGATGGAGAATGTGTATGTTTATTAATGGGAGGATAGAAATGATCTACATGATTGATTGTGATTATGGGATGAATTTTTGAATGCTTATGAAGTAATGCCATATGTAGTATAATATATACATGCTTGTTTTTGTGAGTGATCACATGCTGATGCCACATAATGAAGTATAATAAAGGCGAGCACATGTTGAGGCCAGCTAGTGATAAATATGTGTATGGATGGGAGGAATTCTTACCCCTTGCCAGTTGATTTAGGGATGAGAGTCATTCTAACCTCATGCCCGCTAAAGGTGAGCACATGCTGAGGCCACCTAGTGATAAATATGTGTATGGAAGGGAGGAATTATTACCCCTTTCTAGTTGATTTATGGACGAGAGGCATTCTTTCCTCATGCCTGCTAATGGTGAGCACATGTTGAGGCCACCTAGTGATAAACATGTTTATGGAAGGGAGTCATTCTTACCCCTTTCCAGTTGACCTATAGGGATGAGAGGCATTCTTACATCGTGCCTACTTTTTCCTTATTAATGGGTGGGAGGCATTCTTACCCCACTCCATCTTTGATCTAAATGAGTTTATATATTTATATATATGGTGACATGATCAGGTTACTTTACCAGTAACGAGCCGAAGCTGGTATAACCGTCAGGTGTCCCTTGCGAACCTGAACATGTGTTATTTACTTATGTAATTATACTTACTTGTTTCTTCATACCATCTTACTGTTTAATTATTATACACTGTCTGGATTGGTTTTGACACCAATGGTGCTGGCCTACTGAGATTTATTTTTCACACCCTACTCGGTCCGCCATTGCACTGGGGTACCCAAGTAGACCTTCTTGCTTGCATGACCTAGGTTGTGTGCTATACTGTTAGTACCTAAGGAGTTAGGAGCAAAGGACCAAGAAGGAGCCTGGGATGCTCAGGGGATCACCATCGAGCTTTTCTATCTTTTCCTTTTCATATTGTTTGTAAAGCATGCTGTATTGTTTCCTGATTTCATAACTGTATCGTGATCTGTACATGCATGCATTGTAAACTGGCATTAGCCACCATTTAAAAAATGGTTATTACCTGTATTTTTATTCTAACTTTCAATTATTTACTGCTTCCGCTATTGAATATTATTTACTCTGATAATACCACTGTGTTACTCTTATATGAGGGTATAGTCTCCCCACTATCACCTCCCGAGACCCTCGCTGCTAGTCGACAGCCTCTAACATATGGGGAGACGCACTCGAGGCCATGTGACCTACCGGTCTGGCCACCGGCTCGATGTTGAGATGAGCCGATACATTACAAAGTGGTATTAGAGGAGTTTCATTTCTTTTTCCTTACTATTTTGGGTCTGTAGACAGAAGATTAGGAAAGTTGCAGGGCTTGGCTAATAGCCGTGCTTGGGACTGATCACCCCATATACGGGAAATGACCAAGTAGCCAGGGCCGGGAATTATTGTTCATGTTGTTTGCTATTACAGTTGATATGATTTCACCTTGAGTGATTGTTGTATTTTCTACTTCTTATGGTTTATGAAATTCCTTGAATTTTACCCTTGGCCTGATATGGCATGAAATCAACATTCCATGCATAATATTAGGCAAATAGGAATTAACATGTCATGTATGTGCTATTCCATGTAGTTTCATTAGTAATTGCCTGCTAATCTGATTCTATGCCTTGATTGATATGCCATGTTTCTATGATATAACATGTTCTGTGTTTACTGCTTATGAGAACATGATAGTTAAGTTTTAACATGTGAATGTTTTCATGGGCTAAAATAGATTGGTTGTGATTGTGATGGGAACCAATTTTTGATTGTAAGGTGTATGGGCGCCTTACAACTGGGAAGGGGTAATCCGTATATTAAAACCATTCTGATCATGTTAAATTCTGGGTTGGAATCTATTTTTGATAAAAAAGGGAGTCAATTTTCAATCCATGAAGTGTATGGGCACTTCATGAATTGGGAAATGGAAACCTATATTAAATGTAACAGCTTTCTGTATTGTGAAATGATTAAATAGAAAATGTTTCCTAATTTCGAATTGAAAGGTTTTGGAAAACTTTTAAATGTGAAACTAGACATAAGTAGGTCTGTTGAAATGTGTTGTATGAGATAACCTGGTTTGGGGTGTTTGAGAAAAAATTGACCAATTTCTTTGGGGTTACTTTTTGCAGAACCCGGGATGGATAAAATGGGACCTTAGTAGGTCTCCCTTTTGTTTAGATGTTTTTTTTTGCTCTTTTGATTGATAAAAATGGGATATTTATAAATGTTTAAATGTTTTTAAAATGAAGTTTTTGTGAAACTTTCCTATTTTCTTGATGTGTGGTTGAAGTTTTTTTAATGGTTAAAGTTTAAATGGCGTAAAATGTTAAGGTCTTGGTAATGGAAACCATGGTGGTGAGTTGAAACCTTAGTGTAAGGGGTAGTTTTGAGTTTCTCTTTGAGTTGCCTTGGAATGAGACCGTATGTGTTTCCCATGGGCGTTGTTTTCTTTAGCGGTGGCTTGATGATTGGATTTTGAGCCTAGAGACTTTTTTGGCATGACCCGTCGTTAGGGTCAACGTTTGATCTTCATAAGGGGATAGACTGTGGTTAGTATCACCCTTAGCGTTTTAATGCCTTTCTTGTACTGTGGGTTTTCAAACGTGAGGTGTTGTTTAGGTTCCATTGTCCCTTGTTGCACACTTGTTTTTCTAATGACAACCTTGTTCGGACGGGTGGTCTTTGGGTTTTGACTTTAGTTGGGGAGTTTGTGTACTAGTGCGCTTATGATCAGTTAGGTTATCACCTCTACCTTCGGCAACTAGGACACTCCTAAGGTTAGGAGCACGTCACACCGAATCTGGTAAATGTGTACTTTCACATGGAATGGATGCTTCTTGGAATGCCTTTGGAAATGGGTTGGTCATGTCTGAATTCCTGTGAGAGATGCGAGTTAAAAACGTGTGGATGTTTCTGAAGGTGAAGCCGACTTCCTTCCTTGAAGTCGACCAGTGAGGTTCTACTGTTATTCTTTCTAGTAGTTCGGTATGATTAATTGGAATCCGTTCAAACCTCTTAGTATATTCTGTTTTGTGACGAACATGTCCCCTATCTTTTCCTCATCGAAGATACACTAAGAGATCATTGGTCTTATTCGTGCTAATGCTTTTAAGCCATTGGGATTGATCCGATGGTTCTCTTTCGGCATTTCACACGAGATGTGTGGATTCTTGTATGGTTTGATCTTGGAAATTTTATCGGAATTAAGATTTGGGGTTTTGTGAATGTGTTTGTTCTAAACATAAGGTACCTTGGAGATAGGCATTGTGGTTCTGTTTGAAATACGTCGGCCGTTTAGGCCGAGCGTTCTTGTAAATAGTCATCCGGAGATGGCTTAACTAGGGGTTCTTTTGTAATTTCTGTGGTCGGTGACATACTTTTCTCTGGCACGTCATCAGGTACAGGCGAGTGCGGTTTGTGTCGGCCGATGCCTAATATGAATAACCGGCTCAAATTGGGCCTTGAGGTTGATGGGGAAACGACCGTTTGATCTGTTTCAAATTACGCTAGGAGCATTGTGGGAACACTTGGGGAATGATTTGAAAATTAATTCCAATGGGGGTCCAAACCATAGTTTGGAGTTGTTTTCTTAATGTTAAAAATCTAAGGTGGGAAGTACATGTGGCTGGATGCTTGGTGAGACGACGACGGGTCATGTCTCTAGGTAGACAGGCTCAGAAAGAGCTGTCTCGGTGTTTTGGTTGGGAAACGAGCGTCGGCTCGAGTTTTGGTGGCTTACGCGCTGTAGGGTTTAATGGATACTTAAGGGTGTGTTGCACATTTGTGAATGCAATGTGATCGTTTGAACAAAGATTCATGACCCTTAGAGGTTGGGTTTTGTGTACGTTGTTCCCAAAGTCTTCTCAGGGATGAGAAGTTCTAAGGTGGGAAGGTTGTAATGACCTACGTTTTGAACCGGACTAAAACCCGAAGGATTTAGAACTTTTTCTTTTACTGAATGGGTTGTTTTTAAAACCAAGCTTCGGAACGGAATTACGAGAGTTTAAATGATTTTTTTTTGGTTTTGTGCTTGGGTGAAGGCCCGAAGAGTTTTCTAAGTGACTCGGAAAGATTCGGAAGCGCCAGACCCGAGTTTTAAGGGACTACAGAGGGTGCACGGTTGGTGCACGGGTTGACCAAACTGTGCGGCCCAAACTATGTGGCCTAAATCAGGTGGGCAGTGGCTTACGCACTGTCTGTGCAAAGTTTCCCAAAACGTGCGCCTAGCCCATGCAATGGGTGTCTTGGAGGCAGTAGACTCCGCACGGTTTTCACACGGTTTGGAAAACCATGTGGGTCAAACCGTGTGCGTGTGTGAGTTTAGGTTTTAATTAAAATTAAAATAAATAAAAATTAAAAACTTAAAACTAAACTCTCCCTCACGCTTCTCGGCTAAAACCCACATAATGCACCCAAATCTTCTCCCCTTGAGCCGCGCGACACCCTCCTATTACGACCTCCTCCTTCCTCATTTTTCTTTGGATCTTATCTTGGTTTCATCTTCGATCCTCCGTGGTAAGTTCCCTCCTTCCCTCTCCTCTTTTTTTCTGGACGGATTTTGGCCTCTCCGTTGACCCATGGGATTTGGCCGAACCCTAGGTATTGGGGGTTTCTTAATTTTTGTTCTTCATTCTTTCTAGGGTTGTACTAAGGTTGTCTCGAGACCCTTGGGTTCGAGTTTCGAAATCCGCCACAGAAGGCGAGGAGGATCCGGGCGGTTTCGGTTGCCGACTTTGGATTGAGGTGAGGTTTTGTTACGATTTTGGTTTCACGGCTCCTATAATGGTTCCTTTAGGTGTTTTACGGTTCCTAGTATTTATCTGTTAGTGCGTTGGAGTTTTTGGCATGGTTTCGAGTTTCCAAAGTCAAGGCAACTCGCCTGCGTAGGCATAGGCGTGCCTATGCTCAGTTGGGAAGCAGCAGCGACTCTTAGTTAGAAAGCGCCAAGAGCCGGAGTGGATGGATGGATCCACCTTGATGTAGGGTCCCTATCCTTGCCCTTTAATTTAATGTAAAGTAGTAAAGAGTTAATTTTTCACAGTCTCAATATTTTAATTATGCATGTTTAGTTCTGATTAAATGCTTTGGTGAAAATCGTGTGAATTACAGGAATAAGATAAAAGAGGTTGTTTGGTCACTAAACTCACGATTTAATAATAAAACCCCTCGATCATAGGTGTGATGTCTTCAAGAAAAAAGTAGGAAGTATACTTACATGATTTCCTACTCTATTTGTCTTGGTTCCATGCTTATACTTTGACATCATGTTTGGTGCATACCTTTTCCTGATACGACCTTCAGAAATGTCCCTAAATGGATTGACCCTTAGTGATCTGACACTTGTTGCCCTAAGCATATAACTAGTTCCGGCATAACGTGTAATTGTAATTGACCTTGAGATAAGGGGGTTAAATGAATTTTATTATAATGGATTAAATGAGATGGTAGAAACTAAGTGAAATGAATATGACGCTGAATTATTAATCATCCTACCAGGTTTGGGAAACTAGACGGAATGACCCTCATGTGGAACCTTTTCCCAATTTTCCATGCTTAGAGAAATTGTATCAAGTGACTTTGAATAGGGAATGTGAACTAAATGACATTGTTTAAATGGGTTGGGTTGGGAATTTGATATGGTTAAATGGAGCGCATAATATGTAACGCCTTATGTGTTTTTTTATAAGTATAAATGATGGTCTAACTGGATGAATCAATAGAGAGGGTTAGAGCATGACCCTGGTGTTTATTGTAATGAATGTAAGTGGGTACTATAATTGATTATGGGTGATTGTGAATTTCTTATGTGTACTTGAAATTCATAAGAGGTAATGCCTTATGCATTGTGATATAAAACTGATGGTGAATGTGTATGTTTATGAATGGGAGGATAGAAATGAGCTACATGATTGATTGTGATTATGGGATGATGTGTTGAATGCTTATGAAGTAATGCCATAATTAGTATACTATAGACATGTTTTTTTTTTGTGAGTGCACACATGATGATGCCACATAATTAAGTATAATAAAGGTGAGCACATGCTGAGTCCACCTAGTGATAAATACGTGTATGGAATGGAGGCATTATTACCCCTTTCTAGTTGATTTAGGGACGAGAGGCAATCTAACCTCGTGCCCAGTAAAGGTGAGCACATGCTGAGGCCGCTTATTGATAAATACGTGTTGGAAGGGAGGTATTCTTACCCCATGCCAGTTGATTTAGGGACGAGAGACATTCTTTCCTCGTTCCTGCTAAAGGTGAGCACATGCTGAGGCCACCTAGTGATAAATACGTGTATGGAAGGGAGGAATTCTTACCCCTTTCCAGCTGACCTATAGGGACGAGAGGCATTCTTACCTCATGCCCGCTATTTCCTTATTAATGGGTGAGAGTCATTCTTACCCCACACCATCTTTGATCTAAATGCATTTATATATATATTGTGACATGACCAGGTTACTTTACTGGCAACGAGCCGAAGCTGGTATTTCCATCAGGTGTCCCTTGGGAACATGGACAAGTGTTATTTACTTATGTAATTCTACTTACTTGTTTCTCCATACCTACTCACTATTTTATTATTATACACTGTCTGGATTGGGGTTGAAAACGGTGGTGCCGGCCGACTGAGATTTATATCTCACACCCTACTCGGGCCGCCATTGCACTGGGGTACCCGAGTAGACCTTCTTGCTTGAAGGACCTAGGTTGTGTGCTATACTGTTAGTACCTGAGGAGTTAGGAGAAAAGGACCAAGCGGGATCTTGGTATGCTGAGGGGATCGCCATCGGGCTTTTCTGTCTTTTACTTTTCGTATTGTTTGTAAATAATTCTGTAATGTTTCCTGCTTTCATAACTATATCATCATCTGTACATGCATTCATTATAAACTGACGTTAGCTGCCTTTTATAAGATGGTTATTACCTGGCTTTTGCTTCTGCCTTTCAATTGTTTACTTCTTCCACCATTGAAAATTATTTACTCTGATAATACCACTGTATTACTCTGATATGAGGGTATAGTCTCCCCACTATCACTTCTCAAGACCCTCACTTCTAGTCAGAAGCCTCTGGCGTACGGGGAGACACGCTTGAGGCCATGTGACCTACTGGTCCAACCACCAGTTTGATGGTGAGCCAGGCCAGGACGTTACAAGGATGGTAGGACAGATACAACAAAAAGACTAGAGAAGAGTCTATTTTGGCTGCTTCCAAACTAAAATTAAACAATTTAACCGGGTGAAGGATACTTTCTTCAACTATAAGAGAATTTATAGGCCCATAGTGGGCACTGAAAGGAATCAAAATAGATCCCCATATGTTATGAAATATTTCACCTTTATCATAATACCATTCTCACATAATCCATCTATTTTAATATTTTGGATAGAACTAGGAGGTCTTCAGCCAACCCACCGACCCTAAGGAGCACCTCTACTCACAAAGTATAGAAGACAATGAGGAATGATCTTCTAAGTGGAGGGTTATATATACCTCTACCTAATAATGGAAACATGATCAATTATAAATTACTCCACTTTCATGTTTTAGTATAATATATAACCTCACCATTCTTCATTACTCACTTTGTTCCTAAACTACCAAACATTCCAACAATAAGATACTTGGACCATGTTTTATGTTATTTCTTATGTGGTGGTTTGATTAATACCTTGAAACAATATGATAATAAATTCCTACATATTATCTCCCCATATCACTATTCCCATGCAATCCCTAAAGAGATTCCAAATATTGTATTCCCACACACCTTAAAATAAAAGGTGATAAATAGTTTCTACTATCAACTTCTCATAAGAAATACATTTAGTGGATAAGTGGGTTTCTTTGAGTTACACTTTAATGTAGATGGGAATGGATTGGTCAAGAATATGGAAAATTATAATATTTTACTTATTTGGGATGTATTTTCACTAGAGTAACATCTCCCATTATTTCACCTATTATTGTTCATATGTGATGTTCCGAGAATATAAAACACTGAAATATGTCAAGGTTGTTTCTTCGAAAGTGAAGTGATTTGATTATCATATGAGGTGAATTTTATTAAAAAGATTCGTTTTCCTAGTATAAAGTATTTTGTTAAAGAAAATTGAATGGATACTATAAATTTATAAGGAAATATATAGTACCTGGAATCCTAAAATAAAGGGGGGAATTTTTAAACCATTTATCAATCTAGAATTTTATCTCTCCAAGTCCCACTATCCAACATGAACACTTAAAGAAACAACATATACCACTATATGTTGTTCCAATACATAGAGGCATTTTATTTAAACTATTTCATAGTAAATTAGCTCCTCATATCTATGTTGGATAAACCTTACTAAGAGTATCTCCCCTTTTATAATTACCCATGAAAAATACAACTAAATGCGGTGAATAATATATTCAATGCTTCTCAAATTAATACAAACTCTTTGATGGGATTATTATTTCCAGAACATCTATAGAAATGATATTTCCCCTCCTAGTTTGAGTCCCAGATGAAATAATTAATAGTGTTTTCAATTTTGTATATCTCTACATTGGGAACTCTAAGGATAGAGAGAAGATGTGTTAGAATAAAAGAGAGAACACTATTGGCTTGTGTGATCCTTACTCTGAAAGAAAAGAGATGAATTCTATACTTACTGTTACATAATATTATCCAGTTAAAAACCACTTCAAATTAATGTCTGAGAAATATTACAAAGGATAAAGTGTACCCTAGGTAATCCATAGGAAGCTTCTTGATCTCAATGCTCAATCATTCCTCAATAGCTTATATCCACTATGTGTGTATGCCTTTGAGATGTAAACACCATTTTTAACTTGGTTATTTCATTTTTTACTCTATTTAAAATACTTTTCCATGATATTTTTAAAACATGAATGGATCCTTTTCAACCATTTATGAAGAAGGTTATTTCATAAAAAAATAACAACTATGAGATTCCTACAAAAGCAGGCCTACTTCATAAGGTTATAATTTCACTCATGTAAATACCATGTTTAATACATCCACTTAGAGCATCATAATAAAATATAAATATGTTGTGTGATATAGGATCCCTATAATTTATCTTATAGACAACTTAAAGATACTAAACTTCTTCTTCATTAGTGAAATGGTGCACTAGGGAGATGAATAACATTTAAAAAAAGTTCATAGACCCATTCCAAAAATCCAAATAATATCACGATCAACAAAATATAGTTCTATTATATATTATCATAGGTACCATCGATGTATAATTTTAATATAATTTTAAACAAGATAGTTTTTTTTATTAATATTATAAATCATTAATTATTCCAATCTAAAGGTCCATGTATGATTTTTAAATCCATGTTTCTCTTTCAAAATGAGTTTAAGAATTATATATGAAATCCATCTATTGATGATGAAATTTGTGACCATGTAGGGGAAATTACACATGTAGATCAACCTATAATGACTCAAAGAATTTAGATCTTTCTATTTATGAATGATGATAATGGTGGAGGGGCATTCCTCCCTTGTAAGTGAAACCCCTTTGAAGAAATGATAGACTTACTATATCAAATGATCTTTGATAATCTACCATGATAGAAGGTAGAATGATTTGTGGAATCCATGAGTTTTTATGCGATGAGTAGTTTAAGGATATGAACTTTATCTTTTATCTTAGTCTCCACTAGGGTGTTTTTCATAAATTCATTATTGGTATCCTCAACAAATAGATGGATGATTCTAAGGAAGAGTACCCCATGTTCATATATGAGGTAACCTTATCCCATATCATGCCTATCATATGCATGTAAAGACTAAAAATTATATATTTTCATATTAATTCCCACCTCTATGTCACTAGTATACGATTCATTGTTGATGAGAAATTTTAGTATTCCAATATATTTCATCCCATTAATGCATGATTAAAAATAGTTAGTGTCCTTTTATCACTCCCTCAACCATAAATATTTGGATCTATTGATATAATTCCTTTTGTTTTTGAGAAGTTTTATAGATATGAAGCTTTGTTTACTCATTATAATAGAAATGGCATCTTCCACCTACCATTCCTGAAGCACTATATCAATTTGGTTTATTTGAATTATGTGTTTCTCTATACTAGTGTGCATGAAAGGTTGGTTATTAATAATCTATGGGAGAACCCCTTGAGGTTACTAAGTTTATTATGGATTCAAACCCATGAATACCCCAATATGGAATTATTTTAGTATGTACACACATTATGGATGAAATCAAAGCCCTGGCTTCATCACTTAGAGAAGAAGAATGATTTTTCACTTCTTTGTGATACTTTGAGTTGTATTAGGAGAGGAGAGTGATAATAAAGTTACCAATCCATGTGAGTCACACATGAATGTGGGAAAGAGGATATCCTTTTAATGTTCATCAATAAGTGATCCAAACAACTTTGTGCTCGTATATTACCCTTTTTATTATGCAACCAAGTGAACATATATCCTATGAATCCCATGTCTGTGATATTTTTTACAGTGATGATGGTTTTTAAATATAGAATCACATTCCTCAAGAAAATATGTCCTCTTATATTATATGTTTTCTCTAAGATAGTATTGAAGCCTTACCCTATGAACAAGGAAGATAAGCTAGGGATGATGTAGGATAGTCAATGTCGTAGTTATTCTCTTTTTTAAACATCTCATTTTTCATAGAAGATCTATTTGAAAATAGAAATGATAGTGTTATGAAACCTTATCATAATATCCATAGATTAAACTTACACCTTATCTTCTATAATACATGGTTTTTAAAAGACAAAAATGCATTTTTTATGGGATTTCCATGTAATAATACTGATTCTATCAACTATTCCATAAGGGATTTTTAGTTTCTATTTTAGATCAATGACCTCTATCTGAGTATATTAGTCATTTTGGTGTTTATTAGTGATAAATTCTTACTTTTCTTGGTCTCATAATCCCATGTAATTCTATATGATGAAATACATAATTATAAATAGATTAGGTTCACCTTAGGTCATGAAGTTGTGAGGTATTTGGGAGAGGTGTTTGAAATTTCTAAAGATGACTTGGATATTACTTTGGTTAACACAAAATTTGTGGTTTTACTTGAAGGTGTATTTTGATAGTGTCCCATGCAAAATGATTATGGTGGAATATCTTCATCAATATCCACAATAATATCATAAGGGTTAGAGGAAAAAAATGGAATATTAAGGGTAAATGACTAATCATTTATATGAGGTGATTCTAGAGTATCTCTGGGGAATAGATACTCAAAATATCTGAGGGAAAAGTCAGTGAAAATATTGGATCCAAATACATTTACTACGTTTATTGGATGAATCAATTCTACAAGATCATTAACATCAATTATGGTTGAATCAACCTTAAAATGGATAACACACATGAAAGGAGTAGGTTCCTTCTATTTATAAGGATGAGGAGTTATAGGGGATCCTGGTTATTAGGGAGTAGAAGGTATAACCCACCTTCAAAAGTGGGGGATCAACTTTGGAGGTAGATACCTTCCATTTGTAAGTGGACTCCAAACCTATGGGAGGGAGGTAGAATGAAATGATTGGGTAACTCTCTATATTTCTATAAGGGATGGAACCTACATTGGATGAGGGACCTTTCAAGGGTGTGGAACCTTAAATCCATAGAGTGTTTTGTTTTATTTGTAAGCTGAGTTCCCTTATTGTTGAAATCTAGAGAAAACCCCAATAATGGAATTATATAAGAACATATACCACCAAGAAATAGACTCACCCACTTGAAATAGAATGTATGAGGGGAAACGTTGAGATAGGTCCATATTCACACATTTAGGTTCCATAATCTTTTTTTTATGAGAAGAGTCTCATTATCCATATATAAAATTTTACAGAAAGAGTCCCTTATAAAATTGATATTGGAGGCATTATGAAAGAAAAAGGGGGTACCTAGTTTCCACATCTAAGAAACTACTATCTTAGGATCTTAACCAGAGTAAAAATTATATTCCACAAAAAGATATGAAATTCAATCCATATAATTTTGGAGAATCTGTCTCCCAATTCCTCATGAAGTCTTCTAAGGAGAACAAATGAAAAATGTAATCTTTTCTATTAAGAATTGACATAACCAAAAAAGTGGAAAGACCCCAAAAATGTATCAAAATAATTTAAGAACTGGACTGATGTCCAATCATCACTGAACATGGATAAAAGGTTCCACTTATGATACTCGTTTTTAGAATCATACTTGTCATTAGACATGAAAAAGGCATGGTTTTCATCCATTACCACTAGACACTGAGGATAAACTAGAATGGATGAAATAATTCAAAGTGATAAAACCAACTTAGGGTCTTTAGTTTAGTCCACCACATCCTTAAATTATATAAGTATATAATGATCCCTTGATATTGAAAAAATCATTGGAGTAGGGGAATCTTGAGATATTAGAGGGATCAAAGTAGTTAGAGAAGATGAAGCTTCAGGGTGAATCCCACCAAAATTATTACTTAGAAAAGATAAAATGAGACCCACTCTAGTAGATTAATAATGAACATCTATTTTAATACCCCAATATTTAGAAAAACTATGTTCTTATCTTACAAAACAAGCAACACCAATCATAAATGAACCCTGAAATATTATTATTTTAATTTGATTATTATAAACTAGCCATTAAATTGGTGGGTATGAATATGATTAAATTCGTTATGAATGATATATAAAGGTCCTAATAAATAAAAATTTATTAATAAGTTATTAAAAAATAATCACCCAATTTTTAGTAAATTCATTTTATTTTTCAAAACTACATTTTCTTCAAAAATAGATTTTATCACTTTTCATGAGAAAGCATTATAATTAATTTTTAAATTTTTTGGATATTTTATTTGATAAAATGGATATAATTTTTTAATTCAACATATCAAAATTATCTTATCGTGAAATTTTGATATTTCCCTAAAAAGTTTGATTTTTTCAATGAACAGAGAAAAAATATAGATTTTTATTGAAAACTATATTTTATTTTAAAGTTTTTATAATGATATATTTTATTTTGGATTATTTTTAAATGTATTTAATTCCATTTTATTAAAAATAATCATATTAAAGTCCATATAGTTAATTATATACTTGAATTTTGTATAAAAATATTTTTGTACTTAAAAAGACATTTTTCAAAGAAACCATTTTTGTCGTGTTTTACGTGTTTAATATGAAATTAAAATTTTCCACTTCTTTTTATTGAATATTTAAAAATTAATTTATTATTTGGAATTTGGATTCCCAGGTTTGTTAAATAGTTCCCTTTTATTTTTAGTTATTATGAATAGTAATTATAATAAATAATTTTCACCATAGTAAGGGTAAATTAGGTAATTAAGATTAAGAATAAAATGACAAGAACTACAAATTGACCATAAAATTTTACTTTATCCTATTTCATGTATTAATATCGGTCATTTCCATACAATTTTAGAATTTATGTCCACTTGTTTTCATATTTCTTTTATTAGTTCCTTAATAATATTTATATAAAATATAAAGACAAAATGTCATTTTTTTTCTTTTAATAACAATAATATTTTTTTATAGTGATAAAAAAACTTATGTTTGATTCTAAATATTCATTTTAAATAAATATTATTTTTCTACCATGATAATTTTTTTTAACTTTTTAGTAATGAAATAATTACATTAAATGTTTACGCAATACTGACACATTATTTATACAATTAATAGAAAAATTAAATAAAGGATTTTAAAAATATTAAAATTAATATATATTGAATGAATTATTATATTTCATTAGTTTTTTATGTAAATATAATATGTTAGTTATGTGTGAAATTATTATATTCTAATTCCATTACTTTCATTTTTTTTCAATGTCAAATTAAATTAACACTTCCAAAAATGACATTAATGACATTTTATGATAAATAATATGATTTTAATTATTTAAAATTTCTAAAAAACCTATATTCGTCAATTTTATTGTTATTTGTTTGAAATATGAACCATTTTTCAATTATTATCCAATTTTCCTTTTATAGTAACTATTTGGACCCTAAAAGGGTAAAAACTTTGTTATTAAAATAATTGTCAAAAAAGGTTAATGTAAGTTAAAATAAAGATATGATGGTAAAAAAACTAATATAAAATTTTCCAAATTTTATTTTGTGATATTATTTTTACCCATAATCATCCTATATTAAAATTATATTTGTTTAGAGCATTTTATCCAAGAAAATTAATTTATATTAATTTCATATATTAAGTTATTTTAAAAGTGTCTCTCCCCTCACTTATAAAAGGGTGCCTCTGGTCATCTTTTTATGAATATTAAAAATAATTTTTGTTTAGAAAATACCTTCCCAAATCCCTTAATTACTTCACTTACCATGTCCTAGTGTAATTGTTTGGATAGAAAACCCTCCTAGAAAGTCTTTTGGGGTAAACCTAAAGAGGTTGTCCAAAGAAGAGGTATCATTCTTAACTGAGGGATTTTGTTTTATTTATTCTTCCACATCCTTCAAATAATATTAAATAATTATGATATAATAAAATAATTATCTATCACATACTAATATTTTATTATATTAATGTCATAACCTAACTTCGTATCCTCTTTCATCAAATGGGAAACAAAACCATCATTGGTATGTACAGCGGATTACTGCCTCGTGAACCAATGTAATTAATTTTTCATAAATATATCTCATGGAAAGTTAAAATGATTGACATAGTGTATATATATGATATTCATCATATATATATATCATTCCTCAAAGATAATATATCACCTATTTTCTTATATTTCCATTCACTAAAAAATAATAATGTTATTCATGTGTACGTGTGGACTACCACATCCACGAAGTAATGTGATTTTTGTATCACCACATCACATGGATATTATATGTATATAATATAATATTTATGATATAATGATGATTCTGGAACTATAAAAAATACTTACCATATTTCCATTATGATCTTTGAAAAATAGAAACATTACCCATGCGTACGTACGACCTACCATCTTCATGATTGTAACATAGTTAATTTTTCTTAACCTTCCTTAAAGTTTTGTTTTAAAATGAAATTTATGTATAAAAATTATAATTAAGTCATTATTATTATTCTAAATGTGATGGGGAAATAGATACTTTACCATTTTTAACATACTAAATTCATTTTAGACTCATGATCCAAATGTCGTTAAATGTTTAATGTGAACTTTTTTGATTAATTAATAGTATATAACATTGAATAAAATAAAATAAAAGGAATAATGAACATTAAAAATGTTATTAAGTATGTAAATAATTAAAATATATTTATTATTCATGAGTTAAGGAATGTCCATGACGATCTAGACTTGAGTTAATGGATTTTATCTCAATTTCCTTTCTTTGAGGCATATTTTAATGTTATGCACCTAATTTATTTTATATGATGGATATAATTTCCCTTTTATATATTATATCATGAATCCTTTATACTTAATGGATTTTTATGTTAGAATTTATTTTAATTCATCCAAGGGGATTTGATTTGAAAGTTATTAAGCAGTAAGGTGTTTCTTAACTTAATTTCCATTCATTGGGTTATACTTCTACTTTATCATATTTGTTATGCCATGATTATATGTGAATGTATCTGTAATTTTTTTATTCTGTATTTATAATTGTTCTTTATTTAAATATGTCCACATAACCACTTCATGTATTAATTTTCACTTCAAAAGTTATTCTCATTGTAGGTGTTTTCTTTGTCTCAATATTTTTTTCTTGAGACGCGTTTCATATTGTGCCCCATAGTTTCCTTGAATAGTGTACTTACTACATCATGAATGAATTGTAACATATCACCTAATTTAAATAATTGGATTTATATATCCATATAAAACTATTTCTTCCAATGACTTTTTTTTAAAGGTACCAAAGCGGTAAAGGCTTTAGGTTACAATCTCTTTTCTTTTCGAGATCGTTTATGTTCATGATTTCTTTGGGGAAAATCATATACAATTATTTTTATGAACCAAATATGTTTTATTATTCTCTGTTCATGAATGTGTTTTACAAGTATGGATTCCATTTCTTCCCTTATTTAATAAATAAACATCAAGAATGTTGTCTGTAAATTATAATGATATTGTAATTTTTTTAGAAATTAAATCATTCTCTTCAATGACTATATTTTCCTTCATTTTTCTTAAACAATTTTTTTTAATATTATCCAATTATTTATTAAAAAAAATTATCCATGTTTTAATGTTTACAAAATGGTTTAAAAATAATATTTCTTTAATTTTTTGAATGTGGTATTTTTTGATTTTTTAACAAAAGTGTGAAAGGAATGTTTTCATTTTTACTTATAAGGCATAAATAGAATTTACCATTATCATGGACACTAAATTATTTTAAGATTCCCTTAAAATTTACATGGTTCTTTTGAAATAATGTTTTTTATAATATTTTGTAAATTTTTAGATTTAAATAAGTTATTTTTAAGTGAGAAGATTATTTTTACTAAATAAATATTACATTTGACGTTTTAAATAAAGTTTAATTAATTAAAACAACATTTGATTTTATGGATTGCTTATAAATTTTTTATATATTTCTATTACATATATACCTTTCTCATTATCCTTATTTTTGTGGGGTAATAAATGCCTTAAGTTCATTTAAGAAGTTCCATATTTATGAAATCTTATTTGATTATGACATGAGGCAAGATTATGAAACCCATATAGTGCTCTAATTCATTGGGAAAATATTTTGTTTGATGATACATTATGTATGGGATTAGGGGGTAAACAAATCCACTATGGGACTCTATCCACCATGTGATATTGTTTATGATGTTATTCTTGAGTTATTATTTTGAAATGTTATATGTTTCTTCCAATTTCCTATATTTCAATGATCTTATGATACCATGTTAATTATGTTATGCTCCCATGTGATTACTAATGAGCATTCTCTTTTATAATATCACGTTATGCAACATAATCATGTTTACGCCATTACTAAGATTTATGACTCACACCTTTATTTTTGTGTATTCCCCTGGATATCCTATATAGTTTTAAGATCTCAAAGGGATTTATGTACTCAATTAGTAGAATAATAAAAGATGTTAAGTTTTAGTTTCTTATAATGTTTTATGTACATATTATTCCTAATACACTAAGAATCATGATCTTTGTATTATAATTATCGAATGTTTATGTTAAGAATATGTAATAATATGTGTAAAATTATTAGGTCACTATATTTAGAATTATACCAAGGTCTAGTTATACTTGGGGATTAGGATTAAATATGTTCTTAAATTTGTTTGGATAATTCTATGTATAGGATAACATCCTATTGTTTTTCTAAGGAAGTGATTATATGATTTTCCAAGAAATAAATCCTTTCATGGACACTAAATGTGGATTTGGTTTTGGAACAAATTAAACTAAGGGTAATAACACAAAAAAGAGTTGGTTGAGTATATCTCAACAATCATTCTAATGCATGATTAGAGTTCCTTTATTATGCCCCTAGTTTGACACTAATAGGGGATATGCTTGGGTCAATTCAAATTTTCTTTATGAACTATTGTGATGAATGAGGGAATAAAACCTATGGAATACTATGATTTTCCATATTGATATGGGTTAAATATAAAGTTTCATGGGTTGATAAGTCTAAAGATGATGATAATTTTAAAGTCATAAACACCCTTTTTTGAGGTTTTAAGTTATAGATGTCTTAGATGATTAAGAGTATTTTGGGTGACATTTATTATAATATAACCATTGGGTTTAGTATGGGTTTTAGTAAAAATAAAGTTATAAAGGAATATTTACGTTATATTTTGTGTAAATAATTTTAAAGGTAATGGTATCCTCAAGGGTTTATCTTATGTTTGATGTTAAGTTAACAATAGTCAATTAAGATTATTTAATTTTGTAAAAAATGTTATATGGAAAACATTAGAGATTAAAAAGTGATTTGATGAATAATTTTACTTTTTAAATATCCTTCATATTTTTGGGAATGTTATATAAATTATATTAATTTAGATTTAGAAATGGGTAACTCGCAGGCTGAGCGAAAATGTCGTCCCATCCGACAATGCCATGGGGCATGAGCCCACAACCGAAGGGCGATAAGGTTTCAATGCCTACCACTAGACTTAATTATGTATTGGTTAGTATAAAATTTATTTTTAAAATAAATTTCATGATAGATAAATATTAAATTGAGTTTGGGATTATATGTTTTATCATAGATATAACCATGGGATTGAAAATAGATTTATTATTTGGTGATTAATTTTAATTCGAAAGAAGTTCACTATTTTGGGAACCATATATGATTAATGTAAACATAAAATTATGGGATTGTATTTAAGGAATAATGTTTGAATTATATTTTGGAAGAATATATGATTTTAATGTGTTTTTATAGTGATTCATGTTATTTATAGAAATGATTATCAAATATTATAGATTATATGATTAGATCATATACATTTTTTGTATGAGATAAATCTTAAATTTAACATGGAAGAATATGTGATAAAATAATTATAATATTTGGGTTTCAATCATAGTATAGAATAATTTTAAGAATTTTGTTATTAGTTATTTATCAAGTGATCTAAGTTGAATTCTGGGTGTTATTCTTGAGGATTTGGTGATTAATTTTGTATTTATTCATATGACGGTTTATTCATTTTGAGAATTCTCTTATGCTAAAATTTTATTTGGTTAATTTATAAAGACAATATGAAAACACATCTATCCTTTTACAATTTTTATTTTATTTTATATAAGTTGATTTTGGTGCTTCAGGACTGAAAAATTCATTTTGAATACTCATCATTTGAAGTATAAGAATAGAGTGTGATAAAAATGACTAAAGGATGAAATTGTACTTATCAACTAAAAATATTTCCTCATTTTATTCATATAGATGGTAAATTAATTCCTCAACTCTATGAAAATAATCTTTAAACAAAAAATTTATCATATTACTTCACTTTTGATGAATCAATGGTCTTTTTTACACCTCATTGGTTTAGGGTTTAGTAGTCATTAACATTCCCTTAATTATTCACTTTCTTTTGATCAATGTTCAATATCACTATCCAAAATTATTTGGACATTAATGTTTTGTCCATGTCCATATTTTCATTTTCCACTAATGATCTCATATAGGGAAACCCATTTATGTTCTTAACTTCATATTTTGTTTTCCCTCTTTTCAAGAGGAAGTTTTATTAACCTTTTTTATGATGTGGGATTTAAACCTAGGTATTTTCAGATGTCAAACCATTTTTTATTGAGCCTTATTTCAAATTATTAAGATTAAAAATGCTAAATTGTGAAATAATGTAATACCATGATATTATTTTACAAACAAATATGTTTGATAGCATATACGATAAGCAACACCAAACTTAAATAAAGCATGAAATTTTATTATTTAAATATGATCATTATAACCTAGCCATTAAATATGTGGGTATGAATATGATTAAATTATTTATGAAATATATATAATGGTCATACTCAACATAAACATATTGATAAATTATCTGTAAATAATTACAGAATTTTTGGTAAAGTAATTTTTTTTCAAAAATAGGATTTCTTCAAAAATGGATTTTATTGAATTTCATGAGAAAATATTACAGTAAATTTTTGGATTTTCTTAGAAATTTTATTTTATAAAAAAAATAATTTTTGAAAACATCATATCAAAAAAAATATGCTAAAATTTTGATACTTTTCTGAAAGATTTTTTTTTATGAATGGTGAAAAAACTGATTTTTATTAAAAAATATATATTATTTTAATGTGTTTACAAAGTAATATTCAATTTTTGGAATAGTTTTAAAATTTTAAAATTTTAAAATTTAATTTTGATTAAATATAATCTAATTATAGTCCTTATAATTAATTTTATATATGAATTTGGTATAAAAAACTTTTTATACTTAAAAATGATTTTTTTGAAAAGAGTTTTTCATCACATTTTTATGGTTTAATTATAAATTAAATCATGCCACTTATTTTAATTTAATCTTGAAAAATTAATTAAAATTTTAAAATCAAGAGGTCCAAATATAGTAAATTTTTCTGTTTTCTATTTATTCATTATGAATACTAAATATAATAAATATTTATCACCACTGTAATGGTAAATTAGGTAATTATGTTTGAAAATAATATGACAAGGGATACCAATTTACCAAAACACTCACCTTTATTCAATTTTATGAATTTATTTCAACAATTTCCATCCAATTCTAGAATTTATGGCCACTTGGTTCCATATTTATTTAATTTAGACCATTTTAATATTTAAGTAAAAGATAATGACAAACATGTCAATTTATTAATTTTAATAACAATAATATTTGTTTATAGGGGTAAAAACAACTTATTTTAGGTTATAAATAGTCATTTTAAATATATATAATCTTGTTTATCTTGGTAATTTATTTGTAACTTTTAGTAATGAAATAGTCACCTTAAATTTTTATGAAACACTAACACAATATTAATTTAATTAATAGAAAAATATAATAAATGATTTAAAAAATATTAACAGTAATATATATTAATTAATTTTTTCCATAAATTTTGTAGACAAATATAACATTTTAGTAATGTTTGGAAGGATTATATTCAAATTTCATTGTTTTCATATTGTTTTCAAAGTCCAATTAAATGATTAGTTCAAAAAATGATATTAATGATATTTATAATAAATATTATTTTATTAAATGATTTAAAATTTATAGAAATACTATATTTGGACAAGTTGTTGGTATATGGATGAAAATACTAATCAAGGTCCATTTATTCTCCAATTTTTGTTTTATAGTAACTATCTTAACCCCTAAATAGTAAAATGTTTGCTATCACGGTAGGGGTTGATGAGTCTTTAAAGAATGACATAAGTGTAAAAACATAACCTAAACTTTTCCAAATATTATTAGATGTTGTTATTTTAACCCATAATCATCATATATTATAATTATATTAGTTTATATCCTTTTTTCAATTAAAATTAATTTATATTAATTTAATATTTTAAGAAATTCCAAAAGTGCCCCTCCGCTCACTTATAAAAGTGAACTTCCTATCTAATAGCCATGCAGACTTAGTTAATTCCCAGTGAGTTACCAAATTTAGAAATTTAGAAACATAAAACAAACAGACCACTAAACTACTAGGGAGTATAGGATTTGCAAGTTTGAGGTTGAACCCACAAAGATAGGGTTGGAGAAAAATAATTATTAAATAAAAAATACCTAAACTAATTTCAATGAATCTAAACTAGTGATAATTGGTTTGTGAAGAAGGTGGGAGATGAAAATAAAAAAATGGGTGCAAGGAAGCAATGATTCTAGGTTCCTGAAATAACAAGGTATGAATTAATTAATTAATAATCATGCAGTTGATGTAATAGGGTCTTAATGAGTTCAATGATCATGATAAATTCTCTCCATATTAATTTATTCTTTTCTCATGGTCAGGTAATATAGATTAAAAAGGATGGGTAACCCAAAACCTAGTTTAAACATAGGGATGAAACTAACCCAATGGTCATGGTGGAAATCTAAACCCTAGACCACACATTAAATAAATGCATTCAATCCACTTAAGAAATGGTCATGCTCAAAGATAGAAATAAATTAAACCTATTTCATAACCCCACTCACAATGATCATGAAAGAAGAAATTAGGAAAGAGATATAATTGATGAACCGATTTAAAATCCAAACATTAATTTCATTAATTGTAAAATATATCATACAATCAATTCCCATTCATCAAGTACACAACAGAACAAAGAAATCACCCACTCTTGCTAACCACGAGCAGGTATAGAAAATAAATAATGGAAAAATCCTAAAACAATTAGTGGAGTAGTTGTGCCTTCATCCGGTAGGTATCTAGTGGTGGTTCCCCATCTAGAATATTTTAAATTGGTGTCTAGAGGTCCCTTTTATAGGTGTTTTCCTATTAAAACACATGGTCCACATTCCTTGCATTTTATCTGCACATTGCCATCATCATGATGTGTTCCTGGGGTATACATAGTGTATATTAGATCTAGTTTTCCTCCACTGCGTTGAATCTGCGGGTGCTTCTTTAAATATTTGTATTTTGTAATTATGTATACTAATATTACACGATGTTTACTCATTGTTTTGGTTTTCAACCTTATATGCGTGACTCTTGCATGCATCACATTCATTAATTTGAAACTTTTACTGTTGTTACGTCATGTACTGAAGGTACACTACATGTACAGGTCATTCACAACATTTATGCTCATCATGAATTTTTCTACGCGGTATGCAACATGTCACAAATTGAAACTACACATCGTGTACTAGAGTTATACATCATGTAGGTTCTCTACTTCAAAATTTATTGCTCCTCTTGGACTTCAAAATTCAGGTGTCACACCACTTTTCTTCTCTCGCAGTACGAAGTGTTTTAAGATTCAGAAACCATCTATTTTTTGTTCCTTTTTTCAATTATTCTACATTTCCTACCATAAAACATAAAAAAGTCAAATAATTACAAAAAGGGAAATATTATTCAATTAAATACAAGAATCCATACATAAAAATAATAAAATATATATGCATGAAATAGACTTATCAAATCCCCCCACACTTGAATTCAACCTTCTCCTCAAGGATAAAATCTCAACATACTATAGAGGACAATTACCCTACCATGAATTAAATTCAATTTCAACAAAAATATTTAATCAAATGGAAAATTAAATTTTCGAGCATCACATAGGAAAATTCTTCAACACTTCACTTTTCAAAGAAACAAGTGAATCATGTATTTTAATTTTCTCCGTTGAAATAACCAAGCCTTCTCAATAATCCATTTTCGATTTTTAAATTTATATTAAATATGCATTACATTTTCAATATACCTCAAATGAATTTTTTCTCTCATCATCAGGGTACAAATTAATAGCATTCAACACATACCTCAAGAACATGTAACTTACCATATGTGTATAAGACATCTAATATCTCCACTGCATAAATAAAAAATCATAATTAATCATGAGGGCTTGACTATTTAGGATAAAATGACTATGAGGTTTTGAGGTAGGTACGTAAATGATAAAAATTTTAAGGCTCAAAAAGGAGGTTCAACTCTAAATCATTTTTCATGGGATTCAGAAACAACTCAATGAATGTATCCCCTTACAAATGTCATTTCTCTCTCCCCAAAAATCTCAAAGTGGTATCATGATACATGTAAGTGAAATGATAGAATCATACCCTCTTTATTTTTTCCTTTTGTATATTTTTTCCCAAATTTATGCTCATGATGAATCTCATATTCATCACCTAACCACATACAATCCAAAAATCGTTAGTCTGAAAAATGGTGATTTTTTATCCTTCCAGAATACAACCAATTTTTTTAATTTTTTTAACAAGAGAGGTGAATAATAAAATACAATTAAAGACTTCATGGCCTATCCCCATATCACATTCTAGAATCCCCCATAAAATATCCACAATGATGTATATCCCAGTACACTGAAACAATTTCCCCCCCCCCACACTTATTCTTTTAAATGTCATGTAAAAAATTTAGAGGAAGGTAATAATGGATAAAATAGGATTGTAACATGGCTCATTTATTAAATAGGTTGTTTATGGAATCTATGGGCTTAAAAAAGATTAATTCAGGGTTGAACCATGGATAATTGTTCACAAAAATAATGCCTTAATCATATTAAAAGTGATTCTGTTTAATCATATATTTGATAAGATGCAAATAAAGTTATAGAAGAAAACTTTCCCAAGTTTCTCATGAAATATAATATAGAAGGAATGAAAAATATTGGGCTCAGTGGATGTCTTTGGAATGATACAAATGGTTGGGTAAATTACTCATGGAAATGCATATAAAAAATTAAATCAACTAATGCAATTATCAAAATTCAAACCATAGAAAAATATCATAAAAATTTCATTTACAATGATCAACATGCTCCTCAAATCATGATTTATAGAATCCTAATCCACATGATTATCTCTACTAATTATTTTCTCCATTTTTATCATTAAAATTAATTGATAAATAAATCTAAAATTCATTGCATTGTAATTATCCTTGGTAGTTTATGTCTTCTAGTTCATTTGAGTAAAGAATGAGTCAAATGTGGGGCATGCAATTTCCAATTAAAGATCTAATATTTTTAAAATGTAGGGAATATAAAGTGTTTGATTTTAAATGCATACTTCCCATTAAAGTGGTGGTTCAAACATGGGATGCATAGGTACTACCTACACTAAATTTACAACATGAAATGGTCTTGAAGCTTCTCATCCTTCTGCCTGCCACTTACTACCTATGCCTTTGATGGTCCTGAAAAAAATAGAAACAAGTGAAAGTATATTCCCTTGAAATAAAGCTAAATGTATTAAGGGAAATTGAAATTAATTCCTAATATAAAATTAAATATTAAGAAATCAATAAATTTAAAATCCTAGAAAGCAATAAAAACTTGAGTTGCCTACCGAAAGATACTCTTTTTTTAATGGTCATTTAGCTTGACCATGCCTGTGTTAACTGATTGGGGTGTGATATAAAAAATAATTGTCTCATGTTTACCCAATATTTACTTTGTTTTCCTCCCATATGAGATTGAATCTTCCTCAATGGAATTGGAATTTACTTCGGAGGTGGTTACTAGAGTCCGAACAACATGAGTATTGCTAATAGAATTTCATCATCTGTCTAGAATCAGTAAAATTGTTCTTATTCTTTAACTATAGGGTTCATTTGTTGAGTTTCTTCAATGAATTCTTCAGGATACACCTCTAGCTCTTCAATTTCTTCTATTGTTACTGCTTCTTTTTTCTACGTAGTCAGCATAGTGTGTAACTTATTATTCTTACTCTTTTTCTTCATCATCATATTATTCCTTCGGCTACAGTTCCAATTTTGTGAGGAGGATTTGTATAATCTCAGCAGTTGTGTATCATTTTTGTTCAATTTCATCTTTTTTCTTCTACCTTCTCTAGTGTTCTTCAGACCATTCGAGTTCTACAGTAAGGTCACCCTCTTTATCATCTTTCGAGCTTGTAAAATCAAGAGAAGTGTGATCAACATAAATAAAAGCATGAAAAGTGGTACTTAACTATGATTCATTGTACATGAATCTTTGTTCATGGTTCTCCTCATAGAAATCTGTCTCTAGGCTTTAGGGTGTTTTGTGTTCAATGCTTTGTTACAGTTGTGTGCACTCATAGGTTTTACTATTTTAACTTCATCGAGTATTTGAACCATATCATTCACTAGGAAGGTGAACCTATCCTTAGTAGTCATTCTACTCTTAATCAATTCCATCACAACTAAAAATACCATGTGTAGTAAAATAAAATTTAAATAAAAATCCTATGAAGAAATCAGTAAACATAAAAGTTTAGAAAAAAATTTATCTAAATTATCCAATCAATAAATTCTACACTCTTATCCCTGGATACAGTGAAAAAAATTTGATATCTATGGCGGAATCATTAATTACCACAAGGTTACCAAATTTATAAATTTAGAAACACAAAATAAACATACCGTTAAACTATAGGGTAGTATAGGATTTGGAAGTCTAAGGTAGAAACTACAGAGATAGGGTTGGATAAAAATATCAATTAAATAACAAAGACCTAAACTAATTTTGATGAGTATAAACTAGAAAGAATTGGTCTGTAAAGAATGTGGGGGATGAAAATATAAAATGGGTTCCAGGCAGTAATGATTCCATGTTCATAAGATGAAAAGTTATGAAATAATTAATTAACAATCACGCAGTTATTGGAATTAGGTTTTAGTGAGTTCATTGGTAATGATAAATGCTCTCCATCTTAAGATCTCCTTTTCACATGGCCAGGTACTTTGTATTACAAAGGATGGGTAACCCAAAACATAGTTTAAAAATATGGATGAAACCAATTCAATGGTCATGGTGGAATTCTAACACTCATATCACACTTTAAATAAATGCATTCAATCCACTCATAAAATGGTCATGATCAAATATATAAAGAAATTAAACCCATTCTCTAACCTCGCTAATAATGATCATGTAAGATTAAATTAGAAAAGAGATATAATTGAAGAACATATATGAATTACCAACATAAATTTCATTAATTATAAAATACCTCATGCAATCAATTCCCCTTCATCACATGTGAAATGGAACAAATAAATCACCCGCTCCTGTTAACCACGAGCAGGTGTATAAAATAAATAAAGTAAATATCCTAAAAAAAGTGGTGGAGAAGTTTTACCTTAATTATGTATTAATCTGGTGGTGATTTCCCATCTGGAATATTTCAAATGGGTGGCCAGGGTTCATTTTTATAGGTGTTTTCCTGTCAAAACCCACAGTCCATGTCGCCTACATTTTAACTATGTGTCACCATCGTCATGACGTGTACCTAGGGTACACATTGTGTACATCAGATCTGTTTATTCCTCTATTGATTTGAATCCATAGATTCTTCTTTTACTATTTGACTTTATTCATGACTTTTACTGAGATTACACGATGAGTACTCATGGTCTGTGTTATCCTTCATGTCTGCATGACTCTTGCGTGCATCACATTAATTAATTTAGAACTTTGACTACTATCACATCATGTAATAAATGTACATGATATGTACTGGTCATTTATAGTATGTATTCTCATCATGACTTATTCTATGTGGTCTATAGTATGTCATGAACTAAAACTACATGTCATGTACTGAAGTTACACATCGTGTAGGTGCTCTAATCCAAAATTTATAGCTTCGGTTCGACTTAAAAATTTCAGTGTCATGCCAATTGGTATTGCTCATGGTGTGAAGTGTATTTAAGATCTAAAAACCATATATTGTTTTTTCATTTTCCCAATATTCAACATTTCTTTCCATAAAACATAAAACAAGTCAAATCATTCCAAAAAGGTCAAGCTTATTCAATTAAAGAAAATAATCCATTCATAAAAATACTAAAAAATATATACGGGAAATAGAATTATCACTATCATATATACTTAAAAATAAAAAATAATTTTTTTCTTCTAATACCTACCGAAATACCTTATTTAATTCCCTTAACATGCCTTGGATTCCTTGGTTTGATTATAAAACCTTCCTAGGAATGATTTTGGTGTAAACCTAAAGAGGTTGTCTGAAGAAGAGGTATTTTTCTTAACTGAGTGTTTTTTTGATTTCTTATTCCACCTAATTTAAATATTATTAAACCATTATGATATAAAGATATCAATATATCACATATAATAAGATTTTATTATTCTAATGTAATATCCTATATCAATTACCTCTTCCATCAAATTGAAAACAAAACCATCATTCGTGTGTTTGACATACTACTGCCTTGCGAACCGATGTAATTCATTTTCTATCAACACCTCTCATGGATGGATATAATGATGAATTTAATTTATATATATATATATTATATTCATGAAATATTTATTATTTTTAAATGATAATATATCACCTATATTCTTATTTTTTCATTCACTATAAAATGATAATGTCGTTCATACGTACATGAGGACTACCACCTCCATGAATCGATGTGATTTGTTTATCATCACTGCATCACATGGGTGTTATACATAAGTAATATATTATTTATTATATAATGATAAATATGAAAATATAAAATAATCCTATCCTTATTCCCATCATAATCATTGAAAAATGGAAATGTTACTCATGCGTAGGTACAACCTACCATCTCCATGATTGTAACACAATTAATATTTCATAACCATAATTTAAGGTTATTTTTAAAAATATAATTTATGTATGAAAATGATAATTTTGTTATTATTTTTATTCTGGATATGATAGGGAAATAACCTCTTTGATCATAGTCAAGTTTCCAAAGTCATTTTATACTTATTAGACAGATTACATTCAAAGTCTGATGTGAACTTAATTAATTAAGAAATTATATAAAACATGTTTTAAAAAAATAAAAGTAATAATGAAATTTAATTTTTTTCTAAATAAAGTAGATAATTAACATAAGTTTTTTTTATTAATGAGTTAAAGAACATACATGAAAAGTGTGGCTCAAGGAAAGGGATTTTGTCTCAAATTCATTTCATTGGGGAATATTTTAATGTCATGCACATAATTTATTTTATATAAATTATATGCTGACACTTTTACATATTATATAATTAATCATTTTTAATTCATGTATTTTATGTTATAATTCATCTTATATCATTCAATATTATTTTATTTGAAATTTACCTAGCAGTAAGGTATTTCTTAACTCAATTTCCATTCATTGGTTTATACTTTTACTTCCTTGTCTTTTTTATTTCATGATTATGTGTGAATGGATCTATACATTATTTTATTCTATATTTAAAACTGATTTTAATGGATTCAAATATTTTTACATAATCAATTCAATGATTAATTATCACTTCAAAATTTATGATCTTTGGAGGTATTTTCTTTGATACAACCTCTTTTTGTTGAGACTTGTTTCATGTCATGCATCATGATTTCCATGGTGGGTGTACTTGTTGTGTCCTGAATAAATTTTTACAATTTAAATAATTTAATTCATGGGATTTATAGATAAATTTCATACTCTTACTTCTAATTACCTTTTATTATAATTTTACCCAAGTGATAAAGCCGTTATGTTACAATCTTCTTTCTTTTCAAGATTTTTTATGTTCAAGGTTCCTTTGGAGGAAAAAATATAAAATTATTTTCTTGAACCAAATATTTTTTATTCTCCTCTAGTCATGGATGTGGTTTAAAAATTTGGTTATTATTTTCTCTCTTATTCAACAATGAAACATCAATAATTTTGTTTGAATGTAATACTGATATTGTATCTTCTCTTAGATATGGAATCTTTCTCTAACATGAATATATTTTTATTTTTTTGTTATCAATAATGTGTTTAATATTATCCTACTATTTATTAAATAATGTTTCCCATTATTTACTTTTTAAAAAATAGTTTAAAAGTAATATTTCTGATATTTCCCTAACAATCCACCTTTTGACTTTTTTTTATAATAGTATAAAAAGAATGTTTTCCTTTAAATAATATGACATGAACCAAATTTCCCATCATAATTATTGCATAATTCTTTGAAACTTATTTTAAAATTGTACATGATTATTTTTAAATAAAATTATTTATATAATATTTTGTAAATTTTTAGATTTTAAATAAGTAATTTTAAATTGAAAAGGTTATTTTCCTCAAGAAATATTCCATGTGATCTTTTAGTGACATTTTCATCAATTAAGAAAACCTTTCATCTTATAGATTGATTATAAATTCTATATATATGTCTCTAACATATATACCTAGCTTATTATCCTTTACATTTATATGGTAATACATTCCTTAAATTCATTTAAAAAATTATTTCATTATGAAATATTCTTTGATTACTACATGAGAAATGTTTATGCAAAACATTTATTTCCATTGGTAATTATTATTTTTATTCCTTATTATTTATTTACTTTTTGTAGAACACATGTAATTGCTCTTATTTTCCTGAGTTATTTTTTAGAAATTATTTGGGAAAATTCAGAGATCTGGCGTTGAGATGGTGTGCGGTTCTGAGGCCCGATGTGCCTTGAAAAATTCATTAAAAAATGTTATGTTTTTTATAGCAGGAACACACGACTTTCCTAAAAAAGTGAAATATATTTTAAATGGGTTCCCAGATCATAAATCTTAGAGAACTGTTGAGCTTAGAATGATAGCTTTACCCAAGGTGTTACCTAACTTTGGTCAGCGCTGATCATCTAAAGAAAAAGTCACCAAGGACGTAACTGTAAATAAAATAATTAAATAAAATTATTTTATTTTAAAATCCAAATAAATCATTAATTCTGACTAATATTAGAAATATTAGACCACTATTATGTTCATAATGTGGTGTTTTCCATTAGCGTGAATTAACATTTGTCGGTGCAGGTCTTTTGTGGGAAAAATAGAAAATGATGTAATCATCATTAAATAATTAAAAGATAAATTATTTTATGGATGAAAAAAATTTCTTTTTATTAATACTTTTCCAAGAATTCAGGTTTATCAAAATAAAACCTATAATTCCTCTAAGGTGTGAAGAAGAACTCTTTTGACAAACAATGACGAATCATGGACCGATGATTGATGCACAACCGATTCGAAGGAATCTCGGTGATGCTGACAATTATGAAATGATCCTTCATCAGCGACCTCTAAAAATAGAGGTAGGGTGGTTATTTATTTGTGACTTTTTTTTACATTCTTGGTTTTTATGATGAACGATGGCCAATCCACGAAAAGGTTGATCCACGGTTTGATCGTTGTGGGATAGTTATAATTATGGGGTTAATTAATGGGAGTTAGTTTGTGATTCTACTTTATTATTCATTATAACAAGAATGAAATAAGGGAAACATGGAAAAAGGATTATTTTCATTACTTTTGTGTTATTTTTTATACCCTTATCCCCCTTTCTTCGTGTTCATCATAGTTGGACACCTGTACCCACGATTCGACTTACCAGGTGCATCTAAACACGAACAGATTCCCAAATTAGAGGTATACCGACAATAGAGGCTATGTCAGAATAGATCATAACACGAGGAGCATGGATCTATGAAAATTTTGAAATCATAGCATTGAAGGTGGCGTGGTGGTCTGCAAAAGTGACAAACGGTGTGGGTACGACGAGGTGGTGCCTTGACAAGAGGTGGTAGCTGCGAATGAAAATGGTAGCGGCGGAGCGGGCCGTGTGGGATGTGGAGGAGAAGAGTTACATGACATGAAGGAAATAGAGTGGGGAATGTAGTGAGGCTGCATGATTTATTGTGGTGGATGCATTACGTGGTAGGGCATCCCTGTGGAGTGGCTTCGATCACCGCGGGTGACCGCGTGGAGCAGGGGACACGGCCAGGTGGGCCGCGTGTGATGGCCTAGATGGAGTGCGCTCAAGCGGGTCAGGCCATGGGAGATAGGTTAGGCCCTGGGGAAGTGGGATGGGCCCAAGAAGAGTGGGATGATCCAAAGAGGAGTGACTTAGGTCGACCTAGTGGATTGGACCAGATCAGAGTTGGACCCCAGATCAACCCAATGTGGTCGCACGATCGACTGCCACAGATGCTCGAGCTGTCGCGGTGTGGTTGCACGGATCGACCACAGGGCAGGTGACCATGGGGTGGACCAACCATAGCGGTCGACCGCTATGGTTGGTGGACTAACTGTGAGTCGGTCCTTGGGCCTAGTGACCCCCCGTCTTCTGAAACTTCAAACCCTAATAACGTTCAAACGGTGCATCTGTTTGACAAGCGGTTTGGGATGTTGGAACCTTGACGATGAGATGATCCTTTTGAATTATTATGGCGAGGTTTTATCTTGGACTAGTATAGGTTGATAGTCTTACCTTGGTCCTTTCCATGAGTGTTCAGTATGATATTACATCCACATCATTGGATTATAATTCCCTATAGAGGTTGAGTCCCAGATAGAGTTTGGCATCCCTCCTCAGGTCTGTAGTGTGATTCTCTATCACCCTTAGTAGAGTTTTTATAGAATTCACATATACTCCCAGAAGGGTGTTGTTCCTCTATCTAGAAGGTGCATCAATAGGGAATGTGGTTTCCCCCAGTGTATTTAGGTGCAATTTATGGTATCCCCCAGGGTATTTGGGCATGATCCCCTGTGTCTCTAATTGATCCAGATTGGGTACATGGTATCCCGCAGTGTATTGGGGAAAGATCTGTGGTATCCCCTAGCATATCTGGGAATGATCCCCTCTCTTTGGTATCATAATATTCCTTGACTAATATGTTCTCATTTGGGTATGGTCCAAATGAGCTAGACCTCTGGGTGAGTGTCTTCAATGATATCATGGATCGAGGAGTGGGTTCTCCTTGAATGAGCATGCTTCAAGTAGAATCATTTGGATGACAGTTGGTTAAGACTACCCAATGGCATGCTGTTTTTCATGAGTATATTTGGGTATTCTTGGTATATGTGTTGTTGACATATACCTGTGTAGAGCTTACTAGTATTTCCTTTGTGGTATTTTCCTATATGGTTTCAGGGTGTCCTACTAAGTATTGTTGTACCCACCCCTGTATGGGCTTTTACTGCATGTGTCATGTCTTATGAAGATGATCAACCCTTGGATAGAGTTCCAGGTAGACCCAGACTAGGCAGTGCCTTGTGAGACCAGACAGGCTGAGTTTTGTTCCAGTAGATTTTCAGATGACAGTCACAGTACCTCTTACTTTACCGGTTGGACTTGTGGCTTCAAACTCTTTTCTTTTGGTGGGCTAGTTTTGTCTCTGTTTAATATCCATTACTTTTGTAGTTGTACTTTGGTTATGGGATATAGTAGTTTGAATTAAATTTTCACTTAGTGTTTTTACATTTCAACATTTGTGGATTTGAGATGTGTGTATGCATACAAGTACATAGAAAAATTCCTCCCATTTTTGGGATATACCTACTCGGTGCTAGTCACTAGCCCCTAGCCTATTAGAGGCGGTATTGGGGTGGTCATGGAATGGTCCCCTATAGGATGGGTCGTGATAGAGTGTTATCAAAGGGGGTTGGTTCTACATTAGGATTAGGAGTCTGTGAGGTTTTTTTGGGGAAACAATGTTAAATGTTTCGAGTTTGAATTTCAAACCAGAGAATCCAACGTTGGTGTGGTGGGTGACATATACATACACCAGGACTCTGATCACCTTCATTTCAACTCAGTAAATGAAAAACTAATTTTGGGAAAAATAATGTTACATGCATCATATAAGAATGGTTTTGATTTCCATGTCCTTCTTGAGTCATATCTCCAGATATACTGAATTGATTATTGTATATCTGGTTTCATTTCAAGATTCCTCCACATAGACATCCATCTAGGATTCCACTGAGTGATCATGAGGACGTTTCGTATAGTGACTAGGCATTAGTAAATGGTCTTGTACTAGAGATAGCACCTCTAGGTGGTTTACTAGCTATACCACCACCCATCAAGCAGTTACTACTACCAACACTAGCAGCTAAGGATACACACATGTTGAGTGTGTTTAACGAGTTCTAGAGGCAGTGACCTACCAGGTTTCTGGGTGAGCCAGACCCCCTGTTGGATAAGGATTGGTTAGAGGTAGTCACCTGTGTTTTCCACCTTCTGTGGATGTTGGCTGACCAGATGTCATCCCTTGCTAGGAGTCTTCTTCGTTGCTCCATGGAGCGATGGTGGAGCTCGGTGACATAGTATCATGACGAGAAAACTCTATCCTAGACAGACTTTGAACATCTCTTTAGGGTGGAGTTCTATCCAGCCATGTTGCGATCAGTTCGCATACAGGAGCTCCTGCATTGGCAGCATGGCATCATGACCTTGGCGAAGTATTCATTGAGGTTTACTGATCTTTTGTGCTACTCTCTATATATATATGGTATGAGACCATTTCTTTGGGGCTCATACCTTTGCGTATTTCTTACTCCATGAAATTAGGGCATTATTGGTATCCATTAGCATTCCTACTTATGCTGGGGTACTTGATCGAGCCCTGTTAGTGGATTTTTTTCTAGAAAAGAGGACACCTGTAGTAGGAGCTAGAAGTGGGCATCAGATAACTGATACCTCAGCTACAAGTGGATGATGGAAGTCACAGGGACCCAAGAGAATAAGTCACTTCAAGGGACGATCCTAGGATGTGGGGTCAGTGGGGTAGGGATATCAAGGCAGCCTGAGTCAGACCTGAGATATATGGTGTCACACATACAACAATCATGGAAATCTGGAATGCGATTGCCCAACCAGTCATAAAACTGATCGAGGGATGATCCAGGGACTTCTGAGGCAGAGGTAAAGATAAGAGCAGGGTGATCCACATGGTGGTAGATATGGGAGAGTATAAGGTAGGGAAATAAGAGGTGGGTGTATGTTCGACGTATTACTGCCACCACCCCCAGGTGGTCCATGCTATACTCAGGGAGCAGGTGGATCAGGATGGGTATAGAGGCATGTGATGGAGGATTATGGTCCCAAGGATCCAAATATTATTAGAGGTATGATCTATGTCTTTTACACCTTAGATGCAGTTTTGATAGACATATGTTCTGTCCATTCTTTTATTTCCATGAACCTTGTTCAAGATTCAGAGATTCTGGTTGAACTGTAGACTCAACCCTTATGCTTAGAGAATCCTATAAGAGTAGATTCGTTGATCACCCACTAGTTTTGATAGTGTTACCATACTATTGGAGGAAAGAGTTTCGATTGGGATCTCTTGGTATCAATGTCAAGGCCTTACGACGTCATTCTTGGTATAGACTGGTCATCCATAGTCCGTGCTCATATTGACTGTTTTAGGTGCAAAGTGTAGTGTGTCTGCAGTTATGGGACGAGTTATTCTTTTTTTGGTGAAAAGTAAATAAAAGAAACACATGATAGACTCACACATAGGAGGGTTCAGTTGATCACTCGTCATTTGGATAGCTTGAACCTCAGTGCTATAGATGATATGAGTCCTCATTTTCCTGTAGTGGTGAAGGAGTATGATGAAATATTTTCGGATGATGTTCAAGGATTACTTCCACACAGGAAGTAGACTTCTTCATTGATCTATACCCTGATATGACAATGATATCTACACCTACATATCAGATGGCTCCCATAGAGCTTCTAAAGATGAGGGTGTAGTTGGAGAACTTACAGAGGGTGGGCTTTGTGAGACCCAATGTTTCACCCTAGGTAGCCCCAGTTTTGTTTTCCAATAAGGTATATGGGAGATTGAGGTTATGTGTAGACTTATGGCGCCTGAACTAGGTGACTGTGAAGAACAAGTATCCACTATCAAGGATCAAATACCTCTTTGATCAGTTGAAAGGGTCGTCGTGGTTCTTAAAGATCGACCTCAGGTCAGGCTATCACAAGTTGTGAGTACGGGATGAGGATATACATAAGATGACTTTTCAATGTTGTGATAGTCACTAAGAGTACTTGGTGATGCCATTTGGCATGATGAATTACCTAGTAGTATTCATGGGACTCATGGAAATTATCTTTTAGCCTTAATTGGACTAGTTCGTGGTGGTCTTCATTGATTACATCCTAGTGTACTAGGCGTCTGAGGAGGATCAAACAGGACACTTGAGGATGCTCCTGGGAACACTTTGAGAGCACCAGATTTATGGGAATCTATTGAAGTTTTAGTTCTAGATTCTAGATGTCCATTTTTTTGGATACATCAATTCTACAGATGGTGTTTCATTAGATCCAGTGAAGGTTGAGGCGATGCTTTCTTGGGATCCACCTAAGAGTGTTACTGAGGTTTGGAGTTTTATTAGTTTAGAAGGGTATTGTCAGAGGTTTATACCCGACCTCTATAAAGTGGAATCACCCTTTATAGTTTGGAAATGAATGGGACAATCTTTTTATGGATACAAAAGTTTCAGTAGTGCATTCATGAGATGAGGCAGAGGTTGACGAGTACTCCTATATTAAGATTACCGGAGGATGGTGCCGAGTACAGTGTTCTTCAATGCATCAGGAACTAGGCTTGGTTGTGTGCTAATTCAGAGTCAAGTGGTGATTGCTAATGGTTCACATCAGTTGAGACCACACAAGCATAACTACATGTCTCATGATCATGATTTAGCAGTGATAGTATTCACGTTGATGATGCGGTGACACTACCAAATGGGAGATAAGTTTAACATCTACTCTGATCAAAAGATTCTCAAGTATATATTCTTTCAGAAGGATATGAACTAGAGATAGTGGTAATGGCTAGAGTTCCTCTAGGACATTGAATTTGTAATTTTCTATACTCATAGTAAGGTAAAAATGGTGGCATATGTTCTTTGTAGGAGATCTAGTTTTCAGTTACTAAACGACGTGTCAGAGCAGTTGGAATCCTTGAAGTTATCCTTTATGGATGGAGACGGAGCAGCATACCTCCAGTCGATGGTTGTCACCCATTCACTTTTATAGCAAGTTAGGGAGGCAAGACTTGGGGATGCTGACTATGAGACCCTACTTGCTCAGATGTCTATAGGGCATTCCCTTGATGGATATTCAAAAGGTGGGGAGCACGTTGTTATTTTTAGTGGGTGAAAATTGTATCAGTGGTGCTATAGGGAATTGTTTTGAGGTAGTTCCATACCACCCCTTTGGTGGTACATCCAGGTTTGAAGAATATGTACTTGGACCTCCGACATCAGTTTTTGTGGACTCGTATGAATAAGGGAGTTATATGGTCCATCTCTTTATGCCTCACTTATTAGTAAGTGAAGGCTGAGCACCAGGTTATAGTGGGTTTATCCCAACCCCTTGAGGTGCCGGAATGGAATTGGGATGGGATATCGATGGGCCTCATGATAGGTTTACCACATATGTCCAAGGGACATAATTCCATCTAGGTTATCATTGAATGACTCTCTATGTCGGTCCACTTCCTAACTATCTCAGAGTAGAGTTCTATAGAGATCCTGGGACACCTCTATGTGTGGGAGATAGTTCGACTCCATGGTGTCCCATCGACAATTGTTTCTGATTGTGATTCTAACATTAAATCCCAGTTGTGGAAGTGATTAAAGGGGGATTTTGGGACTCAGTTACACTTGAAAACAATGTTTCACTCCCAGACGGACAGTAAGATTGAGCGAACCATTTAGGTTTTGGAGGACATGTTGCAGGTGTGCATGTTAGATTTTTTCTACAGTTGGGAGGATCACTTAACACTGGTGGATTGTTCATAAAAAAACATCCACCACTCTACCATTAGTATGACCCCATTCAATTCCTTGTAAGAGTGACCTTGTGGGCCACCACTTTTCTAGAATGACCTATGATTTTCGACAGTTATGGGTTTGGAGTTAGTGAAAGCCACTACTAATATGGTGAAGATCATCCAGTATTTGGTGAAGACTACAAATATTCATCAAAAGTCTTATGCTGATAGGCAGTAGAGGCCTTTGGAGTTCAAGGAAAGAGACCATGTGTTCTTTCGGGTTTCATCTTGACATGGATTATGGATAATTGGTTGGGGAGACATGATATCTCCGAGGTGCATCGAACCTTTCCTAATACTACATAGAGTTGGTGAGGTGGTGTACCTCTTGGATCTACTATCAAAGTTAGAGTGGGTACATGATGTATTCTATGTGTTAAAAATAAGGAGGTATGTTACTAACTAATCACAAATCATTGAATAGGGTGAATTGGATATCAAGGATGGGGAAAATTTTGTTGAGCATATAGTGAAGATTGAGGATCAAAATGAGAGGATTGTTAATGGGTGGTTTATTCCTCTGGTTCATGTTTGGTGGTAGCATAGGAACTTCCAGGAGGGAACATGAGAGTGGGAGGCTCATATTCATGCTCAGTACCCTCATCTGTTTGGGTAGCCCTTGTTTTGGATTTTCATAGATGTAAATCCCTAAGGTGGGGAGAATGTAATGACATATATTTTCCCAATTGTTTTTTAGAAATTATTTGGGAAAATTCTAAGACCAGACACTAAGACGATGTCTGATTCTGAGGCCCGGTGTTCTTAAAAAAATTCCTTGAATACTGTTATGTTTTTAATGGCATGCACACATGCCTTTTCTGAAAAAGTGGAATATCTTTTAAATGGGTACCTAGATCAGAAATATAAGGGAAATGTTGAGCTCATAATGGCAGCTTTACCCAAGGAACAACCTAACATTGGTCCACACGAGTCATCTGAAGAAAATGTCACCAAGTATGTAACTGTAAATAAAATAATAAAATAAAATTATTATTTTTAAAATCCTAATAACTCATGAATGGTTACTTAGATTAGAAATCTAAAACCACCATTGAGATCGTTAAATAATTTAAAGATAAATTATTTTATTGACATAAAAAGTTTATTTTTATTGATCCTTTGTCAGGAGTTCAGGGTTATCATTATAACCTTGAAATTCCTATGAGATGTGGAGAATAACTATATCGACAAATGTTGATAGATCGTGGACCGGCAATCGACGCGCAACTGATTCGAAGAAATATCACCGACGATGACAACGACGCAAAGATACTTCATGAGTGACTGATCTAAATCGAGGTAGAATGGTTATTTATTTTTTATTTTTTCCTATTAATGGTTTTCACAAAAAATTTGGTTCTATTTCATCCCTCCTTTTTATTTCATAACTTTTCATTAAATTTTACAAATTGTGGGCCTTTAAAATATAATGTCTTAGAAATAAGGTATATAATACATGAAAACATATAACATTATATTAATCCTCTTGAAATGATTATTTAAAATTTTATCCTAAGTAAAATTACGACATCTCATAACTTGGGTACATATATCAAAGGAAAGGGTGAGCATAAGGCTCGGTAAGAGAAAACAGGGAAAACAATTTACATGTGAGCTTGAGAGAATAAAATAAGAACTTAAGGAACTATCATAATGGCGTGAGAGAGAGGTATATCATAATAATAATAAATCAAATAATATCTTGAAATTTTTTATACAACATTTAATTTATGCATTCATAATCATATCACCAAGGTCCATCCCTAAGGCGTCATAAAAATTATCAAGGTTATTCACCAAGGTGTCGTAAAACTTGTCATCTCTAGAGTTTAATTTATTTACCCAATTAATTGGAATGATATTAAGGTGTCTAGTTAATATTTATTTATTTTCATGTGATCCACATATATCATAATCAAACATTTCATAAATAACCCATAGAAAAAAACAATGGGTTTCATATCAAAATCATGATGTTTTAAAAAGTGCTTAAAAACAAGTTCCTTTTGTCATTTTAATCCCATGGAAAAGGAATGTAGGTTTATTGTATGTTAATCCCAAAATTAAAATATATCATTTAGAAATAAATATTAATACCCATGGAGAAGATAGAGGTTTGGGTATTTACAAAATAATATAAAATAATTTCTTGATAAAAATAGAGAAATTTCTAGACACAAATCTGGCAGCATAACGGGTATGAAACACTGATTTAGAAAAAAAAGGGTAGAGGAAAGGTTATAAAATTACTAAAATAATCTTAATAAATTTTAGGGATATAAAAAAATTACAGAAGAACATGATATGAAAATTTGAAATGCATATAACATAAAAAGATAACATGAAAGGAAAAAAAGCGAAGTTGAGATTTCCCTTACTTAAAGAGTAACACCTAAAACTCAAGGATCGGTACCTTGGGTGAAAGAGTACACTTTGGGAGGAAATATTAGGAGGTGAAAATATCATATATTTATGGGTAATGAATTTTTAATGAATGAAAACTAAGTAATGGGTGGGTTTTATAGTAAAAGAGATGGCTTTTTATTAATTTCAAAGGTCACGTCTTTAGTAGTATTTGAAAAACCATGTTCTTGCAAATGGTATTTCCCATGGGTTTGGTCACTTGGGACAGATAATATCATAATTAAATCCACATGAGTTGACCATCATTTTAAATTACATATTACATCATTATGATGTCATTAAACGCACTAAAAACTAAAAAACTGTATGTTTAATATTCACTGAAAAACAGAACATTTTATAAAAATATCATAAATTAAAAAATACCTAATAGTGATATTCTGAATTCAAAAATGAAATAAATTTTATGAAAATAATTTTCCAAATATGATAAGTTTAATATTTAAGTAAAATCCCCATTTTCTTGAAAAATACTAATACTTAACTAATGATTTCTAAAACAGTTATTTAATTATACTATTATATAAAATAACCATTCAAGAAGCCTAAATTATATTTATATTTCCTTAGGTGAGGCTATTATTCCATTGTTCATATTAGTATTCATAAGGGTAATATTACTATTCATAAGTTATTATTCACCAATCATTAAGTTGATCTTATCAGACTCAAAATTTCTAACTAATCACAACCATGTATGTATATTTTTCAGAAATCATTTCACAGTATCAATTATTTAAAGTATAAAAATTATTTTAAAATACACCTTTTTCCAATATTCATCAATAATATTAAACATCGTATAAAAATACAAAAAAATCATCATAGATTATTTTTTACATTTGAAATTCAAAAATCTTATTTATTTCTCCATAATGACAATTTTATTTATACAAATGGATTACACAAAGTAACTAAGGCCTCATTACATAACCCCTTATAACACCCGCATACGACCTAAGGGTAAGGTGTGAAATGGTGATAAACTCTTGGGGTGGCTCGGATAACATTTCTCAAGTGGTGATTTATATCAACTTGTACTTCTCTTATAAGTTCTTATGGTCAAGCTTAACATGTTGAAGCTCATCATGGGCTTGGTCTAGAGAAAATCCCAATGACTCTACCTCCTTCACAAGCTCCGACAAATGAGGTTCATATGGAACGATTCTACTAGTAGAGGCCATTGAATCTTATGTTTGCATTAATTTTCCATTATAATTTCTATTTATAAAAAATATTTACAACCTTAAAATTATTATGCTTTCCAACGATCATATTAAGCAATGGTCATATAACAGTCAAAACCCTATGGTTTTATTTCAATTATACTCATATAGTTTATTTGATTATGAGAAATTAAAACAAAATTTTTCGGAAACAAATTATTCTTCAAAAGTTTGGGTCATTATATTCTTCATCCCTTAAGAAATTTCATCCCTAAAATTTCAACTCCTACTCTCAGAAGAGAAAAGGTGTGGGTACTTCTACCTCATTGCTTCCTTAAGTTCCTATGTGGCTTCTTCATATTTTTGGTTTCTCCACAATACTTTAACACAGTGGGTAATCTTGTTATGTAGAACCATGTCTCTATGACCCAAGATCTCCACCATATTCTCCTCATAATAGAGGTCATGTTTGAGTTATACGACATCAGGACTCAATACAAGTGAAGGGTCATGTATGTACTTCTTCAATAGGGATGTGCGAAATACACCATGAACTTGAGATAGAACTATAGTAAGTGCAAGTAGATAGACTACTACCCTTATGTGATCAAATATTTCATAGGGGCTAATGTACATAGGGCTGAGCTTCCCTTTCTTCCCAAACCTCATGACTCTCTTACAAGGTGAAATTATAAGGAATAATTTATCACTAACATAAAAATCCAAGTTCCCTTGATGGTTATTGGAATAGCACTTCTACCAACTCTGAGCAGCCTTAATTTGTTTTTGGATGACATTAACTTTTTCGGTCATCTCTTGCACAAGACCAGGTCTAAAAATATTTCTCTAACAAAATTCATCCCAACAAGTATGATTTCTACAATTCTTCCCATATAGAGATTCATAGAGTGCCATTTGAATGCAGAAATGGAAGCTATTGTTGTAAGATAAATCAACTAATGGGAGAAGTTGATCTCATCCACCTTCAAATTCCATTGAACATGTTCTCAGCCTATCCTCGAGTGTTTGAATAGTCCTTTGAGATTGGTAATATGTTTTTGGGGATATGCCATACTGAAATTCAATTCGGTACTCAATTAATATTGCAGTCTTATCCAAAATTTTTATGTTAACCTTAGATCACGATCAGATAGAGTGGTACCCCATGAAACCTTACCACTTCCCTTAAATAAATCTTGGAGAGTTTATTGAGAGAGAAATATTCTCGGATATCAATAGAATGGGATGTCTTGGTGAGATGATCCACTATAACCCATATCTCATTGCTTCCCTTGGATGTTTTTGGGAGTCCTGTTACAAAGTCCATAGTGATATTGTCCCACTTCCATGCTAGTATGGGTAGTGGTTGTAATACCCCTTTAAAACATTGTCACCCTACCATTACTTACTAGTACCCTAGGAACCATGAAGTTTAGTATGAAATCTCCCTTTTCATGTTATCCCACCAATAATGATCACAAAGTTCCCTATACATTTTACTACTTCCATGATGTATAGATAATATAGATCTATGAGCTTCATCCATCAACTCCTTCTTTATTTCCAGAATATATGGAACACATAGTTTTGTATGAAATTTCAGTACAACTTCTTGATTAATATTAAACATAGGAAACTGCCCATCCTTCACAACCTCAAACTTCTTTTGTAACAAAAGATATTATTTTTTATATTTCTTGATTGCCTCTAATAATGAGAGTTGATAAATCATTTAGGATATTGTTTAGGATTTCTATTACCTTACAATTCCCATGTCCAGTTTTACTAGGTCTTTGATTAAGGGATCTCCATGAATCCTCATAATTTATATAACAATAGGGTATTTCCTAATTAATGCATCAATGAATTTTTTCTCTTCTAGGGTGATAATGAATTGAACAATCGTAGTCTTTTAGAAGTTCCAACTATCTCCTCTATCTCATGTTCAATTCCTTTTGTGTGAAAATATACTTCAAAATTTGATGGTCTGTGTATATATCACATTTCTCCCCATAAAGATTGTGTCTCCATTTATTAAGATAAAAAACAACCACAACCAGCTCTAGATCATCCCTAGGATAGTTCTTCTCATAGGGATTCAACTGTAGATATTCACAAGAAATGAATTTTTCATTTGGCATGAGGATACACCCAATCCATTTCATTATTCATCACAAAAAATAATGAATCCTTCTCTAATAGAGGGCAGAGTTAACATAGGTGCAACAAACAATCTCGTCTTCAGCCCTTGGAATCATTCCTCACACTCCTTTATCCATATAAACTTTTCCCCTTTTTGAGTTATCTTGGTTAGTGGATTGGAAAACCATGAAATGTTTTTCACAAAACTCCTATAATATCCTACTAAACCAAAAAAACTATGAATCTTAGTTACTGTTGTAGGATGAGGCCACTCCTCTACAATCATTTTCTGTGCATGGTCAACTGACATTATTTTATTGGTAACAATATTCCCTAAGAAAGCAACTTGTTGTAACCAAAAATCACACTTGCTAAAAATTCCAAAAATCCTTTCCTTCTGTAGAGTTTTCAAAATAACCCTTAGATGATCCTCATGCTCATCATGAATTTTAGAATATATCAGAATATCATCAATAAAAACTACCACAAAATTGTTAAGGTTGTCTTTAAATACTATATTCATCAAATCCATAAATATAGAAGGTGCATTAGTCAAACTGAAGGGCATACCAACAAACTCATAATGCCCATATATTGATCGGAAGGTTGTTTTCAGAATATCATATTTCTTTACCCTCAATTGATGATAACCAGGTCGAAGATCAATCTTGGAGAAGAATTGAGCCCCACAAATCTGGTCAAATAAGTCATCAATTCTTGGAAGAGGGTATTTGTTCTTCACTGTTATCTTGTTCAGTTATCTATAATCAATTCATAGCCGCATTGATCCATCCTTCTTCAAAAATAGGATATTTTCTCCCTGATGAGACACACATAGTTGGATAAAACCCTTCTCCAAAAGATCTTGGAGTTGTTTATTTATTTCCTCCAGCTCCACATTTTTCATCCTATATAGGGTCTTTGATATCAGATGAGATCTAGGCATGAGTTCAATAGAGAACTCTACCTCTCTTTTAGGGGGAGGTCTGGGTAACTCCTCTAGAAATATGTTAATGTATTCCTAGAATATGGTGAAATTTTCTATCCTTATACTCTAATTTCTTTCTCCATCTTCACTGATCATAAAAAAGTCTATAGGAGGTTCTTCTAGACAAAGATCTGGTTGAGAATTATCTCTTTAGAAGATAACTATAGGTTTCCTATTCAAGAATACTATGATTTCCTTTCTTCTTAATTTGAACTTAGCATTATATATTAGGAGATAGTCCATCCCTAGTATAATATCAAATTATAGCATGGGAATGACTATAAGATTTGCGATAAGATTAGGCTCACTAAATTAAATACTAGTGTTCCTAAACACTGTTGATGCTTGGAAAATTTATCCAGGAGTCTTGACTGATAACTCTACTTTTATAAATTTTTGGATTGATTCTATATTATTTGAAAACATGGAGGAAATAAAGAAATGTGTAGAACCAGAATCAAACAAAGTACTTGCTAGATTTGATATAACAACACGAGTACCTTCCAAAAAATCATTTAGAGACTCAAATTCAGCTGTCATGATAGAAAGAGCACGGCCTTGCTCTCTTAGCCTTTGCTGAGGCTGATGATGATTCTCCTCCACCACCCTCAGATCTGGACAGTGATTGGAAAAGTGTCATAGAAATCCACACTTGAGGCATTGGACTTCAGGTAGTGCATGCACCATCTTCCCTTTTTTGTTAGTGTTGGGAAGTTGAGGCTTCACCTCACTACAAAAATTCTAAGCGATATGGTCATCTCTTACACACTTGTAACACTTCTACTCCTGAGCATGCAGTTCCTCGAATGATTCTTCCCACATTTATTACACATGGGAAGTTTCACTTTCTTTCTTACTCTTCCCTGATCAAATCTCCTCCCCAAGCTTGGATCCAATGATCAAACCACTCTAGTTTGATACCATTATGTCTCACAAAAATCTAGTTTGACTTTCATATCACTCCACGTGATCTCCTCACAGATATCACAATCTCAGTTGGATAGATTATTCTTTATATGGGGTCTTTGTTCAATAAAGAATCTATCAAACTTACCATTAGGATCCATGAAAAAGAGTTAGGTGTAACAGAAAAGACTTGTGAAGTTCATCTCATAGCTTCCAATAGATTTGTTGTCCTTCTATTTTAGCTCTTTAAACTCATCAGTTTTTTTCTCATAAAATGAGGAAAATACTTATTGAAGAAGATCCCTATGAACTGTTACTACTATATATATTCAATATCCCCTCTTGGCCTCATGTTTTTAATTAGTTATCACCATTGATCAACTTTTCTTTCTAAGAGGTAAACATCTTGGGTGACATTCTCTTGTTCTAAATAGTGGAGTACATAAAATATCTATTTGATAGAGTTGATCCACGATTCATAAATCAATGGGTCGGTAGATCCACTAAACATTATTGGTCATTGATGCATAAAGGAATTAACAAAAATTTGTTACCTTTAGGGTGAAATCAGTCTCTTGGTTGATTCAAGTTATTCCCCATAACATGATTTAGTTGGTTCATTGTTCTCATGAAAGTTTCCATTCCAACATCCAATGGAGGGCTGTCAGTGCGTGGTCCATTGTGGTCACCACTTTCATGGTTCCCCCTATTTCCCGCTATTTTATAAAATAATAAAACCTTATTAAGAAACTTATTTCATTTACAAATATTTTAACTATAAAGGATTTTTATGTCTTAAAACATCATTCTTAAACATATTATTCTTTAACAACAATTCCATTTCTCCATAGATCCTTCATAACAATTCATAAAAAGTTTGCGATTAACCAAACATATCCCCTAGGTGTGTAAAACTAGGAGTGCAGCAAGGCCTGTTGTCCTACACTAGTTCCTATTTGAGTCTATATCAAAGCAGCGTTTTAATTTTTACCCCTAGGTATATTTGTTCCAGAGCCACATCCACTTGTTCATATCTAGACATGGATTTATTTGTTCTAAAACCACTTAATTAATATTTCACCAAAAATACAAGGATGTTTTCCTATATTTAACATTTTCCTTAGGGTTATCCCTAAACTATTCAAATCCAAATTTCCAAAAACAACTAAAATATCCTTTGATACCAACTATGGCATCTTGCCTTTTTATTACATAACTTTTCATTAAATTTTACAAACAAAAGATCTTTAAAGTATAGTTTCCTAGAAATAAGGTACATAATACGTGAAAAAATATTACATTATTTTAATCCTTTCTAATTTATTATTGATATTTTCATCCTATGTACAATTACATCATCTCATAACTTGGGGAAATATATCAATGGAAAGGGTGAGCATAAGGCCTAGTAAGAGAAAATAGGGAAAATAGTTTACACGTGAGCTTGAGGGAATACAATTAGAACTTGAGGAAATATAATAAAGTCATGATAAATAGAAATATCATGATAATAATAACTTGAATAATATCTTGGAAAATTTTTCTACAAAAAATTAATTTATACATTCATAAGTATATCACCAAGGTCTATCCCCAAGGTTTCATAAAAATTAACAAGGTTATTCACTAAGGTATCCTAAAACTTATCATCTCTAGAGATAAATTTCTTTACCCAATAAATTAGATCCCTATAAAGGTATACCCATAAGATGTATTTATTTTCATGAAATAAACATAGATCATAATAAAAAAATTCATAAATAACTCATAGAGAATAATGGAAATGGGTTTCATATCAAAATCCTGGCATTTTAAAAATTGCTTAAAAACAAGTTCCTTTTTTCATTTTAATCCCATGGAAAAAGGTTTGTTTCTGGTATGTTAACCCTAGAGTTAAAATATATAATTTTCAAATCCATATGAATAACCCTGATGAAGATAGAGGTTTGGGTTTTAATAAAATAAAATAAAATAATTTCTTGATAAAAAGAGAGAAACTTCAAGATGAAAATCCAGCAGCATAACGAGTATGAAACACTAATTTTGAAAATATTAAAAATTTAGGGGACAAGGGTCTCCAATTAATAAAAGTCTCATAATATAGTATAGGTATAGAACAAAATGTATATAAGAAAATGATATGTAAATTTGAAGGACATATAACATAAAAAGAGAACATGAAAGGAAAAGCGATGTTGATATTTCCCTTACTTGAAGTGTAACACCTAAAACATGAGAATCAGGACCTTGTGGACTTGAGGAAAGTTTGAGAGGACTCTATGTGAGGAAACAATATCAGATATTTGAGGGTAATGAATTTTTAATGGAAGAAAATGAAGGAGTGTGTAGGTTTTTATAGTAAAAGAGATGGTTTTTTATTAATTTCAAAGGAAACCTCATTAGTGGTATTTTCCCTTGGTTTTAGACACTTGGGACACATCATATGATATTTAAACCACAAGATTTGACCAAAATTTAAAATTACATATTACATCATTATGATGTTAGTAAACACAACAAAAACTCAAAAACTGCATTTTTACTATTCATCAAAAACGTAATATTTTATAAAAATATCATAAATTCACCCATATATAATATCGATGTTCTGAATTCAAAAATTAACTCCATTTTATGAAAATAATTTTATAAATATGAGAAATATAATTTTTATGTAAAATTTCTATTTACTTGAAAAATACTAATACTTAACTAATAATATCAAAAAGAGTTATTTACTTCTACTATTATATAACATTACCATTCTAGATGCCTAAATTATATTTATACTTCCTTAGGTAAGGTTACTATTTTATTGGTCATATTTCTATTCATAAAGGTAATATTACTATTTATAAATTACTATTCACCAAAAATTAAGTTGATCGCATTAGACTCTACATTTCTTACTGATCATAACTATGTATGTTTGTTTTTTAAAAATCATTTCATAATATGAATTATTTAAAGTTTAAAAATTAGTTTAAAATAATTTTTTTTTAATATTCATCAATAATATGAAACTTCTTAGAAAAATACAAAATATTCATTCTAGATTAATTCTGACATTTGAAATTTAAAAATGATTTTTATATTACCATAATAACAATTTTATTTATAAAAATGGATTACACAAATTATTTAAGGTCTCATTAGATAACTTTTTAAAACACTGGTATATGCCTAAGGGTAAGGTGTGCAATGGTGATAGATTCTTGGGGAAGCTCGAATAACATCACCCGAGTGGTCAATTATATCAACTTGAACTTATCCTATAGGCAATTTTGTTCAAGATTAACATGTTGAAGCCTAGCTTGTGGTTGGTCCAAAGAAAATACCAATGACCCTACCTCTTTTTCAAGAATTTACAAATGGGCTTCGTATGACATGATTCTACTAATAGAGGCCATCAAGTCTTCTATATGCATTAATTTTCAATTTTAATTTATATTTATAAAAAATAATTATCACGTAAAAATTATTATGGTTTCTAATGGTCATATTAACCAACGGTCATGTAACGATCAAAACCATATGGTTATATTTCAATTATACTTATATAGTTTTATTGATTATGACACATTAAAACATACATTTTTAGGAAAAGTTTTTTTTTTCAAAATTTTGGGTCGTTACATGGTCAATCCACAAACAGATTTCTCTGCGGTTCAATCATTATGGGATGGTTATAATTGTAGGGTTAATTAATGGGAGTTTATTTAGGATTCTTCTTCTTTTTTTTTCTCTAACAAGAATGAATTGAGGCTGACAAGAACAAAGGTAGATGTTCATTCCTTAGGCGTTCTTTGTGCTTCCCTTATCCCTCATTCTTTGTGTTCATCGTCGTTGGACCCCTATGGCCACAATTTGACTTGTCTGGTGGATCCAAACACAATAAGACCTCCAAATTGGAGGCAAACTGACAATAGAGGTTGGGTCTATGAAGATCGTGACCCGAGGAGCGTGAATCTGTGACTGTTTTGAAATCTGGGCATTGTAGGTGGAATGGTGGTCCGCGGAAGGCACCGCTGTAATGAGTCCATCGTGATGGTCTGACAAGGAGGCGGTTGTGACAACAACCGTAGATGATAGCAGCAACGACAGAGTGGTCCGTGTGGGATGAAGCATAGTGGAACCACAAGATACAGAGGTGGAAGAGATGGGGATGCAGTGAGGTTGTGAGATCCGATGAGGCGACCACGTGGAGTAGAGGATGTGGCCATGAAGGCCATGTACGACAGCCTAGACAGGCCTCACTTGAGTGTTCCGAACCAGGGGAGATGGGTCGGGCCTAGGCGGAGTAGTTCTTTCCGTAGAAGAGTGGGTTCGATCGGTTCAGATAGAGCATTCCATGTTAGCCTAGTGGACCAGAACAGATTCAGGTTAGACCCCGGATCAACCCGAGGTGGTCGCACATATCGACCATGGGGTGGACCGACCACAGTGGTTGACCGACCATGAATCGGTCCATAGGCCCAGTGATCCCCCATCTTCTGAAACTTCTACGCCCCATAACATTCAAATGGTGCTTCCATTTTATGATCCATTTGTGGTGATGAGACCCTGATGATGACGAGGTCCTTTGGACATATTATATTGATGTTTTATCTTAGACCAGTATAGGAGGAGAGCATTCCCTTTGTCCTTATCTCAAGGGTCCAGTACAGTATTATGTCCACATCCTTGGATTTTAATCCTCTCTAGAGGTCAATTCCCTGATAGAGTCAGACATCCATCCCCACGACTAGAGTGTGATCCTCTATCATCCCTAGTGGAGTTTTTGTTGAATCAACGTAACCTCTAAGAGGAGGGAATTTGTCATACAACTAGTGGGCGCATAAATTGTGTACATTGTATCCTACATTGTATCTGGGTGTGATCTGTGGTATCCCCATGGTGTTTGGATGTGATCCCCTACATTGAGAATTGATCCAGATTGGGTACGGGGTATCCCAAAATGTATCTAGGCTTGATTCGTGGTATCCCCCAACGTATCTAGACGCGATCCCCTCTCTGTGATATCATAATATTCCTTGAACAATATGTTCTCATTTGGGTAGGGGCCAGATGAGCTAGACCTATTGGTGAGTGTCTTCGATGATATCAGGGCTTGAGGAGTGGGTTCTCCTAGAACAAGCATGCTTCGAGAAGAATCTTGTGGTTAACAGTTATTTAAGACTGCTCGATGGCATGGTTTTTCTCATGAGTATATATGAATATTCTTGTTATATGTGCTATTGACATATACCAATGTGGAGATTACATTTATTTCTTTTGTTGTAATTTTTTGTGATATTTTAATTTGTGGTTTTTGGGTGTCCTACTGAGTATTGTTGTACTCACCCATGCACGGGCTTTGCCCGTATGTGTCGTGTCTTGGGCATATGATCGACCTTTTGATGGAGTTCCCGGTAGACTAGGACCAGGCAGTTCCTTATGAGACCAGACAAGCCGAGGTGTGTTCTAGAATATTTTCAGATGATAGTCCTAGTTTTTCATAGTTTACAAGTTAGTCTTGTGGCTACATAATCTTTTCTTTTTGTGGGATTATTTTTACACTATTTAGTTTCTAGTACAGTCAGCATTGTACTCTGATTGTGGGATATAGTAGTTTGTATGCATTTTTTACTTAGTGTTTTTACATTTCAGCATTTGTGACTTTGATATGTGTGTGTGCGTACAGGTATGTTGGAAAATGTCTCCCATTTGTGGGATATTCCTACTCAGTACTATTCACCAACCCCTGGCCTATTGAAGGTGAGTTTGGGGAAGTCACCACATGGGCCCTCCTTGGACGGGTCATGACAACACATAAGCATGTATATTTTATGATGTGTGTGCCTAGATAATGATCCAATAGATTGAGTAATTATTTTTTCTCATGAGAAATTATATAGGGGACTACGGAGTAAACTTAATACACTATGGGACTCTGTCCACCTTGTGATATTGTCTTGGTAGTGACCCTTGACTTCTACTTTTGACATGTTATAAGTTTTTTCCAATTTCCTTTGTTTCCATGATCTTATTATACAATGTTCATTATATTATTCTCCCATGCGATTATTCATGATCCTTATATTTTATGATATCATGTTATGCCTCGTTATCATGTTTAGTCCCTTACTGTGATTTATATCTCACTCATTTCTTTTATGCATTCCCTATGCTATTCTAGGTAGTTTTAGGAGCTCAAAGTGATTTAGAAACCCACTAATGAGAATAGAAAAAATAAAGATATTTTGTTTGATTTTCTTTTGATGATTTATGAACCTAATATTTTAATGACACTCATCCTCATGATCTTTGGGTTATAATTATTGGTTTTTATGATAAAAATTATGTAATAACATGTTTAAAATGTTTAGGTCCGAATAGATATCATGGTTATAATCAGTTCAGGTGAAACACTCGTAATGTTCAAAATTTTTGAAGGCATTAGGGCCACATGATGTGAACACTCAAAGGATATCCACTCATTCATTTTTTTTGGATCTCATGTATAATCAACTCACTCTATCCTAGAAATTTTTGGTGAAAGAAAATGAGAACCGGTGCATCACTATCCAATTTAGTACCAAAATTATTTCTCATGGGTGAAAGGTCACTAATATTAAAGTGTGAATAGGTACTCAAGGTTATTTTCTATTAGTATAATCAACACTAGCCTACCCGAGAGCTGTATGGGGGAAAAGAGTATGGACTCAGATCTTATCCCTCATATCCACATCAATCCAAAGGCAATGATTACTAAATATTTATTAATGGTCACCATTATCGACATTCTAATGAGAGAACAAATTTCCAATTTTTTTTCTGTTATTACTTGAAATCACCCCCATTAATTAAACCATTCTCAGGTTAAACAATGATTTTTGTGACCTTTAAGAATCATGAATTTAATTAATAAATAACAAAATTATTGGTTTTTATTGATTTATTAATTTTTTAGGTTAATGAAAAAGTCATATGATGACTTTGAAGAAAATTGGAATTTATTTTTGATTTTAATTTGAAACTATGAATTTAAAATTAGTCAATTCAATTTGGAATGAAATTATTAAATGAAATTAATATTTGTGAGTTTTAACTGGTTTATACATATGTGAATTAAATGGAATCAACAAATATAATTTGAAATTAATTGACCAGGAGCCACACTCCCTAACTGTTGTGTCCTCACCTACCCTACTTATCCTCTTCCCTCACGGTCACTCCATCTCACTGTCTGTATACCAAACATGAGTACCCCGAGACACTAGAACAAGATCTATGTCACTGCGACCAAATATCCTATGAAGAACACCATTAATGTTGATACTTCCATAATCCGAAGGTGAATCCCTTGCAAACCACTATTCTAATTGAATACCTGAAGCTCACTGAATTCAGATCTGAGCTCCATCACAAGGGAGATGACCTTGATGACCCAACCTTAAAGATGTACCTGAACTGACCTATTTAAATTGCACACCGATACTGAAAATGATATTAGTTTTTCATTTTTTTCGATCACGTGCAGGTATTTTGAAGAAGATGAGACCCTAGAATATTCCCTGTTGTTTCATTTGTGGGTCCACAAGAAGAATAAAACATTAATGTAATTTTATTGAACCTATGCATGCAATCATGGGGGGAATTCGGCCAACAAGAAGTTTCACATGGCTCTCAACCAAAACCACCTTGACCCTCAATTATGGACACATGGCACCCATCAAGCTGGAGAGTGAAGCCACTTCTATGCTAAATGTGAGGAAGAAGAAGGTGTTTCCTCAATGCTATAAATATCCCCCATTATGTAGTTGGATTATTCAAATCCCTACTACACATATGTCACTTAATGGTGTGGAAAAAACCTTTTAACAATGATAAAAAATGTTGTTAATCAAAGCATTGATAAAGACCAAGTTGGCTGCAATGTAATGTTAATATAATAACACACCCTATAAAAACCTATAGGTTTATACAACACACCAATCAAACAATTATATATACATTTAACGTACACCATGAATGAAAAAATATCCACATATGGTATATACCAAAAAAACACTGCTATATATATATTGTAAACAATGTTTTATCTAATTACATTTACAATTACCCAACAAACAGTTAAAAATATTAATGTTTAATTTTTTTACACTCACGCTCCCCTCTCAAAAATGTCTGATCATGATATCAGTTACCGAACAAATCATCCCAACTCGTGCAAAATATTCCACCTATATAAGAAAACAAATATTATGTTAGTAATACTATAAAAAATTAAATTAAACATTTATATGAAAGAATACATTAATAGAATTTCAATTTTTAATAAAAAAGGCACATTTGGAGTTATACCGGTCATACCATGCATCGTATTGAGGTGGGGTTTATTTCTACATATCAAAAATGAGTTATGGATCGTTGTCCTAAAATATCAAAATAATCGAAACGTGTTTGCTCGGTTTTGAATATGTCACTGGTTTTTTTACTAAAATTTATATCAAATTTAAACAATGACACATTTAGATTTATACCAGTTACACCGTGCATTAGATTGAGTTACAAATGATTCCTACCCATCAAAAATTACTGATGGATCATTCTCCTAAAGAAGCAAACCAATTTGAATGCATTAGTTTGTTCATCAGTATGTTAGTTTTTTTTACTAAAATGTCATTTCAAACTGGAAACATGCATTTTGAGTCATATCGATCGCATTGTGTATCAGTTTGATATGATAAATCTTTATACACGTTAAAAATGAATTGTAAATCACTTTTCCAAATTATGAAGACAATCAGATAACGTTTTCTTAGTTTTTAGTGGGTGAAACATTTTGAATTAAAATGCAAATTTTAAATTGATAACAAACACTTTTAGTCATATCGGTCATACCATGCGTCAGATTGAGATGTGGTTGATTCTTACATCTCAAAAATGACTCATGGATGGTTTTTCTGACATATCAAAACAATCCGAATGTGTTTGATCAGTTTTCAGTACGCTAGTTGTGTTTTTTCCTAAAATTCCATTTCAAACTGAAAACACACATTTTGAGTCATACCGATCTCATCATGCATCGGTTTGACATGCGACAACTTCATACATGTCAAAAATGACTTATGAATCACTTTAATAAATTATGAAGACAATTGGAGAGTGTTTTCTTGGTTTTCAATGTGTGACATGTTTTGAGCTAAAATGTCAATTTTAAACTGATAATGGAAACTTTTAGTCATACCGGTCACACTATGCATCATATTAAGGTTTGGTTGATTCCTACATGTCAAAAATTGCTGATGGATCATTTTTCAAAAATACCAAAACTATCCAATTGCATTTTCTCAGTTTTCATTATGTCACTTGTTCTTTTTTAACTTAAATTAATATCAATTTTAAATAAAAAGACACATTTGGAGTTATACTGGTCACACCATGCATTTTATCGAGGTAGGGTTGATTTATACACGTCCCAAATGACATATGGGTCATTTTCCTAAATATTCAAAACAATACAAATATATTTTCATGGTTTTTAGTATGTCACTTGTTCTTTTTACTGAAATTAATGTCAATTTTAAATAAAAAGAGACACTTTGAGTTATACCGACTACACCGTGCATCATATTGAGGTGAAATTGATTCTTACATGTCAAAAATGACCTATAGATCATTATACTAAAGTATCAAAACAATGGGATTGTGTTTTCTCTATTATCAGTATGCATGTTCTGTTTTTTTACTAAAATGTCATTTCAAACCAAAAAGACGCATTTTGAGTCATACCGGTCACATCGTTCATTGGTTTTATGTGAGGCTGCTTCATAAATTTCCAAAATGACATATAAATTACTTTCTTAAATTATGAATACAATTTGATCATGTTTTCTTGGTTTTCAGTGAGTGACATGTTTTGAGCTAAAATACTAATTTTAAACTGATAACTGACACTTTTAGTCATACCTGTCAGACCCCGACCCCAGAAACCTAGGAGTCGGTGCCTTCTGAACATGATGTGTTATCTAAAAATAAAACAAACTTGTTAACAACACATCATGTCACATATAGAGGATCGTGTGTGGTTTGGGTTCTAGGAAACTGACAACTCTGAAACAATTCATCTTTTAAGAGCTGATACCTGAAAATGTTAAATCAGAATATAGGGTGAGCATTGAAATACTCAGTAAGGGGGGTTTTTTAAAAAGAAAATGAAAACAATGTAACATTTGAAAACATTCTTTTAAAAGAATTTTAACATTCACTAAAGGAAGATGTAAAACATAACATAACAATGAACAATCAAGGTTTTCAAGAAGAACATGAAACAATTATGTCAATTCTCAAAGGAGTAATAATGGTTATCATGAACAAGTAATACATGTGATTTACTTAAGCATAAATTAAACAGTTAAAAGTAATGCATAATCAGAGTTTCACATAAAGGCAACAACTAAATTTTCATATGCTGGTTACCATTCTATTAAGTGATAATCACCAATCATGCTTCATTCTTATACCCGTGAAATAAGAAATTTATGAGAACACAAGGCATCAGTCGTGAAAGAACTTTAACTTGGAAAGAACTTGTTACATAACTTGAATTGTGTGGCATCAACATTCAATATTGACAATCATTTCGTTTCACCAAGGTCCATCCCCAAGGTTTCATTAAAAATTACCAAGGTTATTCACCAAGGTATCAGTCTAAAAAGTCATCTCTAGAGATTAAGTCTTTACCCAATGCATTGGAGCGCAATCTGGGTGCACCCTTGACATGTCTTTATTATCATGTGAGCCACATCGTTCATGCTTTACTCAAACCGTTTGTATATTCAATATGTCCCATACCACCTTGAATATCTCATTCATTTTTATTTTACCCAAGGTGTCCCATACCACTTTTGGTAATCCAATTTCTTAGTTCATTTAGTGATATGTCAGAGGCATGCATTATGTACAATAATAAATAATGAATCACCAAAATTTTTTCTAATACAAGGTATGATAGTTAACTTGAAAAATGTGTCAATAACTCATCCAAGGCATACATATCTTAGTAAACCATCTTTTTCACTAAAGCATATAAAATAATGATACACTAAATGATGAATCTTTGTCATTATAAATCCATGTAAAAGGAGTGCTTTAAGGAAAACACTTGAAATTAGTTATGGTGATAAATAGGCCCTTGATCTTGTAAAAGAATTAAATCATAACTTGATTAATTAATAAATTCACCAAAGTAGGATCATTATGTCTTAAGATAACACATGAATACAACATGATATCATGACCCATTAAATCTGAAATCCTCTAATACATATTAAATCAAACCAATATACACCCTTCATGGTAAAATGCATCATGAGTGACGCCCAGTATGCTTCTTTAATAAAACATAGTTCGTATAAAATAAGGATTTACTTAATGATTGGTACGCACCCCTTGAAATCATAAATTTGATTTGTATTGGTCTACGTGTTTATGAGTACATAGATATATATAGATACCAAGTTCATAACGAGGGGTTTTGATGGTAAAACAGTTTCAAACAACCCTCATTAATGCCTAGTATAACATGCTGGATCATTTTGAAAATCCGAAAATAGATAGAGTTTGGGTTATAATTATCTTTATATACATATAGAAAATTGTATATTTGTATCTGTATAGGTTTTATGAACTAAAACCAAAAGAGAACAATTAAAACTTAACATTCAAATGCCCTGTCCAACATAGGTCAATCCAAAAAGACAAAAAAATATAATCTATGTGTGTGTGTATATATATATATATATAAATAGGTAACCCGTATATATATATATATAGAACACATTCTTAAGGGTTGCTTTAAAATAAAGTAAGATAACTCTTTTCCCTTTGTAACCTTTGTATTAAACTTTAGGAAAAACCCGTTTTAAGACCGGATGGATTTCATTATACATAACTATGTATATGTATAAGCCATATGTACTAAAACATAAAAGTATAGTATTATGGGGAAAGACATAAAAACCACCACACTTTCACCCTACTGGAAACACGGCATGCAAGCCCCCTTTTGAAAACATCACAACCCGAGTGGGTTATAATCAAATATACACACATATATATATAAACGGTATATATATATATACCGAGAGTGTAAAACAGAAGTTCTTTTAAAAGAAAGCATGTATGAAAGGACCCTTACATTGCTTGAGGAGAAAGCTCGGACCAGGTTCACCACGCTGATCTTGCTGGGAGTTCTAGGGAGAGGAAGGAGGAAGAAGAACCGTCACTGTTTCAAGTGGCCAGAGGCGTTTATATAGTCCTCGGTATCCAATGATGACTCGACCCAAGAGGCTAGACCGACGTGGGGAAGACGGGAAAACAGAGACCTAGGAGGGAGTGTTCGGAAGTCAAGGGGAGCAGTGCAGGGGAGGAGGACGAGGCATCCTTGCACAGGCCTACTGGTCGGGTGCTGCTGCGAGGAAGAAGATGACGGGGGTAGACGCGGTAACAGAAAGGAAGGCTGGGATTAGATCTCAGAGAAGATCGAACGGTCGCGGTGATACGCGGGGAGATCGTGTGGCTAATAGGTTCGGATGGTCGAGATTGACACGGGATTCGATCGGACGGTCCCGGTCGCACGGAGCGCGTCCCACATCGAAACGGAACGAATTTGAGGCACGGCTTATAAACCAAAGCATGCGGGCTTCGACACGATAACACGAACACACACAAACACACAAGGGTCTTACATATGGACCCCATGAGGGCTTCGGCCCACCCCTACGCACCGCGCACCGCGGGCCTTACACACGGGCCCACGTGCGACTGGACAAACCCATGCTCGAACCGGGTCTCGGTACCTGGTGGGACTCCTCTGGTCCCTTGGGGCCTGGTCTCGGCCTAGAGGGTTTGTCCCTTAAGGGATTCCCTCGGCTTGGTCGGGCCCCAACCCATTTTTTTTATTGAAACTTATTTAAATTTATAAAATAACCTAGCATAAGTATACTTATTTCAAAATAAGTGTAGTATAAATATACAAAAGAGGGTTCATTCAATAAAGAAAAATAGTTTTAATTTAAAATATAAATCCTTTTACTAGTTTATGTAATATATTTCATATCAACATAATTTTTTATAAAAATTTATTTAGACTTTCGAAATAACTAGTTTAAGTATACTTAGTTCAAAATAGTGTATAATATAAATATTTGTACAAAAATGAGTAAATATACAATAAAAACAAATACTTTCAACTTAAAAATTTAAATCCCTTTTCTATAAATCTTTTAAAAGATATACCTCTCATATTTTTCATATAAAACCAGTATAACTATTTGGATCTTTAAAACTACTATTTGTTTTATAAAATTTAAAAGACCAAAAGTTTACCCCAATTCATAATTTTTGCGGTCAAAAGATACAATTTATTATAGATACCCTTTAAACATATCGTTTACAAAAAATAAAACTATGTTTTCAATATACAAGTATCCATCGAGATCTTGTGGAAACAAAAGGATTTATTTCCGAGAATACTTTTTTTTTATTTTAAAACTATAATTAATTTGTGAAACATATTATAATAGTTGAAATATTATAAAATTATAAGGGAATTTAAAAAAGATATAATATAAAGATAAAATTTATCAATTGAAACCCAAAGTTTGTTTTAAAAACCCAACGGCTATATTTTCCAACGGTCAATATTCAAAGGATCATTATAAAAGAAGAGGAATTTTACAAAATCAAAACACTTGAACCAGAATGGATGGCTCTCCTCATACCATTGGTGTTGAGCATGTGTTCCGTGGCCCTGGCTATTATATTTTTCACGCTGATGGACTTTGAAGACGATGACTATCCAATTACTCGCGTTGTGGTTCTTAATAGTCTTGCTGTGGCTATGTTAGGTCTTGTGCATGGTATTTTTAACTAGTTGGGTCTTGTTGCAATGTAACTTTTAAATATATATTAGTTTACCTTATTCTCCATGTTTTATTCCTTATTAGCGCACAAAACACAACAAAAACAACAAGAGACATCATTAAAGGCATAACATTGCTTACTTGAACTAGTTCATAAAACCTGGGGCGTCACATTATTCCCCCCTTTTGAAAATTGCGTCCTCGCAATTTATTTCACAACATTACAAGGTTCTGCAATGTTATTAGAACCTCCAGCAACGTATAGGGTAAACAGGTGCATTCAGCGGAATCCCCGTAGCGATGCTCAACTCCTCCATCTCCCTAATCCAAACACACCTAATACAGGAGGGGTTGCACTTATATTCCGGGCCTTCAGGCCTCCAGGGGGAAGCTTGAACAGTACAAAGTTCTGAAATGTCTTTGCAAACTAAAGTACGAAGGACTTGCCGAATTATGTCATGGTCGAAGACATCGAAGCCATAGATACGGTCAAACAGGATAAAGCTGAGAAGTTAGAGCATATAAGCCGCATAAAGATTTCCCTCTAACGCAGCCTCCTGAAATTTCACTCTGGCCGTGTAGTTTTGGCCTAAGGTGAAACATTGAAAGAGACCTTCGTGGTAACTTCCTCTTCATTCACGTCCGGCTAGTTGTGCAGAGCCAATGCGGTAATAGATGGAGGCATTCCCCTGGAAGGTGCAGAGAATCTCCAGACCATTTGTTACCTCATACCACTGCTTGCACGTTCTTCGCAAATTTTCGAAGGGGTCATACTCATCCTCACATGTTTTTATTGCAATGATTTGCAGAATCTCAGTGGGGGGGGGATAAGAGGTGGGTTTGTCCTTTCATCTGAAAGTTTTAAGACAGAAAATCAATTACTTAAAAATCATTCAAAGGTATACACAAAGTAAAGACAAGGAGGGTGAAAGACAACATTTCAATAAACATACGTTTATTATTATTAGTGCTTGAGTTTCCATTATCCACTGACTAAACGAACTCCACACAGAGAAGCAAAACTCCCTAACTCCTCAAACCAAACACTAGCCGAGAATTCATGGGAAAACTCATGAGGGAACCTATGACATTTTATGAGTCTAGAATTAGGGGTATGAAGTTGAGAGACATCCTCATACACTTGTCGTCTGCAAGACAGTCGGGTGGACTCGTCTTCTAATCCCCCGAAGTCCAACAACTGACCCCAGATGCTATAGTTTAAAATCTGACAAAGGTAGCCCACTCGGAGGTCTCCGTCAGCAGCAACTTCTTGAAATGGGTTATCAATCATTGTGCCAAAGCTCTCACCCACCGTGAAAATCCGGAAAAGTCCCTCATGGTACCTTCCTCGACGCACATATGAGGGAAACTGAGTTATCATCATAAGGAGGTAATCTATTCCTACCCCATGGTGTAATTGAAGCACCTGTGGTGAATTGGATACGACGTAAAGGTGTTTTCAAGTCATGCTGATGTGGGCATTGTTTAGAAAGTCATCACGGCTAGCTAAAGACACAATGGTCTCTAGGGCCTATGTGGGGAGAGATAAGAGATTTGTGCCTTCGTTTTCCATCTGAAATTAAAAAAACCAAATTTTTAATAAAATTGAAATACATATACATATATATATATTTGTTTCAGTTTATGTCTTTCCAGAGTTATCCAAACCAATCCTCTGATACCAACTGTAGAGATCCCGACCCCAGAAACCCAGGAGTCGGTGCCTTCTGAACATGATGTGTTATATTAAAATAAAACACACTTGTTAACAACACATCATGTCCCATACAGAGGATCGTGTGCGGTTTGGGTTCTGGGAAACTGACAACTTCTGAAACAATTCATCTTTTAAGAGCTGATACCTGAAAATTTTAACTCAGAACATAGGGTGAACATTGAAATACTCAGTAAGGGGGTTTTCTAAAAAGAAAATGAAATCAATGTAACATTTGAAAACATTCTTTTAAAAGAATTTGAACATTCACTAAAGGAATATGTAACACATAACATAACAATGAACAATCAAGGTTTTCAAGAAGAACATGAAATAATTATGTCAATTCTCGAAGGAGTATTAATGGTTATCATGAACAAGTACTACATGTGATTTACTTAAGCATATATTAAATAGTTAAAAGTAATACATAATGAGAGTTGCGCATATAGGAAATAACTAAATTTTCATATGCTAGTTACCATTCTATTAAGTGATCATCACCAATCATGCTTCAGGCTTATACCTGTGAAATAAGAACTTTATGAGAACTTAAGGCATGAGTTGTGAAAGAACTTTATCTTGGAAAGAACTTGTTACATAACTTGAATTATGTGGCATCAACATTAAATATTGACAATAATTTCGTTTCACCAAGGTCCATCCCCAAGGTGTCATTAGAAATTACCAAGGTTATTCACCAAGGTATCAGTCTAAAAAGTCATCTCTAGAGATTAAGTCTTTACCCAATGCATTGGAGCTCTATCTGGGTGCACCCTTGACATGTCCTTATTATCATGTGAGCCACATCGTTCATGCTTTACTTAAACCATTTGTATATTAAAGATGTCCCATACCACCTTGAATATCTCATTCATTTTTATTTTACCCAAGGTGTCCCATACCACTTCGGGTAATCCAATTTCTTAGTTCATTTAGTGATATGTCAGAGGCATGCATTATGTACATTAATAAATAATGAACCACCACAAATTTTGCTAATATAGGGTATGATAGTTAACTTGCAAAATGTGTCAATAACTCATCCAAGACATACATAGCTTAGTAAAACATCCTTTTCACTAAATCATATAAAATAATGATACACTAAATGATGAATCTTTGTCATTATAAATCCATGGAAAAGGTGTGCTTTAAGGAAAACACTTGAAATTAGTTATGGTGATAAATAGGCCCTTGATCTTGTAAAAGAATTAAATAATAACTTGATTAGTTAATACATTCACCAAAGTAGGTTCATTATGTCTTAAGATAACACATGAATACAACATGATATCATGAACCATTAAATCTTAAATCCTCTAATACATATTAAATCAAACCAAAATACACCCTTCATGGTAAAATGCATCATGAGTGATGCCCAGTATGATTCTTTAATAAAACATAGTTCGCATAAAATAAGGATTTACTTAAAGGTTGGTACCCACCCCTTGAAATCATAAATTTGATTTGTATTGGTCTACATGTTTATGAGTACATAGATATATATAGATACCAAGTTTATAACAAGGGGTTTTCATGGTAAAACAGTTTCAAACAACCCTCATTAATGCATAGTATAACATGCTGGATAATTTTGAAAATCCGAAAATAGATAGAGTTTGGGTTAGAATTATCTTTATATACATATAGAAAATTGTATATTTGTATCTGTATAGATTTTATGAACTAAAACTGAAAGAGAACAATTAAAACTTAACATTCAAATGCCCTGTCCAACATAGATCAATCCAAAAAGAAAAAAAATATAATCTATGTGAATATATATATATATAAATAGGTAACCCGTATATATATATATATAGAACATATTCTTAAGGGTTTCTTTAAAATAAAGTAAGATAACACTTTTCCCTTTGTAACCTTTGTATTAAACTTTAGGGAAAACCTGTTTTAAGACCGGATGGATTTCATTATACATAACTCTGTATATGTATAAGCCATATGTACTAAAACATAAAAGAGTAGTATTATGGGGAAAGACATAAAAACCACCACACTTTCACCCTACTGGAAACACGGCATGCAATCCCCCTTTTGAAGACATCACAACCCGAGTAGGTTATAATAAAATATACATATATATATAAACTGTATATATATATACCGAGAGTGTAAAACAGAATTTCTTTTAAAAGAAAGCATGTATGAAAGGACCCTTACATCGCTTGAGGAGAAAGCTCGGACCAGGTGCACCACACTGATCTTGCTGGGAGTTCGAGGGAGAGGAAGGAGGAAGAAGAACTGCCGCAGTTTCAAGAGGCCAGAGGCGTTTATATAGGCCTCAATATCCAACGATGACTCGACCCAAGAGGCTAGACCGATGTGGGGAAGACGGGAAAATAGAGACCTAGGATGGGGTGTTTGGAAGTCAAGGGGAGCAATGCGGGGGAGGAGGCTGAGGCGTCCTTGCACAGGTCTACTGGTTGGGTGCTGCTGCGAGGAAGAAGATGACGGGGGTTGACGCGGTAAAAGAAAGGACGACCATGATTAGATCTCGGAGAAGATCGAACGATCGCAGTGATACACGGGGTGATCGTGTGGCTAATAGGTTCGGACGGTCGAGATCGACATGAGATTCGATTGGACGGTCTCGGTCGCACGGAGCGCGTCCCACATCGAAATGGAATGCATTTGAGGCGTGACTTATAAACCAAAGCATGCCGGCTTCGGCTCGATAACACGAACACACACACATAGGGGTCTTACACACGGACCCCATGCGAGCTTCAGCCCACCCCTACACACCGTGAACCGCGGGCCTTACACACAGGCCTGCGTGCGACTGGATAAACCCATGCTCGAATCGGGCCTCGGTACCTGGTGGGACTCCTCTGGCCCCTTGGGGCCTGGTCTCGACCTAGAGGGTTTTTTCCTTAAGGGATGCCCTCGGCTTGGCCGGGCCCCAACTGATTTTTTTTATTGAATCTTATTTAAATTTATAAAATAACCTATCATTACTATAATTATTTCAAAATAAGTGTAGTATAAATATACAAAAGAGGGTTCATTCAATAAAGACAAATAGTTTTAATTTAAAATCTAAATCCTTTTACTAGTTTATGTAATATATTTCATATCAACCTAATTTTTTATAAAAATTTATTTAGACTTTCGAAATAACTAGTTTAAGTTTAATTAGTTCAAAATAGTGTATAATAAAAATATTTGTACAAAAATGATTAAATATACAATAAAAACAAATTGTTTCAACTAAAAAATTTAAATCCCTTTTCTATAAATCTTTTAAAATAAATACCTCTCATATTTTTCATATAAAACCAGTATAACTATTTGGATCTTTAAAACTACTATTTGTTTTATAAACTTTAAAAGACAAAAAGTTTACCCCAATTCATATTTTTTGTGGTCAAAAGATACAATTTATTATAGATACCCTTTAAACATATCTTTTACAAAAAATAAAACTATGTTTTCAATATACAAGTATCCATCGGGATCTTGTGAAAACAAAAGGATTTATTTCCGAGAATACTTTTTTTTATTTTAAAACTATAATTATTTTGTGAAACATATTATAATAGTTGAAATATTATAAAATTATAAGATCATTAAAACAAGTTTTAATATAAAGATAAATTTTATCAACGGAAACCCAAAGTTTGTTTTAAAAACCCAACGACTATATTTTCCAACGGTCAATATTCAAAGGATCATTATAAAAGCAGGGGCATTTTACAAAATCGAAACAATTGAACCAGAAAGGATGTCTCTCCTCATACCATTGGTGTTGAGCATGTGTGTCGTGGACCTGACTATTATATTTTTCACGCTGATGGACTCTGAAGACGATGACTATCCAATTACTCGTGTTGTGGTTCTTAGTAGTCTTGTTGTGGCTGTGTTAGGTCTTGTGCATGGTATTTTCAACTAGTTGGGTCTTGTTGTAATATAACTTTTAAATATATACTAGTTTACCTTATTCTCCATGTTTTATTTCTTATTAGCACACAAAACACAACAAAAACAACAAGAGACATAATTAAAGGCATAACATTTCTTACTTGAACTAGTTCATAAAACCCGGGGCGTCACAATATCGGTCACACCGTGCGTCGGATTGATGTGTGGTTCATTCCTACACATCCAAAATTACTGATGGATCATTTTCTTAATGTATCAAAATAACTCGAATGAATTTTCATGGTTTTCAGTATGCCACTTGTTCATTTTTACTTAAATTAATCTCAATTTTAAATAAGAAGACACATTTGGAGTTATATCGGTCACATAGTGCATTTTATTGATGTGGGGTTGAATCCTACACATCAAAAATGAATCATGGAACATTTTCCTAAATTATCAAAATAATTCGAATGCATTTTCTTGGTTTTCATTTTGTCACTTGTTCTTTTTACAAAAATTTATGTCAATTTAAAATAAAAAAAGACACTGAGTTATACCGTCCACACCGTGAATCATAACAAGGTTTTCTTAATTCCTACACATCAAAAATAAGTTTTATATCATTTTAATAAATTATTAAAAAAATATGAATGGGTTTTCCTACTTTTCAGTATGCCATATATGTTATTTTACTAAAATGTCATTTCAAACTGAAAACTTGCATTTTATGTCATACCAGTTGCATCGTGCATCAGTTTAACATGAGACTACTTCATACATGTCAAAAATGACTTCTGAATATCTTTCCTAAAATGACTTATGCATTTTTAGTGAGTGACATGATTTGAACTAAAATGTCAATTTTAAATTGATATCAGATACTTTTAGTCATACCAGTCACACCATGTGTGAGATTAATGTGTGGTTGATTCCTACACATCAAAAATGACTCATGAATAATTTTAATAGATAATCAAAACAATATGAAAGAGTTTTCTCAGTTTTATGTATGCCACTTATTGTTTTTAAATAAATTAATGTCAATTTTAAATAAAAAGACACACTTGGAGTCATACCAGTCACACCTTACACCAGATTAAGGTGCAGTTGATTCCTACGCATAAAAAATGACTTATAAACTATTTTACTTAAGTATAAAAACATTCTGAATTCATTTTCTATGTTTTTAGTATGGTAGTTGTGTTTTTGTAACTAAAATGTCAATTTAAAACTAATAACAGGCACCTTTAGTCATACCGGTCACACTATACATTGGGATTGAGGTGTGTTTAATTCCTACACATCACAAAAGACTCATAGATCATTTTTCTATAAGTTATTAAAACAATAAAAATTATTTTTCTCAGTTTTTAGTATATCACTTGTTCTTCTTTCTATATTTAATGTCAATTTAAAATAAAAATACACACTTAATGTCATACTAGCCGCATCATACATAGGATTGTGATTTAGTTGATTCCAACACATCAAAAATGACTTATGGATTGTTTTCCTAAAGTATCAAAACAATCCAAATTCATTTTCTCAGTTTTCAATCTGTCACTTGTTCTTTTTACTAAAAGAAATCCTAATTTTAAATAAAAAGAGGCACTTTGATGATATCGTTCACTTTTTCTTTTTTCTCGGTTTTATGTAGGTCAGTTGCTCTGATACTAACTATATTGACCCATACATTTCATACAGAGATATTGCATCTTAGTAGATTAATAGTCCTTATATAACATAATGATCCATACTAGAATAGTTCAGGTCTACTTCTTTTGGAAACATATAAACATAAAGAACTATTTAAAAAGAGTCTCTCATTAAGTTGTTCATTACTAGAAACCTTCTTAGACATATCATTTCTAAAACCATTATTAATAACCTAAGGATATGAAACATAAGAAAGGGTGATCACAGATGCTCAATATGTGTATACAAGGGAGATATCAACGGTCATATAAGGATAACATGAGAATAAAGATGTTACAAGGTGATATTAACATTAGAAATTCATACCATTTATATTATAGATCATAATAATGAGTCATGGATCAAATCATGGTAGTTCATAAGACATAAATCTTAAAGGATCAAAGAATATTATAAACTAAAACATATACTTCGAGTCATACTGATCACACTATATATCAGATTGAGGTGAATTTGATTGACCATTGTATGATTACTACACCGATTAGGAAAATGTCCATGAATGATATTTTGGGAAGTCATACTTTGAATTCAACTACTGATAAATAACTTAGTATATGTATCCATACAATTAACTTCACATTTCACGCAAAATGGGGTTTTCTCTTCCACCCGAAAGGAACATGTTCTCTCTTTTCTGGCTTGTTGTTGATATTTTAAAGGAAAATATGACTTCCCAAAAGATCTGTAAAAAAACTAAATAAGTATTAGATAAAAATGATAAGGAAATTTACATGAAAATAATAGATAAAATAATGACAAAATTAATTAATTAAATAAAAAGACCCACTTTGAGTCATACCGTCCACATCGTGTGTCACCATACATTCCATTTTCTTTCTTTATCAAAATGGTAGCACCACATTGTCAACATTTATCACATTCTTTCAATCTCCCTCCACTACCTTTGAAGGAGAGTGATAAATGTCAACAATGCAGGGGTGACAAGGTTTTGAGGGAGAATAAGTCCATTAAATACATAGTATGTATGAGTAGTCAAATATTTAATTTAGATTTTAATAATATTGTAGAAAACATATAATATTATGAGGAATAACATAGTATATTAAAAAAATTTTCCTTTTCATTGAATTTTGAGTTACAGCCTTGAAGTCCAATCTCTCATGAACATGAACATCTTTGACCAAACCACCATGACTCGAACAAAGGAATCCACCTATATAAGAAAAAAATTATTATGCGAGTAATACTAAAAAGAAGTAAATTAAACATAAAAATGAAAGAATCCACTACTTCTATGGAAGTAACATCTTCATGGTATTTTTGTACATTCTTCCATCAGGTATACGACCCATTCGTTTATGAGCCAACTATATCATCTTGTGAATATGAGTATTTGCAACAGTCATAGTAGTACTAGAAAAATAAAAATACACAAAGGATTAATAAATATTTTAAATTAAATAGGAATTATCTTCAAAAATACCTCTTCAAAGATACTAGTTGGTTTTTGGAATATGATCTCTCTCATTAATTTACAAAAACAATAACTGTAATATTTTCTATTGGTTTGTTTCAGACATTGGAAAAACATTTAGGAGATAAGTAATTTGTTTTAATATGTATTTGGATAGTGAAATCATATTATATATACCCTAATACTTGTCCAGTTGTATAACTTGTCTTCTTTATCATGCTTTTCCCCTGGCCACATTTCTTGTTTTTCACGATATTGATGCAACACCCTATCATAATAGAATCCTCATTAAAATATAATATAAATTATATAACTTGATGTTTAGTTCTAAAATGTTGGATATAGTGTATTATATTTTTAAAAAAACCATAATGTGTAGATGGTTTTCTGTATATCCATGCATTGAATCCAAGAAATAAATATTTAGAGTATCCAAATTTACTGACTTGAGTATCCAATACTATCTAAAAAATAAAAATGAATAAGTAATGAAAGAAATTAAAATATATTTGATATGATTAAATTATAGAGTTTTACCCCTGCATCGTTGGTATTAAATATAGGATTTCATTCAAAAATTTTCTTTCAAACGATTTGATCATACCTGCTACTATTTCATTATTTTTGGTATATATTTTTAGTTGTTCTTTTGAGGATATGTGAGGACTAACAAGTCCCAAAAAAAATTCATGGAAAATCCCTTCAATTTTTTTTCATATATATGCCTACCAAAAATATGAACTATATTTAGTCATAATTAATGCAGTATATCAACTTTTGGAATAAAAATCATGAAAACATACCTCATGTATACATTTACAACTAAGCTGCCTAGAAAATCATAGTCAAGGATTTCAGTTACACTCTCTACACCAATGAATTGTTTATATTTCTCTCCATACATATTTTTTTCATAATAAACTATTTGATTACAACCATTTTTAAACTTTGTATCCACATAAACCTTCAATGATCGTAAATGCAGATATAGAATGAGTGGGGTAATGGTGATTTTGGTAGATATTTTTGATTGGTTGGTCAATCTTTTAGATGGTTTGGAGTCAATATTTCATTTCCTCCCCTACCCTTTGTTAGTCTATAATAACATTGATCAGTTCAGACCATTTTTCATTAATTGTTAAAGTATTAGCTTGAAAAATAAATCAGAAATTAATACATACACATGTACATGTTTATCTACAAGATGTGATGGCCATGCGATGAATGTTTCAACAAATTTTATACTGTATGAATATATTCCTCATCAATTGGAATAGGTATCTCAGTGATGGGCTCATGCTCTATGCTAATCGATACTTGCACATGACCTGTTGGAAGTGGTCCTCTGTTTATCATGTCATTTTGGATATTTAACACCACAACCCTTTCAACATAGAGATGGACAGGTGTTGATAGATATAAATCATAGTCATTATCATCCTATAGAATATTAGTACAAGAAAGATATTAGTGTATATTTGACTCGCATTTCACAGAAAAATTTATCATAACATTGATTAACTTGGATAATAAATCTATTTTAGGGGAATGGATCAACTCTTAGCTGGTGGGGGTGGGTAGGATCGCCACACTGTGGCTATTCTTGAGTTGCTTCTTCTATTTTCCCCACATAAATGTTACCATCATCTCTCTCTACCATAATAATTCTTCTTCAAGGTTATATATTCTTTATCTCATTTTTTTATTAATTCACTTTGATAACCTTGTTTTTTTCTCAAAATATGTTCGAGGTGTCACACCAAAACCTGCACCTTTGATGTGGCCATACTGTTCTAGCCACTTCAAGGCCACCAATAGTATGCGTTTATCTAGTAGAGGTGTTGTTGATTTTAGTGACTATGTTAGATAGAAAACATAAGAAAATAAGGGATCATTGTTATGTAATATTGATTTAAGGAAAAACTAATTTTTTCTATGTTATACTTACACATGTTTTCCACACTTTTTGCATGTTTTAATCTATTAGTATCCTGTATTTATTTACACAAGCCTCCTTCAATAGACCATGACATGGGATAGAAGTGGATTTGGATTTGAAGTCATCAATCTACATATAAACATAATAACATAATTATGGTTTTGTTTCATGTCACACAAAAGTATTATGGTAGATTTAAAATATATATCATTTTTTAATGTGAAGAATACCCCATCCTTACTTTATGGTAGGGGTAAACTGGTTTTGCGGATCATTCGTTATTTATAGAACATAGTTTTTTGTTCATAAACAAAAAATTGAATATCAAATTGATGAATACACATATTGTTAAACAATATATTACTAGATTTAATTTACCTGAAAAGACACATCCACACGATGACCAGTAAATGCATCCCACACTTCATGGGTTATCAGGTGTGCATAGATAAGAAGTGGGAACAAATTTATTTTCTCTTCAGCATCTTTAAGATGATTTCTTATTAGAATTGTGAGATGTCCTCTGTGAATCCTTCCAATAAGAATTAATACATATATCTTATGAGAGTCATTTATTATAAATGAAAATTTCATTGGATGGTGAAGTGTAAGTCAACATTTCATTATTTTATTTATTTATTAAAATTAAGAAATGATATCATAATGTTATCATAATCTCTTCCCACATCAGTGTCTTAAGACCAGACACAATATGGTACCACAAATCTACATCAATAAACACATGTTTCCATGTGAATATTCCAATGTAACTACTGAACATGTCTTTATTGGGGTTAACATATTATCCCTTTATATTCCATCAAAACTCGTATTTGATCCCTTTGACCTTCTCTTTAATGATTTTTTCCAACACCATTAAACTATTGTACTTTTGTTTTGTCTACGTCATCGGTCCTTCATCACCTACAATTTCCCTAGATTAAACATCGTCAATATGTTCCTCTAGAGTGGTAGCATCATCATGTTCATATTGTCATTGTAACTCTACACTTGGAGTAGCAGTAGGTTGAGAAACCTGTTGTTCCTCAGGAATGAGAGCACTAGCTTGTGCAAAAGTTCTTTCCTATTCAATTTGAGTAGAAACACATTTATAGACCTATTGTGACTTGGGATTAGGAGCACTATCATGTATTGAATCCATTATCTGTAGAAATAGTTTAACATTTAATTTAGATTACATAAATTCAACAGAAAATGGATAATAACATAAGGTAACACTATATATATTAATAAAATATATCCTGATTTTTGAACTCTCTTTTTCATTTTTAAAGGACGAAGGGATTTTACCACTCTATCAACTATACAAATCCCTTTATTGTGGTATCCAATGACATACAAAACACCATCTACATTAGGGACACTGCAAAATTATTTTTGATATCCCAAGGGAAGGGTCATCATATATTGGATTTTAATCTGATTGTTATGTTTTTTTGGTCGATAAAAGAATAATTCATCACTTTCATCTAGCAGGATCTATAACATAAAATACTTGTACTTCCTGGGATTCGATTATAAACGGTTCATATTTTTACCCATTCTTACTGAAATCAACATTAACAAATCCCAATTCATCTATTTTAACAACAATCCTTTTACCAACCCACTTTCATTGATAAATATGCACATGGAATGTTGTATAATCCAACTACCATATTTATTTGATGATGCCAAAGTATGACATATTTGTGTAAATTGGATTTCTGTCCTTAGTACAGGAAAAAAACCTCACTTTAGCCACAAGTGTAGCTTCATTATTTTTCATGGTATTGTCTTTATCTTGCTCATTTGTATTGAATGTATAACCATTAGTCACATAAACATTGTAAGATAATACATACACATTTTTTCCTACGACTAGACATTGAAGTCATTTTGAAATTGAATACATATTTTCATTTGAATCATTAAAAATATGGTCCAAAAACTATCATACAAAGTATTTATTGTGTTTATTTGATATCCATATTTAATCCCTTATTGGAATTAAATTAATAAGAATTTTTTTGGGTTTAAATATATGGGGAAACCTCCAAAATATTATGAAAAATGAAAAGGTGATCCTGCTCCCATTATATACTATTGATTGTGGCAATATCTCTTCTAGAAATTCTTTCACCCACAAGACACCCAGCATGACAAGATTTCAGTAGACCATTGTTTCCCACTCTACATAGGTATTCGATTCAGAATTCGATAGCTTCCCCAACAATATATCCCTCAACAATACAACCCTATGGACAACTTCTATTTTTGGAATACCCTTTCAAAATTCTCATATACCATTCAATGGGGTATATCCGTCAATACTGTAAAGGACCACATATTTGAATATCTCTCACCAATTCAACCATCAAATGAACCATCATATCAAACAATGTTGGTGGGAAGAACATTTCCAATTCACGTAATATGATGTTAATTTCACTTTCCATAATTGGAAATTTCGCTAGGTCTATAACTTTACTACATATAGAATTGAAGAATAAATAGAGCTTGGTTAATGTATGATTTAATTTCTTGAAAAAACGACCCATAAATATATAGGAATTAAATATTGCATCAAAAAATGAAATTAATGTGATTGCAGACCCTTTAACATTAAATCGACCATTGACATGATGTTATTTATATTCGATTAATATCCCACTGAATCATTTACATCATTCAAGAAGTTAAAAAACTGATATCTCTTCTTCTTGGAAAGAGTGTAAGTAGTTGGAGGAAGAAAAGATTATTTTTCACCCTTCACCGACACCAAATCTTCTCGTATTCCCATTCCAACCATGTCAAACCTATCCATAATTCCATACTTTGTTTTTTCATGTGCATTCAGAATTATGCTAATGAAACAATCACATACATTTTTTTCACCACGAATAAGACCAAGAAAATTCATGGCATACAAATAATTCTAGTATGGCAATTAAAAAAGCTGATCTATTCATCCAAGATCGATACTTATGCCATGGGGGTATAAATATGTGCTATCCTAGAAACTTGTTTTTTGATGAACTTTTCAACCTAATTGACTGTGTATCTTGTTTGAAAATGGGACACCCTTGAGTTAATTTATTGTTATATCCTAAAAATTTTCCATAAGAAGTAAAGACATTTATTGCCCATACAATATGGCTCTCAAAATGAAATCTTAATTTATGTAAGAATCATATAACGTAACACCTGAATCCCACAATAATTTAAATTTTTTGACCAATGGATCCGAATAGACATCAATATCATTTCTCGATTGTTTTGGTGATGATATATGAATAAATAACATGATATATTTTCATTTTATGCATAACCATGGTGAACATTTATAATTTACCAACATAATCATCCATTTACTATGAGTTCTTCTTTTAAAACCTAAATGATTCACTCTATATATAGATAAAATAAGATGAAGGTTTCTTGGATCGTTTCCAAATTTAGGATACTCATGATCAATTCTATTCCAACAAGGAGAGTCAGGTGGGTGACATAGTTTCCCATATTTAATACTTGTATATGCGTTCTGCGTCAATTTCCCTATTGTCTCCTCACTTCTATATAGGAAAATAAACCTTAGAATAATAGGAAAGTACCATAAAGATTTCATAGGACCGAATAAAGCTTTCTTGTATAGAGAAGTTCCACTCTTTGGTAATTCTGTAATTGATTTTTGGTCCATGAGAAAGAGTATAAAATCATTCAGGCAAGCATGTATTCTTTTAAAGATCATACCCATCGAGCACAACATTCATTTGGCATTGTATGTTTAGATCGGGAGTTAATTATCTTTTGGGAGTTTTTCATTCAAGAGAGAAAGTAGTTTTGTAAAATTTACATCAATCCATCTGTTTCCTACTTTTAATTATACAGCTTCAATACAACTAACAATGCTTATATTTAGTGCAACCAACATACAATGACATCTTTTTACAACTATTTAACTTCTCAATCAATTTTGTGAAATCACAAAGTTCATATTCAACTGTCCTTGTCATTTCCTCAATAAGATCTTCATCATCATTCACACCTATAATAACATCCTCGATACAGTCTTCTTCATTGTCCACACTTGTAAACATATCATATGATCCATAAAATGCAGTGTTATCGCATCCACTAGCTACATTCATTTTTTCATGTTTATTACAACATTTATAACTTCGATCTATTCCGTGTCAGATCAAGTGTTATTCTAACTCCTATGGACTAATTTGTCTTGAATAAAAACAATGTAAACATGAAAAAGGATTTGAGGAGGGTCATAGACATGATCTTTTGAAAACTTTATTAACAATTTCACTCCATCTTCACACTCTTTTGGAAGATTATTGACATCCATCCATTCTTTATTCATAACCATCCTTTATGATTCGGTAATATTAATATTAAAAAAATACACAAAACGTTGATATAAAAATTAACCGAGGTTAAAAAAAGTTATAGACTTTAAGTATATTCAATATTTATCCCCAATATCCACTTTACCGAACCAAGGTCATTCATTTAGGATCTTCTAGATAAATCAATCTTCATCTCTTCCATCCTTTCCTTTATTGTTACAGCTAAGAAAAATTCATCCACATAAAGAAGTAAAATGATAAAACACCAGTCACAACATACCTTCATATGGTTGAAATTATTTACATTACACTAAATAAATATTAATTCTACAATGAAATAATTTAAATTCTAGTTATAATATCTTGGTGCCTACTTAAGCTCACAAAACTCCATTTGAGACTGGAACTGAACCTTCTATTCAATTTAGCATGAAACCTTCCAATTGATATATGTAGATCTCTTCATACAAATATCCATGAAGGAATATAATCATGAAATCCATTTGTTATAGAAATAAACCTTCAATGGAAACCAAGTTGAGAACCATCTTAATTATTATATGCTTAAAATAAGAGAGAAAATATAACTAAAATCTAATCCTTCATAATTATTTAAATACATTTACAAATAGAAACACCTTTATCTATTTCATATCATCCACTTTCTCTTTAAACGATAAATCTAATTATTCTATAAAACCCTATTTCATGGTTCCAATTCAATTATCTACAATGTTTCAAAATCATTGATGGAATTAAATTTTTTCTTCCTTTTGTACTCACACTACAATGAGGCCAATAGTCAGCCTATGTTGAATCCTAAAAAAATAAAGAAATCCACCTGAATTACCCACACATTCTTGATCCTCCTAGGATGATGATAAGAATCAAGGGTGACATGCATGACCATTGGGGATGAATTCACCCTAATGAACTCAATCATAAAGATCCAACAAATAGAATATAAAAAAGATAAAAAATAATAAATTCCAACAAAGTCATTTTCAATAAATGACTATTTAATATAAAAATACAAAACCAAAAACAATAAACTAAAAAATATCTATAGTATAAAGAGGTTGAAACATAACAAGATCTAAATGGTTCCCTAAAACTGAAGGACCAACCTCTATCTCCATGTGAAACTTGAGACACAACCATAATCACAAGAAATATCTTCTTCCCAAGGAGAATGCAACCAAATCAAACCCTAAGGCCAAGAAAAAATGAAACATGCATTATACATGAAGACTACATACCAACCAATGTGACTATATAATGCATGATCCAAAGGCTAATAGGATACCACCATGAGTCCAATTCATTCCTTTTATAAATTAAAGAAGAAATAATAGTTTGAAAATAATATAAACAAATCCGTTTTCATTATATTTATATGATATAGGAATGTGAAAAATATTAAACATTCACTTTTTCAAAGAACCACATTTATAAAACATTGTATTGTTGGGACGGAGAGTGATGGAAAGAGGGGGGGGGGGGTGAATTTCCTTTTAAAAAAGTTTAACAATTTAAGAAAAAGTTAAAGCGCAGCAGAAATAAAAGAGGCAAGACACAAAATTGATAACGGAGTTCGGCCTAAATCCAAGGCCTACGTCTCCATTCCCAACTCAACCGTTGAGAGATTTATACGACCGCTTGCTTTTTAATGGTTGTAGCAAGAAACCCACTAGACTTTAAGGCAGCCTAGAAACCTATTACAGCTTGCTTTTTATTGGTTGTAGCAAGAAACCCACTAGCCTTCTTACAGGTGAAGGCTAGCTCACCCATGACTCAAGTCTTTTACAGGGAAGACTTGACTAACCTCTTCACACCTTGAAGGTGGTGTGAAAACCCAAATAAAGGGAGGATGAGAGAAAGAGGGGTTTGTATGCACAAACTCAAAATAATTCTCAAAATGATAAAATAATAAAAACCGTAAAGAGGAGAAGTCTTGGGCGCCAATGGATTGATTGGTGATGATGAAGAGCGCTCCCAAGCTTCTATGGTGGTGCTCCTTGGTTGTGGAAGTGAGTTGGAGCAAGTGGGGATCCTTGAAGGAATGCGCCGGAGGTTCTCCAAATGATTGAAAAATGTTCCCGTGGGCTTCTGTGTATTTCCGGGGCTTCCAAGTCCTTTATTTATAGGAGAGGAACTCCCAAATTTCCTTTTAAAAAAGTTTAACAATTTAAGAAAAAGTTAAAGCGCAGCGGAAATAAAAGATGCAAGACACAAAATTGATAACGGAGTTTGGCCTAAATCCAAGGCCTACGTCTCCACTCCCAACTCAACCGTTGAGAGATTTATACGACCACTTGCTTTTTAATGGTTGTATTAAGAAAACCACTAGACTTTAAGGCATCCTAGAAACCTATTACAGCTTGCTTTTTATTGGTTGTAGTAAGAAACCCACTAGCCTTCTTACAGGTGAAGGCTAGCTCACCTATGACTCAAGTCTTTTACAGGGAAGACTTGACTAACCTCTTCACACCTTGATGGTGGTGTGAAAACCCAAATAAAAGGAGGATGAGAGAAAGAGGGGTTTGTATGCACAAACTCAAAATAATGCTCAAAATGATAAAATAATAAAAACCGTAAAGAGGAGAAGTCTTCGGCGCCAATGGATTGATTGGTGATGATGAAGAGCGCTCCCAAGCTTCTATGGTGGTGCTCCTTGGTTGTGTAAGTGAGTTGGAGCAAGTGAGGATCCTTGAAGGAATGCGCTGGAGGTTCGCCAAATGATTGAAAAATATTCCCGTGGGCTTCTGTGTGTTTCCGGGGCTTCCTAGTCCTTTATTTATAGGAGAGGAACTCCCAAATGGCCGTTGGGGGGCTTCGGAGCCGTTGGAGAGGCCTTCAGAGCCTTTGGGGGTCAAAAGTACAAGTCTGGTCAAAGCCCAACGACTAGTTTGACTGGGCACACCGGCTGACCGGTGGTGTCTCACCAGCTGGCCGGTGGTCCACCAGCTGACCGGTCCTGAGCCACCGGCTGGCTGGTGTCCAGACAGAGAGCAAGCTCTCTGCCCAGGTTCCACCGGCTGGCCGGTGGTCAGCCACCGGCTGGCTGGTGACAATACCGGCTGGCCGGGGAGCTCACACCGGCTGACCGGTGGCTCTGGACAGTAAGCATTGCTACTGCCAGAGACCACCGGCTGGCCGGTGGGAATCCACCGGTTGGCCGGTAGACTCAGAGAGTCTACTTTCAGTCCTTCTTGGCCCAACTCCTTGGCAATCTTTTGCCTATCAACAAAAACACTTGAAAACAAGTTAGAACAAAATAAGAGTGATTGTGATTATTAAAATCCAAGAAAGAGGGGTACAACAATCTCCCCCTATTTTGATGATCACAATCACCAAAACAATCAATGTAAAAGACTGAATTGAAAGGCATGCTTTAAAGGATAAATTGAAAAGTAAAGCAAAGCATGAGAGAAAATTTTTCCCCCAATCAACCAAGGAAATCTCCCCCTTTGTGATTATCAAAATAGCACGGGGCATAAAATTTGATTGAAGGAAAGGATTGAAAAACAAGATGGAGTTTTTAAACCAATAGAAATTTTTGAAATTTGAATTGAAAGTTTTGAATTGAAAGTTTTGAATTGAATGTTTTGAGAGAAAATCTCAAAAAGGCTTAAACGATCCTAACTCCCCCTAAATAAAAACAACAAATCACCGGGGAGAGGATTTTAGAACCGAGAAAAATTTTGGTCCGGAGAGACTCGCTAAAAGGGATTTTTCAATCCAAACTTGTCTTGTGGCGGGTCTTCTCCTATGAAATTCATCGCTAAAAGAAATGGTTTTGGGCATTCCATACCGGGCATTTTTGCAGTCGCACTCGTAAATTAAGTTCCCGACCTTTTTGCAATAGTTGCAAAATTTATATTGGGAGCTCCCCCTTACAAAAATAGTAGGAGCATGGGAAGAGGAAGCTTGCTTGGAATATCCAATCCCTTGGGTGGTTCTAGATATGCATTGGGAACCAAGGAGCTTCGAAAGGTTATGTTCACCTTCAGTGAACTTAGCTAGGGATTCCCTTAAATCCTTGATTGTTGATTCCATAGAATCAGCATCGGGAAGGTTTTGGATCTTGAGGGACAAGTCTTCCTTCTCTTTGAGAAGTTGATCCTTTTCGGAAGAAAGAATTTTGAATTTCTTTTTTAAAGCAATAAATTTGGAAGAATGTTCGTGAAAACCTTCCTCCAATTGATCTCTCGCATGTTGGAGATCCTCGTAAGATAAATGATTGAAAGAATTTGAAGAACAAGAGGAAGAGGAGTCGGAAGAGGTTACCTCATGAAATGCCATTAGACATTTTTTACCGTTGTCTTTTGAGGAGGAGGAGGATGAGGAGCTATCACTCCAAGTGGCCTTGAATTCCTTTTTCATTTCCTTTTTCTTGGCCCTTGTCTTGTGGAGTGGGAAATCGGGCTTATAATGGCCTTTCTTGCCGCACCCATAGCATATTACCTCGGGCTCGGATTTTTCGTTGAGTTCTTCCTTTCGAGCCTTGCGAGATTTCTTCTTTTTGTTCTTCTTCATGAATTTGTGCATCTTGCGGGCAAGGTTCTCGATTTCTGAATCGCCGCTTGAAGAGGAAGAAGATGATGAGGAGGAGCTTTCTTCTTTTTGAACTTTGAAGGCAATGTTCTTTGGAGTTTCGATGAGTTTGCCTTCCTTTTCAGCTTGCCTCCTCATGGTGATCTCGTAGGTCATGAGGGATCCGATGAGTTCTTCAACCGGCATTTTCTTGACATCTTTTGCTTCTTGAAATGCGGTCACCTTTGGTGCCCATGAGCTTGGTAGGACCCAAAGAATCTTCTTGACCATCATTTCTGCAGAAACATCATCTCCAAGAGATTTTCTTCCATTGCAAACGTCAGTAAAACGAGTAAACATTTCAGTAATATTTTCAGATGGATGCATGGTAAAAGACTCAAAATCTTGACGGTACATATACAATCGAGTATCCTTAACTTTGTTGGTCCCCTCATGGGTAACCTCCAAAAGTTTCCAGATTTCATGAGATGAAGTGCATGTGGAAACTCGATTGAATTCATTACGATCAAGGCCGCAATGAAGAGCGTTCATGGCTTTGCCATCAAGCTCGAAATTTTTAATATCGGCTTGAGTCCATTTGGATTCATTGGGAGAAGATAGAGAGTAACCATGCCTGAAAATTCTATAAATAGGATAACCTATACTTCTAAGAAAAGTAGACATGCGGGTTTTCCAATAGGCATAGTCGGTTCCATCAAAAAAAGGAGCACGACCCAATGAATAACCTTCGGGGGCGAAAGAAGATGAAGCCATCACAATGGATCTTGAATTTGAAACCGGTTAAGGTATTACACAAACACTACCCTCTGATACCAATTGTTGGGACGGAGAGTGATGGCAATAGGGGGGGGGGGGGTGAATTGCCTTTTAAAAAAGTTTAACAATTTAAGAAAAAGTTAAAGCGTAGCGGAAATAAAAGAGGCAAGACACAAAATTGATAACGAAGTTCGGCCTAAATCCAAGGCCTACGTCTCCGCTCCCAACTCAACCATTGAGAGATTTATACGACCGCTTGCTTTTTAATGGTTGTAGCAAGAAACCCACTAGACTTTAAGGCAGCCTAGAAACCTATTACAGCTTTCTTTTTATTGGTTGTAGCAAGAAACCCACTAGCCTTCTTACAGGTGAAGGCTAGCTCACCTATGACTCAAGTCTTTTACAGGGAAGACTTGACTAACCTCTTCACACCTTGAAGGTGGTGTGAAAACCCAAATAAAGGGAGGATGAGAGAAAGAGGGGTTTGTATGCACAAACTCAAAATAATGCTCAAAATGATAAAATAATAAAAACCGTAAAGAGGAGAAGTCTTGGGTGCCAATGGATTGATTGGTGATGATGAAGAGCGCTCCCAAGCTTCTATGGTGGTGCTCCTTGGTTGTGGAAGTGAGTTTGAGAAAGTGGGGTTCCTTGAAGGAATGCGCCGGAGGTTTTCCAAATGATTGAAAAATGTTCCCGTGGGCTTCGGTGTGTTTCCGGGGCTTCCTAGTCCTTTATTTATAGGAGAGGAACTCCCAAATGGCCGTTGGGGGGCTTCGGAGCCGTTGGAGAGGCCTTCGGAGCCATTGGGGGTCAAAAGTACAGGTCTGGTCAAAGCCCAACGGCTAGTTTGACTGGGCACACCGGCTGACCGGTGGTGTCTCACCAGCTGGCCGGTGGTCCACCGGCTCACCGGTCCTGAGCCACCGGCTGGCCGGTGTCCAGACAGAGAGCAAGCTCTCTGCCCAGGTTCCACCGGCTGGCTGGTGACAATACCGGCTGGCCGGGGAGGTCACGCCGGCTGACCGGTGGCTCTGGACAGTAAGCATTGCTACTGCCAGAGACCACCGGCTGGCCGGTGGGAATCCACCGGTTGGCCGGTAGACTCAGAGAGTCTACTTTCAGTCCTTCTTGGCCCAACTCCTTGGCAATCTTTTTCCTATCAACAAAAACACTTGAAAACAAGTTAGAACAAAATAAGAGTGATTGTGATCATTAAAATCCAAGAAAGAGGGGTACAACATGTATAAATATATTTTCACAAAAAAATGACAATTTAAAACCCATTCATCTATCTTTAAAAAACAATTCTTTTGAAAAAAAACCCACACAAGGTTTAAAAATTTTCGAAGGAAATTTTTAAAAAGGCCATCACATTGAAAACAACATCCCATTATACATTGAAGTCTTTAACACACCCAACACAAAGGTAATAAAGGAATAAGGTAAAATACAATTAAAACAAAAGCAAAGGCATTCATAAATTTTGTGTCTAAATAGATAGAACAATACTTTTCAACATCGACACTAAATAAAAAAAAGATCAATACATCAAAGCATATCAATTCAAGTCATAAAAAATGTAGATTGCAATAAATATTTAATGGAATAATATACGATACATATCACAAGACAACACCTTAGGGACTAAGGGGATATGTAAAATACATGCAATAGTGGACCTACTACCAGTGGGTGAATAGTCACACATCTCATCAATTGAATCACTCAAATCTTATCTCATCAGTGACCCTCACGGTATCCAGGTATTACGAACAACTTGGGAGACTATCCAGTGTATAATCTCATCTGGAATAGAAAGTTCCACTGAATTCCCACTATATAGCCTATGATTCCTCATGAAATAACCAAAGGATGTTTGTTCCAATAAAAATTCCCAAATTTTAGCATCACAACCACATCCTTTCCACTACAAACATTTCCCTTATAAAGTTACCTAACACATAAGAACGACATGAATCACATCACGAAAATCCATCATAGTGATACACATAAACATCATCAGCAGACAAATTGGGTCTCAACAGATCAAAACCAAGAAAAAATCTATCTATATATTAGGAATTCATAATAATGTGGAAAAAATAGAAAAGCCCTCCATTGGCAACAATAGGGTTCTGCGGTGGCAGAGTCAGGGTAGGTGGCGATGACAGTGGCAGTGTCAGTGGAGGCCATGAAGGGGTTCATAGCGGAGGTGAGGTTTCGCGGAGGAGGTGGGTTCTTAGCGGAAGAGGGTTTGCAGTAGAGGAGGATTCACGATAGAGGAGGGGTATGTGGGAAAAGGTGGGGTTCAACGCATGATGGAGGTGGGTTCACGGCGACGAAGGAGGGATTCACGGTGGTGGAGGAGGGGTAAATGGATGAGGGGGATTAGTGGTGGTAGAGGTGAGGTTAAGGCAGAGGAGGGGTCAACTTTTATGAGAGCTTGCGGTTTACGAGAGAAGAAACCCACAATTAGAGTTTATTTATAAAATCGGGGAATCTTTTTTTAGCGATAGTTAAAAATTGATCATAATGGTATGTTTTATCAACGCTAAAATAGACAGTGTTGATAAAACATACCTTCATCATTGCTTTTTTAGCACCAATAAAGTCCTATCATTATTAGTGCTAAAAAAACACTAATAAAGACATAATGTTAGTACTTTATTTATATTATTATATATATTTATAAAATTATTCATATGATAAATATATATTATTATTTTTAATTATAAAATTATAATAAATATATTAATTATATATATTAATAAAATTATAAATATAATAAATATATTTGTTATAATTTTATAATTATTTAAAAATATATATATATTCATAGTGATAATTATAAATAAATATATATTCATTTAATTAATTATAAATCTAGAAGAAATATATTTATAATATCTATAATATTATAAATATATATAATTAATATATTTATAAGATTATAGATATAATAAATATATTTCTTCTAAATTTACAATTATTTAAATAAATATATATTTATCTATAAATAAAACTATAAATAAATAAATAAATATTTATTTAAATAATTTAAAATTATAACAAAAATATTTATTTTATTTATAATTTTATTCACATATACAATTAATATATTTATTATAATTTTATAATTATTTAAATATATCATTATTTATTTATAATTATAATTATAAATATTTGTATTTATTTATCAATATTTGTATATATTTATAAACATATTTACATAATTATATATAATATTATATAAGAATAAAAAATATATTTTTATAAATTTATAATTTTATAATTAAATAAAAATTTATTTATAGTTATAACTCTAAATAAATATATATTTATATGTAATTAAAATTAAAACAAATATAAATTTATTTATAGTTATAAATATATATATATATATTTAAATAATTATAAAATTATAACAAATATATTTATAATTTTATAAAAATATATAAATAATATATTTATTATAATTTTATAATTATTTAAATATATGTATATTTATTTAGAACTACAACTAAAACTAATTTTATTTATTTATAAATATTTGCATATAAATATATATAATTAATATATTTATTATAATTTTATAATTATTTAACTATATCTATATTTATTTAGAATTATAATTATAACTATATGTATTTATTTATAAATAATTTTGTATATTTATAAATATATTTATTTAATTATATATATTTATAACTTTATATGTATAATAAATATATTTATTATTATTTTATAATTATTTAAAAATATATATAATTATAATTATTAATAAATATATTTATAATTATTTGTATGTAATTATATATATATATAATTATAATAGATGTATTTATTATAATTTTACAATTATATATATATAGTTATAATTATAATTACAAATAAATATATTTAATTTTTTTATATATAATTTAAATCGTATAATTATAAATATAATAAATATATTTATTGTAATTTTATAAGTAATTTTTAGAACATAATATATTAATGGGTATAAAATGAATGAATCATATACCTATTAAAATTTAGATAATAAAAAATGACTCATCCCATATGGAAAAACATGAATAATAAGAAGAGTGTAATGTATAAATGAACATTCATGATGACTACATAACATATATGAATGTCAATTATACTCGCACATCAATATATTTATTGACCTATTTCGTTGGAAACATTTATTTATTAATTTATAGTATTTTATAATTATAAATAGATATATTTAAAAGTATTTATATATAATTATAATTATAATAAATATAATAAATATAATAAATATAATAAGTATAATAAATCTAATAAATCTATTAAATATATTTATTATTTAATGAAATTTATTATAATCTTATAATTATTTAAATATATATATATATATTTAATTATAATATTAGAAATACTTTCTTTTTAAACATTATATATATATATATATTTGAATTATTAAACAATATATATTAATTATAAACATGCGTTTTTTATTTAATGTATACAAATAAATATTATTGTTGAATATAAATATAATAATTTCATATAAATTAATAATATTTTTTTATTAAAAACTTTTATCAGTGCTTTTAGAAAGCACTGATAAAGGCCCCCCCTTTTATCATCACTTTCTGTTTAGCACTGATAAAAGCCAGCACATCCCCTGCCCAGATATGTGGTAGTGAATCATGAAAATTTCATCCTAGGCTAATCTGTTTTTAATTACTTTATCTACACATATTAATTTCTTTTTTTGTTCAATTGTGTTGTTCTTCTCTCCCCCTATTTATAATATTTCTCACCTATTGTGAAGTTTTGTGCTCTCTCAAGCTATCATCAATGATGAAAGGATAACTCAAGGATCATCCATGGATGAAAAGTAGTGATGTAGAGTTCACACACCTGACACGATTCCTTCTACTCTATTATAAGGATCTATAGACAATGAAAGGTTAAGGAGACAATCATACCTTATGTCTCTCACCTTCTTATTTCCTTTCATACTATTGAATTCCTTTCCTCTCCCACAGTTTGGATCAATGTTATATGATTGGTGTGGTGATCTGAAAAGAGGATGATATTTCAATTGTGACCCATTTGACACTGATGATTTGGTCACTTAGGAGATTCTCCTAGACTATGATATTCATTCACACAATTTAATCAGTAAGGTTGTGCATAGCCAATTTGCACACACAAAGAATAGAATTTAAGTGTCAAGGTTGTGAGATAAGGAAAGATCAAAATGTTGAATCCATGGGTGTCACCCTTTCTTAAAACCATTCTATCTTGTATCCCCATTTTACTTCATTTCATACATTCATCCAAATAACCCCTCACTCATTATTTATTGTTTTGAAAATAGTTAAAACAATAGAAAAATACATTAGTGATTTAGAATAGTGTTACTCTAACCCACACAAGATCCTTAGGAAATTATATTGGTTAGACCAATGTTATATTACAAGTTTAATAAAATAAAATGATATTGTTTGGACATGGAATATGACAACCACATAATTAACTTGGTGCTGTTTCTAGGGAGAAGGGTCGATTATTCACTGTCTAAACACAACTGTAAATAAGTGATTTTCAAATTTTATTTGTTTTTTTCTTATTTCTCATTTTCTTAAGCTGGTATAAGAATTATAGTGTTACCAATCTTTAATGGATCCCCACCCATATACCCAATTCACATTTTCAGAGGAACCACAAGAGATTAACTCTCAATGGAAACACCATCATCAACCATTGGTATACACAAATGGGTTGAAGGATAAAATATACAACATGAATCAACCAAACAATAATCAACAACACATACCTCCACACCATAAAATTGATGAAGAGATTACACTGGATGAAATTCATATCTAATCCTCTATACTAAAGGATTTTCAAGTGAATGAGAACCAACAATATAAGTAACAAATGTAAATAGTAATGTAATTTAGTAAATTATCAAATGAAACTCCCAATTCCTTCCATGATATTGTAAAAAAATGTAAGAAACAATAAAATGAATGTTTAGGTACCACATTCTTTTCTAAAGATAATATTGAGGAAAGGGTTTTTTATAATTAGAATATCTGACATTGTACATAATTAATCACATCTTCCAAATGTTGGTGAACCAAACAAATAATATATATACTGAATCTATTAAGGGAGTAATTTTTCAAAATTTTAATTATTTAATTTTATTTAAAACCAATTGTTTAATTATTCCTATTATTTTTATGTAATATATTAGATTAGTTGTAGGATGAATAAGAATAAGTAAATGTGCTCAAATGTGAAGAAAGGCCAGAATGGCCATTGCTGCCCCCATCAAAACAAGAAACCTTTGAAGTGGTATTATTCATGGAAAATGAGATATATGGTAATAATCAATAGGGAGATACCACTAAACTATATCTATTTCATTTTATGTTTTTACAAGATGAATTTTATATTAATCTCCATATCTACAATTTTATAAACTCATCCAAACTGATGACTATCCAGGATGATAAAGAAGAAGGATGTGCAGGATATGGATTTGAGTATAGAATTGAATAACCACAAGTTTACTGAATTACAAATGAACTTCCAAGGGCGATGTATGAGAAATATGAGTTTCAACCTGGGTTAGATGAGGGGTTGAATCAATCCTAAACTCATTTGATTTTTTAAAATCTATTCTCCAACATGATCTCCCTAATTTCTAGATTCCAAAACCATCATAATTTTTTCTTACCCTCATAGATGATGAAGAACTTGTTGTAGCTAACTTAGATGAAAAAATGGATCTACTATAACATAAAGAAGAGTATTCCCAAGATGATAAACAAGTGTTAGATAAAGATTACTTTGACACTCCATGAATTTTATCTTGAATAATTTAAAGAAGACACCATAGGGGAAGTCTATCAAGATGAAGATGTTATCGAAACTATGGTGAACCAACTACTCTCTAAAAATCACACCTAACATTAACTAGATGGAGGCATAATAACATAATAAGAATTTCTAATGGCCCCTCATGAAGATATAGAAATACATGCTGCATATGAAGGGGGTTATTTTGATTTAAATTCATATTGTTATGATTTTTTTCAATTTGAATTATCTATTGAATCACCCTTGTTTGAACCTGTCCCAATAGCATATCTAGAGGATCAATTAGATTAATATGAGGCCACAATAGTTGTGTAAGAAGTATATGAAACCCCATAAATTCTCTTTCCACCCCCACTTTATGAGATACACTACTCTACTAAGGGGGTGGAAAGGAAGTACTCTATTCAAGGGGACCTCTAGGATGAATTAAAGATAAACAGATACATACCAAAGATTATGTGGTGGTTCTTATAACAAATACCCCATCCTCATGTGGATTAGGAATGACCAATAGACTATAAATCTATATAAATTCTAAATACTACCCCTCTTGGGATGAAAAAACCCAATAATATCTTCTTCTCTATTTTCCCATTTGCATAATTTTAATAAAATATTCGAATGCTTAATTTTTTTTATATAGGTTTTACTTAAAGTAGAAAACAAATATAAGAATAGATCAAGGCTATAAAAAGAGCACCATAGGAAATCTGACCTCAAACCTATTGGAAAAATAAACACCAGCCTGTACATATCATTTTCACTATTTATTCAATGTAAAGTTTTAGCATGTTTTTATGGAATTCAAGTAGATAGTGTTGAACAAGTGAGTGGGAGGGGATTCAAACCTGTTTAGTTGTTTTTAAATTATTTTTATTTAATTTTTTATAATATGTATGTAAATAAATAAGAAAACATGAAAAGATAAAAAAATTGTTTGATAAATATTTTTATATACATTGTTCTTCTATTTATTTTTAAAACCATTATTGAACTTTAACACTAACCTACCTTATTTGGATTTCATGCTAGAGTTAAGAAATTCACTTACCCTAGAAGTGTGAGGCTTAAATAAAATTTGATTGAAAGGTTTCACTATTACATTGATGCTTGGTCTTAGAACTAGGAAAGGGAGTGTGAGTGAAAATATTTTTAAGAAACCAGAATTATAAATTATGCTCAATAGGATTTTGAAAATAATATGAGGGTAACTTACCTCTATAAAAAAGAACACCTTATGTATCAAACTCAAATTAAATTGACAGAAGTACTTTGAACATGATGTAAACATGGGGAATTGGAAACCCATAACTAATTTTAGAGACAATGACACCATTTGTAATTATCCATCTGTAAATATTCAAATAATTGATTTTTCACAGTGCTATGCACATAGATGGCAGAGAAAAATTCAAAATTCAAAAAAATAATCAAAAAAATTAAGTTCCTTAGTCAAAGATGATTTAATTCAGGTGAGGGGAAGAACAAACTCATGAAGGGGACAATTGAATTATAAAAAATCCATTTGAATTGAATCAATAAAGAGGAAAATTAAACTTTGTATTGAGATATTTATGAGAGTGGAAAAAATTAAGTGCATCTTATTAAAACTTTTGTTTCACTTAAATATCATTTGATCCACTAATGAAGTCAAAACATTGACCGAATTGAAGTAAGGCAGTGGTTTGATTTATAGTGGATGTATAATAATTTTCACAATAAATGAGAATATGTTCTCTTTATTCTATGGATAATAAGTTTAAATCAAGGAATAAATTTTTTACTTTTCTTTTTTAATAATGAAATTCAATGATAATATTGTCTGGATTATAATAGTTGAAGTGTGGAGGAGTGGTGAGAGAAAAAAGTTTTTATTTTTTATTTTATTAATTGAAATTACCCCCATTAGTTAAACAATTCTAATGTAGAACAATGATTTTGTGACCTTGAATAATCTATACTTGAATAGAAAAATGAATCAATTATTGTATTTCAATGATTTATTTATTCTTTAGGTTAATGAAAAAGTGACACAAGGTCTTTGAAGAAAATAGGAATTGATTTTTTATTTTAATTTGAAAATGTGAATTTAAAATTAGTAGATTCAATTTGGAATTAAATTATTAAATGAATTTAATATTTTTTAGTTTTATTTAATTTATTCATATTTGAATTAAATGGAATCCTAAAATTTAATTTGACATTAAAACTGATTTTTTAGTTATTTGATTTTTTAACTAAAATTATTTATTGGATTTATTATTTTATTTTAATTGATCTAAATTTTCTTGAATTCAATTAAATTCCATACATTAAAACTATTTAAAAAAAGAGTTGTGTATTTTTATTTTCAATTTGGAAACAAAAGCGACTTTTTAATGATTGAAATTAGTGGTTTTATAAAATAGGATTTTTAATTAATTAATTTTAAACTGATTTAAATGGATTTGATATTACTATTTGAAGGATGAAATTATTTTTTTCAATTTTTTTTTAATTTTTTTTAATTTTGTAAATTGATTGGTGAAAAAAAAATTGGTACTTAAAAAAATTATTTTTGAATTTCATGTCTCAAAGTGGCCACATAAAGGAAGAATGATCACTTAATTGCCCATTCCTAAACTAATTGCTTGTTCAAATAAGATTTGACCATTCACATTAAAGTAAAGACACAACTGAAATAAAAGTTACTGTGTTATGGAAAAAATAAATGTGACAATGCTTAAATTTATTATAAATACATGATTTGACTGTGTGCCACAATCCCTACCTATCGCGACCTTAAGGAAACCCTAATAACCTAAAACAGTTCTCCTTTTCCCTCATAGTCACTCCTTACTATAGTACTGACTATGAGTCCCCCCATCTTGAACCTACCACAACCACTAATGTTAACTTCAACCCACCGTGAGAAGATTGTGAGCTTGCTTATTGAGTGTGCCACTAAAGTCGAGATCACTCGAGTGACACATAATTCCTCTGAGCCAATCCAAAGTTGTAACACTGTGATTGAAAAAAACAATGATACACTACATTCACTAGTGCCTCTTTGATTTTTCTAACATCTAGTTGAAGAAATTATAAACCAAACCTGAGTTAGACATCAGAGAAGATGAAAAGAGGAGAAAAACACACCACCAAGTCAAATCCCGAATTATGCTCACACATAGAAGACCTTGTACCACTCATGCTGCACCACCAAATAAAACTAATCATTGAGTTGGATGCATAATAGAGTATGGAGAACAGATACACATCACATGTGAAGAACTAATATCAGATGCATGGAGACCTATTGTGAAGAAACTATACCAATAAAAGGGAGGATAAGAAGAAAATTTCATCCCACTAGCATTAGTTAAAAAACCCGAAGCTCACCACTATTGATTTCATGTTCCATTAAGTCACACCTAAACCAGATCTATTCCATAGAGACTAATATTCATATAAATAATGCTATGAAGTCCAATGCTTTAATGATACAAATATGATTCCCTTGCGCTATGTTATGATAAATTGAATACCTGAAGCACATCAAAGTCAGATTCGAGCACCACCTTGAGGGATATTACCTCAATGACCAAATATTAAAGAAGAAGTTGAACTTCCATATTTAAATTGAAGACTAATATATGAAATGATATTACTTATAGATTTGTTTATTTTGATCATTTAAATGTATTTTGAAGAAGATTTAACCATGGAACATTCTTATTTTTGTGGTTTCAGGTCTGAAAGAAAGTGCACACCGTGTGCTCATTGCAATGCCACAAAGAATCCAAGATTCTCTTTGATTGAGACCAAGATGAAGAGTTGAGGGGTGAATACCTAATTCCCCAACAATATGATGCCCTGTGAGTTTGAAGAAGTCAAAGTTGCATCACCCTATTAAATTCATCATCCTGATTTTAAAGAATAAGTATGAAAGGTAAAACATGAATCATTTACATTTCCCACATGAATGGCCAATAACTAAACATTAACTACACCCTCAAGTAGTAGAAAACATCACTATAAATTTTCTCAAACTTGCATAGATGATCGTAGGATGTATTCTTCCAACAATAAGATTCTCTCAAGTCTCAAATAAATCCACCTTGACCCTTGATTATGGATACATGCCACCCATCGATCTGGATAATGAAATCATCTCAATATTGAATGTGAGTAAGAAGAATCTACTGCCCCATTTTGATAAATATTTTTCCTCTTAACCAGAAAGATTTTTCGACCTCTTAAAATTTTATCTTAGGCTAGTCAATAATTAATTTTTTCACCCATGCATTTTAATTACATTTTGATTCTATTTAATTGTGTTGTTCTTATCTCCCCATTTTATTCATATTTCTCACCCACTAGGAAGTACTATGATATCTCAAACTATCAATGATGATGAGAAGTTTACTCAAGGATCACCCATGGATGAAAAACAACGATGTAGAGTTCACACACCCAACATTATTCCTTTTAATATGTTCTAAGGATATCTAGATAGTGATAAGTTGAGGAGATGATCATACCTCTTGCATCCCACAATCTTTTTTCCATTTATATTGCTAAATACCTTTCCTCTCCCACTATTCAAATCAATGATGTACGATGGTATCAAGGATTTTAAGGGGGGGGGGAGATCACGATTATTCCCCATTTGAGGGAGAGATGAGACGACCACTTAGTATCTTCTCCTTGAGTGTGATGTTCATTCACATTATTTAACTAGAAGGTTTTTTTGTATCTGATTGAAACACATAAATAATAGAATTTAAGAGTTAAGGTTATAATACAAGAAAATATCACAAAGTTCAATCCAAGGGGGTCTTCCTTTCTTTCATCTATTTTGTCTTTCATTCTCATTTTACTTACCTTAATACACTCATCAAAAAAACCACCCCACTCATCATTTCTTATTTTTTAAATTAATAAAACAAAAAGAAAATATATAATTGATTTAGAATTGAGAGAATCTAATCCACACATGCTCCATAGGATATGATCTTGGTCATCCATATTTTTCATTCCATTTTTTATAAAATGAAAAAAATTCTATTTGACCATGGCTTGTGACAACCATGCAGTCACATTCATTAGTCAGATATATCAGCTATAAAATGAGATATTACATGACTAGGTTTTCCCTAGATAGAATCTATAATCAATTATCCTAACAAGTGTAGTCAAGATTCCACTAGGTTTATAATCATTCAATACTAGACAATCTATTCATTAACCTGAATAATTATTTTCATATATGAAATCATTTCTTAATATTGGTAGTATCAATAAGCCTTGTCATTTATTCTTGATAAAATAATTATATATTAATTGTTTTCTTAATATCCCAATAATTATATGAGTTATTACATAATTGCTGAAGTGGAAAAATGATCACTGTATATCTTTCAATATCATTGAAGGAGAATCACCTCTACGGTTGGCACTAAATTGAGTTCATATCAGACATAAAAAAACCCTAATTTCACCATAATTCAAAGAATTTATTTTTTTAGAATCTTATAAAGTGTTTATGTTATATGCCAATGGGTGTGGAGTATGAAGAAGAGACCAATGAATGTTTCAGTTCTAAATTTTTTACTAGCACATGGTCCCACATGCCATGGGGAGTTTTACCCACTAAGAAGGGGGGGGGGGGGGAAATAGAACCCACCCAATTATTAGTTAGTTGACTACTATCCTATCAAAAAATCTGCACTAAGGTTATTTAGTCTTCCAATATTAGATGGGACCACTATTAGGTATATATATTGTCTTGAGATGATCCACTATCATATGGCTGATGTGTCCACATAGGGTTTTGTTCAATATTTTTGAATAAAATTCTCTGATTGGGATGTGATGTTGTTCCACATGAAAAATGTGGCCTTGTGGGTTTTAATTTAATAATTACTATAATATGATTTCATTACCCACCACTTCACCCTAATTAAGGAATGCATTGAAAATATTGACCAACATTATCATATGATCATATGGATGAGAAATATTCCACAACTATATCAAGATATGTTGATCACCCTATATATTAGGGTAGAAATTTTTATGTCTAAGTAATTTTATTAATGATAAAAATAATTATGTTCTTCCATCACGGTAATTGTGTCCACAACCATCTATAAAATAACTCTTACAAGAGGGAGCTCTATACCTCTTCTAAATTTTCACAGTAGCTTCATCTTTCCATGAGGATCATAGAAACATAAATGAAATCTTAAAAATAAAATCATTATGAGAATTAAATTATATATATAATGATAAAAGTTTAGTAAATTATCTCTAAGATACAATAAAAACCACTAATTAGATTAATTCAAACTCAGCCCTATTAGACTAGTTTTGAAAATATCTATATATTGGTATATGATTTTCAAACTAATTATACATGGATTTTAGTATATATCAAAATTATAAAAAATATAATAAAAATTTCTTTCTATGAAATCATAAAAAATCCATGTCCAATTTCAATAAAATATATGTTGCTAAATTCATTAAGAGACATAAAATATCACATGTGATTCTTACTTTGTGAATTTTTTGTATAGGACTCTGAATTATAGAGAAATTTTTTTAGGGTTCAAAATTCTAAATAAAAACACTCAAAATCCATATTTTTTATATTTACAAACCAAATTTCATTTTTCTTATTTAATTTTTTAAAATTACAAACTAAACTTTCTTTTGAAAATTAATTTTTTACATCCATGAATGTGAAAAGAGAGAAGCTGAAAATAGAATAAAAAACATCAAAAACATTAAAAACCATACTTATTACATGATTATCTCCTAATTCTATATTTAAGTTTCTATGGTTTCCGTTATTATATCATGATAAATAGAAAATTTGGGTTTATGTAATTGAAATTTACATAAAGTGGAATATATAGGGGTAATTAGGAGATAACATGAGTATTTAATAAATAATAATATCCATATTATTCAACCTCATTAAATTATTTAAAAAGTATATACACCACTAAAAATTTTCAATCTTCTATTAATATAGAAAGCTCGTATTATGATAAAATTTATGACATGTCAAAATTATATAAAATTTTCAATTTAATTTTTTAGTTTAACTATTTAATTCAAAAATTCATTTAATAATACAATTTTACACTAGAGGTAATGTACCCTTTAAAATGAAATTTGAGATATTGTTACTCACACCAAGATAGAGGGATGAAGATTGTAAAATTATTTCTTTTAGTAAATAAGGAAAATAACATATCAAATAATATACATGTGATTCTCAGGGAAACATATATGGATGAAGAGATAGTTTTTCACCAATCAACTAAATTAAATAATTGATAACGTTTTGTCATAAAAAACTTCTCCATATTTCTAAAATACACTTGGATATTATCATTGATTAAATGTTTTTATCTAGGGTTATAAAGGCAGCCATACCATTTTTTGAGAATTGTTCATTGAGGGAGAAGCATAATTTTATGTTCAAAATTTCTATGATAATGAGAAAGTAAATTCTAAACATTGCTAATTCCAATATTTGGAAAGTTATAATTTTTTCTATAAGTAATGAAAGATACATTATATCATTTATTGATTATTATTCTAAAATATTATGGGTATATCCAAACAAGTTAAATACAACTATTTTTGAATTATTCAAAATATTCAAATAATGAAACGAGTTTGAATTTGGAAATAAGATCAAGTGTTTGAGGATTGTAAATAGTGAATAATATACAAGGGGAAGTATAATATTTTTTTCAATGAGAAAGAATCCAATGATGGTTAATTGTGACATACACTCTTTGATAGAGTGGATTATAAAAGAAGATGAACAAAACTATGTTAGACATAGCAGGAGTGACATTGAAGACTAAAATGGTTTCCAAGAGATTATAAATAGAAGTATTGTAGGCTACTTATTATGTGATCAATTTATCTTTTCAAGGGATGTTTTCCTAGAAGAATTTATTGAAATGAAAAACAAAAAACCTATAAACTATTATTAGTAACATACATTTATAAGTGCAATATATGAATTGTTTAATGACTAGGAAAGATCAAAGTTGGACATTATATCCATGAAATATATCTTCTTTGGATACATTAATGGTGTGTAAAGGAATAGTTTCTGTAAATTCACTACCAATAAATTTATAATTGGTTGGGACATTATTTTATAAGAATATATGGTGAAAATGACGATTTATGGATACATGGAGAAAGAGAACACAAAAACAAAAAAAGTCAAGGTATGTAATGAATTAATGGAAGAACATATTTCCTTTCAAATATTTTCTGATCATGATAACCTAGAAAGAATTTAGTCTATAAAACAATGATCAAATTAGGATAAAATAACATCAATATGGTAATCAACTTATATAACTGAGATAAATATTACGAACTTCTTTTTGATAAAGGGTGATGGTACACATTCTTTTATAATGTTGAAATATTGTACAAAACTCTCCGAAAAATGATTGTGATGTAAGAGGAACTAGAAGCCTTACACAATAAGAGGACATTAGATCCGGTTCCATTACCTTATATAAGGAAAACCATAAGAAACAAATTGGTCTTTAAGATAAAGTGGGATAGAAATGACCTGGTGGAATGATATCATGTAAGAATAACAGTCATATTTTATGATTTGGATGAAGTTATTGTTTTAAACAAAAAATTTTATCTTGTTGTTACATTTAAGACTCTTTAGAGGGTTTATAGGTTTTGTGTTATATACAATTTAGATGGAGAGAAGATTGATGTTAATAAAAGTTTTATCCATGGTGATCATGATGAAAGAAATATTTAGGATCTAACTAGAAGGTTTTGTGGACGGTTTACTTCATTTATAAGTTGATCAAATCTCTTGGTGGTATCAAGTGGGTGATACACTATTTTTAGAAGATATTTTATTCTTAAACCATGAACCATACAAACAAAAAACTTTATTTGGATCCTTGAGAATACTTCAAGGTTTATTATTCTATTTTATATAGATGGAATGTTGATTACAAACCCTAATAATGATCAAATCCAAAGATGAATGTTTAGTTGAATAGGGGTTTTGATATAAATTATTTAGGGACCAACAATATAAATTATTGATATTTATATCTAACAATGAATAAATACTATGAAGATATGTATATCCTAAAATATTTAATTTAGGAAAGTATTGATATTCGTTAGCATGAATAATTATATATTAATATTTACCCATATTTCCATTGATGTTAAGTTATACTTCAAAATGAGTCCTAGAAATGATGTATATATGATTGATATGTCATGTTTATTGTATTAATCATTATTATAGGCATTCTTATTGTAAAGACCCATCCTAGACTACCTGATAACATCATGGGATTTCTATGACCTCAAATAAAATTTATAACATTCTTACAAAAATCTATTAAGGATTCAGTAAGATCCATCCATATATCTAGCATACCCAAAATCTATGTACATAAAACATGGATCAAAGAGACTATCCAACATTATCGAATAATAATATAAAAAAAATATTCTACATGATTCATAAATAATAATAAAAGTATTCATAACAATATATATATAACATAATTAGATCATAATACAACGAAAATATCCTTTAATCCAATAATGATGCAATACAATGAAAACCAAATCAAATACCATAGCCTCCAACCCAAATCACATTACCATCTCCTATCAAATTCTCAACCTCTAATACCATGATCATCATGAACCATGCATCCATCTCTATGCTAGTACCTTTCCCTAAAATAAAACATGAATTTTATCCATGCATATCGAATCTCATTATATCTATATAGGTTAGGGGTGAGTCCAACAATCTCGTAGGATTTTCCCATGACCCTCAACACACTAAGTGTTAGTGATCAAGTAGATATGCATGATATGGGAGTGAGTGAAAGTGAAGGTATAATTAAACTCACTAAGCCATAAATACAATCCATTCATGCACATAAAAGAAATACATGCATGACATCATGGATATAAGACACACACAACCTAAAGAATAATTTTGGTACTACCCATCTTATGAAAGGTACCACCTACCAGAAATCAATTAATTTCATACCCTCATGAACCAATGAGGTAGAACCATGGAAACCATAATTTCATTAAAAAAATTCATCTAAAGGTCTCAACTATATTCACAAAACACACTCATCAGAGTCCCACCCAATCCACTGGTTTTGTCAATGAACATAAATAAATAAAACCCAAAATACCATAGTAAATTATAATTGTATAAAGAATATACAAGAATAGAAATCAAATTGGGACCCCATATAAATTTAAAATTTAAAATGACTATAAAAATAAAAATGGAAACTCAAAGAGGGCCCAAAGAATAAAATTAAAACCAAACAAAAATCCCATGATAAAAAATTGGGAAATTTATTAATGGGGACCAATCATATAAATTTCATAACCCATATCTCATGCGCTATTAAATTTCATATATCTGATCCTCACCAGATATTTCTTCTAAAATACCTTTATAGAACCACTAGGACATTCTCATATATTGAAATTTATCACAGGGTTGGATTCCGACATACGATTGAACATATCTACAATTTTATATTTATTCCATGGATTATATCATAAGAAACCCATCACTATGTGTGTGAAATGGTCATGGTATTACCATGGTGAAAAAATATACCAAAAAACCCCTATAAGATAGGTACTATCACCTCTATAAACAAAATTTCCCTTCCCTCCAAGTGCCAAATCCCCCATGCATCACATCTATTTACCCTAGGGAATCACACCAAATCAAAGGGGAAACATCACATACACGTCACATCATCTTCAGTATAGTGACCACACAAGTAAACTACAAATTAAACTTTATTTGATCATAAAACCCTAAGGAAATCCTAGATGTAACCTTCCATGAGTATTGATACTTCATCAAGAGGTCTGCCAAATTGTTTTCACTGCCTCCCAGTCTATATTACCAATCACTCTACCATATATGAAATATGCCAATGTTAGTATGGAGGAGACACATTATCATTAAATAAATAATAAAAAGGATTAATCTCATATCATATATTTTATCTCTAGATCCAAACCAATTATCTTCATGTCATTTAGATATCTACCCAAGAATATTTTCTATGCAATCAACCAAAGAACACTAGGACTAACTCCCACCACAACCACTAAGGTCACTAATGAGTCTATCCAACAATGAACTAAATACTCCAAAGAATCATCATAAGAATTATTGTAATTTACCAATTACTAATTGAAAAAACTCACCCATAAATAGATTAATCCTAACAACTCATTCACATCTCAAAGGTATCGAAAAGTTGTTATAGCCCAACACCCAAAGGAAACCTAACCATCTTTTTAATCCGATCTGACCAACCCATCACCCAAGGTAATTATTATCCTATGGATCCCATTCTATTATAAAATATGAGTTAAATAAAAATGAAATATTATATATAATATCACACAAGAACACATTCATTGAAAAAACTATAGTGTCACCCTTATGAGGAAAATCGTGAAAAATCATTTCTTAAAATAAGTCCTTCAAGAATTCCTTCAAAACCAAAATGAAAATATATTTACAATAATTTAGAAAATGTAATCACATGTAATATTAATCACACTAATATAATTTATAATATTTTATTGAAAAATATCTTTTTAAAACACCTATTATTTTTTGAAATTACAATTCAAAACAACTCTTTAAATTACTATTTCCACTTGCATTTCCATTTAAGGAATTTCCTTTAAAAATCACATTGAAATACAATACACCCTTTAATTTCATTTAAGAAATATCAAACCATTTTCCTTTAAATTTATACATTAAATCAAAACCACCTATTAAATAAAAATTATAATATAAACATCTATACTCTTTGTAAAAGACAAATCTCACACCAAATAATTTTAAAAATGGGACATAAACAATCTTTCAACCAAGAAACCAGAAATTAAGCATTTTTAAAGATATATAGTCCTTGTTTATTATTATAATAATATAATCCCATCCTAATTGATGGATGTAAATCATACCATGTCACAAAATCAATCCAATAATAATAATAATAAAAACAACACATAAAAAAGTAACACTAAGCGATTAAGAGACTCAATCATGTAAAGTCCACCTACCGTGATCACATAATCCATAATCAATACCAATAACATACAAATAAAAAATAATACTATAAAAATTTATATCAGTCATAAACACTTATCAATTAATCAACATGAAATTTAGTAAAAAAACCCATATTGGAATAATCAGTGTGAAACTGACAGGGTGACTCCACGACATTGAAACAATAAGACACAATGCGTGGCCCACTCCTGACATGAACCTAATTCCGAAAAAATGAAAAATATACAATTAAAAACCTCAAAATGAATAAAATTTAATCCTAACTCACAAAAAGAGTAATTAATAAATCTCTTGAATAACACATGGCATGTGACAACCATAATCCATGACTTTTAAGCCTCTTTTATTCACCATACACCAAAACCCCATTGATAAAAATCAATTACACAATTAATCAATGGAATCCCTAAAAAAACCCTAGGTTACCATAAGAAAATTAGAGGATAAGGAGAATAGATGAAATTAATAGAGGTTAATATCATCATATTAATATTATTGAAGAGAAACATGCCCCAACCGTCCTTCTATCAGGGGAGCATCATCAAAGGTACCAGGTGGGGGAAGGGGGGGATAAGTTATCCAAAATGGATTTCCTTGAGTTAAACCCATCTCAATATCAATGGGGGTATATATAAAATAGGGGTTATTCATCCATTAAAAAATAGGACCAAAACCATCCATGTACCATGTTTCCATTCATTGAGTACTTGGTTTCCTATCAGATGCCCGGTGGAGGACCACTTGCCCCCCAATGAGCCAAAAAAGTGGGTATCTTCAATGTTTGTCTCACCAGATATCCAATGAAATAGTATCAAGTAAACATTGGCATTTTGAAGTCACAACCCTCTCACTTATTCTCACTTATAACCCAGAAACGTTCATTAGTTATTTTTCAACCAAAAATCCAACTCTTAAATTTCCCATTATACACTTGAAACATTTTATAATCTCACATACATATGAATTAAAATCATTAAATTCAACCATCCAAAAAAATAATACAAGATAAAATTAAGTTTTAATTCAACATCACTTTAATTCTAAGGTCCTTAAAAACTACCCCTATAATACTTATCATCCTAGAGAATGTGTGGGGGTCCTTAAACTAAAAAACCGAACTTATATTGGTTCTCAAACTATCTCCAACACATGTAATTTTATATCTAAATACAAAACACAAGTCTCATACAAGAATCCAAAACTAAAACAAAATATTCACCAAATTCATTATTAACTAATCATCAAGACTCCCAATATACGTTCTATGATAAAAATCACATTATCGACATAATTTTCCTTTGATATTTACATTATTTCCCTTGAAATTAAATTCTAATCACTCGATTAACCAGATCAAACTCATCACCAAAACTTGAGGATGACGAGGAAAATTAATTAGAGATCCCAAAATATCAATGATCAATCCATATATGGCCTTATAGTTATCCCCAATATAATAATTTACTAACAATGGAATATTCTCTCTAATGGTTATCCTCATTATGATATTTTCATATCAAAACCACATAGTAAGTGGTCTAACTAGGAAAACTATTCACTACTAGATAAGGTTACCCAAGCACCACACTATCACCCATCCTTTAATCTTAAAACATGAATATCTCTCAAAATTATCCGGATACACCATCAAAAAATAAAATACAAAATAATTGAGTCACTCATAATCCAATTCCTAATATAATGATATCCCAATTTATAGAGGCACTAATATCTTATTTAAAAACCCCACAACCATTTTAACCAACTAAACATTCCTATTTTCCCTCAAACTCTCCCTTATTATGAAAGGTTTTTTTGATAAAATTCTGAAACCCAAAATCATCATCATTAAAAATTATTTTCTAAAAAATCATATCACCTTAAAAACATTATTTAAAAACTAAGATATTTACATATTCAAAAACATCATTATCTTGATGCAGCTCAGCTCACAAGTTATTTTCAAACCATCTCTATTCCAAAACCATGGTTTTCTATTTCCAAAAAACCTTAAACCACTATCCTATGGAACTTGAATAATCAAAATGAATCAAACTCTTCCCCTTATAATTTATTTGAAATTATTTTGAATAAATTATAAATTTATTTAATTAATGATGGATTATAATGATGAAATATATAAAAAATGATTTTATTCTTATGTATCATACCATAATAATGCGAAATAATTCCACAAAAACAATGAAAGAATCTCCCAACCAAGACATATAACACATATCGAGTCACATATATCCCAAAATGGGAATCTCAATCCAACACTGCACTCATATGTAGAGTTCCAAGTCCCAATATAGTACAAGCCCTAGTAACTTGGTTTTGAAAATAACAAATACTGAACTACCATGCTCATAGTCTACCTCAACTGTTTCGATATACTACCTTTAACATTTATTTATACTATTCAAACCAAACACATTCTCTAAAACCCCTTTATAACTATTTGGTTCAGACCACCCAAACAATGATAGAGTTGATGGTGTTGTATGACCATATGAATTCTTCCCAATATACCAGCTATTGATGACCAATGGAGAATAAAAAAATACCATAATGGGGAGACTATTCCCCCCCCCCAAATCATTAGGGTCATTTTAGAATCTACTAAAAAATTAGCATGACCTATTCGTATGTCAGACATAAAGAAACATATATACATAAAATGAGGACCCAATATAGAATATTATAGTTTAGTATAAATAAAGTAAACAATAATCATGAAAAACCAATTATAAAAATAGTAATATAAATAAAATTTAAAAAACATACATCATACACAAAATGAAAAGAGTTCCTTAGGCCAAAATAGATGAAATATAATGACATCCAAAATAAATACACTAAAATATAACACTATTCACATGATTATCACCTACCAAATCCTTGTCCTCAAATACCATGATCACATTGATCCATGAATCTGACTCCAAGTTGATACTTGTACTTGGAATAGATCTTTAAGTCTACACATATATATTGAAACCAATTCCATGTTCATGGGTAGAGAGTGATTCCAAAAACCAAATAGGATTCCAACAGCCGAATAGAATCCCCCACTAACTTAGACATACTAAGTGATAATGATCGGGTAGAAGTGCCTATAAATATTGGGAGATATTTCAAATATTTTCATATTGAAATTCACCCAAGCATAAAAATAACCCATGTGTGCACATATAAGTCACAAATATGTGCTTTTATGGCCAGAAGACACATGAATTCCAATGACACATACTACTACTACCCAAATCAAGATATCTCTCACCTACAATATTCAATAACTTACATGCCCTCATAACCAAACAAGGTATACTAAAAGTCACACTCATCTCATTAGAAATAGTCATCCAGACTCCTTTCTTATATCCATAAATTATTCTCATTGGAGTCCCACCTGACCCATAGACCATCTCAATGCTTGTAAATAAAAAAACGCAAAATATAATGGGAAATAATTATGGTAATCAGAATATCAACAATGGATAATAAAAGAGGGATAAACCATCAATGTAAAACAATAATGAAAACAATAATTGGATATCAATGGGGACTCAAATAATTAAAAAAACCAAGAAATAATTCCATGATAAATAAAATGGAAAAACTAAATAATATTTCCCAACCATATATAAAAACATAACCTAAATCCCACACCTAGCCCCATGTCATGTCATCAATCCTTGATAAAGTTATCTTTCATACTACCCATAGAGAAAAATTGGATCTGCCCATATATTTTTAGTCGTCATAGGGTCTATCTTACACAATACAATAAAATAGTTGTGTAGTTATACACTGATTTCAAACATCATATCACAATATTATCAACAATAAGCGTTTCCCATGTCCATGTAATGACTATGGTGATGAAATATGGAAAGAAAACCCCATTTACGTTTGATACTATCACACATACAAATAAAAAACTCTTCCCTCCAAGAGATAAATCCAACATGCATTGTGTCCATCCACATCATGGAAATGAACCTACTATAAGGGAAACACCATCAACAGGTAATATGGTCATCAATACTAGAAACCTCCAAAGTTAAATACTCATGATACTTTATATCATCATTAAACTCTAATTATTTCTTATATTCCACATTCAATAGGAATTTATACTCTATCATTTGGTTCATCACATGAGTTTCACTACCACTTAAGCTATATGCTTGGTCACCTTTTAATATATGGAATAAGACAAAATTAGTCATATTGAGACCTATTATCCTATTAGGAATAATAAAAATGTGTAATATCACATCTTCTATCATATATCTAAATCCATACCAAGGATCATCATATCACTAGGACCACTACTCATAAATCATTCCTAGTCATCAACCTAAGGATACTGGAACTGACACCCACCTCAACCACTAAGTTTGATAATGATTCTATCCTATAAGGAACCAATGGGGCCAATAGATATTAAGAGAAATTCCAATAATTTATCAAAATACAATTGAAAATAACTCTCCCACCGCTTTGTCAACCCTAATGACTAAAACCCATCTCAAAAGTGGGTATAGATTCTTATAGACCTACACTAAAAGGAAAAAAAACTAGTGTCTCAATATTATATAGATAACCCATCACCCAAGTGAATGTTTGTCCTATGGTTCTTATGTTATCATAAAACTAGATATAACAATGAAATTAAAACATACAAGGAAGATCACGCAATAATGAAAGAATTTTAAAAATTGATTATCACCCTCACAAGGTCAAATAGACTAAACATGTATGAAAACAATACCTAATGGGTTTACATTAAAACAAAATAAAAAAACATCCCAGTAATAATTTATTAAAGGTAACAGTATGAAAATTCATTCACAGTAGGACCTTGGAAGAAATTTAAATGAAAAATATCTCTTGAAAAAACCTCTTGATTATGAAATACCATTTCAAAACCAACTCTTTTAATTGTAACTTCAACTTTCATTTCCATTTAATCAATTTCCTTTTAGAAATTCCCTTTAAATAAAATACACCAATTAAATTCAATTTTAATGCACTTAAACGATTTACCTTTAAATTTACACATTAATCAAAACCCCCATTAAATCACATTTAAATATAAAGAACCCATATTCTTTACCAATGTTAACTGACCCAAAAAAAATTATAAAAAAATAACCCACTGACACTTGTGGGACTAGGTAACCACCAATAATCTATTTTATAATATATGTGGTCCATGTTATTTCTTTGGTCTACATAATCCCATCCAAATCTATGAATAAATAACATACCATGTCATAAAATCATTCAAATAATAATAATAATAATAATAAACAAAAAAAAATATAACATTTCTAATCGATCAACATACTACATTATGTAAAGGGAACCAAATTTGATCACATGATCCATAATAAATATCATACTCATAGAAACCACATGTAAGCCCATGATAACCTATCTCATATATAAACACATATAAATTAATCAAAAAACCATTTTAGAAAAAACCTATAATTAAATATTTGATGAAAAAATAATCTACTAGATCTATGATGTCAAAAGCACAAGAAACATGGTGCAGTCAAAGGAAAAAGAGAAAAAAAGCATGAAGAATACGAGAAGATAACCTTACCAGAAATAACTAATAGAAAGAGACTCATATCACCCTCCCATTAAGGGATTATTAAAATCAATAAGATGGGAAAATAAAGTGGGGATATGCAGTAAAATTAGGATCCAATAGAGTAAGTCTTTTCTTGAAATTTAATGATACTGACCACAAATTAATGGTTCCACACACCAAAAATATAGGGTAAATCCTGTAGGTTCTGGGCGCAGCGGAAGCGCATTAGTGGGTTTTCCCAACATTAATTTTAGCATTAAAAGACGTTCAATCCGAGATCTGTCACAATATAAAACGCCAGATCTTCAGAATAGGACGAAGAATGAAAAAGAAAAGAAGAGTCCCAGAACCACTAAGATAGGATCATCATATGTTGGTTATAATTAATTTAAATAATTCATAATATTTACCTCGGTGGAATTATTTCTTCGTTGGAGTCTCCGGTCACGATCCTGTAACCCGTCGTTGCGTGGTAAAATCCAACTATAGGATTCCTCTAGTGGTAATCCACACTTTCTCCACGTATCTCTGGATGTCGCCAAAGGGATCTTCGGGTGCTAGCATGGAAGAAACTTCGCTTGCGATGTCCGCCTTCGACCGCCTTGATCCGGTGGAGGATCTCTCTCTCGTAACTTCAAAGCGTTCTTGGTGGAAAGGGAATTATCTCTTGGATCGAGAGTATTTCCAAAAAGCATTGTGCACAAAAATGGATAGATCTCATGAGAATAATGTAATAGGGATTTATAATACTTAGAATAATAAAATGAATTAATTACCCAAAAGTATTTAATCATTTCATTTAATTCTTAACAATACCCCATGTCATAATAATGATCGTTGACTATCATTATTACTTGACATGCGCCCAGCGTATTACATTTAATATCATTTAATTAAATAAAAAATATTTTATCCTCAAAAATCCCAACTGGAAAGCTACACAGCATGTAATAATTAATACACGGCATGTACTTGTCTTCTATAAAACTACAAGGAGTGTACATTTAATATACATGGTGTGTAGTTTTATTTTTCATTTTTCTCCACCACATTTATTAGACCTTGAGTAATGTATATTTATTTCATAAATAAATGTAACTACCTTACTTGCTAAAAAATATATTATTTCTCCCACAATATATTCTCTTGAATAACTAGTTTCGAAATAAATGAAATCAGGCATCGGTAAATAATTATTAAACCACATTTGGGAATAATATTTATTTAACTTGTTAAATTAATATTTAACTGAGATACATGGGCACACTTAGTGTGTGAACCTCTAGGCCTCTTTCTCAGTAGAATTAGGCAGAGCCTCCCTAAAGTCCAAGGTTAGCGTCTAGAAACATGCCAAGGCACCCATAGAGAAAGAATTTAACACCGCAATGACGTGTCACCTCCTACGAACACTTACCATGTAATATAATCCCTTTGTCTCGATATATCTAATCAAGCGGGTTGCATGCTAGTGCCATCAAACCATGTGCTCGATTATTCTTTCTTTGACTTCTCAGAATTGAAATCTCCCATACCTTACCATGGACATGGATTTATTTAGGCTATATCAATTTCATTAATGGGCCTGAGATATCTAATTCCGTTATGGAATAGAAGGGAAAAATCCTTTCTCGCATTATCTATTAATGCAGTATTACTCATGACGCACCCAACGTATCCTACCTCACTGCGAACAGTGTGTCTTCATAGTTTTCGTCAATACATCTAAGTGTGCGAGTTGTAATACCCATTAATAATAATCTTAAAGTTTAAGGACCAATACACACGTCCACAGATAGGAACATCCAATGACACTATGAAATGTGGATTTCTTACTGGCGGGTCTCGTTCTCATAATATCCTCCTACATATTACCAAGGGTGCACACCATGAGAAGGTGCCTCAAAGTTTTTTGAGTCCTCACCCCTAATGACCTGTATTATTTGTGTCCCTCAAATAATATCCTGTGACCATAGAACATATATTCAAGAAAAGTGTTATGGAACTTCTGGGTTCTCATCATATGAGGGATCCGCTATGACCCTTTAATGCAACAACTGTCCTTAGGACATTATCACATTCATTATCACAAAAAAGAACAATCAAGATGTTATAAGGCTTTTATTAATGAATAAAGTACAAAGTAGTTGGTTCTATACCACCAACTCCAACAGACTCCCAATTGGACTAGAGCCAACTACTAACAACCTTTAACCCGCTAGTTGTCACATGATATTCATGCTTCTGCTGAGATAGGCCTTTAGTCATGGGGTCCGCCACGTTCTCTTCCATGGACACTCTGCTCACTACAACTTCACCCATCTGATAGAAATCCCTCAAGAGGTGGTACTTCCAGAGTATGTGCTTTGTCCGTTGATGTGACCTTGGTTCTTTTGCAAGATCCACCACTGCAGTATTATCACAACACAATGTAATGGGATCTTTACTGCTAGGCACCACGTCAAGATCCTAGACAAAGTTATGAATCCAGAAGGCTTCCTTGAATGCATTAGAAGCTGCTATATATTCAGACTCCGCTATAGAATTGGCGACAACTGGCTGCATTGAACTCTTCCAGCTCACAGCTCCTCCATTGAGACAAAAAACATATCCAGATTGCGACTTCAGATCGTTCTGATCTGTCTGAAAACCAGAATCAGCATACCCTCTGATGAAAAGCTCTTCGTCTCCTCCATACACTAGGAACATATCCTTAGTTCTTCTCAGATACTTAAGGATAGTCTTAACAGCAGTCCAATGCTGTTCTCCTAGATCTGCTTGATATCTGCCTACCATGCTCAGTGCATAGGCAACATCAAGCCAGGTATATAACATGGAATACATGATGGATCCTATAGCCAAAGTGTATGGGATCTTGCTTATTATATATTTCTCTTGCTGTGTATGAGGACACATTTTCTTAGAAAGATGTAGGCCATGTGACACTGTAACCAATCCCATCTTGGATTGTTCCACACTAAATCTCTTTAGTATCTGGTCAATGTATGTACCCTGACTTAGTCCAAGCAGCCTCTTGGATCTATCATGAACGATCTTGATCCCTAGAATGTAGGCTGCTTCTCCCAAGTCCTTCATGGAGAAACACTTGTTCAACCAGTCCTTATCTGACTATAAGGCTGGTACGTCGTTTCCAATAAGAAATAGGTCATCAACATATACTTCTAGGATAACGACCGCATTCCCATTAAACCGCTTATAAACATATGTCTCACATTCATTCTTAATGAAACCAAATTCTTTTATGGATTCATCGAATCGAATGTTCCATGACCTGGATACTTGATTCAATCCATAAATGGATTTCTACAACTTGCAAACCCATTTGGCTTCACTTGGTGTCACAAACCCTTCTGGTTGTGTCATATAGACATCTTCCTGAAGGTTCCTGTTAAGGAATGTTGTTTTGAAATCCATTTTCCAAATCTCGTAGTCATGGTAAGTTTCTATGACTAGTATGATTCTTATGGATTTAAACATGGAAACCAGCGAGAAGGTTTCATCATAGTCAATTCCTTGATGCTTTCTGAATCCTTTAGCCACTAGCCTTTCTTTATAGGTGCTAACTTGACCTTGCATGTCCAGATTTCTCTTAAATACCCATTTGCATCCAACAGTCTTTACATCAACTGGCTCATCGACCAGAACCCAGACTTGGTTCTGATACATGGAATCCATCTTAGAATTCATAGCTTCTATCCATCTTATAGCTTCTGAGCTTTCTACTTCTTCCTTGTAGGAGTGAGGTTCATCATTTTCTAACAATAATGATTCACCATCCTCGATGACTAGGAAACAAAATCTCTCCGGTTCCCTTACCTCTCTTGAGCTCCTACGCAGTACTTGTGTTTCTAGAACCTCTTCCACGGGGACCCGTGGAACTTGTTCCTATACCAACTCTTGTGTATCTTGAGCATCAACTTCGTCGAATTCCATCTTGCTCCCACTATCCTTTTAAGGATGTGCTCCCTCTCAAGAAAGACGGCTTGTCTAGCGACAGTCACTTTCTTTTCTTGAGGGTTATATAGGTAATATACTTTCATTTCCTTAGGATATCCTATAAAGATACACTTCGTGCCCCGGGGTGCTAGTTTGTTTCTTAATAAGGCCTTAACAAATGCCTCGCATCCCCATACATGTGTATGCGACAAAATGGGTCTCTTTCCATTCCATAACTCGAAGGTAATTCCATTTTCCACCTTAGTTGGTACTCGGTTTAATGTGTATGCTTCAGTTTGTAATGAATATCTCCAAAATGATAATAGAAGATCCACATGACTCATCATCGACCTCACCATGTCCAACAAGGTCCGGTTCCTCCTTTCACTAACACCGTTCCACTGTGGTGTATAAGGAGGAGTGAGCTGAGATAGAATCCCAGACTCCCGTAGTAGATCGATGAACTCTTGGTTCAGATATTCTCCACCTTGATCCGATCGAAGCTTCTTTATCTTCTCACCAAGTTGTTTCTCTACTTCATTTTTGAATTCCTTAAATTTCTCTAAGGCTTCTAACTTATACCTCATTAAGTAGACAAATCTGTATATACTCAAATCATCATTACAAGTAATGAACTAAGAATATCCACCTCTAGCTTCTACTGGAAATGGTCCACATACATCCATGTGTACCAATCCTAGAAGCTCTGTGGCCCTTTCACCCTATCCACCAAAAGGAGGCTTGGTCATTTTACCTTGTAAACAAGTGTGACATCTATCAAGTGGTTTTAGCTCAATAAAGTCTAAATAGCCATCTTGACAGAGCTTTTTCAAGCGCTTCTCATTTACATGACCAAGGTGGTGATGCCACAACTGGGTGATGTATGAGTCATGTGAGTTTGTTTCATTATCGATTGCCAACACTTGGTTTTATTAATTTAATACATACAAAACATTATTCAAATGTGCCATACCATAACATACATTGTTCTTATAAAAGAGACAAATCTTATTTCCGATCTTGAAAACAAATCCATCCATATCCAAACAAGATATAGAAATTATGTTCTTGGTAAAACTAGGCACAAAATAATAGTTATGTAAAACCAAAATCATCCCAGTCGGCAATGGGAGGTGGTAGTCACCAATAGCCAACACAGCTAGCCTTGCGCCATTGGCAGCTCGAAGATCCACCTCTCCTCTGGAGATCTTTCTAAATATACTTGGTTCCTGCATTTTAGTACATATGTGAGCTCCACAAAGTTTGTCTAATACCCAATGTGTAGAAATAGAAAGATTTCACTCGATAACGAATGCACCTTTAGCGTCCCCACGCTTCGGGGTGCAGTTCCTCTTCCAGTGGCCCTTCTTGCAACATGAAAAACACACCTCCTCCCATTCCTTTCCCTACCTCTAGATCTTCCCCTTCTTAGAGGGACGGTGCTCGTGAGATTCAGACCGTTTATAAGTCTTTGGCCCCTTTTCCTTGTCCTTCCTTTTCTTGTTCACTATAAGGACTGCGGGTTTGTCACGCCCCATGTCCTTGTCAACTTGGTGAATCAAGGTTAGAAGCTCTGATAGTCTCTTATAATTTCCACTCATGTTATAGATGATAATTAAGCTAGAGAAGGTCTTGGGCAGTGATGATAGGATGATATATGTACGCAACTCATCCGGGAATTTAATCCCTAAGATGTCCAGGCGTTCAATGTAGCCAATGAGCTTGACTACATGAGGCCACACTAGCGCAGACTCTCCAAGCTTCATGGTAAACAAAGCATTGGAGATCTCATACCTCTCATGTCTCACCTTCTCTTGGTAGAGATCTTTAAGGTGATACATCATGCTATACACGTCCATGTTTTCATGTTGCTTCAAGAGCTCATTAGACATGGCCGATAGCATGAAACACTGGACATCTGTGGCATCATCCATGTGTTTCATGTAGAGAGATAATTCTTATTCACTATCCTCTTTCCTAGGCACAATTGGAATAGGCTCTTCCAGCACATACAATTTTCTTTCGTGGCGAATGATGACTCGTAAACGCCTCTGCTACTCTTGGAAATTGGTGCCGATGAGAAGGTTTTCCTTCTCGATTATGGTGCACAATGATATGTTTGAAGTCATTTTCTTTCTGTTTCTACAAATTAATATGAGCAAAGGTTTAGTACTTTATTACAAAAATTGAGACAAATAAATAAATTAATACTTATTGGTCTCCCACTATTTTATCAAAATCCAATATCCCTCACCATTGATTTCGGAATATTCTGTTGCCTGAATATTCTAGTGGAAAGGATCCATATTTTCCTTCACATTACCCCAACTAGGGTTGTTCAAGAAACTTGAAGGGTTTTAGGTAGGAATTCCAAATGCCAACTACATTAACTCACAGCTCCTTGATCCGCTGAGTGGACTCCCCAATCCTAAAATCCTTTTATTTTGGATTTCCTCAACCTCTGACTCTTGGTCACACCAAGTCCTGCTGTGGCAGTCAACCCTTGATGCGAACTAAGCCAAGTCAACCCAAAACCTTGAATTAGAATTCCCCGATAATTGAAAGTACCCCAACTAGGGTTGGTCAAGTACTTTGAACTATGGTTCGATTCTAACCAAGATTATGGAAGGCTATACCGAATTAATATTTCTTTTGAGGGATTTTATTCTTATACATATGTGTCATTTTATTATCTTTGATTACATTCTTGTTAATATTAAGTGAGATATACTTAAGTGATTAACCATGTCTAAGATAATATTTACGTATAAGCCAGTTTTATTTTAGTTCCATCTTGCATGCTCGTTTAATTCATTAATTGTGTGATCGTGACAACACAACCACAATAAATAAATCATGAAGCTGACATAAATAAAATAAATGGTATGATCATGAGCTTTTCTATTGCTTAGTTTATCTAACGGTTGATAAACTAACCCAATACATAGGGGAGAACCACCTTGAACCTTTCGGGTTCGTGTTTACAGCTTTCCACCTGTCCACCTTTGTATCTCCTTAGATTGGTTTCACCTTGGCTCATGAATTGAGCCGCCTCCACTAGCTTGGGATCTCTATACATTACATATGCATTTATCTCACATGCAGGTGAGGGGTAAAAAGGGGTTTTTACATAAAAGAATTCTTGGGCACGCAGGCCCTACATATTAATGAGGAGATGGCTCGCATGCCAACAAATTTAATTTAAATAAATAAATTTAAAGAAACCATTCACATACAAAGGTCTCGGTCTAGCTCATGATTATCCATACATGCAACGATATTTACACATAAATAAAACTAGCATTCAATTCTTTAATCATTCTTGTTTATGATAAATCACGCTCGAATTAATTAATTATCTTTAATCAATCAATCCTTTTATCTTAAACCCTTTTTCTTAATTTCCTTGAGATTCTCATCCATCATAATTTTAAACAAATAAATTCATTTAAAATTATCCTTTTACATAACTTGTACCTTGGAGGCAACCTGGTGAATTCTCATTCATTATGCAGATGTTAAATTAAACACATATATATAAAACACCTATCACGTGTTGTGCCTCAGCTTTACGCCTGCACTATGGTACATGTCTCAAGGGTTTGTATAATATAATAATAAATTTTAATAAATATGCGTAATTTGGGTGAGTACACAATGTGTAGTTCCGACTACACGATGTGTACTTTTCTTTACCATCCATCCGAAGTACATGCCCTGGGACATGGCGTGTCAATGTACATCGAAAATTTTCGGAGTACACGACATGTTCTTTTGGACACACACTGTGTAGTTTCCGCGTTACACAGTTTCAAACCGGGAAAGCCATGTATGGGGTACACGGTCCAACCCGAACCCGAAGGCACTACACGCCGTGTCCATTGGACCACTCGGCGTGTAATCCGGAAACCGTGTGCCACCTATTTCTGGTCAACACATGGTGTCATAAATGACTTCAATACACGACCTGATTTGGCGGATCGATCAATTCATTGAACCAACACTACAAGGAACTTACTTCCGAATACACGCCATGTATTCTGGTGTTGTACGGACAGAGAAGTTTGGCTCATCTAGATGAGTTCCTCTATTTTATTTTAATCAAAAATAAAAGAAAAAAATTGTTTCTGTGAGTTGAACAAGAAATGAGGGAGGAGTAACAGATCTTGGCATTGAGATTTCCAGAACGATTAAACATGAATTGAAATAACTAAATTATTAAATGTGTAAATCAACAATGAAAAACTAAATAATTATAATCAATGATATGCTCCCTCTGATACCACTTGTAGGTTTCGGGTGCAGCAGAAGCGCGTTAGTGGGTTTTTCTAACTTTAATTTTAGCGTTAAACGACGTTCAATCCAAGATCCATCACGATATAAAATGCCGGATCTTCAGAATAGAACGAAGAACGAAAAAGAAAAGAAGAGTCCCAGAACCATTGAGATAAGATCGTCATATGTTGGTTATAATTAATTTAATTAATTAATAAGAATTACCTCGGTGGAATTCTTTCTTCGTTGGAGTCTCCGATCACGATCCTGTGATCCGTCATTGAGTCTTAGAATCCAAGTATAGTATTCCTCTAGCGGTGATCCACAAGTGCTCCATGTATCTCTATACATCGCCGAAGGGATCTCCGGGTGCTAGCGTAGAAGAACCTTCTCTTGCGATGTCTGCCTTCGACCACCTTGATCCGGTGGAGGATCTCACTCTCGTAACTTGAAAGTGTTCTTGGTGGGAAGGGAATTCTCTCCTGGCTCGAGAGTATTTCCAAAAACCGTTGTGCACAACAATGGATAGATCTTATGAGAATAATGTAATAGGGATTTATAATACTTAGAATAATAAAATGAATTAATTACCCAAAAGTATTTAATCATTTCATTAAATTATTAACAATACCCCATGTCATAATAATTGTAGTTGACTATCATTATTAATTGACATATGCCCAAAATATTACATTTAATATCATTTAATTAAATAAAAAATATTTTATCCTAAAAAATCCCAACTGGAAAACTACACAGCGTGTAATAATAAATAAACGACATGTACTTGTCTTCCATGAAACTACACAGCGTGTACATTTAATATACACAACGTGTACTTTTATTTTTCATTTTTCTCCACCACATTTATTAGACCTTGAGTAATTTCTATTTATTTCTTAAATAAATGTAACTAAATTACTCGCTAACAAATATATTATTTCACCCACAATATATTCTCTCGAATAACTAGTGTCGAAATAAATGTAATCAGGCATCCTTAAATAATTATTAAACCACAGTCGGGGATAATATTTATTTAACTTGTTAAATTAATATTTAAATAAGGTATATGGACACACTTAGTGTGTGACCCTCTTGGCATCTTTCTCAGTGGCATTAGGCGGAGCCTACCTAAAGTCCAAGGTTAGCGTCTAGAAACATGCCAAGGCACCCATAAAGAAAGAAGTTAATGCCAAAATGACGTGTCACCTCCTTTGAATGCTTACCATGTAATATAATCCCTTTGTCTCGATATCTCTAATCAAGCGGGTTGCATGCTAGTGACATCAACCCATGTGCTCAATTATTCTTTCTTTGACTTCCCGGAATTGAACTCACCCATACCTTACCATGGCCATTGATTTATTTAGGCTATATCAATTCCATCCAAGGGCCTGAGATATCTACTTCTGTTATGGAACAGAGGGGAAAAATCCTTTCTCACATTATCTATTAATGTTGTATTACTCATGATACACCCAACGTATCCTACCTCACTGTGAACAGTGTGTCGTCACAGTTTTCGTCAATACATCTAAGTGATCGAGTTGTAATACCCATTAATAATAATATTAAATTATAAGGACCAATACACACATCCGCAGATAGGAACATCCAATGACACTATGGAATGTGGATTTCCTACTGGCGGGTCTCGTTCTCATAATATCCTCCTGGATATTACCAAGGGCGTACACCATGAGAAGGTGCCTCAATGTTTTATGAGTCCTCACCCCTAATGACCTGTATTATTTGTGTCCCTCAAATAATATCATCCAATCATAGAACATATATTCAAGAACAGTGTTATGGCACTTCTTGGTTCTCATCATAGCAGGGATCCGCTATGACCCTTTAATGTAACAGCTGTCCTTAGGACATTATCACATGCATTGTCACGCAGAAGAACAATCAATATGTGATAAGACTTTTATTAATGAATAAAGTACAAAGTAGTTGTACCTATACCACCAACTCCAACAAAACCCACCTAAGTTACTGTTTTCGATGCTTTTTCTGCGGTGCACATCAGTCTGTCAAGGATGTGCTAGTATGTTGCCCCACATTTATGCTTTCAAAATTCAGGCGACATCCTACACTTATTCAGGGATTCTTTCTCCTATATCGAAACAAGATGATGGGATGTCGGTTCCTCCTTCCATGGATTCTTCCTCAAAACTCATCACTGAGTCTGGATCTCCCTTAAATATTAAGACGTTTTTTGTGAAACTCTTCCCAGTGCCATATCTTCATGGATGATGGTTAATTACAATTCTTATATCAGTACATAAAAATGGGTCAAGTCAAGGAAGCAAGATTCGATCAGGGGAGTAGTCACATTGGACATCACTGACGTGTATAGATGTTGGAACATTGATTCTTTTAAGTTTTTTCCCCTTATGATAGGGATTATCGAGGGTACGGAAGCCTATGGAATCATGCATATAATGTGGGGAATTATATTCCATGGGAATTTTTCTATGTTTTTTCTCATCTTACCATGCTTAACACTGGTTATGCTGTGAGCTTAACGTCTTGCGAATACAAATCAAACTGATCAGAACATTAATCAAAACACTGATAAGAGTGAATCATATGGGTGCATCCCCACGAGGAAGAACTTGAGAGTCTTATTAGATAGAAATATCACAACATCTAATAAATATGGATCCGAGGATGCTTGGGTATCTATAAAAAAGACACCAGGGTTTACTGTTGGCTGGGTTTGAACCTCAGAGAGTTTTCCTATACACCCTATCTTTAGGGGTTGCGATCAAAACCCACATAGTTTTAAGGGATGATAAATAGGGGTGTGCGAAGAAGATAGTGGCCCGAAGACACTTTGGGGCTTACATGTGGTTAACAGCATGGGTACTACTAGGAGCGGTGAGGAGGTGGGTGAAATGATCTCACCTGGATGTGGTGGCCCGGGTAAAAATTAGGATGGATATGGATATTTGAGAGTAGTGGATGAAGAATGAGTTGGAACTGACGTGAGGACGATAGTGATATTGTAATTGATCGTTGAAGAGACTTTCTACACATACCAGTGGCAGGGAATTAATGTCCACGTAGTTCAGTGAGGTGATGGGACACCATAGGAGGTGACCCATGAGAAAGGACACATGGATGTGGCTAGAGGAAATAAAATCATCAGGTTGGGGCATGATCTTCCAAGAAAACGGGAGGGATCAAGGGGGAGACCATGATGGGACAAGAGTTATGGGATTGAACCTCAGGGAGGCTTGCTACATATCCCCGTGGTGGGGAATTAACATCCACATAATTCAGGGTGTGGAATAGGATCCGGGTGGGTATAGAGGACAACAACCTAGAGATGATGATGAGGCTTACACGTGATTAGACGCTTGAAAGTTGGTCTGACGCCCGGGGGACATAACAGAGATATAGTTCCCAGTAAAGGGGACTACAATGGCTTACCACTAGATGGGGATAATAACAGATTAATGTTGGATGGGGATCCCAATGCCTTACCACTGGATAGGGATCCTAGTGGATTACCACTATATGGGGATCACAATGGCTTACTGCTAGATGGGGATCTTAATGGCTTACCGCTGGATGGGGATCACAATAGTTTACCACTAGACGGGGATCACAATGGATTACCTCTTGATGGGGATCACAACGGTTTACAACTGGATGGGGATCACAATGTCTTACCGCTGGATGGGGTTGAACCTCATATAGGATTCCTACGTAACCTTTCTAGGAGATAGGGATAAATCCCATGTAGTTCGAATGGGTACAATTTAGCATCATGTGGGATAAGAGGGGCATACAGTTTAATGTCATGCAGGATGGGGGTGAACCTACGTGAATTGGTCAGGATAAATGGGTGTTGGGATTGAACCTCAGGGAGTGTTTCTATGTACCTTGTTTGAATAGGGTCAAGGTTCAATGTTCATGTAGTTCGGTATGGGGGATAGAATTTTACATCATGCGGGACGATGTTGGACCAATGTGAAGTGGTCGGGACCAATGGGTGTTGGTCTCAAACCTCAGGAAGTCTTACTACATACCTTTCTTAAAAAGGTCATGGATCAGAGTGAACATAGTTCGAAAAAGGTATAGTTTAACATCATGTGGGGTGAAGGTGGGCCAATGTGAAGTGGTCGAGACCAATGGGTTTTGGGACTGAACCTTAGGAGGCTTCCTACGTACCTTGCTTGGAAAGGGAAAGGATCAATGTCAACGTAGTTCAGAAAGGGTGATTAAGACTTACACTCAAGGGGTCCCATGAAGGATTCCATGATCAATGCTTACTCTAAGTCCATGCGAGTCATGATCAGTGTGAGAAAAAAGAGGCAATAATGACCTGAAGATCACATCATGAAAGGTGTGTACGTGGGGAATAAAAAAGGTCTTACACATGATTAGCGGTCCAAAGAAGAAACATGGGATTATTTATGGTTAATGACCCAGGGATATGGAGATTCAGACTTTTTACCGGATAGAGTCCTGATGGGAAAAAATCCCGGAGGGAGAGGGATGAGGTAAAAAAGGTCCTGATACCCATCTCTCCTCAGGACTTTAGTGCAGAAGAAGAGAGGAGGAGCATGGATTCTACCTACTGTAGGAAAGTCTAGGGGATTACACCAGGATGGTTTCCAATCCCTATAGACAGATTCCACTCCAACAAAGAGGATCTCATTCCATGTGAGGAAGATATCACTTCTGTGGAGATGAGAGGGAATGGATAATGTACAAGGTGGGGAAACCCCATTTTTATTTCACAGGGAAAGGAAACAGTTTAACATCATGTGTTGAGGACGATGGTGCTTGGTAGTTTAACATCATGGATCTTGGATGAGGTGGGTTCACTCCATACCCCTAGGAGTTACATAACTAATACTTACTCACCCTTTGGGAAGGGAAGGCATCAATAATTTGATGGTGAAGCGGTGTTATGGAGTGATCCATTGAGGGGATGACATTATCATGTATATGTTAAGAAGTAATATTCGTTAGTGTGCCTATGCGAAGAAGTATGAGTCTAAGAAACACAATATGAAGCACTGCCCAAGGGACCTTGGAATCACTTTGTACGAGCTTGGAGGTCAGTATGGGATAAGTATGTGCGATACAAGGGTGATGTTCATAAGAGGGGATTAGACATATTTCCTTAGGGTAAGGATGACACATGGAAAGCACAAGGAGGGGCAGTGGCGGATGGGGCTTACAAATTGAAACTGCCTAGGTGCCACTAAGGAGAAACCATGGTGGATGGGGCTTATGCATAGAAGTAGCTTGTAAGGTCTTCCTCATGTATTGACATGAGGGAATCCCAACTCACTGGTTGTTTGAGGCATATAATTGAGGCCTACACCTATGTGATAAAGCACATGTGAGATAATTCCAAGGTCGTTGGAATCAATATGAAAAAGGGAGATGAAAAGTGTGAATCACATGCCAAACATTCGAAAAGTGATGAGAGTGGTGTGATTATGGAGGATAACCGTTTACCATGTTCTAAACAAAGAATCCATATCACATTAGCCTAAAATGGGGACAAAAAATGAGGTTTGACTATTGACCAAGTGTGAAACACAAGACCTGACTCGAAGAGTTGTCCAAATCCTTCTGGGGTGTAGGCTAATAATGGTAGGTGATCCGAGGAGACATAGGACCAAACCATTAGGGAGTCCCTTCAGAAATGAAAGATAATGAAGATCCAAATTTGGGACACACGAAAAATGAGGTGGAGTGATGGAATTTTTGAATAGATTCTAACACAGTTGAAATTACACCACTGGAATCATGGAATGAGGTATCTTAGTCTTGCCACATAAGCTGTATCTTATTTGAAACAAGAGGCATCCTATTATTTAATGATATGGAATTCTACAATTTATAGTCATGTAGATAGGACTGTTGGAATCCTCTGCTTGGCACATAAGGCATCTCTTTTTTAGAATAATAGGCATCTTATGTTTGGAACAAAGGGTGTGCTATAATTTGAAGTCATATAGATTGGACTATGGGTATATTATTCTTGGTGCATAATTCATCTCTTATTTAGAGCAACATGCATCCTATTTTTGTCATATAGGGCATACTATAGTTTTATAGTCATGTAGAGAGTTCTATTAGAATCTTATGCTGGGTGGATAGGTAATCTCTTGTTTAGAGCAAGTGAAATCCAATATTTTTCATATAGGGTGTAATATAGTTTATAGTCATGTAGAGAGTACTATTGGCTTATTATTCTTGGTGCATATGGCATCTATTTTGTGATGTATAAGGAATCCTATTTTTTTCATATAGGGTGTACTACAGTTTATAGTCATTTAGAGAGGACTGTTAGACATAAGGTGCCTAATGATGCCTGGTGTTGGGACATATACAAGAGATGTACTTTCTAGTTCAACCTGACATTAGAGTCATGTGATGGGGTTTGTATGATTTTCTTGAGGAATGGTTCGACTCAAGGTACATGGGTAATTGATGATGAGAATCTAAAATCATGAAATGTTAATTGGACCAAGAGAAATATGTATACTCAAGGTATTTCATGGAGTTTAGAGGAGTATCTCAAATCATGGTATTCTATAGGTGAAAGGTGGATGTGCATAAGGGCGTATTGGAAAATGTCGACGTCCTAGCCCAAAAAGTTCACAGTGCAACTCTCCATTTTTCATGTGTGTGTGTGTGTGGGTTGGTGGGTGGGGGGCGGGGGGTGAGAGAAGCGAAGGGACTGACCTAGAGGGCCAAGAGCATAGTCTGGCACTGACCCCAAACAGGGGGTGTGGGGGCAAAACCCCCGTGTATGGACCAGTGGGTGCAAAGGTATGTGCTCCACAAAGGATAGGGATTCACGAAGTATATTGTAGAGGAAAGGTGATCATAGAGCATGGGGTCTCTCAAAGAATCCTCACAAAGGAAAGGAGCACATGTAGAATTCCCTTGTGAAGCACATGCTCTTGTGGAGCAAAGGGTCTCACAGTGGAAAGGGGCTTCACAGAGCCTTGAACAACCTGAAGGATCTCCCTCCTTCACAAAGGGTAGAGGGATTCATGAAGGGTATCACTTTGGAGTGCTTAAGAGAACCACGAAATGGTATCTCAGACACTGAAGGGGTGGTGTAACCATGCTTATGAGGTGAGGGGATCCAAATATTTATAGATGTTGGAGGTTGGCACAGCATGTTGTGGAGAACAAATGCGCACCATGAAGGAAGTCTCACTTCGCAACCGGAGGGAGTTCCATCAAGTTTCTCATAATCAAGGAGGCTACCGTCATGGCCTTCACAGTGCTCGTAGAGTCTCCAGTCAAGTTCACTAAAGCTTATCATAGTTGTAGAGGCTACCTTCACGGCCTTCACGACACTCACATAGTCTCCAGTCAAGTTCCTCTACTCTGCGATTGCAGAGGGAGCTGCACGAGCGGGCTCCGCAATCCAGTTTTCTAGCCCAACTTCAAATGTACCTAACTCCTAATCTGTAACTCCGTTTGGCCTCTAAGACTAATCAAATCGAAAAATGAGAAATATGATACACTCTTGGATAATTTACATAAGAATTTGTAATATCTTGGGGATGCATTTTTCAGTTCCAACAGTTACTTGGTAACCCTTCATTAGGTGCTTGGTGATCCACTGGGCACCCAATAGAGGACCACTGATAAGTCGGTGTTCCAAAACAAGAAAAAATACCTATTTTTTTGCTCACTAAATACCTAATAGATCCAAATAAGGTATATGATGGCCTGCTATAGCCACCACCCTATCAAGTTTTCTCATAGACCACCTGATAACCCACTTCATTTATTTTTTCATTGAAACATCCTCCTCAAAAGTAATCCATTATACATGTGATAATTTTTTAAAAATACCATCCAAAGATCCAAATTAAAAACATTAAATTCACTCATCCGCAAAAAATTGAAGAATATTGAACCATCTTATAGTTCATTGATACTTAAATTCACATGTTGTTCTATAATATCCTCCATAAATATTCTCATACTCAAGAAGTTACTATGGTCCTTTGAATATAAATCATGACTTATATTTATTGTTAAACTATCTTAATTACACATTTTTCTAACTCATAATTCCAAAAAACATATGATGCATGACTCCAAAATTAGAACACACTATTCATCAAAATCCTCTTTACTAAATCACTACGAATAATACTATATATTAAAAAATCAAAATCAACTCACTTGAATCAATTTTATTTTATATGTCTATCAATGATCTCAAAATTAAAGTTTTTTGACCTTAGAACTCTACTTGTATCGATTACTAAAATGTATAGATGGTGAACCAGTACAATTTTAAATATAAAAATACCAATGATAAATATGTATTTATCTTTATTGAACTCATCACTATATATATTTACTAAAAAAACGATGATTCTATCTAAATGTGACTCTAACATAATAATCACATACAAAAAATGTACCATAAGTGGCACAACCAACGAAACTGTCCACTACAATATAAGGCAACCCTACCATCACATAAAAAACTATCCTCCAAGCCTAAATCATAAAGCTACCTCAAATTGACAATGAAACACCATAAAAATACACAATCCAAAACAATAGGGTCACTACCTACTCGATTTGAAAAACCAAACAATTCTATTTTACACAAGAACATGTTATTTAGTTGAAAACACATCAACCTTTTTTTACATTCCAACCTTAATCCATTTTACTAAAACTATTCCTTGGTATCCAAGGGTTTCTAAAAAAAACCATAAAATTCAAAATCATGAATATTATTTTCATCTACTAAAAAATATATATCCAATTTTGAAACACAATTAAAAATCATGTTCTCAACTAACTTAATAACATTATCATCTTGAAGCACCTAGCCTCATTGGTCATTTTTGAACCATATCCTTACCAAAAATAAGGTTTTTTATTAAATTTAAAATACCTTAAACTGCTATCCTATTGTTTCCAAACAGTAAAAAAAATTGATCACACCTAATAAGAATCCCCTCAAATCTATATTAATCTAGTAACTATATAATAATGTATCCAAGGAAACATTGTATAAATTATAAGTTTCTTTAATTAATGATAGATATTAATGAGGTAATATGTAACAAAACAATCTATAGGAACATGCATAATTCTCTAATCACGTAAATATCATGATTCATGAATGATACAATATTCTCACAACTAGGCCCTATGAAACATCTCAAGTCTTATCCATGAAACATTGAAATTCTTGATCTAACACCTCACCAATAACTAGAGTTAAAAGTCTCAAAACATGAAATCCCCTAGAAATATAGGTTTCAACCTATTCCATATAGGATAGGAATTCTAGCATATTACCTTCCAAGACCAAACATCCAATCCCCACCTCTAATTAAAATAATTCTAATAAAAAAGAATGTTTATAATACTTTATAATGCCATAACCCAGATTTCTTGAACATCAACTCATCCAGTGGTGTTGCATGAACTCAGTTATTCCATATTATATAAAAAGGCTATATAATTAGGGAGAGGTTATTATAACATCATAGGTAGACTATGAACTTAAATAAAATTTATATATTTTACACCAAAACGTATCATAAATTTGAAAGGACCCATCTATATAATAGACATACACAAAATATGTGGACATAAAATATAAATACAAGAGGGCATCCCACAAACTTGTATATTAAAAGAAATAAATGGTTTATATGATTCATCCATAATAAATTGAATAATACCAGTATAATAAACATAATAGGAATCATACACGTAATACAATGAAAACGGCCATCTAGATAGTATAAAATAAATATAAAAGTAACTAATATAAATTTAGGGACTATATACCCAATTCACAAGACCATATATTCCTAAATTCAGGTCCTGAAATACCATGATCATCATAATCCATGCATCCAACTCTAAGTAAATACATTACCTAAAATAAAACATGAATTCCACCCTTATATATCAAAACCTATACCGTATATGTTGGTAGGGTGTGAGTCCAATGACTAAGTAAGATTATCTCATTCACCTATACACAATATGTATTGGTGATAAAGTAAATATTTATGCAATTCTTTGGAGAGAGTGAAAGTTGGTGCTCTTTGAAACAAACCCACCAATAAAGATAACCCATGTAAACACATATAATTCATATCAATGTTCCATTATGGAAATAATATTAACCCACTCTGAAGACTAATATTGGTACTACCCAAAATACGTTAGCTACCAACTTACTGTAATTTTTGTCTCACACAACCTCATGAAAAAATTATGTATTCTCATGGACACTCTTATCTCATCAAATGTAGTTATCTACCATTCTTACCTATATACACAAAACTCACTCACTAGAGTCTCACATGACCCATCAATCATCTCAAAACCCATAAATAAGAAAACCGAATATAAAATATGAAATAATGGAAGTATAAATAATATTAATAAAGAAAAATAAAATAGGTAATTACCATAAATTTCAAATATTAAATAATTTAAAAATTACAACAAGTGGTCATATAGGGCCAAAATCATAAAACAATAACTGAACAATAGTCTCATGATAAGAAAAATAGGAAAACTAAAGAATATATCCTAACCATATGAAATAGAACATGTAATCTCTAAAACCATTCACCATATCATCTCATCATTCCCAATTTAAATATATAACAAATTATCCATAAAGAACCACTAAACGTATCCTACATATTTGAAGTATTCATAGGGGAAATCTCCCTCTACATGATTTAATATCTCTCCAGCCACATGATGATCCTAAAATATTTATCACAATATGATCATTAACATATACATTCCATGGACATGGTCTTATTATGGGGAAGAAATATATTCAATATACCCCCTCTAAGGTAGGTACTACCACCTCAATCAAAATAATAAACCTCCTCCAATATAGACAAATATAGTGATCACTATGTCCAATATTCCGAAAGAAAAGCATCCACCAAAGGGGGAAACATCATCAATTAGGAATTTTATTTTCAATAATAGTGACTTCATAAGAAAATAACACATTTTATTTGATTTGATCATCAAATAATGATGTATTTCTTGATACCACTACCCATATGTATCTATACTCCTCCAAGAGGTTCTTCATATAAAATTTTAAACCTTTTAGGATATATACCAAATCACTCTATCAAATATGACAATTTCAATGATTAGGATACCTAATATCATCCTATCATTAAAAAAATTGTGGAATCTCACATCTTTGATCTCATATTTTGATCCATACTAGGGTTCTCTATTTCATTAGAAAATGAACTCATGAATATAGCTTAAAATATCAATTAAATAATGCTATGACTTACTCTCACGAAAATCACAAACTATAAAAATTATCCTATCCTATAAGGATTTTAGGAGATCATATAATCATCAAAATAACACTAATAACTTATAAAAGTCTTATTTTGAAAATACCAACCATCCCTTGGTAAATAATAATGAGTCAAACTCTATATAATGTTATCCTATGATTTATATAGACTTATGCTAAAAGGAAACCTAAATAATTTTTCAATATAAACTGACCAACACATCACCTAAGAGATGGTTTATCTTAGTACTACTATGATATCATATAATAATATATGACATTAAAAGGAAATAATACTAAGAATATAATATTGTAATACAAGATTTAGAAAAATATTATGTCACCCTAAAGAGGTCAAATAAAACAAAACATGTCTCAAAATAGGCCCTCCTTATTTTCCTTAAAAAGCCTCTTTATAATCAATATATTTTTATCAAATGGAATCACATATCATATTACCCACACTAGGTACTTGACCAAAATTACAAAAAAACCACATTGTTTTGAAACATAATTTAAAAACCATGTATTTAAATTACCACTTCCACTTGCATTTTTATTTAGTCTATTTCCTTTTGAAATCCAATTTATATACATCACACAAATTAAATTCCATTTAAAAGTTTTTAAATTATTTTAATTTTAATTTAAAATTTAAATAATAAACTTTTTGAAATCACAAAGTAAAAAGGAAAAACCTTTTTCTTTGAAAAAAACACATGACACTAAACAATCTAAAAAATGGACCACTAAAACTTGTTCAATTGGGTAGCCACCAAAGAACTATTTAGTGAGTTTTATAGTACTTTTTGATTATTAGGATGAAATGAAAATATCCCAATTTAGGGATAAATATCATAACATGTCACAAAATAATGGAAATAATATTAATAATGAAAATACACAAGCATTATAATACTAAATGATCAAGAGAATTAGACATGTAATGTACAATTTCCATGACAACATGATATATAAACAATCCATATCTTTTAACAACCAATATCAACCTCAAATGTATCTATATAATCTGCAAACACTCATAAATTAATCAATAAACCATCTAATACAAAACCCACATTGGAATAATTGATGCCAAACACATTGGGTAGCTATATGATGTTAAAACCCTATGAAACATGGTGTAATACACTCCCAACATGTACATTATCCTAATCAAGGAAAATTACCTAATTCAAAACCTCAAATTAAAGGAAAATTTCAACCCAATTATACAAAATCCATAAATAAATCCTTTACGTAACATACCACAAGATGAATAATTTGAGGGAACCATTATTAGAGCCTCATAAGAATAATACATTCACTAGTCTCCAAATACCCATTGATAAAATGTTAGTCCACCATGATCTAATGGAATGTCACATAAAAACCTTAATTAATCACAAAACCACGAGAGGACCAAGAGTAGAGAAGGAATGAAGGAGTATAAGGGTACATCCTCCTAGCTAGATTAACTAAGAGAAATAGACCAAGATCACACTCCCATCAAGGGAGCCTCAGAGACACCAAGAGGGTGAAATAAAGGATGGAGAGGTAGGAAAAATTCCTCCATGAGAGGATCCCTATATGAAATAGTAGGGGGTTCATGTAATGAACCACCTTAGTCCAGTCCAAATGGATTCAAATATGGGGGCACCACATGACCTATGGTAGACCCCCCCGTATGTTAAAGGGTGTTGACTAGTGATGATAGTCTAAAATAAATACAGAGAAACTTGACTCTAATCATTAAAACATACTTAACAAGTAAATATGAGAATCATCATACAACATCAAAGTAAGTTTAAAGAAATAAAACTAATGGGAATGCATCTATATTAAATAAATATCAAGATGCTTTATCAATATGAAACCATGTTATATGTAATTACAAACATCAAATGGATTTACCACTAGGAAGATAAATCAAAGTGTAAAAAACCCCAAAATAGGTGGAGACATATTTGGAAAATCCTGAGTCCCACTATAGACCTATCACTCTACCTCAATCCAACTACTCCTATTAGATCCCCTAAGCAATATATTACTTAAAATTAAAACACAAGGGTCTATACATACAATATTATTCCTATATAGTTCATGATCATAACACTTAGTTGGGAACCACCAATGATTTCTGTTATGAAAATCCTCATATCTATGTATATATGTATAGAAAAATATTAATGAAATATAACATAAAACATAAAATGTAATACTCTAGGTCATTTTGTTCTAAACATCCCATCATGAAACCTAACCCCTCCAGGTCTATCCCATATTGATTTATCTCATCTTTCATCCTTTGAAAATATAATGTCAACTAAATTGAATCCCAAGCATATGAAAGGTCAAACCATGGATGTAAAATTAAAGTTGGCATCATAGAATCACTATCTATCTGACCACAGCTGATAAATTCCCTAATATTTCCTAGGATCATTATTGATCAGACAATATACAGTAAATTCTATATAGAATCCCATGATATATTTTGGTCTGTCCATAAGTGCTAAATACCTAATGGAATATTAGACTCTCTATAAGTTTGACCATGAGTATTAAATTCCATATGGAATCCTGAGGTCTCTTAAGTATAACCATGGGTGCTAAATTAGAATTAATCAAGTAATGGTGTAACATTTATAGGCCCACATAGATGAACATCTGAGTGATATTGGATAACACTTGAACTTTATCCCTCCAGTATATTATCTCATCAGTGATGATGTCTACAAATATGATACATTTACATAGTCATGACAAACAAAAATCATTGAAAACATAGATCCATAACCTAAATATTAGGTGTAAAACCATGATTATTTAGTGCTATGATAGGTGATATAAATATAGAACATAATCCATACTCATCTTAACCAATAACATCCACAACACATAACCTATCTCTATAACCATAACCTCTAACAATCTAAAACAATTAGGCTATGATAAATTCTACAACCCCATGCTCCAAATATTGTGAATATTCCCATATATATTTAATATATAAATTTAATCTCAGGTATTACACCCATAATAACTAGACAATCCATTTGAGGATCCCTGATAAGGGCCTAATCCTACTACACCCCAATTCACCCTTCAAGAGAGTATGATACCCAAAGGAATAACACTTGTCTGTTTCTTTCTCATAGTGCATCCAAGACCAACCTAGACGAGTGTTCATGCTGATAAACTACCCTAAAAAACCAAATCATTAAGAAATTTTGAGACCATTAGAATAATTATGATAGTCCATGTTTATTCCCATGAATAAATTCAATTCAAGGGAATATCATGGTCTATGGTCCATGGTTCCATCCTATTCCTCATTATATGTTCATTCACTAACTGAAAAAAATTATAGAGGATATAACCACTTAATATTCCTCCACTCACACCACTGGTATTATCCCGATTCACTCATAAGTCTTCACACAAACTAAGACCCTCTAGGGGTTTGTTTAGAATAAATCATCATTATTTCATGACATATTCATTACACATCCCTTGATTTCCTTAATCACATGAAAGATACTCATACTAATCCTAAAAGGATCTATCATGTTCCCTTATACAATTTTAAAATACCTAGTCCCTACTCAATATCACAATCCTAAGGCCCTAAGAATGCACACACAAGCACATGCATACAAAACATATGCTTAAGTATTAAAAGGACCACTTCCATAGAGCTTAATAGTTTCAATTCATTTAGCCATTATCATCTAACCTTAATCCACTACCATATTTATTTTAACAAATATCCCAAACCTTGATCATTTTCACAACATTGAAACCACATACAATAAAATATTAAAGATAACTCTATTAAAATAGAACTCATGGAACCAAAATCTATATGAAATGACACCCAAAGAACATCTTGTTTATAATATATTAAGTGTGATCCTTAGGGAAACTTTCTAGGTGACTACCACTAATATAAAATCCTGAAATTCATGTATTCTATTCTTCTTTAACATACTCAAGTTTTCAAACCATGAATTCCCATCATATAGGTCAGATTTCACCATGCGTCGTAGAAATATGATATATATCCCTAATAAAAAAAATAAAAAATAAAATTTTAAAGGGAAAGAATAATGTAAGGGAAAGGAGAAACAATATTAGAAACAATATATTCCATAATCAATTTTTGGTTGTGATTTTTTAAAAATATACTAGAGTGACTTCCATATAGGTTTATTAAATCCTGAAAAATGGTTGTAATAGAGAGGTGTTAATAAGAAGTTGTAGATGTTCTACTTGTTGGATTTAAAACACACCAAAACATTATGGATAAAAAAATGATTCAAATTGTATTAAATGTTTTTAGGGTGATAGAATGGTAGTGATATAATGGAAGAGACCATGCCACAAATATGATAAACAAGAGTATATTTTCTAAGAATTTGGATCATGGGTACTGGTTGTTCCAAAATGTAGACCCTATAGAAAATTAGTTTAGGTATCTATCGAGATAGTTATTTTATTTCTCAATGTATCATGGTGTTATTTTGTGACAATTCTTACATTAGAGGAAATTGATCGTACATAAACATCATAAATTAAAACAAGTATAAGAACAAATAAAGTCTATGTATACGTAGATCATGAATATTGGATGGAAAGAGATTTTATGAAATTAACATTACCTCATGAATTTTAGTTAATGTTCCTTTTTGATTATTTTTACACACTTTTAATATAGAATTTTGAATCATTAAACACAATGAAAAAATTATGTTTCACAATAAGGGAGGTGATCATGCCCTAACGATATATAGTTTGGAAGTATCGTGACTTGGGGTTTTGAATTAGAGAAAGGAATTACATTATTATTCCATGTGACACATAGTAATAGGTAAAGTTAGGTAGAATATATAACATTTAAAGTTACTATCATTTATTTATTTTATGAGACTCAAATTATAAAATGTTGAATCAAAATTATAGATCCATTTTGGATGCCATTTCTCATCATATTCTATGTGAATCATAGATTAATTAAAATTTAATCTCTATGATTATATCAAGGTTAAATAATTATATTTCTCTATAATTATGGTAAGTAGGATCAAGATTTAATAGATTTTAAATTCCTGGTCCATGTTGGAAAAAATAAAGGTAAGAGAAGGATCTAAGAGTTTATCTCACTGGAATATCAAAGAGTCTTCATTGTGTGGATGAAGGAGGATCTGATTGATACACCACCAATAGTGAAATTAATTTAATGGTTCATGGATGATCAAAATGGATACACTTATATGAGTAGTAAAATTTATGAGTTATTGATAGTAATGAGATATCTACTTTATAAGGGTTATAAACCTAGAGAGTTATTATAATCTCTCTAAATTATAATGAAACAACCAATTACCTTAGTGAATTTTACACATTAACTCATAATTGTTGTATGATCCTTAGATGTATCCCGGTGTTGGTGAACCAAGTAAAAATTTATTTGTCTCTCTTTAATTTCATTAACTTGTCATATTCATTTTGATTGATAGAATTTTTCCAACTAATTATGAAATAAGATCATTGTTGAGGTTTGTTACTATAAAATAAATATACCTTGATTGAACCCCTCCCAAGGTACTCTCCTTGTATAGGACCTACAATTGGTATTTTAGATAAAGGTTCTTGGTGAAAATTATATATTAAAAGATACGACAGTAGTCACCAATCATAAGGAAATTATTATCATAAAAATTAAAACTTTTCACGTATATATGAATTAAATGCAACAATATTTCCAATTATTAGGAATGAATGTTTATATTACCACTATGTACGAGATCTTAGTCAACCTAAAAAGAGAAAAACTATCTGAAAAAGATATTTGGGAGATAGATATCTATTCTAAGAGAGTTAATGAATGAAGGAGGGCACTTTTTCCAATGAAAGATATATATTTACGATCTCATATAAATACTCACATGACATGTGGAAAAAATTTCTCATCATATATGAAGGAAATTATGTGGTATGTGATAAAAAAATTTATATTCTATAGAAAATTTATGAGAACTTTAGGAAGCATTTTAATCAATCTGTAGATGGATTATTTGATCATGGGAATGTTTTTATAAAGGAAATGTGAGAACTTAAATATTCTTCCTGATTATATCATGAGATTTGATAGTACATTGATAAGATTTCCATAATGATTTGATGAAAAATTATTCATGCTCAGAGATACCGATCCAAAGGAGGTTATGTTGGATATTCTTTATAACACTCTTGTTTTATATGATATAAATAAAAACCATAATGAATTATGAGAAAATAAGATATTATGGGAAGCGGAATTAAATAAAATAAGGAAACTCACAATGGAATATGATCATTAAGATAAGGATGTTGATGAGGTGTTTTATTTCCTTTCTTTAAAAAAAGGAACAATAAAAATTCAAATGCAATATTATACTAAATTGAATCTAGTGTTGAAAGTTTGGGAACTACCTTATAAGTTATCCCCCAAATATTTCGGATGATGATGATGAATAATCACTCATGAATAATTAATTAAAATACATGAAACAAAATAGGAGTTCACAATATATATTCTGAAAAAATAAAATATTTATTTCATAAGAAATATGATTTATTATAAAAGTTAGAGGTGGAAGAAATTTAGGATTTTAAAGATAACAATGAATAATTCCCTATGGTTATCCCAAACAAACCAAAACCAGAGGATAATGATATATAAATTATTTATGATGAGGGAAGAGTGGTCCTCAATGTTGATTATGAATCTATGCATGATGAAATTTTAATTTATAGAAAAAAATGAAGAAAAATGGTTTTGTTCTAGATTCTAAACTATATAAGCAATAAAAAAATTAAGAGAAATCTATTTTAAAGTATAAAATTAAATAAATAAAATATAGGAATATATAAAAGATAGATAATGATGTTGATATGAGACTCAAAATTAATGAAAAATCATGAATAATTGATATCTTGAATAATATAGTAAAGGATAGATTCATAGGGATTTAATAATTTGAAGATTTTATTTTGTTTATGGTGAGTTATTGAAGAACAAGAATGGATCATGACTCCCAGTTTGACATTGAGAAAATAGACTGTATTGGTTATGTATAAGGTAAACGAGAAATACGGTGACCTATGTGAGAAGGTATAGGATTTAAAATAATTTTTATTTTAAAAAATACAAGTAATTATAATGTAATTTCAGACTATAAGAACAATGTAATGATGGTAAATAAAAAAACACAAGGACACACACATTGTAAGAATATTTATTTGGGTGACTCAAAAAACACCCAAATGATTCTATACCATTAAAAAATATACGAAAAACGCATAAAAAATCAAGTGTTATTTTTTGTGGAAATATTGGACATAATCAATACATATGTTCCATAGAAAATAAGCACTATAGGGTATAAGAGATACATTACTATATGAGAGGAAATATTTATTATTTATATGTTTGTAAATATTTTTTTTTCATGTAATGGGTATTGATATATGGTTTTGAATCGATCAACAAAAAACAAAAAGGAATATTATGAAGGGGGCTTGATAAAGAAATTATTATCACCTTAAAGAATTTTCATGTGGGTAGGAAATGAAACAAATATAGATTTTCAAGATGAAGTTGATCAATTATATATTAAGGAGAACAAATAAATTCACTATCTAAATAGGTTATGTAGAATACATGGATTATTAAAGGATATGATGATATGAAAAATTTCATCAAGATTAATTTAAAAGAAACAAATCAGGTTAGAGTGTAGATCGTTGATAGCATATGTAATTCCCATATGTTTAAAATAGATAACATGTTATAGATATAAAATACAATAAATAAGGTGACATTTGATTGGTAAATGATAATTCTTTGAAATTTATTAGATCTAATAGTTATTAAATTATAGTAAAAGTCTTGAGGTGCATGGATATCTCAGTCATCAAAGGCCTTTGTCAGACATTATTAAGTGTAATAAATTTTTCTGACTCGAGGCATGAAATTAATTTCACTAATAAGAATTGAATTATTAAAGGAATAGATTGTGAAATTGTAATTCTAGGAAAGCACACTAAGGGAAAGCTCCAGTACATCAGTAGAGAAAGTTACATGTGTTTTTTATCCAAGGAATATGAGTAAAAGTTTTAGAATAAAGGGATTATCCACTTGAGAAAAAATTCCTCATATATTTGGTGAAGAATGAAGGATCTCATGATATCCAAAAATTATGTATGGACATACTCATGCATATAATGTTTACCAAAAGGGATAGATCATTAATAAAACATAAAAGTTAAAGGAAAATAAGTCAATGGGATTGATTGAATTGGTACACATTCATGTTTATGGATCAATATCACCTAAAACTATGGATAGTAAAAAATTATATTTTTATTAAATTATGATTACAATATGATGTCTTAGTAGAATGATATCTCTCATAAATCCAAAGTGTTCAAGTGTATTACATGTTATCATAGATTGACAAAGAGGATGTTTGGGTTAAAAATTCAACAATCTCAAACAAATAATTCCATATACTTTACCAATAGTAAACTAGAAAATTAATAATAGAGCATTGATATAAGTCAGTAAATCTAGATTGTGAGGAATCCTCAATTAAATAGTTTCATTAAAATATGGAACCAGATCACTAACAATTTAGAACAAACAATTATCATTGAAAATATGTACCTGAATAATATTATAAGAAAATTGTTTTGACATCAATATACAATTTCAATTGGTCTATATTGTTTATCAATAAAGAGAAGACAACTTAAAAGATATGGTATTGGAAGATGTTAATGTTGAAATACATTCCAATTTTCGAAATTATGTTCATTATTCTTAATAAGAAGAAACATCAAGAGTTAAAATATCAGTGAGATGAATGAATATTTATTGGATACTCATCCAATAGTAAGCAATATATGTGTTTTTAAAAGTTTCTTGGAAAAGACATTGAAATTCAAGATATAACTATTTTAAAAAATAAATAGAATTCCCAAACTATTATGTAAATTTATAAGGAAACTGATGCTGAAGTGGGTATCTTAGGTTGAGAAAAAATAGTGGAATATGATTTTGAATAAATCATAGATGATGATCTAGTTGATAAAATATCATTGGATATACATAATTAAAGAATCTAGGATTATATAAATGTTTAAAACATCATTGGTGGCCAGATAGATCTAACAAAAACATAAAGAATAAAAACACTACCACAATCATCATTCTAATCAAAAGTTGAGTCAAATAAATTTTAGGAGGATAATAAATATGAAAATGGATCAAGGTGATGTATAAAGAACCTGAAAAACTTTATAATAATCAATCATTGAAAATTTTTATAAGGTAGAAATATAAAAAAATGTAACCATAACCAAGTAGGTTTCTATAACAAACTCAATGAAGATGATATGGTAGTATGTAAATGGTACCATTTTGTTCAATGGAAATTCTTATAACAACCCATGCCTTTAACAAACCATAATAATTATTTTTATAGAAAATATTAAATTTTATTATATTCTCATGTTATTTTTTGTTTATATTTTTTGATAACTGGGAAAAAATATTATATATAAAACCCTTAAAAAAGTGGACACATCTATTAAATATCAATTTTTTTTAACAAAAACAAGATTCTTAAATTTAAACATCTATTTCATTCAAAATTTGTTCACTTATTTAAAGATAAATCCCCATGGAGAAAATATACTTCTTCATATAATCTCAAATCATCATTAGGACTTATAAAAAACATTTGAGAACTTAGGATGATACAAAATAAATCAATATGGGATACAAAGAGAAATGAACTCATTATTTATGGTTTTTGAAAATCTGGAAATCCAATAAATAATTTTATACTTTTTACATTATACACTTTGATTTAAAATATTCTTTTTCTTACTCATGAAATAATATTAATTTCACAAATATTTTCATAAAACATATCATACGAAATGTTAAAGGAAAAATCATATTCATGAGGTTGTTAAACATGTGTACTCATGATATTATTTCTTGAAAAACATACCTTTCACCACTAAAAAGGTGTAACTAATTTCCTTTAAGCATAATAACATTAGAATACCTTATAGAATAAAAATTATTTAATAAAAACTCACTTTAAACTATTGAATATACATTTAGTCATGTTGGGACATAATATTCATATTAATCTTAAAATCACTCATTCACGTACTAATAAAAATGGAATAACCTTTCCAGTTAAGTCAAACATATCTTCCCCAAATAACAATATCATTATACATTGTATTTGAGAGATATATTAGGCTCACCCATCATCATGAAAAATTTATAAGGAATATAAAATATGTAAAACATATAAAATATTTCATTTCTAATAAAAAATATCATAAATTATTCTATATGAAACATATAGAGAAGCATTTTTTGGATTCTCATAAAAATAACAATAAAAATCATATTTATTTCATAACTATTTAAATAAAAATTGATAGATAGATAGAAAATAGAATATATTTTTTGAAAAACCTAACAAAATGTTGATGAATATTCTTAAATAATAATATTCATAATGGTGGGAAATTCCATTCATGTTTAATATATTTAAAAAATTATTCTTTCCAAACATTTATAAGAATTTTACAAACCTCTTTTAGAAAATATTTATATGAATTATTTTAAAAAATTTGAAAATAAAATAAAATATGATATAAAAATAATTTGAAAATATATTTCATTATATTAATAATATATGTGAGACATTTTAAAGATCATGGACATAGAAGGAAATTTGAAGAAAAAACTTTAAAAAATTTTAAATATGGTTTTAAATTTAATCCCCTTAAAAAGTTTCTAAGTTTTAAATAAAAATAAAATTAAAGGAGAGAACATGAAATTTATTTGTAAAACACTTTAATTTTATATGACACACAAAAAAACAAGTGGTGAATATGGAATAAGTCTCAATGAAATGAAAATTATATCATAAACCCCTTAAATTAAAGTGTTTTTGTGGTTCCCACTTAACCAAAAATTGTCTTTTCGAAATAAAAAAAATATTGGAGTAGTAAAAAAAATGATAAACCACTTACATTGAGTTCAATTTTCCACATACATACTTTAAATCTTATATAATTACATTATATTAATTTTATACTTTATTAAGAAACATTTATAGGTTTATTAACTTATTATTAATCCTTTTATTTCATTTATTACCAAGTCTTATATAGTTTCTAAATCAGTTAAGTTCATATTGGATATTTTAGGATGTTCAATTCATAATCACAAAAAAACATTGCTAAGTTGATTATGGACATAGGTGTCATTATTTAATAATATCCTGAGTAATATTAAGGAAATAGTTAATATTTTAATAACTTAAATATAATTTTATAACCCATTATGAAACAAATAGAAGAAAAATTAATCACTTCCTTTCATGGAGGGGGTAGTCCGCACATACACACAAGAGACATTATACTTTTCCAAAGTATGGAAGTGTAAGAAGGTAAATAATATCTTATCATTAACGAATCATAATTATGTCATGAATATCATATATATTCATTAAATAAATCATAATAATCATCCTTTGAATTTGGTGAAGAAAAATAAATCACATAGCTTCATGGTGGTGGTAATCCACACATACAGATGATTGAAGTTTTCATTTACCATAAGATGAAAAACGAGATAAAAAAGGGACATTATATATTGATTTTATTATATAATCATGGTTAAAAAAATCCAAATGAGTTATAAGAATAAATTACCTATTCTTTGAAAACCGCATTTGACTTACACCTTAAACTCATCTTGTTTTGGTTCATTCGTGGGACCGGAACACCTATAAAATTGGGCGAGTTGTTGGGAAGGTATTTTTTTCAGGGCTTAGTCAAGCTAAAATGATCTATTAATGTGAATAAAAATGGATATGGGTTTCCTTTTATATGTTAGGGGAGTGACACTCTTGTAATTATTCAAATATTTAAAATAATGTAAACTTTTTTTCATGGGAGAGTGGATCATAACCAACTAAACATAGATGTTAAGATGAAAAGGGTTGAAATAAACTCATAAAATAAAAATTAAGATATGGTTTTGTTACCTTATCACTTATTTTTATCCCTAATTAACTTGTTTTAACTTTTTTACCATCGTGACAACATTTTTAACAATGTTACTATTCATAAAGAAAAAATGAAATTAAATTACTTACTAAATTTGGAACATATGATTATAAATAAGAAATAATTTTTTCAATATAAAATATATAGAAGTGGTAGAAATTAATTTTAATATAAAAATTTAGAATGCAACTATAAGTAGTTTTCTTTTCTTGAAAATGTGTTTTTAAGATTAAAATGAACTTATACGAAAAACAAATATAATGCTGACTCATTTGAAAATCAACAGTTAATTTTAATTAAATACAAATTTTGTTACTTTAAAACTATATCCAAAAAAATAATTGGGATTTTAAATTACTTTATTTACAAAAAAATGACAGTTTTTTAAAAATTGACATTTTCACTATTCACTCAAAAATCAAAATTTTTATAAAAGACCCAACAATTCAGACTATAATAAATTTTATTTTATGGTATCAAAAATGAATTTTATTTTATCAAATTAAAATTAATTTTTTTATTTAACTAATAAATACAACCATATAATATATTAAAAACATTACATAGAATGAAACTATTTCTTTTTCGATTGAAAAATTATATATCAATGACCATTTGAATATTCTAAAAAGTAAATTATAAAATAATTGTAAAAATTTTGTAATAATAATGAGATATAGAAAATATAAATCACACTCTCTAATAAAAATAATAATAATTTGATAATGTTATTTTGTTATAAAATATGCTACTTAACATTTTAAAAGGATATTTTGATTAATAAATATCAGTTAAAGTAAAAATGATAAAAACCATTTAAAAATTCAATTATATATAATTTAGTTAAAATGAATGATAAAGTATTTTTTTGGTTGTAAAAATTATATTTAACCTATAAGACCCCGACCCCAAAAGCCCAGAGCTAGTGCATTATTTTAATATATTTTCATAGATAGAAGTTTCAAATCCCATAGGACCCATTAGATTACTAGTCTTGGAAAATAGACTACATACAAGAAATTTAATTTTTAATTCAAATGATAATATAAATGATATAAAATCATTTGAGAACTCCATTATTCATCTATATTAACCCTGCATATCAATCATAATACACATCTTGGAATCCGTGAAAAATAAAAAAAATAAGAAAGCTCAGATGCTCATTAAGGGTAAGTTTAAAATAGAAGATATTTTGAATAAATAATAATAAACATTAAGGCAAGGTGTATAACTAAACCTAATCTTGAGCATTATATGTCAAGAATAAATAATTCTATATAAAATATTCACATGATCTAGAAAGCGTACCCATAGGTATTCTACAAGTTGAATAATCACATGGAATATCAAAAACTAATTTCATAATGAGGGAATGAATAATGTTGGATATCATAATCATATCTTCAAGTCTTAGTCTAAGAAACCAAACATAAATGGGTAAAAACAAAAATAGATTGTCTCGTGAGATATATCGATGCATCAAGGGGCTATAGTGGGACCACATGTCATTTTCAAAGTCCAATTTATTCCTTATATGGAAAGGGTGAAACATAACCAACATAAACATTCTTATTAAAACTATCATACAAAATGATAATACATTTACAATAAACCATGAATTTTATCAAAATAGCACATCCACAGTCAAAATTATCATAAAACCTTCAATATAATAAAGTATATTGTATTATAGGAGATCAAACTCAATAAAAAATAAAATTCAACAAAGGATGTTGATGTATATGAAAATACTCTAATAAAATCGTTAAAAATATATTGAGAAAAATATAGTTTTACTTTGAAATCATTTATTTTAAAGCCACATGTTTATAAAAGAAAACATAAAAAATATATTTTTAATGAATGTGTCCCATATCACTCTGAAATGTTTGATATAAATTTTAAAATTATCATTTTAAAATATTCCTGCCACTATAATAAATCTATAAAACCAATTTCGAAAACATAGACATGAATGAAAATATTTAAAAGAATAAATCAAGGAAAAACTTAACACGATGTTTTAGTAAAATATTCTGTTAAATAAAACCCTAAAAATATTAATTTTGAAAATATTTTTCTAAAACATAGACATGGATGATATATATTCACCAATATATACTTACCAATAAAAAAAATCCTAAATTAAAATGAGATTGCGAAATTTACACTTACCTTTGGTCTTATTTCCATTGTACAAGTCCAAAAATCCTATATAGTGTTTCTAAACATATTTTTAACATATAAAAGAATTATAATAATACTTATTATATTATATATTATTCACTTATGAGGTCATATTACCATTTTATTAACAATTCTATGTTAAAGCAATATTTTGGGTAATCATTACCTTGTTTATCATACATGTTTTGACTCATTATTCAAGATCCTATTACTTAGATAATGATTTAATTAATTAAATAATGTAAAAAATGATTTATATATCATATATATTTGATATATAAATATAAAAAAAGATATATATATATATATATATGTAATGGAATAAACCATTCATGGAGACGATAGGTCGTACACACGCATGAACACTGTATCCGTTTTCATATCATTTTGAATGAATGAAAGTAAATGAAATCTTTGTATTTATATATATATTATTCTAAAAAAATTAGTATTTCATATATTTAATATTTATTCATTATATACATTTTCATAATCATTCTTGTATGGTTAACATGGATGATGAATATCATCGCGTTGTGGAGATGGTAATCCGTACGTACGCACGAGCGATGATATCATTTCCTTATTATTAAAAGGATGAGAAATTAGATGGTATATTAATTATAAAGGATAAATATCATTTAATATTTATTATTTACATCCACCATATCCTTCATTATACCCATTAAAATAAAGTGGTAATGAAAACCAAATTATAACACAATGTAGAGACAGTTAGTCGTACGTATGCACACATGACAATATTATATTTGTATGATTGATAAAAAGAGGAATATTGTTATACCATATTAATAATAACATATAAGAATATAGATGATACTATAGTTATTATATTATTAATTAAACCACATGTGAAGAGGAAGTAGAAGAATAAATAATTTTGGAGGAGATGGTAAAGATGATGACCTCTTCTTTAGAGAACCTCCTTTGGATATCCTCTTAGAAACACTAGGGATGATATTTTTAGAGGAAACAAAACATATATGTTGGGTATAGGTAAGTTTATAAGGCTAATTGGTAGGTTTTTGTTTATAAATAAGGCTCAAAGTGGTGTATGAATGTAATAAATGTGGTTCCTTTTTATAAGAGAGGGGTGTGGCACTCTTGGAGTCCTTTAAAATATTAAATTAATATATGTTGATTTTCGATTTCAGATAAATCCAAAGTGATTTTATCTACGATAAGATGATTGTGGGTTGAAATCATCTCAATTTTTTTATACAGGTTTAGGTCACAATATTAACCTTATCTTTTGGGTTTAACCCTAACTAATCTCTTTGATTTTAATTTTGGTAATAAAATTTTAAATATTAAAAGGTTATATATTTTTACATATATGCTGGAAATTGTACATATATTTAATTTTAAGAGAATAATTTCCCTAATAATAATAAATTTGTATTTTTAATTAATTTTATTATTTTTAAATAATTTAATAAATTCTAATTTTTTTATAAATTATCAGCAATGTCAATTTTGAAACTATTCATTACTTTGACTTTAAATAAAATCCAGAGAGAAATACAACCTAAAACAAAACTATTTAATATACTCCTATCATGTCACATTCAGCTAAAAAATTCATTTAGCTGTGAAACCTCCGCCCTGCAAATCCCTTAACCAGTGTGCTTGGGATTCTTCGAGGTCCATGGTAAAGGATGTTCTGAAGATTGCCTCTTCCGATGTCAATATTGGTCAGTTTCAGGAATCTGTGAGGGTTCCTTCTGGTGCCGCATCATGTGGTCAACGTTCCTTTGTTGATGTGATGAAGGATTCTTTATCGTATTAGAAAAAGATTGAGAATTCCTGCTTTAGAAGGATTCTCCGAAAGGGATCTTTGGCTCACGTTGAGGTGAACCCCGGTGTGATTGCTGAAAGGTTGGCATTGGGCGAGAACTCATTGATTGCTCGCATTGTTCTTCCTAAAGGTGCGCAACCCTGGAAATGTGAAGATTTATTTCGTAGAATTTCGATGTTGTGGGGCTTTGCTAGCTGGAAATGTGTCTCCCTTGGGCGGGGATTCTTTCACTGTTTGTTTCCATCGGCGGATCTCAAGATTAGGGCATGGAGTTCTGGTTCCATGTTTTTAAAACCGGGATGACTTCATCTGCACGAATGGTCACTTGACTTTAATGTCTCGAATGCAAAAAATGTCTTCGCTCAGGTATGGGTGCGTCTTCATGGTCTTAATTGGGTTCTTTGGCATCCAGAGATCCTGTATGATATTGGAACGACAATTGGAACTCCCATCCGCCTTGATACGGAAACAACTGATGTCAGATTTGGGCACTTCGCTAGAATGCTGGTGGAAGTTGATCTCAGATCCACTCTCATTGATACGGTAACTCTTTCTATTCCGTCTGATCAAATTCTAATTGATGTTGAATATGAAAAGAAACCTCTTTTCTACACTAAATGCATGACTGTGGGGAACTCTTTGGAGTTGTGTCGTAAAAAAAACTATTGTAAGGAGTGTGGGATGCGAGGACACCCCTCCAATCTCTGTCAAAAAAAGGATACTTTGAAGGAATCGCCCTCTCCAAAGCATGTCATCAAGGACAACGACCCTCCTATGAAGGCAACCCCTGATGTGCCGACTCCTGCAAAGGGAAAAGAGTTGATTGTTGATTCTACTCCGACAAGATCTTTTAGCGGCCCTTCTAGAGATCATGAGGTTATCACTTCTGATAATTTGAGTCCTGCGTCAGCATTGGTGGTGAATGATTCTTCACAGCTGAACATTCAGAAGCTGTCTAAAGAGGTTCCTCTAGTTGAGGACATCCCCATGCGGACTCCTGAACGGGTGATCCCTGACTCTCACCAGGTTGATGTCTCTAATCAGGGTGATGTGAAACTACATGTTGATTATCATCATGAAATCCAGAAGCAATTTCAGATATCTGAGTTACCTGAGAAATGGGGGAACATTTCTGATGATGAACAGGGGAGGGTGCGTACCCCGATCCGGGTCTCGAGCAATGGTGGTCATGCCTCTTATAAGGATGCAATTTTGAGTGACAAGCCAAAGACTACTGAGGGTGAGGGTCCTGCCCTTATGGATGCAAATACGATATCATATAGTGATATTGTCCGAGGAGAAAAGAAAAGAGGCTCTGGCAATGAGGGTGTCAGATCTGCCCCTGTTTCAATGAAACCAAGGAAGGACTACTCTGCAGTTCCGAGGACTGTGACCACCAGGGCATTTGCCAAGAAGAACATTGAGAAGCTATCGAAGGAGCAGCTGGACAAACCGAAGTTCTATAAGAAGTTTCTTAAACAATACGAGACCCAATCAGAATGGGAATCAGCTGATGCTGATGACACGATCGGGTATGGGGGTGGTGACTATGAATGTTTTGACTTGTAATCTCTCTCTCTTCCTCCTCATGTTTCTGCACTTTTATTTTATTAATAAATTTGGTGGTCCAAGCTTGCTTGGATCGGACTTTCTGGGTATATAATTTTTACATCATGAGTTAATATAATTACTAGAAAATTTAAAACGACCACTAAATGATTCATTGATGACATTTTACAACTTATTCCAATTAGTTTTCTAAATTATAGATTTTATTTATTTTATATAATTTAATAAAATATTATTTATTTTAAAATCTTCAATGTCAATTTTAAAACTATTCACTATTTTGTCTTATATAAAACTCAATCCAATAAGATAAATTTGACCAAAAACTTCTAAAACATTACTAAAATGTCCAATCATGGATGAAATTAACTCACTCAAATTATAATTATATTAATATTTTTAATATCATTTATTTGATTCTTCCATTATTTAAACAATTACTACATCGTTATTTTTTCTACATTTAAGTTAATTATTTTAGAATTAAAAGTTATAAATAAATTATCATTATGTAGATAAACATTTTATCTTTAAAATTACTTGTTTATAGTAGAGTTTATATTTTTTATAAACCTATAATAAAAATGGTATATTTATTAAAAATGTGAGTATGACTTTTTTAACTTACCTTTAAATAAAATATTATAAATGTCATATTCTTACCCAAGTGGCTAAAAAGTTCATTATTTTAGCCTATGGATGATTTTGATCAAAAAAATCCCATGAAATGAAATTCGGAAAAGTGTTAGGGTAACTTTATAATGCTTATAATATTATTTTTACCATTGATTACTTGATTTACCTTTAATTGTGGTAAAAAATACCGAAGTTACTACTCATCAAATATTATATTGATACTATTAGACAAAAAATATCATACTGATTAAAACCATGTATTTATGTTTTTCTAAATTCAATTTACATAAGAGACTAAATAATGTATAACACTAATCCCGCAAATGTGGTGAGAAAGCGGGTAAAAGAGACATTCAAAAGTTCATTATGTTATATATATATAATTTTAATATAAAAATGATCCCAATGACCTAAATTGGATTAATATATGTATTATTGATATATTTTGACTTTAAAATAAATATAAAATATAATAATTATTTAAATGAAAGGGTAGTTTTTAACTATATTGAAGTATTTTTCTCTATTAATCAAAGAATGTAAATTCTCAAAAAAGATCAAAAGACTCACCCTAATATAATTTTTATATTTTATAATCAAATAATAACTTTATTTTAAAAAATAACATATATAAAGGTGTCAAAAATTTCATTTAAAACAGGTTTGCCATTAAAAGACTATAAAACTCGATATTGCGTGTAACGCAAGTTAACTCATTGTTGTGTTTAGCTTAAGCATACCTTTATATATAAATAATTATAAAAATATAATTAAATTTATTATAAAAGGAAAATATTATAAAGTCATGAGGTGTTACATTCTCCCCTCCCGTAAATTGCATCCTCGTAATTTTCAAATTTGGGTTGGTAACTAGGGTTTGACTATTCAAAATTCCTATATTAAAATCCCACATCAAAATAAGGTTCGATAAAACTTACACTTTAAAATAAATAAATGGAAGAATGAAGGTTACAAGATATAACATATACAAGGGTTCCATGTAAAAAAACATGGTTGTGAAAGAAAAATCTAACCATCAGGTTCAGATGGAGAATGATAGAGAAAATGATTTGAAGAAAGTTAAGAATCACAAAGTTCTAAATCTATGATGATCTAGGGGACCATTTGATTCATTAGAAAACAAGGTACTAGGAAGAAATTTCCAATTTCAAGATACTTTCCCTAAGAACTTAATTTATTTATTTCTATGTTCAAAGCATAATATTATCCTTTGGTTGGGATTTGATCTATTTCCATTTCATATCCTATGGAAGGAAATGGATATTCAAGATGAATTTTTATTCCCGAATAACTTTTAATGAATCATAAAATTCAAAATAAATTAATTCATATTCGAAATGTTTACTAAAACAAAAAACATTAGCACATAGTACATAGTATATCATACTTTTTCCTCAAATAATGATATCCAATGTTCAACTTAATCCACTCCAACATCGAGACCCATCCAAAATACTTCAGTTTGCAAAGGTCTCTAAATTTACTAAATCAATCATAACATGAAATTATTCAAACAACATAATGTAGATCTTACTATCACAAACAAAATATTTGATCACCATAAAAACATTAATGAAAAATTCCAAGATTTAAAATCCTTATGGAATAAGTACAGAAATACAACACTTATATGTCTCATGATTCCTATAACCGAAGCACCTGGATGAAATAATTATTGAATCCAAATACACATGAACATTAATCATTATACATAATTCTTAAACCATTATATATGCTTCATCATATTATTCCTTAATACCACATTCATTTCATTTTATTTTTGTAGTCTCTTTATCATCAACAATATTACAATTGCTTATATAACCTTGCTAATTCTAGCCATTGACCAAATATCAAAGTACAATGTTAGAAAAACTAGTTATAGTGATATAGTCACGAAGAACCATTTATAGGATATCTAAATGGCGACATGTTATCATAAATCCCTAAATCCATAAGATTAACCTCGATTATCCATTACCAAATCTATAGGATGATTATCTATACATAGACTTATCCTCAAAGTCATTCATAGGGTTATGTTTTATAACCTTTGATTTCTAAATATAGTTTCCAAAGTTACGTATAAACTTGATCTGATACCAAATATAATTCCCTGAACCTATAGGCCTAATGTTGGTGCATTGTTTTAATACATTGGCATAGATATAGGTTTCTAATCCCATAAGACTGATCAGTTTAAAAGTCTTGAAAAATACGTTACATACATGAACATTACATTACAATTCAAAACATAAAATACAACATAGATAATACGTTGAGAACACTATTATTATCCTAGTTTAACACAACATATCTATCATAATACACATATTGGAATCCTGGTAAAATAAAAAATAAAAAAGGGGTGAGCTCAGATGCTCTGTATGGGTAAGCGTACAACAAAATCTATTATGAATAAATAATCATAACCTTTAAGGCAAGGTGAATAACTAAAACACAATAACTTTAATCATAATCTTTCTAAAAATATGGATTGAATAAATAGTTACATATAAAATATTCACATTATCTATAAAGAATAACCATGGATATTCTACTAGATGAATAATCACATGGAATATCAATAACAAGTCTCATAATGAGGGAATGCATAATGTCAGACATCATAATCATATTTTCAAGGCTTTGACCAAGACACCATACATAAATAGGTGAAAACCCAACTAGTTTGTCTCATGATACCTACTGATGCATCAAAGAGCTATAGTGGCACCCTTCTATCACTTATTATGTCCAATGAATTCCTCATATGAAAAAGGGTGAAATATTACCAATATAAACATTCATATTAAAAATAATAAACAAAATGTTAATACATTAACCATAAACCATAAATGGTATAAAAATAAAACATCCACATCAAAACTTATCATAAAAACCTCAATAAAATATGGTAGATTGTATCATAAGAGATCAACCTCAATCAAACATAATATTCAAGAAAGGATGTGGACATAGATGAAAATACTCTAATAAAATCGTTAGAAATTTCTTGAAAAAAATACACCTTTACTTTTAAATAATTTATTTAAAAGCCACAAATTTATATAATAAAAAATAAAATATATATTTTTGAATCAAAGTGTCCCATAAAACATATTAAAATTTGATAGAAAATTGAAAATTAAAATTTTAAAATATTTATTTCATAATAAAAAAATCCATAAAACAAAATTTGAAAACATGGACATGAATGAAAAGATTTAGAAGCATAAATCATAGAAAAATTTAAAACAAAATTTTTGTTAAATATTAAAATACATAAAAAATTAAAAATATTCCTTTTGAAAATATTTTTTTGAAATAAGGAAATGACTGCTAAATATTCCCCAGTAGATACCTATGTATAAAAAATCCTGAATAAAACTGAGATTGTGAAATTAGCCCTTTTATTAGGTCTGATTCCCTCCATATGTGTTCAAAAATGCTGTATAATAATTTTAAACATATTATTAACTTATACCAGAATCATAATAATATTTATGAAATCATATATGATTCACCTACGACATTATATTACCCATTTACTAATAATCCCATGTTAAAGCAACATTTTGTGTAAAAAATGCCTTGTTTATCGTACGTGTTTTGACTCGTCATTCTTGATCCATTTACTTAGATCATGATTTAATTACTTCAAGAATATAAAAAATGATATATACATATATACATCATATATATTCAGTATATAAATATATATAAAATATAGATATATGAAATTTAATACACTGTTCATGAAGACAGTAGAACTTACGTATGCATGAACGCTGTTTTCATTTTCTTATCGTTTTGAATAGAAGAAGGTAAATGATATATATATATATATATATTATTATTATTAAAATATCATTATTATGTTATATATACCATTTTTATTCATTATATATATTTTTATAATCAATCTTTTATGGTTAAAGTGAAAGATGAATCTCACTGCGTCGTTGATATGGTAAGTTGTATGTACGCCCGAGCGACAATATCATTTCTTTATTGGTAAAAGGGAGAAGAATTATATGGTATATTAATTATAAAGAATAAATATCCTTTCATATTTATTATTTATATCCATTATATACATCATTATACCCATCCAAATAAAGTGGTTATGAAAAAAATTACACCACATAGTGGAGAGAGTATGGTGTATGTATGCACACATGGTAATATTGTTTTTCAAAGAATGAATAAATGGAGGAATATGGTTGTACTATAATAATAATAAAATATCAACATATATATTATACATTAGTTATTATATTATAACGTAAAAAACTTGTGAAGATGAAGTAGAAGAAGAAATAGTTTTAAAGTATTTGGTAAAGATGATTACCACTTCTTTAGAGAACCTCCTTTGGATATCCTATTAAAGACACTACGGTTATTATTTTGATAGGATCAGAAATTATAGGTTGTGTCTATAAATTTTGAGAAGGGAAATGGGTAGGGTTTGGTAGACAAATAAGGCTTAAAGTTGTGTATTGAAGTGAGGTAGGATGTGCCTTTTTATAAGAGAGGGGAGTGGCACTCCTGGAATCATTTAAAATATTAAATTTATATAAATTGATGTTCGATTTAAAATAGTTCCAAATTGATTTATTTATAAGATAAGATAAACGTGGGTCTAAATCCACTTAGTCAATAATTTTTAAACATTTTTAGGTCCCAAAATTAACGTTATCTTTTGTCTTTAACACTGAATTAATCTATTTCATTTTAATTGTTGTAATAAAATTTTATATGTTAAAAGATTATAACTTTTCACTTATATAGTTTCAATTGTACATAAATAGAAATTTGATGAAATTTTAGACCTTATAATAATAACTGTTTATTTTTTAATGACTTTTATTATTTATAAAAAATTTAATGAATAATTATTTTTATAAAATATCAATAGTGCTAATTTTGACACGATTTATTAGTTTGACTTTAACTAAAATCCAAAGAAAAAGATAAATTAAAACCAAAAAATTTAATATAATCCTAAAATATCATAGTGACCTATTAAATTAGTGTATCACCTTAATTAATTCAAATTATATTTCTTTTAATATTTTTAAAGTCATTTATTTTATATTTCGGTTGATAAAATAATTACTGCTTCCCGATTGTGTCATCATTTATGCTAATTATTTAATCTATAAATATTATTAATAAATTAAAATGATTTGGATATTTATTTTATCTTTATAGATATTATTTATTATAGTACTTATCTCTTAGTTATACCTATATTGAAATTATTATACTTATAATAAATGAGAGTGTGACATTTCATCACATTCTATGATTTTAATAATATATATGTCATTTTTCTAGACATGTTTTCTTTAAATGATTAAATTTATAACATTAGGTGATAAGGGTAGAAATTTTTTCATCATTTTTTTGGTTTATTTAATCCTTATCTTTTTGTTTTAACCCATATTTAACCCCTTTAACCATTTCCATGATATCATATAATTTATACATTGTGGGTTAATATAATTACAATAAAATTCCAAAAGACCAATAAATGAGTCATTGATGACTGTTTAAGCCATATTGTAATTAGTTGGATGAATTTTTATTTTTTTTATATTTTATATCATTTAATAAAATATTATTTATATTAAAATCTTAAATGTTAATTTTGACACTTTTCACTATTTTGTCTTATAAAAAAAATCAAACCAACAAGATAAAATTAATCCAAGACTTCTAAAACATTAATAAAATTTGTAATAGTGGATGGAATTAACTCACTCAAATTATACTTATATTAATATTTTAAATATCAATTATTTGATTCTTATTTTATTTAAACAATTACTACATCATTATTATGTCCCCAGTTTTGATAATTATTTTATCATTAAAATTTATAAATAAATTACCATGATGTAGATAAAAATTTTATATTTAAAATTACTACTTATAGTCAAATTTATCTTTTAATATCCCTATAATACTAATGGTATATTTATTAAAAATGTGTGTATGGAATTTTAAATTTATCTTTAAATAAAATATTATAAATGTCATATTCTTAACTAAGTGGCATAAAAAGGTCATAATTTCAGCCTAAGATGATTTTTGTCAAACAAAAATCATCCAATGAAATTATTAGAAGTGTTAGGATAAATTTATAATTCTTATAAAATTATTTTTATCCTTAATTATCAAATTTACCTTTAACCGTGGTAAAAAAATATTAAAATTACTCTTCACCAAAAAATAAGTTGATCCTATTAAACCAAAAATTTTATACCAATTGCAAAAATTTATGCCAATTTTTCCAAATTCATTTCACAGATGTGACTAAATTAAGTTTAACACTAATCCTGTAGATGTGGCGAGAAGGTGTGTAGAAGTGATGTTCAAAATTTCATTAGGTTTTTATATCTAATTTTAATATAAAAATGATTCCAATGACTTAAATTGGATTAATAAATCTATTATTTCTTTATTTTGAATTTAAAAAATAATAATTATTTAAACAAAAAAGGAAGTTTTTATCTATAATGATGGAATTTTCACTATTTCTCAAAAAATGAAACTTCTCAGAAAAATATCTTTTGATGCTCCTTCCATCATAGAGTCTAAAGATTGGAAAAGGGAAATGACTTAGCACAAATTGATTCATCCTTTGAAGAAAACATCAAAAATCGACAAAGGGATGAACAAAGGAACATTGAAAATCGGTCGCGCAAGTCCCCTCATAGTCGCGCAAGTCCACTTCCGCGATGCATAATAGTCGCGTAAGTGACTTGTGCCACCTAAGTGATAACCACCTAGGGTCTTCTCTAGCCTATAAATAGACCTTGTGGGACCCCCATTTGAGGAGGAATTTTTTCTAGAAACTCAGATTTAAGCTCCCGGTGCCCTAGTCGCATCTCAATGCTTCCGAAACACTTCTAAGGTAGTTTCTTACCTAGAATGGAAGATCTAAAAAGGGGGAGGAAGGCCTAAGTGTTGAAACTCATCAACACTTGTGCTTCTGAGTTGCCGGCCCTTAAGGGACATGGCCACACTTACGCGCCGCCTTACTACTTCAATAGAACTTGTGTGCCCCTCTTCGGGAAAAACCTCAAGAGTATTCTTAAGGCTTTAACCAAGAGTAAATCAAGTATTACCCAGCTGATTAACAATCGAGCAAGTACCCATGTGTCGCGCAGGTATACCTGCGCGACCAGGACTTGCGCGCCCATGTAGTACCTGCGTGCCTGCCAGGACTTGCGCGCCCCTGCCTTTTTTTGGGTTCCCTTCTTGCCCATTTCACCCCTCTTAAGCCATTACACCTCCCCTATTCAAGATTCAGTCTTCAATACACTCTTCAAATCCATTTATGGCATGATTTCTTGATTCAAATTCCTTATCTGAAAGGAATTCTGTGGAATATCTCTCAAAACCTAGTGATTTAAACATTTTTATGTCACTAAATATTGAGATTTCATTCATTCAACCTCATCCTTTATGATGAGAGAACTAATTAACCTGGGCCTCCTTTTCAGGAGTAATCCCCAGTCCCCTAATTTGGGAATCCTCTTCAGGAGTAAGCCCCAACCATAATTCTCAAATCTGGGCATCCTCCTTAGGAGTAAGCCCCAAACTTTAATTCCCTTAACGTGGGCCTCCTTTTTAGGAATAAGTCCCAGTATCAAATATGGGCATCCTCTTCAGGAGTAAGCCCTAAGTCCCTTTAATTTTCAAGTCTCTTAACCTGAGCATCTTTTTCAGAAGTAAGCCCCAGTCTTAATTTATCTTAACCAGTCCTCATTTACTTTTGATCAGGGATTCCTTCTTAGGAGTAAAACCCAATCATAAGTCCTATCCTAATTTGAACCTCCTTTTCAGGAGTAAGCCCCAAGTTAGAATATTCAAAACTCCATGAAGCACATATACCTTTGTGAACCCTGTTCCTGGATTTCTTCCCTCAAGTAAATCCTAATATTCATTTATCTGGGAAGTCATACATATATTATCCCCACATTATTTCTTATGATTGCATATTTCATGGAACAATTGTCTGATTTTTACCAATACCTCTTGTTTCTCACACCGAGCATGACTCACGTGACCTTAGAGTGTAAAAGTAATTATGATATCCTTCTTTGATCCATCAATCAAAAACATCATACTCCCTTACTCGAACTACGTGGGTTCTGATTCCTTTTCTAAAACAAAGGATATGTAGGTAGCCCATCTGCGGGTTCGATCCCAACTCTGAAATAATCTATGTCCTTCTGAATGACAATAAACTTCAAGTACCCCATTGAGTGGATTTAAAACCTTCATGGTCATCGTAATGACCAAGAGACTTCTATATAAATGTGTCAAAGGATACCATTGACCAAGAATCTCTAATAAATATAGATGATTCTCTATCAATGAAGAACCTCGAATACATATAAAAAATTCTCTAAATTTCCTACATATTTAATTATTTATTATCATATCTGAAGGAAAAATAATTTTATACTTGGTAATGTAATAAGGATTCACGAACATAACTTAAATATATAAGGAGAGTCCCAGAGTAGACAATAATTCCCCTCAAAAAGGTGTGATGAGTCTGACCTCCCATCCTCTCGACCAATGCAAATTACTTAGCCTCATCAGTCCACACACTAATGAGCACCTACCTTTGGAAATTAGGTCCAAATGGATGTGGAATCATTGGATGTTTCTGGTTCTATGAACAAACCCATTATAAACTGATCAGAATGTTTCAACCTCCCATCAAGGAGGTCATCCCGAAATTCCGAGGGGAAACAAAAATGGTGAACCCGACATGAATCCTTAACCATGTTAAAATGATGTTTTACCTATTTGTTAGGCCCCTATTTAAAACTCAATAAGAGGGCCAAAAAAACAATCATTGACATATGTGCTCATCCAAAAGATGTAGTGGATGAATTTATCTTGATTACGTCTATTATATCAAACATGAACTTTTTTTCCAAGATCTTATGCATTTCTAGAATGGATTCTCTCCAGTTCACACCTGTGAATATTGCTGCTACTCCTGATAGATCATCGTCCACTCTGAGGATGATATCACCTACTCAGCGTCTTCAACGCTGGGTATCAAATGCGCTGGTTAAGAAGTACCGTCAACACGGTACCATCCCAACTCTGGAGGCTGCCCGACAAGACCTCCAAGTGAACAATTCACACCGGTCGTCCGGAAAATGACGACCAGTGATCAAGAAGTAGGCAGTGCTGACTACCGTCTGCAACCGTTTCGGGTCGTTATCCCTGAAACGCAATCACCAATCACTCCCATATTCTACGGAGGTGAATGAGCAAGTCCCGTAGGTCCTTAATTCAAAGAAGCAGGAGTCCTTCATGAGGGCCCCCACCAACAATCGCCGCCAGACTCGTGCGGAAGTGCGCCCTCAACATGATGAGGGTACCGACTCCAGGCATTCGGCTCAGGTTCCTCGAACCCGAGCAGGCAAGATGAATCACCAGAGGCGATGTCCGGTCAACAGTGAGTAGGTTATCATCTATGCCATCTCCGGAGAAGTCCACCAACCTAACTTGGTGGAAAGCAATGAGTAGGCACACACACCTGACCGTTTTAATTCCGCTGTCCAGCAGACTCATCTAGAAGCATCATGCCAATCCCGCTAGGAAATTCTAGTGGAGTACTATAGGCAGGAACATACACCTGTTTATACATCATCAGCTAGTCAGGAGACTCGTCTGACTACATATGATGGATCTCGTTGACTACATTCGACGAAGTGTAATCAGCAGGAACATACACCTACTAGTACTAATCAAGCCTACCAACAATCTCGCTTGGTAGCATTCAGAGAAGTTAGTTGGAAAGCCCTGACAACAAATAGGAGGCAGACTCAACTCTCTGCCCCCACACTTGAGTACTGTCAGGATTCACTGATAGGAAAAGGAGGATATGAGCAGGCACATACACCTACTCCAAGCCCGGAATGGGTATATCCCCATTCCGGCAGCTGAAGTCACCAAGCATATTCTATCAATGGTGAAAGAGCAGAATCAAATCCCTTCTCGTATTCTGGATGCTTTCTAGGATATTATAACAACTTTAGTAGCATCTCAGGGAAAGACACATAAATCTATCCCTACGAGTGGAGTGACACATCAACAATTCACTCCGAAATAGACACACCCATATGTTCTAGTCCAAAATGGATGTGGGGCATACTCCCCCATATCATACGGACAACCAAGTCAGGCACATACACCTGATTTGAGTGGAGATCGTCAGCCTAACCTAGCCATCTTTCCTGATCAGGCACATACACCTGCTCAGAGCAGCCACTTTCATCAAAAATTGGTTTCCAAGGCGAGTAAGAAGGAATCTAAGAAAAATACCCGCCTAGCATAGTCAGGAGATCAAGAGCCAATCTGTAACAAGGCCTTCCTCGATGCTGGAGTTTTTGAAGCCCTGAGACAGTTATCTATTGAAATTCAAGATTCCACTCCCTCATTTCCTAATAGTGGGAACATTAATTCTGGAGGTCTTCAATAGATACTTCCTCACGAAGGTTTGCTTCAGGACAATTCTGTCGATCCCGAAGTTTCATCTTCAGATGAGAGCCACAGGAACCCTCTGTGTGGTCAAAAGACTAAGGAGCAAGAGATCTCATCTTTTGTTGTAACCCATTATGGTGGTCCTCCCCATGATGGTGAATTTCGATGCAAATGTCCTCTCCGCAGTAGTGATGCATATTGCCCAGAAAATGATCTAGTGGAAAATGTAGTGCCGGGAAATCCCTCTTATCTTGAGGCACTTGCAAATGCGAAACTAGCCTTGTATGATGCTTCATCGCTAGCAGGTGAAATACTTTCTCATTCAGAAGATATCCCAGGGTGTAGGTCATTCTCCGAACCACCCCTAAGTCATGCATATTCTAGTTTGATCAATGATTTCTCTACCAATCCTGTTGAATCCAATGAAGCAATAAGGAAACACCAACTCTGGTCAAATCAGGTAGAAGAATCATCATCAAATGATAAAGAGGAAATGCTGAACATGATAAAACAACAAGAGAAAGGTGAAGTTCCAGTCATGTTTTGGCCTCTGGATGACTCTCAGTATGACATTCTAGAAATGTTGATGGAAGATGAAATTCATGATATTCATATCAACATATGGAAAAATCTTTCTCAGTTGAAAAAAAATTATTATCTTATGATGAATATGAAAATCATCTTAAGATAATAGATGGGTTACAACGTCAGATTGATTTAACGTCTCTATCAGTCTCTCGATATCCGAAGGCTGAAAAGCAGCCGAGATCCCTTCAACGTTCATGCCTTGGCACACTTAGAAGATTGCATCAGTTAATTGCCAATTCCCCATCTGGTATTCATGTCAGAGGATGGGGTGTTCATGGAGCACTGCATTTCACAGTGCTCTCCAGTCAGCATGGCCCGTCGAAAATGGTATCATGCAATGTTATTGCCCATGGCCGGCCACAGTCAATGGGCTTTGTTTGTAATCAAATGCTTTCCCAAGAACATGCCTCAACTAGTTCCTCTCAAAATCAAGAATACAGAGAACAAGTTGTTGAATTACTCATGCATCAAGCAAACGAGAATATTGAACATGCTTCCCATATGGAGCAAGCACATAATCAAGTGACAGAAGTGTCAGAAATCATCCAATGGTCTATTGAACCAGGTGATAAAAGTGGATACAGGTTAATTCATCCACCTAATTTCAAGACTAAGGTTCGTAAGATCAGGAGAGATTTTAAGAAAGTCTCAGACAGAGCATGTCAAGAGCCACCCCAGCTCGCCAGACTGGGGACTATTTTAAACCAACCCTCAGAATTAAAAAATAGGATTCGAGGAGTTGAGTGGAAACAACAGGAACATCCCCAGTCCACCGGACTGGGGAATTTTTCAAATCATCAGTCCCCTCCTCAGAGAAAGTCGGTCTTTTCTCGATTGGGGAATAAGCCTCAAGAGGAATGAAGATCCAAATTATCAGGAGATTGCCACCAAATTACGGTTCGTATAGAAGTTCCTAAGGGATTGAATCAACAAAAGGCAATGTCTCATCAAAGACATGGAAGAAGAAAATATCACAGAAATGCTGATAGAATCGATGCGATGAGTTATGCATCAATCAATGTAATCAATGCTGTTTTTGCTGATCCACCAGATGAGGCTCACTCAGTGGACTCAGATGAAGAGGTTCCTACTCAAGAATATGTACGCACCGACACAAATGAAGAAGGTGCGCGTACACAAAATCAAAGTATTACTCAGAACCTAGGTAATCCTTCGAGTAACCCACTTCCCCCTCTCCGGAAAGGATCCAACAAAGGGAAGGGAAAGAACCAGGTTACATATCCTTCCTCTGGAGAAGGTCAATCGATCTCACTAGAGAAATGGTTAGCACAACAGGAGGAAGAAATAAAGGAATTAAGAAGGTTGAATGAAGATCTACTTCAGAGTAGTATTCTTCTTAAGCATACTGGAGTCAGTCAGCCAAAGGAATTTGTTGCAACTATTGAGATGGATCAAGAATATCCTCCTCTATCAGTACACCCTCACAGGTCTAATCCTATGGGTAATGTGCAACAACAGTTGGCAGTGCTACCATCAATTGCAGCACCAACCACCACATCTGTCCAAGCTCCAGTCATTGCACCTACCCAAGTCCAAGTTCAACCGGATGTTTCTTAAAAGTTAATAACTACTATTGAGTCATTAACAGCTCGGTTAGAAACTATGGAAGGGAAACGTGCGCATTTTCAACCAAAAAAGAAAGTTTACCCCGAATGGGTAGATTCAATCCCTCCTCCATCCGGTTTTGGGAACCCTGTATTCCCTATTTTCAATGGATCATGCAATCCTGAATAGAATTTGATGCATTACGTGTCTTTTTGCGATCCTATGATGGGAACTCCAGAACAGAAAGAAGTAGTGAAACTAAGATGCTTCGTGCGAACCTTGCAAAGACCATCTTTTGTCTGGTATACAATCTTGCAATCCTGGTCAATTACTAGATGGGAGGATCTTCGCCAAAAATTCCTCCTTCAGTTCAGCTCAACGTTTCCAAAGACAACAGTTTTCGATCTTACAAACTGTAAGCAAAGGGATAATGGAAGGGTATCTGATTTCATTACTCGCTGGATAGGATTAACATATTCTTTCAGCTTAGCACTCCCTCAAGAGTAATTGTTTCCAATCTGTGTGGGAAATCTGCGTGATGAATTATGCACGCCGTTAATCCCAGTGAAATACAAAAGAGGTTTTCGAGACCTTACTTCAATCGCTCATCAGATTGAATATTCCCTTATACAGGCTAAGGCTAAATCTCATGTAATTCCATTAGCTCCAGGAAGGAGAATGGGTAAAGCAGAAACTACTACTATTACGATTAATCAAGCACCTATACCTGTTTCTACCTCAAAACCTTCATATTCTCGAAGGGCTCCACCTCCTGAACGCCAACAACAAAGGAAGTTTCATCCAGACAATCAAAGAGATTAAAGATGAAACCAATTTGAGGATCTGAAGAGAAAAACATACTCTTTCTGAAATGAACAAGTTCCTGGTTATTTCATTTCGGCTTTGGAAAACAATTTGGTTCAATTACCAATGCCCAAGAGGTCAAACAAGAAAGGAGATAAAGACCGTCCCAATTATTACCCTTTTTATCAAATGTTGGGGCATCCCATCTAGGAGTGTTTTGTCTTCAAAGACCTCATACAAAAGATGGTCGACTTGAGACAAGTCAAACTGAAAGGCTCTTCATCTCAGATAGCATGTGTTACTGCTACAATTCTAGAGGAGGAAGGTGAATGGCAATAAGTAAAAAGAAAAAATGCACAGAAGTATGATGAATGGCTGGTTAGAAAGACAATCAACCGAACTCATGCTATTTTGCAAACACAATTAAAGTAACCAATTGTATCTTCTACCATGAATGTTGCGGAAAAACCCTCTTCGTCAGAGGGAAAGTCCTCAAAGAAATGACATGATTCAATGAAAGAAAAAGAATCAGAAAAAGATGAGTATGTGTAAAAGCATAAGTTGTCTTTGACTCTGGAGGACTTCATGCCATCTACTTCAAAGCCATGGGCACCACCCCACCAAACGGCACATCTTAAACATGCTAATCAGGCGGAGTCTTCATCAGAAGAAGAGTTAATATTTGGTTCTATTAATATGATTCAATTGACAGATCCATATGCCAGTCGCAGTTTCGATTTCAATAATCCTGAATTCCCTATATCAAACAGGAGAATCAGAGGATGTTCCAGGGGCTCAGGATACAGGGGAAGACGTGGATCTTTCAGAACCCACTTTTCCAATTCTACCCCTACTAGAACTGTGTACGCAACAGAAACTCGTGGTAGAGCCCTTCTGCGAGCTCAGCAAGAACAAGAAAGTTCTTCTACCAATACCAAATTCAGTCATGGCACAGTTATTTTGGAAGACCGGTTGAATGTTCCATCTTCTTCCTCTCAGAATGTAAATGGATCTAATCGGTCTAATCTTCCAAAACCCAGAATATTGCCAACTCCTATCCCGATACAAGATGCATCAACTTCCAAAGCATCTACTTCCAAGGTACCTGCTAAACCACATATTCCTGTTGGGAAACACAGACCTCTTGATCAAAAGTATGATATATTGAAACACTTGGCCCAAGTACCAGCCAAGTTATCAATTCTGGATGCTCTGAATCTGTCAAAATATCTTCAGGAAGCACTCATCGAGGCTTTGTCAAGTCCTCACAAGTTTGAAACTGAAATTGCTGCAGCTGAAGTCTATCACATAGAGAATAATCCTAAACAATTCCATGAAATAATATCTTTTAATGATGAAGATGAAAATGATGTTGTGAATGGACATATTAGACCATTTTACTTGTCTGGGAAGGTCAATGGAATAGATGTCTGAAGAACTTTAATTGACATTGGTTCAGGAGTCAACCTCATGCCCATTCGTACACTTCGTCGATTGGGCCTCACAGAATCTGATTTATCTCCTTCTACCATGATGTTACAAGGATATGATAAAAATGAACAAGAACCACTGGGCGAAGTTACACTCAGGACTCAGTTTGGAGATCTTATATCCAATTCAGATTTCATGGTTGTTGATCAAGACTCAGCCTTCAACATCTTCCTTGGAAGACCCTGGCTACATCAACATGCAGCTATCCCTTCATCATACCATGAATGTCTCAAATATTGTTTTGATGGTCAAGTTGGAACATTTTATGGTGATAAGGCCCCGTTCAAGACATGTGAGTCTCAATACATTGAGGCGGAATTCTATCACATGAAGGGAAGGGAGAAATCCACAACAAAGGAGATTACCAAAGTTAATGGTCCATATGATTTGGAGAAAATTCCAGTAAATCCATTTACACATGGGAGTACAGATTATGTGTTTCCTATCAGTAAAATTGACAAGATATACCCAAATCAAGATACTCTTATGGCAAGATCCATAATGTCAATTACAGAAATCGAGCCAAACAACATGAGAGAAATTAGTAACCCACCAAGAAGTAATGAAGGCACAAATGGTGATGTCTTCATTTCATATACTGAAATCCAACAAGTCTATACTTCGCCAATTAGGCCAGAAGAAGTTATATCAACATCAGAGGTGAACAATGATGTCGATTCTCAATCCACCATCTCCTCTTTATTACCCAAAGAAGACCCGTCATCATCAATCAGGTCGTAAGTGGAAGCTTCTTCTTCAAGATATAAAAATTTTGACATCTCTTATGATCATGAAAATTCTACTTTATCATCTACTATGAAAGTAGAAACGGAAGAAGTAACACATGAAGAAGAAGAAGAGGAAGATCTCAGAGATGCTCCTCTAGCATTTGAAGAGGGTATCTCTACCACTGTGGATGAACTCAGAGAAATAAATCTGGGTACAAAAGAAGATCCACGCCCCACTTTAATCAGTGCGGCCATGACTCTTGAAGAGAAAGAGATGTATATTTATTTTCTAAAGAAAAATAGAGATGTATTTGCTTGGAACTATACAGAAATGCCTGGGCTTGATCCTGATGTTGCTACTCATCATTTGGGTTTACCAAAATAACATCGAGGATTTAAGCAAGCCGCAAGTAGAACACACCCAACTTATGCTTCCAAAATTGAAGCTGAAGTGGATAAGCTAATCAAAGCTAACTTCGTCAGAGAAGTTCAATATCCCATGTGGTTGGATAATATTATCCCTGTAAAGAAGAAGAATGGACAAATTAGAGTTTGGATCGATTTCTGAGATCTTAATCGGCATTGTCCTAAGTATGATTTCCCAGTTCTGATTATAGAACTCTTAATTGATGAAACAGCTGGCTATGAAGAACTTTCCTTCATGGATGAATATTCCAGATATAATCAGATCTGAATGGCCCCAGAAGAAGAGGAATCTACAGCCTTCAGATCCCCTCATGGTGTGTTTTGCTACCAGGTAATGCCCTTTGGATTAAAGAATGCTGGTGCAACATATCAGCGTGCCATGCATCGTATCTTCAAACCCTTCTTAGGGAAGGTTGTTGAATAATATGTAGATGATTTGGTGGTTAAATCCAAACAACATTCTAATCACTTGGATGCTTTGGAAGTCATATTCCTCAAGCTTCGACACCATAATTTGAAGATGAACCCCTTACAATGTTCTTTTGGAGTAACCTTAGGAAAATTTCTCGGCTTTGTTGTACGCCATCGTGGTATTGAAGTCGATCTTGATAAGACCAATTCAATCCTTGGTATGTCACCTCCTCAAAATTTGAAATAATTAAGAGTACTTCATGGAAATTTAGCCTATATTCGGCGTTTCATCGCCAATTTAGCAGACAAAAGTTTACCCTTCACCAAATTGATGAAGAAGGGAGTCAGTTACTAGTGGACTAAAGAGTGTAAAGAAGAATTAGATATTCTCAAGAAATACCTCTTGAGTCCACCGGTACTCATGCCACCTGTTGAAGGAAGACCACTTATCCTCTACGTAACAGCTCTAGAGCGATCATTGGGTGCCTTTCTTGCTCAAAAGAATGATTCTGGGAATGAAAACAACCTCTACTATCTCAGTCGAACTATGCTTGAAGCAGAAACCCGGTATTCAAGTATGGATAACTGCTGTCTGGCATTAATCTTTGCATTTCAGAAGTTGAGACACTACCTGCAACATCACGAGGTCCAATTGGTATCTCGCAAAAACCCGCTCAAAATCATCCTTAGTCGTCCAATGATTACATGACGTATGGCAAGGTGGGCAGTTATTTTGCAGCAATTCTACATTCAGTATGTGTCTCAAAAGGAGATAAAGGGCCAAGCTCTGGATGATTTCCTGACTAAACACCCTTCAGTGGAAGACACATCTTCAAATATTGAACTCCCTGATGAGGAAGTCTTCTCTATTCAAGAAAGTCCTCAGGAATGGGAAATGTATTTTGATGGTACTTACAGAAGTCCAACCAGGAGGAAAATGGAAAATCCTAAATTCAACAAAGTTGGCTGAGGAATTGTGCTCATTTCTCCAGAAAAGGCAGTGTTACCTTATTACTTCTTATTGTGGGAAGGTGGTACCAATAATGAAGCAGAATACCAAGCTCTCATCGTAGGCTTGGAATTAGCACTTCAAGCACAATTGAATCACTTAAAGGTGAAAGGTGATTCAGACCTGGTAATCAAACAAGTCAATGGGGATTATGCTATCAGAAAAGAAGAACTAATTCCTTTGTATGATTACCTTAGAGATTTAATGGAGGAATTCCCTTTAGAACCGACATTTTCTTATGTCCCAAGATCACAAAATGCTCAAGCTGATGCACTGGCTAATATAGACACAGCTCTGGCAGATCCAAATCGGGATGAGACAACCATCAATATTGCCCACCGTCGTTCAATTTCACTTTATGTTCGAATCAGAATACAGGAAATTAATGAAATTAGTCCCATTCCTAAACCTTATGGTCATACTACAGGACGGATGTCACCTATTAGGGAATACCTTCAAAATGGAACACTTCCACCTGATAGAGCTGAGAAAGAACAAATCCAGCGATGTGTGGTCAATTTTACTCTTTATGATAGCCCAGATCAACTAGAGAAAATTCTCTACAAACGTGGTTTTTATGGTTTTCTCTTCAGATGCATTGATGGTGAAGAGACAGTGGATGTCATGAAAGAAGTGAATGTAGGAGTCTGTGGTGCCCACCAGTCTAGACATAGACTGTCTGATCAAATTCGAAGGATTGAATACTTTTGGCCTTCAATGATATAAGATTGTGTCGATTTAACAAAGAAGTGTAATTCATTCCAAGTACATGCCAACTTCATTCATCAACCTCCAGAGTTACATCATACAGCTAAATACTCATGGCCATTTTCCACATAGGGAATGGATGTGGTGGGACCTTACCCTTCAGCTACGACCAAGAAGTTTGAGTACATTCTTACTGCTAATGACTTCTTTTCCAAATGGGTAGAGGCAATACCTATCAAGGAAGTCAAATCTAAATAAGTTGTTAGCTTCATCAAGTCTAACATCATTACCAGATTTAGTGTCCCTCATACCATATTGACGGACAATGGAAGCAACTTCTGTTCATCCGAGGTGAAGAAGTTGTATAAAAAATACAACATCAAATCCAACCATTCATCTCGGAATCATGCAGCGGCCAACAGACATATAGAAGCCTTTAATAAGACCCTTTCAAATATACTGCAAAAGATGGTGGATAAAGATAAGAGGTCATTGCCTAATAAACTCTTTCATGCCTTATGGGCTTATCGGACTACCACCCGCACTGCAACTCGGTCAACTCCATATTCCTTGGTATATGGAACGGAAGCCGTCTTTCCCATTGAAGTTCTACTACCCTCGCTCAGAGTTTCCATTTGTGATCAATCATCTACAGATGAACAATCTCAAAAGCGATTGAATGAATTGGAATGGTTAGATGAGAAAAGATTTTGCACTTTACACCACTTGGAAGTCTATCAGAATTGAATAACACGAGCTTTTAACAAAAAAGTTTGTCTTCATTTCATTCACTCAGGGAGAATTGGTATTAGTTCTCAGAACTCCAATGATACCAGGAAAGAAACCTCCCAATCTTGAGCCAAAATGGGAAGGACCTTATTCAATACATAGGGTCTACTCCAATAGAGCTTATTCATTAATCTCGATGAATGGAGAACTCATCACTACTCCAACCAATGCCAGATTTTTGAAGAAGTATTTTGTATAAACACAAAACCTTTATCATCCTTGCTATATGATGTTATACTATACACCAATGGTCCATACATATGACCTTAAACTTTTTTTACTTTCCTCCCACATGACGTTAAACTGTGTCCCCTTCATCGTCCTTTCTATATGACGTTAAACTATACAGCAACGGTCCATACATATGACCTTAAACTATTTGTACTTTCGTCCCACACGACGTTAAACTGTGTCCCCTTCATCGTCCTTGCTATATGACGTTAAACTACACACCAATGGTCCATACATATGACCTTAAACTATTTGTACTTTCATCCCACACAACGTTAAACTATGTCCCCTTCATCGTCCTTGCTATATGATGTTAAACTATACAGTAACAGTCCATACATATGACCTTAAACTATTTGTACTTTCATCCCACACGACGTTAAACTGTGTCCCCTTCATCGTCCTTTCTATATGACATTAAACTATACACCAATGGTCCATACATATGACCTTAAACTATTTGTACTTTCATCCCACACGACGTTAAACTGTGAAAAAGTTCCCTAAATGGTCCAGTATGACCTTAAACTGCACCATGGTCCAGTATGACCTTAAACTGCATCATCAACGGTCCATGCATATGACCATAAACTATTTGCAAGTCCCTTACATCCAACAAGACGTTAAATTGTGACATCCTAACTACATGATGCTAAAATGTATAAAAGTACCCTACGTCCGAAAAGTCGTTAAACTACATAATCAATGGTCCAGTATGACCTTAAACTACACCTTGGTCCAGCAAGATGTTAAACTGCATCATCAACGGTCCAAGCATATGACCCTAAACTATTTTCACATACGTCCAACATGACGTTAAACTGTGTCCCCTTCATCTTCCTTGCTATATGACATTAAACTATACAACAACAGTCCATGCATATGACCTTAAACTATTCGCACTTTCGTCCAACATGATGTTAAACAGTATCGTCCCTTTTTTGTCCAATATGACGTTAAACTGTGAAAAAAAGTCCCTTACGTCGAGAAAGACGTTAAACTATGATGTCCTAACTATATGTCACTAAACTGTATAGAAAGTCCTTTGATTATGTCCTACATGACATTAAACCGTACTTTGTCCCTGCTACATGACACTAAACTGTGCAGCACCAATAGTCCTAACTACAAGAATTTAAACTACATAGTCCCTTGATATGTCCTGCATGACATTAAACTGTGCATCGTTAAGGTTGTTGTTACCTCTTGTTTCTCACACTGAGTATCACTCACATGAGCTTAGTGAAAACCTCAACCACAACACTCTCTTTGGTCTGTTAACCATGTGTAAGTCCCAACAACATCAATTTCTAGGTCGTTGTACCCAAGAACAACTTGATCATTAATTCATTCTTTAATTAAATGACGCGGAATTTGATCCTTGCCTTACAGGCTGGGTATGTAGGCAACCTCCTAAGGTTCAAGCCCAAAACCAATCTCTTCACATCGGTTCATCTCCATCTCATACGATGTTAATTCGTGAAACCGCCCCTAGAATCAATATATTTACATTGGTTCACTTTCATCCATGCTATAAGACATTAAAATATACAAAAATTTTGTCCAGTATGACAATAAACTACAATATTCTTTGATACCCTCACCTGGGAGGAAACCATTATTTACATTGATTTTTCAATCATGTTTCATTTCAAAGACTATGTGCATACATGGAAATGCCCAAACCTTTTATCTTGGGTTAAACCATCATTGTACTAAAATCCCCTTTCACCCTTCACATGTACGAACCAAATTTGTACAGAGGGTATTAATAGAACTACGTGGTCTTGATTCCCATCCTTATGGGATACGTAGGAACGTTCGAGTGTCCCTCGAATCCAGCCCCAAGTCTTTCGGCCTAACCCCAAATTCCACTTTCAGTTCCCTAGATAAAAAGTCCCTATGAAAACACTCACTATGTATTTCTTAAAATTTTCCAAGATCTATGACCCTAAACTAAGATCTCTAATCCTTTTGTCCCAAATGATGTTAAACTGTAATTTAAGAACTACGTATGGGCTTGATTCCCATCCTTATGGGATACGTAGTGAATTCCAACATTTTAATTCAGGACCCAGACACAACATGATTATGGTTAACATTGATATTTGTATCTCTGTATACATTGAACAATACCCATATTTATGTGTCATAATACTAACCTTAAATATTTTCAAATCTTCATAAACCCCTTTTCATGACTTCTAGTCACAAAAATGTCAAACTTCTGAGAATTATTTTGCTTGACTATGTAGCACGTGCCCATAGGCGGCCTTGCATAAACAGTCTACATAACAGATTTTTGAGCCAAAAGATACTATTATTTGACTATGCAGCCAATGCCCTTAGGTGGACCTGCATAAATCAACCCTCTAACAGGGTTTTCGGATAGTGGTAACTTCATTCTTGGGAAGAATGCCTCTTTTTTCCTTATTTGTTTTAATTGACAGTATGTAAGGATCTGCAAAAACAGACATACTTAATATATTTGTCCCATATCCTTTTTCATGATCTGAATGTATTCAAGTATATGGTTTATATTCTCCTTCCGTACATTTGGGTCAGACCTTCGTAGGAGTAATATCCATCCAGTTCTTCGATAATATTGTTTGGAAATATCTTTTCCATATTTCAAGTACCAATTTCCATACAGCAAACTCTATACTTTGGAAAATTTGAATCTCCATAAACTTTCACTGGCTTTTAGCAGTAGAAAGGTAAATTTCTTAGATTTCTTTTGCCTAACTATGCAGCACGTTCCCATATGCAGCCTTGCATAAACAGTCTACATAACAGACTTGTTAGCCAAAAGATACTATTTATTTAACTATGCAGCCAATGCCCTTAGGTGGCCCGACATAATTCAACCCCCTAACGGGTTTGTTAAATAATGGTAACTTCATTCTTGAGAACCACTTCTTCTAATTCCTTTTAGCTCTTTTTCATGTCATTCCTCAGATTCAAATATTCTTAAGTCATAGCTTACATATTTTCCCTCATACTTGAGTATGGTAATATGTTTTCAGATGAATTTTCAATGAATTTAGTCAATTCTAATTCATTCGGTCAAATCTATTTCGACCTTAAACATTAGCCTCTTTATATCCGACGTGCATGACTTTCAACTGCCCACAAAATAAAAAGGAACTCTGAATAAAAGTAAAGTTCCATCTCACTAAACATACATTTTGTATGATTTAGGTAATATTGAGAAATTAAAAGGTTCAAAGTTTGTAGGGTTATTTATAATAATCATAGTAAAAATCAAACTATGCTTACTAGGCCCATTGGATTAGGTAAAATCTACATCATAGAGCAAAAGAATCCAGGTACAAATAATTGAAGGTGAAAGTATTTTTCATTGATACAAAAGAGATAGAAGGACATCCACAGACTGGAGTCTCTTATCTTTTTCAATAATTACAAGAGGCTTTCAACATAACTCTTCATTTGATTTACGACATCCCGAGCTTCATCAGCAGCCACCTGGAATTCGTTCATTCAACTGGATACCATAAGAGATGCAATGATACCAGCTCTTCTTGGAATAATTGTAAAAGAATGTTCTTGAGTGCGGTTTGAGAAAATTTTCTGCTGATCAAACAGTGACTCTGTTTCTGTCCAAGAGACTTTGAATATGGATATATGGATTTGAGAATGAATCATTTTAAGTAAAGAGCCATTTGGAGAGAGTACTATTTTCATATATTTCTCTAATTCCATGTTTGTCTTCTCTCTACCAACTGACAACGAAAAATATTTCAGCCCATGGGTTTTCTATTTTCATATCTGCAAGGAAATGGCATGGAGGAAGAATTTAGAATTTCACACCATTGTTGTTGCTATTAATGCACAACATAACCAAAATAGAGAAGTAGCAGTGCAGCTGCATTTCAGGAATATAATTATTTGCATTTGGAACATTGACTCCTTGCAGAAGACCATGACCATATAGAGGCATGTAGATGCTCTGTGGGAAATTAAGATGATATTTATTCAAGTACTTAGCCAAATATGGGAGACTTCTATCGCAGATATCATAGTAATCATGGACAACAATGTTCATAAAGTCATCAATCCACTTTCTATACAGTTCATCAGCCGTTCCGATTCTCCTGAGAGCCATTGAATCTGCATAAAAGGTGAATAAACTAACTCTTAAATGGGTTTTATTTTTCATCAAATTTGTGAAGGAATTAGAAAAAAATGGCAAAGGCATTAAGGCGCACAAGTCTAAACTTGGCACGCAAGTATGGAGATGCCACACAAGTATTTGGTGTGAAAATATCACTACGCAGGTCCAGATACCTACACAGTAGCAGGACGGTGAAGAAACAGCGGAAAACAGAGCAACCTGCACGGCGAAGGTGACCTGCGTGGCGAGAGCTCGAAGATTTGAAATCCGGAAATCCAGATGCTTTTGTATGGAAGTGAGGCACTCTGTTTATAGATTCAGCCAAAACCCTGCGTGCCATACCCTATACGATCATAGGTCGTATCCCTGCGTGCCAGACCCTGCGCGCCCACAGCTCATTTGCGCGCCCTAGCCTGCGCGCCCCAATTTCTTTTTGATTCTCGATTTCCTCAGAGTAAAATCCTCTATTCTCTCCGGATCCAACTATGAGGTGGGACTTTTGTTGATTCTCATTCCATCATAGAGTCTAAAGATTGGAAAAGGGAAATGACTTATCATAAATTGATTCAGCCTTTGAATAAAACATCAAAAATCGACAAAGGGATGAACAAAGAGAACATTGCAAACAGGTTGCACAAGTTCCCTCATAGTCTCGCAAGTCCACTTGCGCGATGCATAATGGTCATGCAAGTGACTTGCGCGAACTAAGTGATAACTGCTCGGGGTCTTCTCTTTCCTATAAATAGACCCTATGGGCCCCCCATTTGAGGAGGAATTTTTTCCAGAAACTCAGATTTAAGCTCCCGACACCCTAGTCTCTTCTCAAATCTTCCAAAACACATATAAGGTAATTTATTACCTAGAACGGAAGATATAAAGAGCGGGTGGAAGGCCAAAGTGTTGAAACTCATCAACACTTGCGCTCCTGAGTGGCCAGCCCTTAAGGGAAATGGACACACTTGCGCGCCGCATTAATCCTTCAATAGAACTTGGGCGCCCCTCTTCTGGAAGAACCTCAAGAGGATTCTAAAGGCTTTAACCAAGAGTCCCTCATGTATTACCCTGCTGATTAACAATCGCGCAAGTACCCATGTGTCGCGCAGGTATACCTGCGCGACCAGGACTTGAGCGCCAACATAGTACCTGCGTGCCTGCCAGGACTTGCGCACCCCTGCCGTTTTTTGGGTGCCCTTCTTGCCCATTTCACCCCTCTTAATCCATTCCACCTCTCCTATTCAAGATTCAGTCTTCAAGACACTCTTCAAAGCCATTTATGGCATGATTTCTTGATTTTACTTCCTTATCTGAAATGAATTCTCTGGAATATCTCTCAAAACCTAGTGATTTAAACATCTTTATGTCACTAAATATTGATATTTCATTCACTCAACCTCATCCTTTATGATGAGAGAACTCATTAACTGGAGCCTCCTTTTTAGGAGTACGCCCCAACCATAATTTCATTAACCTGGGCCTCCTTTTCCAGAGTAAGCCCCAGTCCCCTAATTTGGGCATTCTCTTCAGGAGTAAGCCCCAACCATAATTCTCAAATCTGGGCATCCTCTTTAGGAGTATGGCCCAAACCTTAATTCCCTTAACCTGGGCATCCTCTTCAAGAATATATCCCAGTCTCAAATATGGTCATCCTCTTCGAGAGTAAGCCCCAAGTCCCTTAAATTTTCAAGTCTCTTAACCTGGGCATCCTTTTCTGGAGTAACCCCAGTCTTAATTTCTCTTAACCAGTCCTAATTTACTTTTGATCAAGGATTCCTTCTCAGGAGTAAAACCCAATCATAAGTCCTCTCATAATTTGGGCCTCCTTTTCAGGAGTAACCCCCAAGTTAGAATATTCAAATCTCCATGAATCACATATACCTTTGTGGACCCTATTCTTGGATTTTTTCCCTGATGTAAATTCTAATCTTCATTTATCTGGGCAGTCATACATACATAAGCCCCACATTAATTCATATGATTGCATCTTTCATGGCACAATTGTCTGATTTTTACCAATAACTCTTGTTTCTCACACCGAGCATGACTCACATGAGCTTAGAGTGTAAAAGTAATTATGACATCCTTCTTTGAGCCATCAATCATAAACATCATACTCCCTTACTCGAACTACGTGGGTTCTGATTCCTTTTCTAAAACAAAGGATACGTAGGTAGCCCATCTGCGGGTTCGATCCCAACTCTAAAATAATCTATGTCCTTCTGAATGACAATAAACTTCAAGTGCCCCACTAGTGGCTTTAAAACCAGCATGGTCATCATAATGACCAAGATACTTCTATATAAATGCGTCTAAGGATAACATTGACCAAGAATATCTAATAAATACATATGTTTCTCTATCAGTGAAGAACCTCGAATACATATAAAAGATTCTCTAAATTTCCTACATATTTAATCATTGATTGTCAGATCTGAAGGAAAACTCATTTTATACTTGGTAATGTAATAAGGATTCACGAACATAACATAAATATATAAAGAGAGTCCTAGAGTAGACAATAATTCCCCTCAAAAAGGTGTGATGAGTCCAACCTCTCATCCTCTCGACCAATGCAAATTCCTAAACCTCATCAGTCCACAAACTAATGAGCACCTAACTTTGGAAAGTAGGTCCAAATGGATGTGGAATCATTAGATGTTTCTGGTTATACGAACAAACCCTTTAGAAACTGATCAGAATGTTTGAACCTCCCATCAAGGAGGTCATCCTGAAATTCCGAGGGGAAACAATATCAAAATCTCACCGAAAGAAAATTTCAATATTCTGAATTCACATAAGGAATTTATTTTGTCAAATAATATATAATTTTTTTTAAAAATGCGATTTAAAATTGGTTTATCATTAAAAGGAAGTAAAATTTGATCTTGCGTGTAATATAATTTTAATATGTGTTGTGTGTAGCAGAAGATTAACTTTATGTATACATCATACTAAAATAATTATATTTATTTTTTAAAAAATATTTTGAATTATTGGGGTGTTGCATAACCATTCACTGAATGATTCGCATAAAATGTTATATTACATTACATTCAATATGTTACAACTTGTGAATTTGAAAAAATGTATCGTACAATATTAATCATATGATTTTACTAACATAATAACTATAATGATATGAAAATAGAACTAAATTTTAATATAGTTATTAAATAAAATTATGATTATAAAATGGATAGAAGATAGAAGTAGGGTAACATGTGGGCTAGTGGTCGACACTGCATCTTGTTTATCCTTTAATTAAGGGTTTGAGTCCCATTGCCTTGATGGATACAACTAGTTGTCACCCAGCCAATGGTTTAAAATTTTTATTTTAGAGAAACATGTTACTAAATAAAATTCCTTTACACTCCAAGAATAATTTTTTAAGAAAAACTTGCAAATGAATCTACTAAGGTGATAAATATGCATATAAATGCTTAGTTTATAAAGAATAAAATTCATTAAGCATTTACACTTATATTCTAAAAAGTAACATTTATAATAATATTTATTGGAAACATTGGGATGTTATAACTATAAATTTAAATGTATTTATATATATTTTATGTTCCTTGTCATGTTAATCTAGAAAAGATACGAATTTACATTCCTATAGTAGTTAAAAAAAGAATAAACTTACTCCAAATGGATTTCAAATCAATAATATTTAATGGATTAAATGAAGAAGAGGTGTATATTGAGTATCTATATAGTTTTATTATTCACATGGATGAAAAAATGTTTTTATGTGATGAAATAATTAAGTAAGGGTATGAAAACACCAAGAACATAGTATTAGAGACATGATATATTTCTAAAATGCTATATTTTTAGTGGGGAGGAGTTGATCATAATATATATATTAAACTTGGCAATGATCAATGGATTATGGTTCTCATTAATATTTATGTAATAATTATTAAAAAATAAAACTAAGCATTATATAAACAATTCATGGAATTTATGATGTGCAAGTTTGAGATGTCAATGATCTAAGAATTAACTTTTTCCCTTATTTTGAATTTGATATAAGGTAGTCATGGAACCTTTATTTAAAAATAAAAATATTACAAGGAGGTGATCAAATGATTTAGAATATAAGATTACAAGGTGATGACAACACCAGTAGATACCAATATGAAGTAATCATGGGATGATGATGGAAAAGAAGAGTATGTGATGAAATATAGGAGAATAATTAAGATCCAATTATACATAATACCTAAAAGACCTAGAATTTATTTTACAATTTTCAAGATTCATACTTCCAAAGAAATCCTAAAGAAATCTACTTGCAAGAAGTGAGAATAATACTACGGTATGTGAATGGAATAGTGGATTTTAGGTTGTTTTATAATTTTTAAATTATTCTATCTTGTTGACTTAGGGGGATTTATCATATGATATATAGAAAAAGTTTTTTTTGAGGGGTGATAGTTTTAATGTCTATTTAGGGGAAGTTTATCTTTGAAGAGTGTTGAAGAATAATGATAATCAAAGAACTGGTTTTTTAGGAAAGTTATGAACAACTATTTTAAATCATATTGAGATTGACTAATTTGATCTTAGAGTGAATAATTAGATAATAATTGATAAAATATATACATGATAGATATTTTAGTCTATTTTTTATTTAATACTGATGGATGAAAGTAAATATGTTTTGAAGAGGTTTTAATAATCTCAGTGGAAGATATTATTAGAAAAAACTTCTATTGAATCATTTTGGTCCCTGTTTTTCACAAGGATGATTGAGTGAATTAAAAAGTGTTATATATTGTTTGTATATGACAAAAGTTGGGGGGTGAATTGAGTTCTTAAAAATTTTATTCACTTTGAAAACCAATCTCTTTAGCAATGAATAACTTTCTATTCTTTCTATATCACAATCAACAACATTATATAAAAGCAGGAGAAAAATAAACATACATATATATTTAAAGTAGTTAAATGAATATAAGTCCCCTAATCCACTCTAGAAACCATATTATCCATGAGATTGGTGATTTTAAATAGACCTGTAATTTTTTAGGCACTTCTATTACTTTTTCTAGGGACTTCACAAATGAGTGAGAGTATTTAGAACTTATTACAAAATCACACGAGATTTTAGCCATGCTCAACTAAGGGTTTACAAAAAAACATTCATATTCTTTTACTAAGATCCTTTACAATAAAATCTAATAAAATAGAGTAAATATTGGAACTACAAATAGCTGTAAGATACAACTGATAGAATAAATAAATATCTATGATAGATGATAGAAATGAATATAGCTCAAGGAGAGTGTTGTAAACGATAGTATAGATAAATGTTTTAGCAAAATTGTAAAATAATAATCTTCATATCATTTTTCATGAAATATAGAGCATCATACATGAACTTATCATACTCTCAATATATCTCTTATTTTCACATGAAAATTATTATGATCTCTAAAATAACTCATGGTCTTAAAAATTATTACATAAATTCTATTTTATTTTAATAGTACATGATCCATAGAATCTAGAGTCTGGGACACATCCTTTTCTTTAAAATTACTCAGTAATAGTAAAGAGAAAAATCATCCTTTTACTTGTATCATTCCTTGGTACTTGGATCATATTATAATGTATATAACTATAAAGAGATAATCATGAATTTAAAGATCATGTAGAAGAATTAAAAGCTTACTCAAGATTCAATGGTAATAAATACAGATTGTAGCACGACACAATATATTTTTGATTATCACGTTGCTGATTTTCAATTTCAAATCCAAGTAGCTGATTTGAAATACATTTCCAAATTGAATCATGTAGGATTTTTACTCATGTATCCAAAACTGACATAGTCAATTATAACGACATTTCTAATTTCACCACATATTTGATTGATATATATGATTTCTCCATGAAACCATTTTACTTAGCTAATTGATCTACATAGCTATTTTTCTCATATAAGAGATCTCATCGATGTAGGTGATTTTCATGTAGTAAATTCCTTTACATAGGAAATTAACATGGGATAATGCTCACATAAATGATTCTAGATGTAGCTAAAATCCTAATATATGCAATTAATCTTGACTTAAGAATTTTTCTATAAAAACATCCATAATTCATGCTTAAAGAAATTAACTATGGAAACACTTAGAAGTAAGATAAAACCCACAAAACACACTTAAAGAAAAAATCATCTATAATCCATTAAGGGTATTTTATATCATAAAAACCTAAAGTACATGGGATGTTTTAGTATAACATTAGTAGTCAAAAATTCTACCCCGTTTTGTTGGTCCCAAAACCCATTGGAAATTAAACATGAAAGTTTCATTGGTTTAATCATGATTTTTCACAAAACGATATGAATAATATATTTATTTTTTAAATTTATTTCTTAGAATTTATTCTTCCCATAACTTTACACCTCTCATATGTTAGAGAAAAATCCACTCCATTTTTGTAAAAGAGATGAAAAACTTATCCCCCTTTGATTACCAATAGGGTAAATAATATATAAACTCTACCCCTTGTGTGTAATTAAAAAGGAAGGGAAGATATAAGAAAAACAAATTTAATGTAGCATGTTTCGAGTAATGAACCATTCGATTATTATTTTAACACTAATTAGAGATTTTTGGAGATAATTAGATTCAATAAAAAAAGTAAATAGATTAAAAATTAAATGAAAAATATCACTAAGAGAGAGATAATAAAGGAATTAAATATTATTTTATTAAATGTTATGAACTAAAAATGTATATTTATTTAAAAATCATAAAATATAAATACAATAGATTAGTTATAATTACAAATTTTATGAATGGGTTCAAACTAATATGGTGGGTTTTTGGGTGTAGCTTGAAAGTAGGTTTGGTTTATGAGGTAATTAGAGTAGGTATTGTGGATGATGTTTTTTACCCACTATTGAAATATCTATACTTTTTGATCCAATAGAATATTTTATTTGAGGATTTTGAACATAATATTTAAGAATATTTTCTAAATGACATTGACCTAGAATGAATTCATAGGTTCTAGCAACCTGAAAAGGGTATTTCTAAAAAGGTTCCAAAGAAGAAGATGATTCTACCTAAGAACATTTGGTAGCTAGCGAAACGTCATACATTTATTTCTCTTTCTAATAGATAGATAATTGATCATAAAACACATCAATTAATTATCTAGTACCTTAATGAGATTGATGAGGATCAAGACCGAGACATTCCTTCTTCTCATTTAAAACAAAACGTCAGCACACATGTTGATCTAGGGAATAATATTTTACTTGAAGAATTATAAAGAATAATAAAGGATTTATTATACATATAACAAACTAAATATAATTGAATCATGAGAATGCACTTAAAATATTTATGTTTTACTAATGTGAAACTCTGAGGATAATTGACTATATGAGGGTCTAAGAAAATGAGCAATGTATGAATCTATGAGAGTTAATGGCGTGTCAACTAAAATATTCTTCAAAATATGCTCTACTAAACTCTATATGTAAATCTTTATACCATAAAATGATTTAAAATTTCTATCTATGATATTCAATTACTATATAAAATCTCAAAAAATTATTTTATAGAACTGATAGAAGATTAAAAAACCGAAGCACTAATAGTAGGAAGCTTAGGTTTAACTCAAACCGATACCACAGAAACATGAAAGACCGATTCCATAATATAAAACTTTTTTAGTGGTTTGTAAACAACTAACTATATTCCAATAACTAGAACATGAATTTATGGAGCTTATTCTAATTCTTAACATGATTTTTTCTCTGAATAATCATAATATAGATCCCCAATAGCTATAAATATTTATTTTATCAATTTTAAAATTATTTTAATGTTTTTATTAATTAGTTCAATAGGGAATGAAAATGTATATCTTGTTTTCTTAGAGACTCCTAGACATTATTCTACCATTGATACAATATACTCCTTGAGATGAACAACATGACCATTGATTCACATATCCAGTATAACACCATACTTCCTTAAATATTATTTGGGGTTTTAGAATTAATCCAAAAGATCCTTATTTAACTCTTGAAATATTCTAGGTGAAATTAGATCACATTGAAGAGACCGGATCTAAGAGAACATAGAACATCATTCTGACATAACTTAATCAAATTGAATTTGAAAATTAGGAAAAACTAATTATTTTTAGGGAGAAAAAAATAGATATAGGTTGAAATATATTTATAAATTTGAACTAGTTTACCAAAAAACGTTGTAAAGTGTGTAAATATTCTTTCATATCAGTCCTAAAATACTTCAACTCGTGAAGAAATTATTATAATAATCCTACCTGTAGAGAAGTAATATTCTGAAACACGTCTCTATAAGATGAAACAAGATCACTAAGGTCATTAAACTTATAATTTTTAAGACAATATTATTTAAATACTTTCACCAAATATTTCATCTCTCCCATTTTATTAAATCTAATTTCAAAACTATAAATATGTTGAATAAGTAGAGAATATTGTATATTCATTATTAGTTTTATCTGGGAAACTAATAAACTATCTAGAATTTTAAAATTAGATTTAGAAATAGTTTATTCTTTAATTTCTATGATCTCATATTTTTTATAAAAAAGATCCACCAGAAAATCATAATAATATCATGTGATATTATCAAACAGATCTATTATAGGAGAAGAAAAATGTGGATTTAATGAGCTATCACAGATCTAACTATCTGAGGGCACACCATCATGATAAACTGGAGGTTCTGATAGTGGAGGTGGTGTATTTGAATCCTCACAAGAACTAATAAACCCATAATCACTCTATTCTAAAAGAATATGTTATCTAGAAAGAATTAGGTATATAATCTAAGCTTCTATATCAACCTTAGTCCTTCCTTGAACATTAGAAACTCCAAGAACATATTCAACTAGCCTTTCCTTAAGAATATAAATAGTTGTCACAATAAATGGTTACTTATACATAACTTATTTATTAGACTCAAAAACTATATCCTCTTGGGTTTGAATAAAATCTTTTTGATTTTGAACAAGTTCAACCATGACATGACTTACTTCTGGCACCAAAGGATCAGTTCCAATAGGTACTGACTCCCCTACTCCCCTAGAAAGAACCATCTCAATAGGTGAAACATCTTTAGGTAGTGAGTTTTGAGATAGATACCCTAGTGACACACCTTCTTAACCTAATATATTAAAAGAATTATAAAATAGATTCCAAAAAATGACCAATTTTCTTCTCAAGATAGAAGATAAAGTTCCACTCTTGCGACACTTCACAACACCCCTGCATTGAGATCCACTCCTTTTAACTTCAAAACTAAGGAAATAAATTAGCCATATGGTAAGTAATTAATCATACTATTTTCTTCAGAATAATGATGTATTAAATGAATCATGAACCTCAAAAGATTTAATTTTAGGCTATTTATCCGAATATAAAACAAATACACAGCCTAAAATGTAATTTTCTCTATATCACCAGACCACTGAGCTCTTCCAATATATGAAAATATAAAAAACACCTTCCATTATGTTGTAAAATATTTCATAGGTTCCATTTTAATAGAAAATTTTTCAAAAAAACATAAAAATCTATGTTGGTCCAACTGATCCTATTTCAATCTAACTAATACAAAACCCTCCCTCATGGTGACAATAGAACGTCTAATCTATTTAGATATATGAAACTATCACTATGTTCCTATTGAAATTTTATGACACTATTATGTGAGGGTTTATATCATGAAATCTTCAATCAATAAATTTATCCCATAGAATAATGCAATATACTAGTCACTAGATTATCTCTCGAGGAGGTTGCAATTTTATTTGAAAAACTATCACTATTGTTTTGTTTGTTTTCATAAGATGAAAAAATTTGGGGGTTTTATTAAAACTTATAATACAAAATATAAATATAAAATACATTTCAATAAAATTCAAGGATAATATATAAATTTGATTTGAAATAAAATTGATTTGAAAAAAGAATCAAAATAGTAGTTTTGTAAAATCTCAAACCTCTTGGACACTCCCCTCTTCATTATTTAGAAATATTTCCCAATTTAATTTCTCAATGAACACCCAAGGAAAAAAAGTTTAATACTCTAGTTTTCATTAATATCATATCAAGACCTAAATATTATTTTTTACCCCATATAAAAAAGATTAAATTACTTTAAGACCTTCAAGAAATCAAACCTAATTGAATACACTATGCTCAACAGTAAAACCTCACAAAAGAAATTTAAAAAGGAAGATAAATTATTTTAATTAATATAGTGAAAAAATATCCCAAAAAATTGTTCAAAATATATTTTATAAATAATATAACAAAATTAATTAAAAAATTTAAGTTCAATAGAAATTAAATATAGATTACACAAGAAGATCACAACTTAGAAGAGAGTGCATGTCAGTTGTCTCCATCCACAATGACTTGGTTCTTAACCTCACATAACTTGAGTATCCCAGATATTATACATTCTATTATGAATGAAAATAATCTTAATAAATATCCTATTCTTATCACAACTCTTAATATCTTAATCTAATCACCCCTGTAATGACGAGGATATGAAAATACAAAGAGAAGGAGTGATGGAAATTTTCTTTCTAGTTTCAATCTATCGAATGATAGACCTAATTTTTCAAAATAACCAACCAATTATCACTAAAATTTATACTATATGTAGTTATTAATTAAATATTCTATCTAAACTCCACATTTTAGATCATTTGGACATGTGGTTCAAATGATATTTATTAATTATTAAATACAATTGTAACTACATTAAGGGTCCCTTCCTCATCCTCTAGTTTGACTCATTCAAAGACTAACTAAATTATTGAATATTTATTTTAAAAACATAATTAAAATGTTCCTTTGAGTCCTATATCCTCTTTGGTTAGATTCAATGAATTTTGACACCTTTATCCAGAGTTATGACCCATTGAATGAGGTGTGGTCCATACTATTTGCTAGAAAAGTTTTCTACAATGAATGATTTATTTAGGCCTCAAGAAGGTCAAATAAACACTTTTCCCAGTTTAAAAATATTTCCATAACAAGAATAAAAATCCTAAAAAAATTAATTACATTATTTGGATAAATACGGAAAAATTTATACTTGTAATAGATAACTGATTGAAAATAGTTAAAATTCTAGAATTGTGGAATTTTCAATATTAAGCTCAAAACATCCCTAAAATCAAAAAGATTATATTCAGTTCAAATTGTTAAATTTATGGTGTTTAAATAATTTAAATATACATTAAATAAAATTTAAATATTATCTCTATAAATTACCCCAAACATAAAACTTATACTCTTGGACACGTGATCATAAAAATAAAATCCTAGAAAATTCAAAACACATAAAAATGAAGTTCACCAATTTATCACCCAAAAAAAAGATACCATGCATCATAAAAAATATTTCAAGTCTTGAATTAATATAATTAAATACATGTACACTTATTTTATTCTCCCATGCACACAACACACTTACCTCCAATAAATTTTCTCTCAACAAAAAAATATAGATTTTCAACAAGGCTTTTCTCATCCAAAATCATGAAACAATCACCATATTATCAATAAATTTATACATCTCCACCTGATGTGATCCAATAATGTGTAATTATCATGAGTAATTGTAAATTTTTATCTATGGATTAAGGTTGGTGGGTTTCAAAGGTGAAAAATTATGAGCCCGAATAAGGAGAGTTTGGATCTTCTTGAAAAAAATGCAAGATTCTAATTTTTTCACAAGTATGTTCTCCTTCGCAATATCCTTAGAAGAAAATAATCTTTAAAAAAGTTTTAAAATCTTCTTACCATCAAATTTCATCAATATTTCATCATAACAATTGAAATTTGTCTTCGCATCTTTTTTAAAGCACCATATAAGCACAATTTTCTTCCCTTGAGAGCTCTAGATAGGCACAAATCCTCTTCCCATGAAATCTCCATAATCGAGAAACTTTACTAATAAAAAATTATTATTTTTAAAATAAAAAAAAATCTTGAAAGTTTTATTCTCCATCCAAAGCATTACAAAATAATTTACCATACCACAAGTCACCCCCCCCACACTTAAGTTCAACTAGATCATGAATTTTCACATCTAAAGAAGGTTAGAAAGGGAAGCTTAGATTGTAATGTGGATACCCTAATATGATATACATAAAAACTAAGGGATTAAAAAGATCAAATGTATAGGGAATAAAAATTAAATAGGATTCACATGAAAAGGGGGATTTAGAATCTAAATAATTTCCTCAATCATTTAAATAACAAGTACCTCAGAGCTTCAGCTTTGAAAGAAATAAATAAAGTTATGGTTAAAGAATCCAAGGATTAGTTCACTCAAAAAAATATGTAAATGTGAAGATGATGTCAATAGGGGGTCATAATCCTTAGAGTATGGGGATTTTAAAGATAGATATGTGGAATGAGATTAAAAAACAATAGGGTTTTTCATGATATTTCAAAAATTTTGAATTTAAAACAAATTAATTTTCAGAATTTATTTATATTATGTTCCAAGAGGTCAATTGGTTTACTTGTTTAAATGGTTATAAAAAATGAAAATAGTCATCATTGAAGGTCACTAGTGTAAAAAAATCACACAAAATTAGAAAAAGTATAAAAGAAACACACCAAAAAATTGAAAGGAATACTGAAAACAAAAATTTGAAAGGAAAGTACACATAATTCTAATCTACCTAGAATTTTTCTTCCCCCACACTTATTTTGTGAAATTTATACATGGTTAATGAAATTTGTGTGATAATTAAATTCATGAAATTAAATACATGATAATAAATAAGTGATAAGAAAAGACACAAACTGGATTTAATTGTATTCAACTTCATAAAGATGGATCTTATCCCTTGGAGGCTCTAGAAAATTATCTCTAAATAGCTTAAACTGGTGAGCATTGATTGTGAATGGTTTATATTTTTCCGGTTCTTTAATTGGATTTCCCCAAAAGGAAAAAAACATGATTTAAAATGAAAGGTCCATACCATTTAGAATGAAATTTACATTGGAAATACTTCAATATAGAGTCAAATAATAACACTCTATCTCCTTCCATGATGTTTCTAATCTCCTCCATATCCTACAAACAAAGTCTTATTTCTTTTCCATAAAAACATATTCATATTACATGTTTTAAGAGAACAAAAATATTTGTACTCTAACTCAAATATAAAGTGACAATACTTTCTATAAACTAATATAAATGGTGACATGCCAATTTGGGTTTTTAATGTAGTACTCTAGGTCTAGAGTGTATCATCTACTCTCAAACTCCAATCCATTCTGTTTGGGTGCATAGTATTTTTCATAATTTGTTTGATTTCTCTATTGGTAAACTCAACCATTCCATTTTTTTGAGGATGATAGGATGTAGACACCCTATTATGAACTCTATATTTTTTCAAAAATAGATTCCAATTTCCAATTACAAAATTAGGTATGTTTATCCATAATATGAAACTTTGGAAATCCGAATATTGAAAACAAATTTCCTTTTACAAACTTGGATATAGTTTTTGCATCATCAAATCTCATGGAAATAGCCTCTACTCACATAGTGACATAGTAAAAAAATAAGGATATGTAATGATATAAAAAATAATTTAAAAAAGAACCTATGAAATCCATACTCCATGCATAAAATAAATCACAAAACAAAATAGGTTTTTGTGGCATCTCATACTATTTAGAAATATTTCCATGAAATTGACCATTTTTATAGGTTCTAAAAAATCTAAAAGCGTCTATAAAAATGGTGGGACAATACAAACAAGAATCAAGAAATTTTATTGCAGTTTTTTGTGACCCAAAATGTCATATATAGATTGATGTGTGAAAAAAATATAGGATATGTTGAAATTTTGAATTTGGAATACATCTCTGAATCCTTTGAAAACTACCAACAAGCGAAAATTAAGGATCATCCCAAATTTGAATCTTTGAATCACTCACAAGTTTAGAAATTTTTCTCTTACACAACTAGTGGGGAACTTCATCATCAAATAAATAATTCACAATATCATCAAACATAGTATTTAACGTATTTAGGAATACAACTCTTCAGATAGAAAGGTTTATTTAATCGTTGGATAGATCTGACATTTCCCATTCAAACTAAATGGTATCCTGAACATATTATTAGCAACAAGGTTCTAACATCCTTTATTTCAACCTTAAACTCTTGTAACAACAAGATATATCCCAAGGGTATTGGGTTTTCATCGTGTTTCTTCATAAAACTTCAGATCACATAATGGTCTATGAAAATAATTACATTGGATTCTAGAAAATAATATCTAAATTTGTCTAAAGAAAAAACAATAACCAATAGTTCCTTCTTAGTTTTTGTGTATTTTTATTGTGTTTGATTGAATGTTCAAGAGGTGTATAAAATCACATGAGATTTATTTTCCAAGCATTCACTGAACACTACACTAAGAGAAAAGTTAAATGCATCAGTCATGATTTAGAATGGAATGTCCCATTTTAGTGGTTGAAAAATGGGAGGTTTTATCAGTTTTTCTTTCAACTCTCAAAAGGCCTATTTACAATCATCAGCAAAGACAAATGGGGGGTCTTTTATTTTAGAAATATAGAAAATGTAAGTGCGTCATTACTAATATGTATTATGAATCTATTATAAAAACTTTCATTACTAAGGTCGGATAGCACATCTCTCATTGTTTTTGCGTATAAAAATGAAGAAATGACATCAAATTTGTATTGATCAACTTGAATTACATATAGGGACAATAAATTACCAAGAATAATCCCCTTACCCAACATGAAATATCATTTTTTCATAATCAAGAAAAATATTATTATCAATATAAGATTCAAGAACACAAGAAAAACTTTTCAATCAACTTTCAAATTATGATCCATAAATATTGAAGTCATCCATACAAAAACCCAAGAAAGTTTCTATAAATTATAATAAAATTCTCGTCATACACCTTTTAAAAGTTCTAGGAGCCTTACACAGACCAAAGAGAATCCTCCTATAAGAAAAGGTTCCAAAGGGGAATGGGAAAGTGGATTTCTCTTAATCCTATGGTGCAATGTGAATGTGGAAATAATCAAATAATCCATAAAGAAAGAAATAGGGGGTTTTCCTAGCCAATATTTCAAGTTATTGATCAATAAATGGCAATGAGAAGTGGTATTTTCTTGTAACAAAATTGAGTTTCTGATAATCAATGAACATTCTCCATTTATTTGGAATCTAGAGTGGTAAAAGGTCTCCAAATTCATTCCTTGAGAATGTAGAGATGATTTTTTGGGAATAACATAGACTAGACTCAACCATTAACTATCAAATATGGGAGAAAGAATTATTGTAGATAACAAGGTGGTGAATTAATTCTTGACAACATCTAAAAGTGTTAGGTTCAACCTCCTTTGAAACATTCTCACTAGTTTGGAATTTTTTCCAACAAATTTCTATGAATGCATGCTGATGGAATGATTATATTTAATAAATATAGTCTATCCTATGGATTTTTATTGGTTTTGATGATTCCTAACCATTGTTTCTCTTGGTACCTTGATATATATTTTGAAATGATGATAGAGAATTATTTGTTCTCACATAAGAAACCATATTTGAGGTTCTCAATAAGTGGATTCAACTCTAACTCAGGTGGGTTATTTTCATTGAACAAAGGAAAATACTCACAAGTATGTTTGTTTAGAAATTATATATATTTAAAAGGACATTCGTCATGATGAACAATTTCCATGTTATTAGTATTTATTTCATGTAAAAAATTGTCAGCTTCTACAGAGAGACCACTAATAGGTTCAAGGGTTTACAAAAATTAATATTCATCAATTAAAAGATCAATAAACTCTTGTAAAGAAGTTTCAATATTCTAAAATTAATTAGAAGATTCATTTTCACTCTCTTGTTGGTTATATTCAGCCAAAAAATAATTTCCATCATTTAAAACAATAGTTACTTTTTCATCATAGGAAAAATCAGGAAACATCTCAGTGGAAAACCAATCAATAATATTTACTTGGGGGGATTAATGATCCTAAACTAGGTGTTTTATAGATTGAAAATTATTTAAATGAAATAAATCACCTCGAAACTCCGGTGAATGGGTTACTTTTTGTACATTTATGATTATTTTTTATATTTTCAGAAAAATTCTCTCAAGAATGAGAGGTGAATGGTAAATCAACTAATCATCTTCTATATATTGGAAATATAAATCCAAAGGAAACATCATGTCTTTTAAATGAACATGAACATACTCTACAGCTATAGTATGCTTGGTAGTACTTTAGTTGCAATGTTTAATGATAATTTTATAGGGTTTTAGTTCTCTTACCTAAATATATAAGTAAAAAAAATGTTGCATAACATTAACATAATCTCCAAAATCCATCATAAAATAATTGAATTCAAATTTCCCAGTGGTGTAGTGAATGGAAAAAGGTCCTAGGAATTTACAATTTATAGGAAAATCATGCTAAATCATGGATAAAACATTCCTCCCTAATTTGAAATTTTCAACTCTATTGAATTTCCTCTTATGGGTACACATCTCTTTCAGAAACATAACATACCTTGTAATTTGTTTCACAACATAGAGAAAAGGAATGTTTACTTAAATATTATTAAAATTCTATAAAACATCTTTATCCATCTATTTTTATGACTTTACATCAGAGTTTGTTCACTCATAAGAAAGGGTAGTGGTGGATTGAATGTTTCTATAGCATTACTCTGAGAAACATAAGGACCAAACATCTTCCTCCAATACAAATTTGTTATTTCAAAAAACAATTTCTATTGAAATTGTGTTTCCATTGAAATAAAATTTATAATATACTACATTTCCATCAGTGATGGGATTATGATTAATAGTTTCAATAGTAGGTTTGAGTTTCTCAGTTTGAGGGTTATTCAAACTTTTGACACTCATAAGTTCAATAGCACTCACATTTTCCTTGCTTTATCTATTGTATTCACTTGAGGATATGAGGGAAAACCGAAAATCATTTGATTTTTCCTGAAACTAACATTAGATGCATGTTTACCCATTTTATCCAACAAGGTATTCAATATGTTCTATATTTTTTTGAGGATTCTGGTTATTTCCTCACTGCTTCATCAAGGGTTCTATCTGACTTTTGAGTGGAAGGATTAGGATAAATGTTTGTTCCAAAATGATAGTTGGCTTTCTCATTGAAAAATATTTATTGAGGATTAATATATTATTATTTTAACAAGATACTAGGTTCTTCGGGTTGATGAATTATTTCATTAGAGTGGTTATTCCATCCCAGATTAAAATTTTGGTTGGTTTGGAAGGGTCTTTGTTGGATTGACTAAAAATATTTTATATGAAAAAATGCCATTTTATGTGATTAATTTTTTCTCAAAAACCTCAATCAAGAAATCTATCCCCTAGATAAATTCAATACAGTAGTCCCTATACTATCTCTCGAGGAGGTAGAAATTTGAGTTCTAAACTATCACCTTTTTTATTTGTTTTACGAAGAAGAAAAGGTATGGGGATTTGATTAAAAGTTATAATACCAAATATAAATATAAAATAATTTTCAATAAAATCAATATCAACATAGAAAACTAATAGGAAATAAAAGGGGTTTGAAATCAAAATCAAAATAGTAGTTGTGGACAACATCAAAATTATTGGAAACTCCCCTCTTCCTTATTTAAAAATATTTCCCAATTGGATTTCTTAATTCTAAAAGAGAGACTGCCAAGTGAGTATACTAGTTTTAATGGATATTATATGAAGACCTCAGTATGATTGTTTCCCACCAATATATGTTATTCAATTACTTAAAGAACTCTAAGAAATCAAACCTAATTAAAAACATTATACTTAATGGTAAAACCTCACAGAATAAATTTAAGTTGTGAAGTCTATTATTTTAATACGTAGATAGAAAAACCACTCAAAAAAACCATGGAAACTATATTTAAGAAATAAAACATCCAAATTCATTGAAAAATATATGTTCAATATTAATTAAAAATATATTATATGAGAAGATCGCCACTCATAAGAGAGTGTTCATCATTTTTCTCCATCTACAACCACTTGTGCTTAGCCTTTCCTACTATGAGATTCCCAAATATTCTCCAATATAAAATGAATTCATAGAATCTTCATAAATATACTTATCTATGCCTTAACCATTCTCTCTCAAGAGAAACACCCTTGGACTGAAGAGGAGATGGAAATAAAAAGATAAGGGGGGATGGAAATCTTCTATACAGTTTCTGTTCATCTGGAGTTAGACCAATTTTCTCTAAATTACCAGCCAAATATCACTGTAATTTATTATATAGAGTTTTTCTTTATTAAACCTTATGAATACCATTCAAATTTCATATTATTTGGAAATATGTTTCAAAATATATGAATTAATTACTAATGAAAATTATTTATGCATGGAGGGACCCTTCATCTTCCTCTAGTTTGACACATTCAAAGAATGAACGAGTAAGATAATATTTACTTTAAAAATTGTATGAACGTGAAACTTTTAGTTCTATTACCTTTACAATTATAACAAACACATTTGGACACATGTATCTAGAGTTAAGGCCCATTGAATGAGGTGGAGTCTATCCCGTCATCCAGAAATGTTTTCCATAATGAATGATTTAGTTATCCATAAAGAAGATAGAATAAACACTTGGACTAGTTTAAAAATATGTATCCCAAAAACATAGTAAGCCTACTGAAAATAATTACTCGATTTGGATCAATATCTAAAAAGTTATGATCAAAATACAGAACAAATTGTAAACATTTAAAATTCCAGAATTGTAAAATTTTCAATTTCACGCTCAAAACATCCCTAAGATCAAAAAACAATGTTATTCAGCTCAAATATTAAAATTTTTGGGGTCTAAATCATTAAAATATACTTTAAAAAAGTGAAAATATTTTCAATATCAGACTAAATATTCTATTTAATTAAACTGAAACTCATGATTACTCATAAAATCAAGAACATCATTAAAATATAGAAAGTTATATTTATTTTCATCAAATACAAACTCATATACTTGAAATTGGAGTACTTTCTTCTGAAACATCTCATTTTATATCTTCAAATCCATATCAATGGAGTTTACAACAATAAATATTCATTGCACAACACTTTTTTATTTCTTAGAATATCCAGAGATTCCTTCATCTGCATGCTTTGACTATCACATAATTGAAAGGGCTGGTTGAAGGTCAAGAGAGGTATGGATTTAAAGGTTTGAGGATTAGGGAGATGGTTTGGCTACAGGAAGATGATACATATGTGAATGGAGAATAGGTCAAGTGTTATTTACGTTTTAGTTCATAGACCTAAATCCCTAAAATATTATATAACTGAATGAGTTTTTGGGTATACTCCAACTAATAAATAATTGAAATAAAATAAATTTTTAAAGAAATAAATTTTTAATTTCTAAATGAACAACACTAAAATTGATTAAAATATAAATCCAAAATTAATATCAATTACATAAAATAAATTAAAGCAATTTAAATTCTAATAAACCCATTTCTATTTTAATAAAATAGAGACAATCACATGTAAGGGGTTTAGTAAAAATATCTGCCAATTTATTTTTAGTATAGATAAATTTAAGAGTAATATCACATTTTCAAGAAAGATCTCTCAAGAAGTTATTCCTTAAATCTATATGATTTGTTCTTGAATTACTTGACAAATTATAAGAAATGTTGAAAGAATTAGTGTTATCATATTTAATTGACAATTGATTTTAACTAAATCATAAATCTTTTAAGGTGTTATTCATCAACAATACCTATTCACAAAAACTACCAATATAAATATTTTATACTTTAGTAGTAGATAATAAAATAGTGTATTGTTTCTTACTAGACAAATATACTAGGGATTTTCATTAAAAATAGTAGGTTCCTGAGGTAATCTCATTTTCTAGTTTACAACCACTAAAATCGGCATCTGAATACTATGTTAAATTAAAATTATATGTTTTCAAAAAGTGTACGTAAAGAGAGATTTTTCCTTTTAAATATCTTAATATTATTTTGGTATCTTTTAAATGTGATTATTTTGTATTTTCCTGAAATCTTATACTCAAAAATACTATAAATATAATGTTTGGTATACTAATTATTAAATAAAATAAACAACAAATTATTCCTCTATAAAGTTTATTGTCAACAGGTTTTCCAGCTTCATTGAAGTCAAGATTTTTATTAGAATCTATAAGAGTTGTATGTGTTTTAATACTTTCAAGTCCAAATATTTTAAGTAAGTCAAGTATTTATTTATTTAATTCAACACTTTTCTAATGTCTCTTTGAAAAATATAAAATCCTAAAAAATAATTTAAATCACCAATCATGATCATTTCAAATTCCTTTTTTCACGAGTTTTGAAAATTCATTACACAATTTTTTATTTTTTGAACCAATGATCACATAATTAACAAATATATGAACTAAAATAATATCAAAATATTATGTTTTATTATATAAATCAGGATATTATATACCTACTAAAAAACTATATGATGAATGAAAATATCTCAAACATTCATATCAAGATCTGGGTGTTTTTTTAAAACTAAAGAGAGATTTGTTAAGGTTTAAATTTGAATTACAAAGGGAGGATTTTCAAAACTAGGAGTTTGTTAAACATATACTTTTCCATGAGAAAAATATTTAGTGAATAATAATTTACATCCATCAGATATGATTTAAAATTCATATATTTTTTATTGTTTAAGAGGATAATAATGTATTATAATATAGATACTGGTGAAATGGTCTCCTCATAAACCAATCTTTTTTATTGATTTTAAACTTTATCTAATAGTCTATCCTTATTCATAGTGATCAGACCAAGATCATCATGTTTATTCCTAAAAACTCATTTTATTTCTATAATAGGATTTTAATAGAGTCTATAAACTAATTTACAAACCTTTTTCATATTTAACTAGTTTAATTACTCTTACATTGCTAAAAACTAACTCTTATATACTAAATATTCTACTATAGAATTAGGTTATAGATGAGATAAAAAGGTATAAAACTCTACATGGTTTCCTAAAATCATTCTGGTCCTAAATCCATCATCTAAGATTCTAATAACTATTTATAGGGAATGCCTCTTAGGATTATAGGTTTTATATGTTTCACACTTTCTAGTTCACTAGTATCCAACATTTTAGGATTTGTTCCTAAAAAATCAAGTCCCATTTCATCATCCATTTTTAACTTTCATAGAGAGGTTGGGGGCATAGTTTTTCAAAATAATCACTTAGTTCATAAATTTGAGTAATTTTGTGATCAAATGGATCACTTTCATCAAATTTCATGTGATTTGATTCTTCAACAATATTTTACCTTTTATTAAAAACTCTATATGCCTTGGAGATTATCCAATATCCAAGAAAGCTTACTTTATTAGATTTTGGATCAAATTTACAATGATTATCCTTGGGGTTTAAAATATAAACCTTGCATCCAAGAACCTTAAAGTATCTAACTTTTGGAATTCTATTATTCCATATATCATAGGGTGATTTCTTCAAAATAGGTCTTATTAGAACTCTATTTATGAGATAAAAATCTATATTCATAGTCTCACACAAAAAATGAATTGATATTTTAGATTCAAATAACAATATTCTGGTAATTTATTGAAATGTCCTATTTATAATATCAAAACCACCCTTTGGTTGTGGTTTCTTTATGGAAGAAAATGTATATTGGATACCTTGTTTTGGACAATAGTCATTGAACTCATGGTTTTTAAATTCTCTACTATGGTCACTTCTTAACAAAATATTTTTTTGTAACTTTGTGTTTTTGAACTAATTTAAAAAAAATTATATAAAAAAAAGCTTCACTCTTGACACTTAAAAAGAAAAACTAGGTAAATTTAGAAAAATAATCATGTAAAACAGAAACATATTATCTTACTCTTAGTCTTTTAACTCTAGATAGACTATAAAAACTATATTAATTTTTTATAAGGTTATAGAAGTCGCCAAATCTTAAATGAGTTTAAAAGATGACTTGTGTTGCTTTCCCATTATGCATGCATCAAACAACTTATTTTTATTTAATTAAAGTTTAGGTAAATTTGGAAAACAAATTAGATAATTTTATCAATTAATAAACATTTTAATGTCCCAATATTTTCTGTTATATCCAAGTTTCATCTATTATAGAATTTCAATAGTTCACTCTTTTTCTACAAAAAGAATTTAAATCTAGAGTATAGAAATTCTCTATTTTAGGTGCCTAAAATTTAATAATTTTATATTATGATACTGAATATGCATTATTTAAAAAATCAAAAGAATAACCTTCACCACAAAGATGATAAATTCCAATCATATTTTGCTATAATCTATTAACATAAAGAACTTTATTAATGAGTAATAATCTTGGATTGCCTACAGATCCAACTCCCATAATTTTTACATTGGAATTGTCACCAAAAGTGACTTAACCTCAATAAATTATTTATAAGTATTGAATATTATAGAAGTAACCAATCACATGTACTAACAATACACTATAAATATAAAATTTATCATTTATTTTCTTGGAACCTTTTCCCTACAAAAAAACTGTATGTAAATTGTTTTTGTAATCATATTTTCTTGGGTCTAGAAATGCTAGTAACTAACTATTTAGGAACCCAAATAATTTTTTTCTATCCAAAAGTTTCACTAATGAACATTGAAAAATTATTTTAAATAAAATCATTTTTAATACCTAATAATTTAGGGTTTTTCAAATCACATTTTTTTGCATAATGACACTCTGCAATGAAAACAAGTAAGTTTATATGGGTTCTTATTTTTAGGACTTGGAATAAAATATTTTTTATAAAATTTTCGATTATCAACTTTGATTCCTATTTTAAATTATTTTTATGAGTTTTATTGTTCAAAAGGATTTGATTTAAATATGTTTAACCTTTATTAAAAACACTGGTAGCATATTTAAATTCATAAAATTATTTTTATAGTTGTCAATCCAATTACAATGCTCAAAACATAATGAAAAAATTTAAATATTAACTATTAATTATAAAATTAGATTATTTAAGTTATATTTTTAATTATCCACATCACCATTATAATTTTTAAGAGATTTATTTTTATTTTTCAAAGTGTCATATTTAGTTTCCAGCATGGTATAATATTCATTTAATTCCCCATATGAAAAATTTTAATTTGAAGAATTCAGGTCGTTCTTAGACGAAGAATATGATTGTACCTCATCAGAGTGTGTCAGAAATAATATGTTAACATTCTAATTAGAATGTTTAGATTTTGATTCTGAAGATGAAACATCACTTGAATCCTCAAAATCACTCAAAGTTACATTCAAGAATTTTTTGTCTTTCTTCTTGCAACTAACCTTATTAAAGTAATTTTTCTCGGTGATTTTTTTGTATTGTTTTTTTGAAAAATAAGGATTGGTATTTAAAATATTATTGAATTCATAACATCTCACTTGTTAGGAATTTATATCATACTTCTTGTACTTATTTAAGTGTTTCTTAAAACATCTTCTCTTATTATACAACTTTATGAATTTATTAGTATACTGATAAATATCAATGTCTATGTCATAAATTTTCAAGGTCTTATCATATTATAATTATTACTTTTGAATTTATTTACACTTATTATCATATTTTGAAGTTGTTAATTTTAAATTATCATTCTACTTATTAAATAACTTCTGATCTCTAGATTTAGCTTCCATATATACCTCATACATCACGAGATTTCCAATTATATATTTTATTTTATAAATAATGACCTATTTAGATTACTTAATTTTAGTATAAATACCACTCTATCTAGGTGGTAAGACTTTTATCACTTTTAAATATTTATCTAGCATAGTAATTAGTGTTCCTGGAGAATAAATATTATTTATAATCTCTATAAGGCTTCCATTTAACTAGGCAATTCTCTCTACTTCAGTCATTTGAATGTATCAAAATTATGTTTGGAAATATAATATTCTAGGGATCTTAAATTATCTATACCTTCATAAGAAACTTAAATGGTAGTCAACATTTTGTAAGGTACTCTATTGAACTCATCCAGAAATAATCATCAAATAATAACATTAATCACTTTAGAATTTAAATCATAATTAGATTTAGTATCAGTATCTCATGTGTCTGGTTGAGTTTTTATAATTTTGTATTTCTTCATAAATTTTAGATAATCATTTTACACCATGGTTCTTTAGATAAAGTATCATATGTTCATTACATTAACCATAACTATCACCATTGAAATAAGGTTCCCTTACCATATAAATACCTTCTCTACTTTTAGTCATAGTCTCCACTATAAAAAGATCTTTATACGTAAACGTTTTATTGATAATTAATCAAAAGTCACAACCTATGATACTAATTTTTATTCCATATGGTTTGAAAAATTCTCAAGAGGGATGGTGAATTTAGTTCTTAAAAATTTTCTTCACTTTGAAAACCTATATCTTTATCAATGACTTAATTTATTATATGTCCTTATCATAAGTTGTGGAGTAAAATAAAAGGATAAGAAAAATTAATAGGCATACAAATTTATAGTGGTTTGGGGAGTAGAAGTGCCATAGTACACTCCACCAACCCTATTCTCCAAGAATTTGGTGATTTTCATTAGACAATTCCTTTTGTTGAGGTCTTCAAATCCTTTTTCTAATTACTGGAAAACGGAGTGCAATTATTCTATACTTTCTATAAAACAACATGGCCTTTCAACTAAAATCTAATAAGGCTTTAGAAATAATAGTGTTCAGGATCAATTACCAAGAACCTTTATAATGAAATATAACCAAACATAGTGGTTATAGGTCTTGCAGATAGTTGTAAGATACAAATGACAAAATAAAGAAATATCCCAAAGAGATTATAAGAAAATAATATTGCATAAGGAGAGTGTTCCAAAAGATAACACATATGGAAACTATAGCAGAACTATAGAATATTAAAATTCTTCTTTTTCATGAAAAAAAGAGCAGCATTCAAACACTTTTCTTCTACTATATATATCTATTATTTTTCATGTGAGAGATATTTTGTACTCAAAAATAAAAATGGGGTCTTGAAAATTCTTGAAAAACCTATATTTTAATTTCATAACATAGATCTATAGAATCTGTGATCCGAGAAACATTCTTTTCATTAAAATGCCTCATAAATGGTAAATATAAATAAATTATCCTTTTACTAATCTCTTGTTTTAGTAATTGGATATTATTATAATAAATTAAACTTTAATGCGATAATACAACATTTAAAAATCATATGACAACATTAAAATCTCACTCAAGTGCTTTAATGGTGTTGGGAAAAAATCTCTCAAGGCAACATTTCAGTATTTTTGGGTTGATTGTGTTTGTTAAGAAAGAGTGTTTCCAAGGTATAATGTGTAGCTACAGATATATTATTTACAAGGTATGTTGAAAAATATCTTAGAAAAATGAATGGATTCCGTTGAAGAGGTACAGAAAATTGCATATACAAGGTAGCACTGTTTCCCAGTGTTTACTAAATATTTGGGGTCTAAAATTTGGACTTCGTTTCCACCATTGTGAAAGAGAGTTTTAATTGAAGGATAAGAAAAAATATGGAAAAAAATTATTTTCATAAAGAATGGGTCTCACAAAGGCAATTTTGCAAAGGATTGGATAATTCAGAGTGGATCACCATGAAGACACGAAGAGTTGAAGGTAATCTTCATGATTACAACAAGAATAACAAAATGGTGAATATTATGTGGAGGTTTTCAAAGTAGTATGAATCACGAATTAAATGGGATTACAATGTGAAATGGTTATGATGTGGCTAGATGATTCTAGAATCAAAGGAAATGCTAATAAATAGGTGTCTACTCTCTTCAGAAAAGTAGAAAAACTTGACAAAGATTCAAAGGCTTTGGATTTGAAAAGGTGTTTCTTATGGAAAATGTTTACAAAGAAATAAAGTTCACTAATTCGATTAAAGATGATCAAACATTTTGATCATCATGAAATTAATGGAGTTTATGAAGGATAAGTGATATTTCTGAAAGTTGTGTGCTTCGTGAAGTCTATGTGAGCTTCTTGAAAGGTGGTTTCTCTATGAAGGATACTTGAGCCTTGGGAAAGAGGTGATCTTTGAGAAGGTAGTAAACATATCAAAAGTGTTAAGAAGTGGTTTCATAATGAATCTATGGAAAATTTATATTCATCAATTGGGTGAAAGTGGAACTTCAATAGAGTATATATCTATAAGTGGGGATATATTTATTATTGAAAATTAAGGGACTTGTATGTCCATAAATTTTGTGTGGATTCTTTCCATAATAGTGAGAAAAGGAAGAGGAATATAGTGATCCATTCCACAAATAGTGAGCCAGAGAAAGATACCCAGGGAGTGACCCTTGGGAAAGCAGTGATGTAACCATAAACCTTATAAAGGTACTGAGCCTAGGAATAGAATTGATCTAGACCAAACAACATTTTGGAAGTGAGACTAAGTGGATTTGATACATTTTCACATTATCATTGTATGCTCCTTAGATTTATCTTAGTGAGTGTGAAAGAAGTAAAATATATTTATCCTTATTCTTGATTTCCTATTTTACTTTTTGTGCATCGGCCTTAGATAAAGAAGGAAAGAATACGATCAACATAAACACTTTAGAGAAAATTAAGTGATCCCCATAATAAATAGGTTAAGATCTAATGGGACATGATGAGTTCTTAAAATATTATATTTTCCTAGATTCACCCACCTCTCAGGGTATCTAGGCCCCCTTTTGAACGTAAAAAATGGTAATAAATATTTATTTCAGCTTGACATGTTTGATTATAGATTACCATGTAGCTGATTATCACTATAGAATCCACATAACTGATTTGAATTACATATCCAAATTGAACCACATAGTCATTTTTCTCACATATGAAAACATAAAATTTATGATTATAAATACATAATCGATTTCACCACATATCCAATTTACATAGCCAATTACTCCACATAACTATTTTATATATCCAATTGATATATATATCCTTTTTCCTCATATAGGAGATCTCATTAATGTAGTTGATTTCCACATAGGTGAATTGTTTACGTAGGTGATTTACAGAGGTGAATGCTTGCACATGAAATTCTACACATACCAAGAAGCCTCACACAGGTGATTGTTCCATTCTTAGGAAATATATTTAAGAAAACAACCAGAATGAATACTTATACAATTTAAATCCAAAATAATAAGAAATAATATAAAACCTGAAGAACACACTTAAATATAGAATCATCAATAATGTATGAAGGGTATTTGAGACCATCAAAACCTAAATTACTTGGGATATGTTGGAAAAAAATTAGTAGTACAACAAAAATACGTTTAATAAATAATGAATAATGGTTTTCATTTATATTAGAGGTGTTTGAATGAAGTTATATACATTATTCTTATAGAATCAAAATCATGCCACAACACTATTGATCATTCCAGAACATGTTTTGTGTAATAATAAATGTTTTTATGGTGAATGAATGGTTATGTTGAAATGGAATTAGCCAGAAATTAAAAATAAAATGTGAGATTAAATTTTCAATAAATGTAGAATATCGGTAAAGGTTACCCTACAACACACACCCCATGGAAAACTGGCATAATCGTTTCTAGATTTGGTCATTATATTTTTCCGTGGAGTAGGGTGTCACAACATGATAAGTATTTTGTTATAAATAACTGATGTTATGCCTAAATAAAATTCAAAATTTCATTTATTTATGATAATAAATAAAATATATATTTTTGTAACACCTTGAGTTATTTGGAAATATATTTTTTAAAATAAAATTAATTTCTTTGATAGATTTCATTAGAAACAATAGAATGTTTTAATAAACCATAATATATTATTAATATTAATATTTAAAGATGACTGTTATAATGTAGCCATTAAACATGGTGATATGAATAGTAATAACATTGTTTAAAAATTTATATATATTGGTTTTATAAAAATAAATTTTAATGATAAAAAAGTACTTAATTTTTAATAAAGTCGTTATATGATTTGAAAGTACAATTCTATCAAGAAATGTGTTATTGACTTTTTTTGAAAATATAAAAAACTAATTTTTTTCCACTTTTAGAAATCATATTTGAAATAATAAACATCATCTCTAAAATCTATATATAAAAACTATCTTGGAGTGATTTTTTTTAGAATTTTCTGTAAATAATAATTTTTTGATGGGTGGTAAAAATAGTTAATTTTTTTAAAAACCACATTTTTGATTATAAAATACACAAGAACCATTTTAATTAAATATGTTTTTAAAGTATAAGTAGTATAATTGTATATTTTTTTAATACATTTTATTTCATTAGAATCATTTTCATATTGAATTTTGATATTAAAATTGTCTGTATTTATTAAAATTGTTTCTTTGGAAAGCCACTTTTTCATTGTGTATAAGGGTTTAATTTTAAATTAAAATATCCAGTTATCTTAATGTAATTTTGAAAAATAGATTCAATATTTGTAATAATAAAAATTAATATTATATAATAAGTTTAACTTATTTTTTTCAAAATAAAAAGTAACAATAGAAAAAATTAATTACCATTGATAAGGTTAAAATGGGTTTACTAAGGGATTAAACTAAAATGATAAGGGGTAAAAAGATCTATAATCTTGAAAAAATCACATTTTATTTCACATTTTCAAATATATATCATCTAAGGTTCTATAATTAACTATTTTGAGCCTATGTTTCATGTTTAATACAAGGGTAGAACTTTCTACTTTCAAAACTTTAGAGTGTATCCTTCCCCAACATAAAAAGGGCACCACCTATCCTCTCCTCTACAAACTTCCAAAAAACATTATTTAATACAATACCTTCTAAAATAATTTTATTAATTCCCTCCACACATCTTAAAGGCCTTATTTTGACTAGGAATCGTTTTTAAAAAGGATTTAGGTGTAAGCCAAAAGGATTTCTCTGAAGAAGAGTTATAATCCTTAAGCAAGCATTTTAATTTTGTTTCTTCTTATAAATCATTTAAATATTATTCAAAAATTATAATATGATAATAAAATTATCTTAAAATTAATTATATTTTATTATGTTAATTTGGTGACATACATATCTCTTATCTTCCATCAAATGGTAAATAAAATTATCACTCGTGTGTACAATGAACTACCGCCTCACGAGCTGATATAATTTGTTTTCTATCACCAACTCTCATAGGTAAATATAATGATGGATTTAAATTATATTTTAAATATATATAATATTATTATACTTATAGTATTATAATACCACATATAACTTTTCAATTTTCATTATGTGGTAATACGATAATGTTGCTCGTGTATACGAAAGACCACCACCTCGCGAAGTAATGTGTTTATTTTTTCACATACACTTTATGTGGAAGGTAATAAAAATAAATTTAATCAATATATATGATATATGTTATATCATAATGAATCTGGAATGGTGATATATCTTTTAAGTTATTTTTTTCATCTTTTGAGAAAATGGAAACAATCTTTATGAGTATGTATAACCCACCGTCTCCCTGAATGATATATTTTATTTTCCATACCTCACTTCAACACATTAATATAAATTCATATATAATTAATATATATTATATTTATATAATGGGTAGAAAAATTTATATGATATATCCATGATGAATGTAAAAGGTCAAAAAACCAAAGCATACATAGAAAACAAAGTAGTTATTAACCAAAATATGATTTTAACAAGGAATTATTAACAAAAGAGCAATAAAATGTCATAAGTAAATAATATATGGTATGATATGTATAATTATATTTACTTAATATATTTATAATTAACTTATATTTGTTATAAATGAGGTTCAAATATGTATGATGGAATTCAGGAACTAAGGAAATGGATTTTTCGTCTCACTTTTATTTCTGTGGGACACATGCCATATTCACCACTTGTTTATTTTATGTGGTGTATATAATGACATTGAAACTATTTTATTATTATTATCATGATAATTATGTGAAATAAATTTTCGTATAAATTTCTTTCTTTCTTGGGGTTTTTGATTTTAATGTTACCAGAGTAGTGAAAAATTTACATCCCAATCTCATTGTTTATTTAAATTTTTTATGATTTGGATTCTAATGATGAGATATTATGCTGTAACTCTCAATAAAATCATGATTTTTATTATCTTATGGTTATATTTGAAAATTAAAATTTTTACTTCCATTTTCCTCTCTTTATGTATTCAAAATTTAAAAATATGTTTTTAAGGAAAAATTGAATTTATTTCTCTCTTCGATCAAAAACCCTTTTTATTAAATATACATGTTTCATAAAAAAAATTTACAAGATGTTTTAACTTTATCAAATAATTTTTGTAAAGAAAATTGTACCCATGAATGAATTCTAAAAAACGGTTTAAAATGAATATTCTATTAATTTTCTAAACATGTATCTCTTGAAATTTTACCCAAATTGTGAAATGAATCTGTATTTTGACTTGTATATCATGAAAAATATTTTTCATTTCCATGAATTATTGATGATTTAAATATTACTTTAAAAGTCTACAAGGATATTTTAATATAATTGTTTTCTTTAACATTTCATATGTTTTTATATTTTAAAGAATTCTTTTCAATATGGAAACATTATTTTCATTTTGAATATTGTAATTATGTTTTAATGGAATTTCTCTTCTTAATTGATAAAAAACTTTGGTGTAGATTATGTTTTAATAGGTATATGATCAAATGAAACCACTCTTATTCTTTATATTGATATTTTATATTTTTTATTAAGATAAAAATTTGTTTATGAAACTCATTCCTTTTCTATAGGTTATGCTATGATTAATCTTTGAGATGATTATTCATCCAATTTTCTTTCTATGTGTTATGATATGATATAATGATTACAATGGCCATATCCTTTTTATGGGAAATGATATAATGAATGATTTTTTATCATGAGTTACACAAATTTATTGAATTTTTGATGGGTGGGAACTATATCTCCCTCTAATGAATTGGTTAAAGATTAATATTTCATGAGCTCAATGGGTACAGAGGAGGTTATCCTACACTTGAAATAAGAGGGTATATAAGAGGTTATCCCATGCCTAAAATAAGCGTATACACAACAGGCTATTTCAAGCTTGAAATAAGAGGGTACATGGTTGGTTATCCTAATCCCAAAAAATTATACATGGGATGTTATCTGAATCCTGAGGAAGGTACATGTGTGGTTATCCCTATCCTTATATTTTATTAATGTCTTGGTGGGTATCCTTGACAAAGGATTTTTTATGCTTGTGTATGCTAAAAATATATGTTTTTTGGAAATGTTATACTATAATGGATTGTGATATTTGTTTAATTTATGATTAATGTCTTATGAACTTCCATGATTTATGCCATGAATCATGTTTATGATCTATCATATACACGTTATTTTTTTTCAAACTTTAGTCTCATGTTATTAAACCTTTATGTTCACATTATGTTGAAATATCCCTAGTTTAACCTAACTGAGAATTTGAGCCCACCCTTTATTATGTTCCCCTTCCCCAGGTTATGAATAAGTGTATTAAGTATGATATGTATAAGAATGTCTCTATTAATGAAGAACCAAGTGGGGGATGCTGTAGTTCATTTATGAACCAATTGTTTATGTATCCCAATTTCCAAAGACAATAAATAATTATGGTCATCAGGTATGTTTTTGTATAATGAAATGAAAATTACTCTTTTAAGATGTAATATCTATGTATGAAAATCTTGGTTTATTATAGTTGGAATAATAGGAAAGTTTTATTTAACATTTTTAATTAAAATGAGAGCAATTAATGAGAATAATACAGATTAGTCTATAGATAAGTAAGAGTATATGAAAATATCCTAGAATATTTGTAAAGGATTGAGTATGTGGTTTATAAGAAATTATATCCCAATCTGGATACTATAATTGGTTGTGGTTTAGGAATAGATGTACCTAGTGGTAATAACTCTAAAAAGGGTGCATTTTTATTTGGCTCGATCGTCACCCGGTGCATAAAAACGGATCTTTTTTCACACCTAGTTCGACACTTCTAGGGTATATTCTTTGAAAATTCAAAAAATATTTATGAACCATAATGTAGGATTTTAAAAATGACTACGATAGAAAATGTTTATGTTTAAGGTTTCATAATTTGAAAATAAGGATTAATGAATTTAGGCATCCTGTAAGTGATTTCTCAAGATTATGTTGTTTCCAACAATGATTATTGTTGCTCAAACTATGATTATTGGTTTTAGTCAATGGATGTAACCCAATGAAACCTTATTAATACCATCTTAAATGTTAAAATAAATTATTTTATTCCTAAAAAACCAAATTTTACAAGAACTAGAATAAAAAATCTTATTTTTTTGAACATATAACTTTATTAATAATGAGTCATGATAAACCACCAAATTTAAAAAGGATGGAAAAAATTTTGTTGATTCATTCTTGAGAAAATACCCACATTTTAGTGGGTTTTTTGATCCACTAGTTGAAGAGAAATGGATCAATACCATTGAAAATATATTTCCCAATATCTATTTTTAGAGCATGAAAAAGACATTTTTACTTTGTATTGTTTGGAAGGCGAAGTAGATCTATGATCAAATCTTATCGAAAATACAAGGAAACATGAAGAAATAGACTCCATGGAGTGGGATGAGTTTATAATAATATTTTTCAATATGTAATTTTATCATATTCTGCATAAAAAATGGAGAAATAATTCCATGAGCTAAAATGGATATATGGTGAGTCCATTGGTATCCATGAGTAAATTTTACATGATTTTTGATGTACACATTTGGTGTTATCATTCAAACTTAATGTAAATTTTATTTATTATTGAGTTTCTTAAAACCAAGTCTCTAATGGTAATTATCCATAAGGTACTTTAGTATATATTAAGTGATCATTCAATGTACTATCATGTTATAAATTAATATTTTAGTTACTCATCAATATCATGATTTTGATAAGAAAAAAAGATATAATTAAAAGGAAAATTTAAAAACAATAGAGAGAACTATTTGATCTTTCATTTATTATCAAAGTGCGAAAAAAATCATGAATGAAATTTTCTTAATGGGACTACTAATTGTTTTATGTTTGGAAAGAAAGGCCATCAAGTGGATGAATACTAAAGTGATGGAAAGAAGTTAGATAATGATTAAAATAGGGAGAAATCTACATATATTGTACCACTCACAATATAGTGTTTCAAGTGCAATGAGTATGGGAATTATACTAACCAATGATCAAATAGAAAAGTTAACGATGATACTCAATGTCAGAAACCTATTAAGCTATGAGACAAAGGGAAATATCATGTGATCACAATTTTTGATAAGGGGTGAAATAACGACATGGTGAAAGGTACACTTACCATCCACTCTAGAACTAATAATGTCATATTCTATTATAGATACACCCACTCTTTTATATCTAAATAATTTTTTTAGGGTATCCAATACCACCTAAATGACTAAACGATTAATTATTAGTAAAAATACACAATGGTATGATGATCATGTCTCAAGTATACAATTATTCTTTAGTTGATGTATGTGGGAATGAGCTTCCTGAGAATCCTATTATTGTCCCCATGGAATGATTTTATGTTATCTTTGGCATGGACTGGATTTCTCTACCAAAATCCCACATACATTTCTGATGAAGGGAAGTCATGTTTGAAATTCCCAAACCAACATATGATTGTCTATCATTGAGAAACTAAATATGAAAAAATGGTAATTACATCTATTGTATAGGTCTTGATTCCAATTAAAAAATTGTCTTTATTTCAAATCCTTGGATAGAAACTCAACATCGATGATATGCCAATTATGTGGGTTTTTGTTAATGTCTTTATGAAAGAGTTTACTATTTTTTCATGAAATAATGATGTTTAGTTATCAGTAGAACTCATATCTGGTGCCTCGCAAATTTCAAATACTTCCTATAGAAGGACCACTATTGAGTTGCAAAAATTAAAGGAGTGACTCTAAGATAATATTGAACAAAATTCATTTAGTCAAGTGTGTCACCATAGGGCCAACTAATTCTTTTTGTTAATAATAAAGATTGATCAATGTGACTTATCAGTAAGAACTAAATAATATCCAAATCAAGAACAAGTATAATTTACCCTATATTGATAACTTATTTGATCTAATATATAAAACTAAATACTTTTTCAAGATTGACCTTCATTCTAGATATCATTAATTGATATTTAAGAAGGAGGATATACCCAAGACAAAATTTTGTAAAATTTATGAAAACTATGAATATATAGTGATTTCATTTGGTGTTACTAATTCCACTACTATCATCATAGATGTAATGAATAGGGTCTTTAGAGGGAACCTAGATCAGTTCATAGTGGTCTTTATAGATGATATTCCTATCTATTCAAAGAGAAAGGAATAGGCAGAAGACTACCCAAGTATTTTAATTAATAAACAAATTAAGGAGAAACTATATGTAAAGTTTACCAATTGTGAATTTTGGATGAAGAAAGTTTCATTTTTGGGTCATATAATCTCAATTGAGGGTATATCGGTGGATCCATCAAAGATGAAGGCTATTGAACGTTTGCCAAAACCAATCATAGTGACAAAGATCAATATTTTTATTATTTTTTCTGGATATTATAGATGATTTTGGGAAACGTTTTCAAGAGTATAAAAGCCACTAAAAAAGTTAACTCAAAAGGGATATAAATTCATTTGGACAAAAGATGGTGATGAAAATTTCAAGGAATTAAAGAGAAGACTAGTTAGCACATTTTGATTATCTAAACATTCACTAAAGAATGGTATGTAATCTATAAGGAATCATAAAATAAGGGACTAGAATGTGTTATTATGAAAAAAAATATTGTGATAGATTATGCCTCATCAAAAATTGAAGGTTCATGAAAAAAATTACCCAAATCATAATTTTGAGTAAGCTATGGTAATTGTTTTCATTGAAAATATTGAGGCATTATATTTATAGAGAAAAGTATGATATATATACTTATCATAAAAGTTCAAGGTATATATTCACATAAAATTATCTGAGCATTCTCCGAAGAAGGCGGGTGGATCTGGTTAAAGATTTGACCACTCAATACATTAGCAGTATAATAAATTGAACAATATGGTAATGATTTATTTTAAAAGAATCATTATAGCTTGTATATGATGAGAATAAA